>CM017797.1:48501483-49202135 GCA_008086715.1 Sitobion miscanthi
TACGTTTACAGTTGTTGTAAAGAAAAAATATTTTATAGATTGCGTTACATATAAGTATATAACTTATAGTTTAAAATCAAAAATGTTAAGTACTACCTATATCGTGAATCGCTCACGTTTCAACGTGTTGTATAATAACTATATTTAAACAAAGCATATTTGCAATAATACCCACTAATTTGCTTTGAAATAATTCAATAATATAATCATTTATCACTATTTCGTTTTCTTTGTTTTTAACGTTTAATTAATAACTCAGAATAAGCTTAAATTATATTTAAATATGGCATCATTTTGCTGTTTAAGTTCCGAGTAGAGCGAGGAATGTATTGGTTTTACAATGATATGGGTTTTCTTTTGTTTCTGACGACAGTGTTTGGAGACTTGACATATCCATCAAATATTTGTATTAGAATTTTCTCTGGTATTCCTGTGACAATCATAACAGCTTGGCTCTATTTGAGCTATTTTTGGACATTTTATATGTTGGTATTTTTTTTAGTTCTTCTTCCAATTTATATCGATGAAAGTTACAAAAGTTCAAATTTAACACTTTGACACAACTTACTAATACAAATACTTAATGACACAGTGCACACAAAACTATAGCATAGCGAGTTCACCAGTTTACTGTTTAACACGAGTAATATTTTAATATTTAATACTAAAAAACTGTTTTTCCGTTTGTATGGATTTATAATAATATGTACACCGTATTACAATATTAAATCACTGATGTAACAATGTAAAGTGTTGCACAGTTATATCAAGTTTTGTAAATACTTTTACTTTTATCGATATTAATTGTACGTAATAATATTATCTGAAATTAATATTACAAAGGTATTCCGTTTCAAGTAAATAAAATCGTTTTATTTGTTTTTGAATAAAACAAAATACGTGTAGTTGTGTACGAGCTTACGACTTACTTCAAAAGATTTTTATTCTAAATTATACTAATATAAATAAGCGAATAATAAAAAAATTACAATTATTGTAGTTCCACGAATAGGTTTTATTCTTTACTAGTGAATTTTCTTTTGGTTGTTTTTTTTCTTTCCCAGAAACACGGCTATAGCAATATTTCAATATATAAAATTTCCTTTTTTAGTTTAATAAAAATATATAATATCGGATGACAACATTTTTTGATGTACGCATGGCTTGCTAGAAAAATATTGTGTTATTTAATATTTCCATTATCTTACTATTCATTTCTTTGAACTGTGTGAATCATCTGACTATTTGTAATGTATAGTACTAGCAAACGACCAACCATTATACTGTATTAAGTAGAAAAATAATACAAATAATAATAATAATAATAATAATAATAACAATAACGATGATAAAGTAGACAATTTCGTTTATCTTTTCGCGGCTTTTTAGACGATGACAAAGTTTTAAAATTGAACTAGCCGCATTGTATTTTGTTTAAATTCCACCGTCTAATCTTCTGCTTTCTGAATGAAACGCAATTATGTATAAAATAATTTAATTTCAAATGTACATTGAAATGACACAATAAACTTTATTTACATTACATAGTTCCTACACATGCCTATTTAATGAACGTGATTCATAGAATTACGAAAAAGCTTTCCATGATAAATATATTATCACATAGGTAGGAATAAAACGTGTTACGATAACGATAACTGGAAAAGCTCAATATAATATTGATATATATATACGAATCTCATATAATTGTTCATCAAGGTACTGACAACTGAGTTATACTATTTATGCTTTTGTTTTGTTTTTAACTACTTTTTATGCGGTGTATCTTTTTTAATTGAAAACTACCCATTTTCATTAAAAATTATTGTAGCAATAAAACCGAACTCCTATAAATTAAAAATGGCAGAGTTACAGCACTCTGAGTTTAGATTTTATTTGCATGACGTGCGATAGTATAATATAATGTAATATGTTGTGTGAAATTATTTTTTAGAAATCAGTCATTATTTTTTAACTTAGCGTGAATGATTTCCCAATTTCCTCCAATAGTTCTCGTTTTGAGTATAATACGACTAGCTGTCCCACCCGGCGTTGCCCGGGCAAAAATTACCTCAGGTGAAATAGTTGGCAATAGCCAATATAACTTATGTGCATAAGTTCAAGAACTGAAAAATGCATTAATTGTATATATTTCATAGCTGATCCCGTTCATTGCGTTGCTCGTTAAAATATGTACCAACTCTATAGGATTCAACTTTATTCAATTTGTTTATTAAAATTCGGTGTATGATGTTCAAAACTTAAAAATTGTCATCGATCATCTTGTATATATTACCGAGAGACACTACGCTTGTATGTATGTATGCGTGAGACACGTAGATGTGTTTCAGGTAGGTAATCCACCTGCGGGGATTGCAGACTCCTTGAAGTGCGTACCGTACGTAATTACGAATGTTCATCAACACGTTGATATTACGATGTGTATGTGTCGAAAATTAGTCTTGGGAATACCGTTTTTACTAAGCTACATAGCAACAGGTCTAAAATTATATTCATTATTCAATCATGACCAATAGCAACCTTACAATAAACGAAAATATAATATTATTTAGTTTCTATTCTTACTGGACAGATGGCACTTACATCCAAATTTTCTACTTTTCCGGTGGATTTTCTTAATTATCTTATCGAGAGTTATAGAACCTTCTCCTGACAATATTGCGAACACACGAAAAAAAGAATTAGCCAAATCGGTGGCAGCCGTTTACGTGTGATGGAGCGTCAAGGCAAATTTATATATTATAGAGATAGATAAGTGGATAGATATAGTAAATATAGATAAAAAAATTTTTGATAAAATACACACACAAAAAAAAAGGTCAGAGTCCAGGTAGATGGAAAACCTGGGCCGCCGTGCCGTACCGTATTTCCCGTTATCGGTCGACTGCTATTGTTATGTTATATGAAAATATTAGATATACAAATTACACGTAAAAATTTATTTTTGCCAATTTCAACCCTTTAAAATGAGAATTTCGAAAAATCCTTTCTTAGTGCGCCTATACATAGTAATAAGTACATATCCTGAAAATTTCAAATAAATCCGTACGGTAGTTTTGGCTGTACGTCGATTATTGGTAAAGTATACTTTCTCTTATATATAGAGATATGTTTGCTATGATTGCAAAGAACATAACTACGGTAGTAAGCTAATATCCTGTTTTTAAGAGTGTGTTAGATGATAAATAGAAAATCAAATATGACGAGGTTAAATATCCAAGGTAAAACCACTGACTAAAAATTTGTAATATTGTTATTTCCAGAGGACTCGCAGTCATTGTACTCGTATATGGAGGTATGCACTAAATAATTAATTTTCTGTGTTCTATCTCTGTATGATTATTGATTCTGTCACTTTCCCGAGGAACACCGCTGTACCTAATTTTTGTTATTGTGTTCTCAGGTTTTGTTATAAGATTTTGTACATAATTAGCATACTGGCCATTATAATAATATTGCGATACAAATTTTATCGTATTTCGAGCGTTCCCTGTATTTTAAATAAAAACTGTCTAAAATGTATAATAAAGATTTAATTTTCAGTTACCATTCGTGCACGAAGAGTTTATTAATATAACAGGTACGTGGTATGCGGTTTGAACTGATCAGTTGCAAGACCTTACAAAAATGTATTGTCAAAATTAATTTATACATTAATATTAAATCGATTATTCGTATTTGTTCTTACAATAATAATATATTGTGTGTTCAAAACAATTAGGTATACACATAACAGTGGAATACTATTATATTATTTACCTGGCGCACAGCTTTTTTATTATTTAAACTTATTGTTTTACCCGGGTCGCTAGTGTTACCCTGTCACTGCACAGATATTGTGATCGTTCTGATATTAATTTTTATCGCTATATTATGCAGTCGAATATCCACGTCGGAACATCGACATTGTGAAATGTAAATTTTAATTCGAATACCTAGTCACGACAATATATATATATATATCGTATATAGAAGAATAAAAAAATATTCTCCGGTGTCTCGGTTTGGACCAGTGGTTTTCTACAATTTTTTTAAACACGGCCCACTGCTCTTTACAAAAATATGTTCACGGCACACGATACGGCCGCGGAGACAATATTTTTCCTCTTCGACAAAGACCTTTTTCTATTTTTCTTTCGTTACACCAAATTAGATAAACAAAGTTTCATTTCACATGACTTGTCGTATGCCACGGAACACCAGTAGAAACTATCACTGGTAGATAAACTATAACAAGCCATTGAGCTATTGACGGTTTAATCGATAACGGTGGCGTGAAAAGCAGAGATGCGTCGATGATCGGCAGACATATTGATATTATTGTTGTTGTCTTATAGGTACGTCTTACCTAACTGTATATTATAATGTCTGATGTAATATATATATCATATTGTACCTATCTCGAATAGATTAATTTTGTGACAGACAAAACTGCTTCCGGTTAATAAACAAAAATCGAATTAATTCTCGCGTAACGCGAACAATCGTCGGATAGAACGTTTAATTGGAATTTCTGAGAACGGTATATAACACGTATACCACGTATAATATATTACGTGCAATAATCGTGACCACTCGCGCAGTTGTTAAAATATAGCGACCGTGACAAGATATATATTTAACCGTCGACAATTTTTAATTACGATATAATTAGCACCCGGTCTTATGCGTTTCAACTTACTTGAAACACTTTAGATATCCTATACCTGCTCACGATTCCAAAAATGTACGAACTACACATTGGTGTATATCAAATAACGTATAAAAAGTTGAGCACATCATAAACATTTGAGAAAAGAGTTAAAAAAATAAATTTAGAAGTTTTTCGAAATATACGGAGTCGTTCTGCGGAGGAAACGACAAAATATTTCAAAGTAAAATTGTAAAACCTATTTTATGACTTCCCGTAATGACGTTCATTTCAGGTTAGGATAACTAATATTAATATTTTGGAAGTATATGTGTGTACAACCTAGAGAAAATATTTTATAGTTTATTAGGTATTCAAGGGTAGTAGGTGTCAATTTTTTTTTCTTTAAATAATGAATAATTTTGTAAACAATGAATACACATCAATTGATATACTATAATATTATATTACGTACTATCATTATGCCTTTATTATTTTTAAAGTGAACTGCATTTTATCCGACGTATTATTATTATTATTATTATCGATTGTAAAATATAAATTACCAAATTGATTTTCACACGTTTCGTGTATTGTGCACTGTATATTTTTGAAATTTCGCTCGCATAAAATATGTGAGCATACAATATTTCGCAAGTATTCTTCTTTTATTGGATTCGAAACCGGCCCATAATAAATAACGATGGTCGTGATTCGCGGTCATTACCTATTGTGTCCGGAATATTATCATTGTATTGTGCACCGGCGGCATCACGACCACGTTATTGTAGGTGGTGGGTAGGTATATTAATCGAAGCACACCACGGACGGCAGCCGACCGCGTTCAATAATAATAATAATAATAATAATATACCTCGCACGGACCCCGCCGGGGTATTCTTCTGCACAGCCATTATAATTATCGCGGCGATCGCAATTAACGACGGTTCGTCGATATAGATAATATTATATATATATCATAATGGCATTATTATTATTAAACCTCGCAAAACGGTGTCTCGCCAGCGAAACGGATGTGCCAGTTCATCGGCGATCTGCAGAGGTGATGCGGTAACCGTGTTGAATATTCATCGACCTTCCACCCGATTACGCTGTACGGAATTAAACCACCTCCACCCTCCCCTCGCCACCCCCCCACGACCGCCGGCCGATGTTATATTCAATTTCGTGTCCAACAGGAGGCGACAATAACATAATATAACATTATTATTATACATACGTAGGTTATCGGTATGCCTATATAGCAACTATATATATGGCCGTCGCAGTGTGTGTATGACCAGATATTATATTATTATAATATTGTCCGCCGAGACATCACATCGTTATTATTATTATTTACTCGCCATAATCCCGAAAGAGATTTCCGATTGTGTCCGTATGATAATATATATTGTACGACATCGTATATCATGACTTCAATTATAAGGTGCTGGGGTGCTGAAATCGAGTTTGACACGCGTCGTTATTATTATTATTATTATATTATTTTACAAAACGTATTTACGAAAGTCGGCAGTGTATTTAACGAAAAAAACTGACTCTATCCGATGAGATTTTAGCCGAATGCATATTATTAAGTTATATTGAGTTAAAAGTCGATATCATACACGATATATTTAACTCTAAAGGGGGAAAAAACATATTAATATATCTAATAAAGAACGATTTAATTAGACTCGGTAAAAAAAAAAAGTTAATTATAATAATTGATTGCCACCATTGTCGCAAAAGTGACGTATTGATTGATAAACTTTTAATTATTTTTCAAATAAAAACTAAATATTTTGTAGAAATGGTAAAAAAACCACTTCTTTTTTTATTACATACTGGCTTTAGTGGTTTATGCGATTAGTACACGTTGGGGTTAACTAAATTAATAAATCGATGAATATGTATTTATTTATTTTAATTCAAAAACCCTTTTTATGTACAGCTTTATTTAACACAAAATAGTTAACGAATTAGTTTTATACTTTAAGTTACTTACAGTTGTAAAACATATTTCTACAAACTTAATAATTTTAACGTAATATTTTCAAATTTACTGGAAAAAACCAAGTTATTACAATATCGTGAATGGATAATATCTTTATTAACTGGGTGAGTTGTAAGTATTGATTAGAAAATTAATGTATAAGTGATAAAAAAAAAATTAAAAACCAATTTATTAATTTGCAAATTAACTCATGTCGGTATTTATTGCATTAAAGTATTCAATGTAAACTGGACATTGTGTACAAATAGACGATTAAACCGATTTTCCCGTCATATCGATTTGCTGTCCGAACATTGTAATACGACTATTGTAATATTTAAATATAGATACAGTTGTAGACGGGTATCTACACTAAGCTCTAAAAAAAAAAACAATAGTAATAATATCATAAAAATATATGATTTGTAAGCTATCAATTATCTTTTGTAAACGTGATTAGGTACAATAATTGTAATTTTACAATAATATAATATCTCAACTTTACAACTATTATAACTTTTATAGATAATTACCCACTTAGTGTGCAATTATTATTGAATAGTAGCGGTATCCAAATATAGATATTAGGTATACCTATCTATATTATTTATATATTTTAATCTAGGTACCTAATTGATATTTGATCGCATTTCATATTCAATCCTAAATTTTATCTATTCGGTTTTTTCATCAACTATTAGGGCTGGAACATAAAATATGCACGATATGCTCGATGCCGGTGTCTGTAAATATGATATTATTTAAGTAATATAATAATTATACTGATTATCATTGTTTACCCTACCCCAACCGTCCCGTTTGGACTTCATAGCTATATTATAATTAGATCTGGCGGTACCCGGTTACTCCGCTTTTGAACTAAGAATATCCAATCGGACTGTCCGACATCACACAACCTGAAAGAAGAGACATACCTCTCGTTCGACACCCACATTATGGGTTAGCTAAGTTTGACTAAAGGCTAACCCTGCAGGCCGACCCGCACAGGTCCGACTCGGGCAAAGGTGTCAGAAACTATAACTCTACGGGCGGTGGTCGGCTGGACGATCATTAAAAGGTATGACGTCCCGCGAGACGTATCATTATCGAAGTATATTATTAATATTATTATTTCTCGTCACGCCGTAGAAAAGGTTTTACCGGCATTATATTATACACAATGTCCATTAGTATAGTATTAATATTATTGTACGTTGTTCGAGCAGGCTCCAAGTGCCAATTTTAAGTTCAATAATATATGTTATTGCAATGTACACATCACGATTTGTAACGATACAAAAATAAGCCGTATCAAAATATTACTGTTAAATAATAGTTATACTATGTTAAAATGTATTATTATAATATTACGAACGCAAACGTCAATAGTAGGTACATATAAAAAAGTGCCACCCCGTGTGATCGGCCTCTAACCTAGAAATCCTATAATCCACAGGTAGATACGTCAGTATGCAAGTATATAAAACGGACAAATTGTTAACTAATATTCGTCCGTTAAGTGTACGGTGTTGTAGGTAATGAATTTTTAATACGATGTGTAAGATATTATCAACAATTACGTGAGGTGTATTATATTATATATTTATACCCATACTGGCATCCACTTATTTCTTATGTGATCAACTATATTATACATTATATGAATTTCAACAGGAGTCGTGTTAAAATTGATACTATAAAAGAAGTTGTATTATTTTTATTCGTGTTGTCGATGTATTGATTTAATATTTGTATTCAAATTAAACGGGATGGTTGCATTTAAGACTTAATAACGTTTATCACTTAACAGAAAAAATATTTTAATTTATGATAAAAACGAAAATTTCTGTTACGATATTATATACATATATGGACTACTAAAAGTAGCAAATATTTTGTCGGCAGAACATTTATAAACTACTCTCTTTTGTAAAACCGTTTTAAGTCGTTGTTGGTTTGTCTAGTTGTTCGACTTTCGTCTGTAAGTTACATTGAACATTATCAATCTCAGCAGAAAATTAGTTTTGAAACAACTTAATATTATTTTTATAGTTGTTGCAATCAGCAAATCTAGTTAAAAGTTCATTTTACTGATGTTTAATAATATTCTGTTTTTGACAGTTTCCATACTTACTTATGATTTATGTAGCCAGAAAAGTGGTTTTAAAAGGATCGATTGCAATTTTAAAATATATCGGTACAAATTGATTCAGTGTTGTTCATCATTGTGCAAATAATTAGGACTGTATACATGTATTATACCTACTAATAATTATACATTTTTTTTATTTTAAATGAATTTAAAAAAAATTGTTATGTCTCAGTATTATGACATATATAGAAGGTTAGAAAAATAGTTTTTCAAACATAAATACTTTTTTATAATTTCGTTAGATGAAAAACCGTTTCAGAGACACGTCTTGAACTCCCAATAAAGCATACACTCGGAATCAAAAATATTATGGTTACATAAATTTAAGATTCTGCTAAAGCGCTTTTACTATACCTACCATAAGTCTATAAACATTGTTATCTGTAAATATAAAATATAAATAATATACACAATATACTGCGTACGTAGGTAACCTGTACTGTGTAACAAACTGTCTATACTCTATACTTGACAATTTACTATACACTATTATATCCACAAAAACTGTTATATTAACAGATGAGATATCAGATAGATAACCTACAAAGTTCGTATTTTTTATTTTGCATATTATGACATTTTTTTTTTTTTATCGAAAATTATTTTTCTGTATAAAAATGATCTACATTGGTGTACCTATACCTAATATTTCGTTATCGTCGTTATTCACGTATTATATAATATTATTATTATCTTGTTTGATAATAATATATAATATTACGTACGTACTGAACAGGTTTTCAGATAATATAATCGTCGGTCGATCACGGCCATCGTTTTTACGCTTTGGCACTTGGGCAGTATATAGTGTTTCCGAGAAAATGTTGAAAACGATTTTTTGTTATTCAATGAAATCACTGGAATCAATAACCTATTTTACGTTTTATGGATGTTTTAAGGGTGTTTTTTATGGTAGTTATTTAATTACAATTTAAAAAAACTTGATGCAGTTTCATAAACCCACCACGAGTAGTACGCAGTTCTAGAAAATACGAAGTATTCTCGTGGAAATATCGAGAGCGGTTTCATGTTTGCGAATGGAATCGATAACCTATTTTGCTTTTTGTGGATGTGAAATGTTTAAGAGTATAATTACGTACTCAATTCATTTAGTTTTAAAAACTCGATGTACCTATAAACACGTCACGAGAAGTAAAGTCTCTATTTTTATATGTCATCTGATTGATGACATTTCTTACGACGACCTCGGTGATTGGTACAAGAAGTGTCCTTCAAAATCTCGCATTTGTAAAAATAAAATCTCTTTTCGACTTCACTCTAGTCTCAAACGATTCTCACAAAATACCTTAGAAATATCTTGTATGATTTTTACACATCACTCTGACGTGAATGGTGCAGGACCGCGTTAACGACACCGAAATATCTTTAGGTCGTTGTTACACGTCGCTGTTTATCGATGTTGTATATTATTATAAGGGCAACAACAAGTATGTAAATCTTTAGTCGTTACAAATATTACTCACCACCAGTTGGTTGTATCAAGGTCGCAATAATGAGAATAAACTGTTTTGAAACAGTCGTTTGTCAGGGGGCTAATGGTTGCACTCAACTCGCCCTTTACCCCAAGATAGCCCATAAAATTGCTATTTTGTGGCATAAGTAATTGATGATAATAACGAAGAAGTAATATCCTATAATAAGTCGATCATTAAACTCATTGTGAAGGCCGAGATCGCATTGGCAAGCGACGGCCGATTTTTGACGATAATATCATACTATTAAACATACAGGTTCAAATATACGACGTGTTATAAATTGGTCTTGAGCGACGTGTGATCGCGACGGGAAATATCTGAGTGATGCGATTGGGAATTGGGATTAACTGATATTATTTAGTCACTCTTGCAGAGCAATACTAATAACATTTTACTATTTAATTGCATTATTATATCATTGCACGTACAGTGCCTAGTCCATTTGGATCCGTCGCGATGCACAACTACATCCCATTGCGGTTATATTGATCTATTCTTCTAACGATTATAATATTTTAATCGCTTTATTTAAATGGCCAACCGATCAGCAGTCCGCGGGACTGCAAACCGACTGAGCGCAGCTTATCGGTCAATAGGTTATAATATAATATATAAATATATTGTTTGTTTTACAATGTCAGAACGTTGAGTACCTATACGATAAGTTACGGCCAACGACTGATGGCTGTGCTCCAGACATTCTAGGCAACACGTCCACAACACACTAACACGACACAGGGCAAAACGTCCCATTATGGTTTACCTAATAATCATAGAAATATAATATTTAAATATTATAATACGTGCATAGAGATTTTAAAATGTCGTCATAACCGTGCGAATTATTAATATCGTGATATTTTATGATGATGCTCGTCGAAACCGACAACGTCGCACGAAATAATGAGAACTTTAAATTTTTTAATCAGGCGTATGCGGTCCGAAAAGGCCTACCACCGGAACACAAGGGTATTTTCTCTAATAGTCATCGGCGCCTATATCGTCTGCGGGTTGCCGACCCGACACGCATATATTCCAATGTATTATGAATTCTTATATACATTGTACGTGTTTGCGTATATATATACAGCTGGAAACCCTTGCCGGAATAAATTGTTCGTGTCTCGCGTCGGGAAATTGGAAATTTCGAATCGACGAGCCATACAGTATGGCGCTGAAGCTCGTGTCGCACAGATGTCAACGATCAGTTCGCGCGTCAGTGGTTCGATCCCCGGCGAGGAGTTCTTAAACGCCGCCGCCGTCGTATCGAATTAATTGAACCGAATAATATATTATTATGATGACGAAATGCGGTCGTCTATAGAAATATTTGTCACACTCTACCCCGTCCGCCGCGATTAACGTCATTTCATGACACATTATCCTTATATATACGCAGTTCGTGCGAATCCCGATGCGACATCGTCATCAGCAAACGGTTACAAATGCGAATATTTCGAAATAATATATGGGCGGACACGCGATGGGATGCGACGACATAGTTGTATATCGTGAACTGTTATGACTAGTGATTTATCTATATTATATTCGCTCGCGATCTCGGCTAGGAATATCGGCAGAGTTGGTGTGTACGTTAAAATCCGCCGCCGAAAAACAAATCAACGAAAAAACTGTGATAAATTATGGCCTAAGACTTCGGAGTATATATATATATATTATTATGTCGATAAAAGATTATTATTGGGATTAGGCGGCGCGCGCGAGCCGATGTTTTATTTTTCCCTTTGTTTTATTTTCCTTTTCGCGGACTAACTTTTTTTCGGTCAGAATGTGCGAACGAATAGAACGTTCTATAAGACACTTTCGAGTATATTGTATGTCTTATCTGTCGATCGAATATCGACTCTAGTCGGGCACCGACTTATTTAAAAAGTTCGCACTTTTTGTTTCACGCCGTGGCCGCTTTTTAAACGCGAGATTTACACGCCATCAATCGTCTGGAATTTGTGCGCAGAATATTGAGAAATCGTAATTTTAAAATATGAAGTATGTAGGTACGTACTATAAAGACTACGATATTAAAATAGACCGGATTTGAACTTTTCTGCATTGTTGAGATTTTACATGAACCGTTAAAATGCGTAGTTTCCAAGTATCTAAATTGTTTGTAAAGTTAACATTAAGTTTACCATAACAATGTTTACAATTTTTAATAATCCCTAACAAAAAAAAAACAAATATGATTTTGTTATTTTATCATCCACTTTAATAACCATTTCGGGCAAAACAATAACTAATATAATTATAAAAAAATTGTCCAAGTCGTAAAAATGAATTCAATCTCAGCTCTAAAATAAAATTATGTTCATAAAATCTTATAATTTATATAAGTACTACGGTTCAGATGAAAAAAAGCATTGACTACTTATAATTATATTTAAAGACACGTAATAAAAACTTGTAATAATTTAAAAAAGTTGTGAAATTTCGTGTACTTATCGAATATAATGTGTTTTTTTTTGTTGACAAATCGACTTAATCCATTAGCTAAGTATAATATTTGGAGACCGATTTTATTCCCAAATTACATATATCAATATTTTTCGCTCGACCGATTTTTGTAACGAAACTTAATTTCATCAAAGTTGTTTTTTCAATAATTGAAACACCAAAACATATAATAATTATTGTGTCCACTTAAACGCGATGATCACCTTAAACATCATAACAATAGGTATTCTTCGTCTACATGCCGCCATATAATGACCGGGGAAAAAATATCATTAAAACCTAATGTCCTAATATTATATTCGGAGTACATAAGATGACTGTCGTCCTAATTTTCTTCTATAATGACAGACGTTAAAATGCTTTTAGGGACACTCTCGAGGAGGCTAATTATTATCCACGGGGTAGGTACATATAATATTATTATGGGATTTTAACAACAAACGCAACGGTGCTGTATAGTTATTATGCTCGAAAAGAGATTGCATTAATATCAAAATAGAACAATGATGAAAAATAATGAAATGCAGACGCGTACACCATATTGTCATCGTCTAAATGTTCTCTGTAGACGCGCCTAAACGGACGGAAACCCTAAGTCAAAAACGACGAAGAATATCATAGAGGTCGACAGCGGCGATAAGACTAGGTTATCATTCGTTTTGTAGAGATTTCCGCCGACTTTTCTCATTAAGAATATAATATTCATATTTGATATTATATAATTAAAAAACGATAGTAAATTGAGTGGGTATATTCCCGACTAGTGTAGGCAAGTGCTATAATATTATTATGTAAATGTTTTTGAAAACGGAATGGAATTTATGAGATGCAAGACAGGTATTTATTTAGCAAACACACTGTGTATTATTTTACAGTGAGTATACTTATTCAAACAAACTGAATTAAACTCAATGCACCTAGGTATGTGTATAAATAAAACAGAATTTCTAATCGAAATATCGCTTCTTTTGAGATATTTTATCGTTACGCGTTCTCCATAAATATGAATGTATTTTTAGGCCACAAATATTGTTATTTCTTGGGCGGATTAAAAAATTTACTATTTCAAAAACACGTTATCCAAAGAAATATGATATCTAAAAAAAACAACTATTTGGCATCTGATATTATAATATTATTGTCTCGCACGTCTGTCACTGACAAAGAATGTCGGGGACAAAACACGTGTGAAAAAGTTTTACTACGTGATGCCCAAATTATATAATAGAATCGCGAACATTATACTGTAAAGACGAGTTTGCGAAGGTCCGTTATTTTTAATTCTCCGGTGCCCTTATAGTACCTACTACGTAAACGTTACCATTTTGGTTCAAAAACACGGTTTTGACCGAGCTATTGGTTATCGACCAGTATTTAAAAAACAGATAATCAATACATCATTATTGTATAAGTGATTCAGTGTCGTCACTCTTTCTCCGAGAACGCTGTTTTATCGATAAAATATTATAATTATAAACTGCAGGTGCATCATCACCAGGGTAGAGACGTTTGAGAATTTGCATCATAACTGCGCATTATACCTATGCTCGTGTAGATACTATTTATTTAAACGATTAAAACATCAATACGTATTAATTGGTACCAACAAATAATATATATTTTTTCCGTCTACCACGTTTCTCGTAATATATACAGCGTGTATCGAATGTAAAACTTATTTATTTCACAAAAATGTACAAAAATAGTTATACAATTACACATTTAAATTGAATGTAGCCAGTAGGTATATTTTATATAGTTTTAGCAATCGATTTCTTTGTTTTGAAAACTTCGATACAGGCTACTACATATTATAAATGCAAAGAAAAATAAAATACTTTTTTATTCATTAATGTCATCAGCTCCAACTCCTATAAACTTATTTACCCTAATTTAAATTTGACTTAATTTATATTTAGACTAGGTTTATTAAAATTTTTTTTTTTTACTAAAGAAGTAATAACATGGCCCCTTTTATTTACAATGTTTACCAAACAGTATTTTTTTCAAATAGTCGTACGTATAGGTTTTTAATTAATGAAGTTGTTTCGTTTACTTTAAATGTTCGATAACGCATAGGTTTTCGATTTTCATTCGTCGATTAAATATTCTAAACCAATTATTTTTCCGTTGTCGTTTAAATGAACATTTCGATCAATAATATAAAATATACTGCGCACATTGCAGGTATATTTTCACCTCTTTACTTATTGTCAAAAAAAATGTGTGTAATGAATTCGTATTGATGTATATAACCAACCGTATTACTTCTGTATATTATTATTATATAGTTCATATCGAACATATTCAACAAGAAATCAAAAATATTTCGCAAATTTAAAAAAAAAATAATTATTTTTAGAAAAAAAAGTTCGACGGAAATCAATATATATAATAGGGATTCCACAAAAAAACCGAACTCTCTGCATTCCTTCTATTAAAATGGCCACGTGATTTTATCATTAATATAAACTTAACTGCGTATAGTCATATTGGAAGTATATAATGTCAACGGACACTCCCTTTCCTCGAGCAGTCCAGCCTAATAAATGTCAACGCAATCACTTATCGTATTATTTGTATACAGATTGTAATTTTTTCCATACTTTTTAATAAAAAAAAAAAAGGAAAAAGTCATTGGTATAATATTATGATATTTCCATAATAAAAATATCAAAGGTACGTATTACGCACGCACATTTCAGTGTGTTTATGACGACTATGTAAAATACTAATTATTATAATTAGTGTTTCGGTGTTATTTTTTTACATCGGTGCACAGTATGTTTATAATCGTCGTACGTTGACCTTTTCGGAAAAACTTTTCACGTGCGCCGAATGATTTCTTTCGACAACAATTATTATTATATGTGTAATACAAACCGAATATATGAAGTAAATTACTGGTGTTGGGTTAAGAACCTATTGATAACGTCGACCAAGGTAGATTGCGTCGATCGTTGTCCTGTAATAATATTATGATGGTGTATGACTTGATGAATACCTACCAATAGAAAATAAAACTATGGATCGAAAACTCTTCCACAAACCGATGAGACGTTGATCGGAGAAAAATATGCTCTACGGCTACTAAACTCAATATACGATTTTTTCTCAAATGTATACCTGCATTATTATCGTGCCGACAGTGCATATTTTATTCCTCGATCCACTCAGATTGAGTCTTAAACAAAAATTAAAAACAACGGTCGATCACCTGTAGTAGAATTTAGGCTTGTTACAGATAATAATACAAGTCCATTAAGCTGAAATAAAAACAATTATACACATGTGTCCAGAATATCCGTTTTGATAGCGTTAAATATGATTCGCTGCGTTGTGCTGTAGCAATCTCCGGACGTGCAACATTACTGTCGGGTAAAACCGATTGGGTTTCTGTCTTAATTTCTGAAATCTTTTGCACGCTACATTCGTCCGAATCGGAATCAGCATTTTCTAAAAATCATATTATATCGCACAGGTTAATAAACAATTATTCTGTGCGGCAGGTGCTGTGATGAAAAATAATATACGATTGTTCTTACCGCTCATATTATACTTTTTTAATATTTGTTCACACCCCACATTTAAAATATTAGATCTACTGTGTGTCGGAGCTGCCGATTGTTCGGCTAAAAGTTTTTCGACATTTTCGAACGCATTTTTCATCAGATTAGATAATGCGTTTTGATATTTTTCTGTTGACCGGTTCCCAGACATTTTTAAAATAGTAGCAAGAAATTATTGTATATCCGTGAATTTTCCAATTTTTATTTATATCATTTATTCACATTTAATATTTTAATGTATAATAAAAATACTATACATTGTGTCCATAGATACTGGACATATACTATCGTGGTTGGATGTATATTTAATATTAATATGTGGATCTCTAGGGCCATTGATATTGGGCACCAATGGATCATCAAAAAACGGCACTCTCAATTTGTGCTTGTGTATCGCGTCCATTTCACAAAATTTTTTAAAACATAATAATTGTTTATAATTGTAAATATAGCTTTCTGAAAAATAAGCAACTAATTAAACTCAGATAATGATATAGGTACTTTATAGTTTATAATTCATTTTTATAACTTAAAATATAGAATATTATACCTTAATTTTAAAATTGTACACGTGTGTAAAACAGAAAAAATTTAATTGTTACACGGGACGTATGCCTCTTAAATGATAATATGCATTATCCTTTGTTATATAGTAACTATAAATTATTTGATATTAAATAGACATTGATAACATTAACATCATTCAACAAAAATTACATGTTCATAAAAAATGCATATGAAAAAAAAAAAAAACTAAAAATCGTTGATAAGAATTAAAATGAAATAAATAGTTTCAAAATATTTTGAAAATCATGCCACGTCTATAAAATATATTAAATACAAATATTTTTTTATACGTGAGTTTTCATTTTTTAATCACGGCGGTGGACAAAAACTAATGTAGCGCATATATTGTGTACTGCTGTTTTATTAAAAAAACTACTGGGACTTTTACTTTTCATCTCTCTCGGAAACCACGGTTCAAATTTAAAATCGGAGTTTTTTTACTGCTCCGAGTGGTGACGCAAACAACAATACAGATCGCTGTGAGACCAATAAATTCATCACTGCGCTCAGAATCGAACGCACAGACCGATGAGAGATTGAAGATTTCGGTGAACGTGGAAAGTTATATTATTCGTAGGGCGAGATTATATTCTACGGGTTCCGGAAGGATATTCGAAATCGTTTGCCCTCATCCAACGACCTCCCTCCCCCCCCCCCTCTTCCACTTCCGTTCGGGTCGTATAAAACACGCGGGCACGTGTACTGTACCCTGTGTGTGAATATAATGCGTATAATAAAAGCACGTTAATGCCATTTCGAACGGTATTTAAATATGAAATGAAACTCATTAGGAAAAATAATTACGAGCGTAAAATTATTTTAACCATCTACACGTGTTGCGCGTGTACCGTTTATCGCAGGTCATACTAATAGATATCCAGTCCTTTGTTCCGTTTTCTTTGTGGTTCGATATTAATAATCGTCCAAAGACTGACGCGACAAAACGAAGCCCGTCGGCCGCGCAGACCGAAAACAATATGACTTCGATTCAACTAATTGATTTACGAGAGAACGATACATTTAAAAAAAAAAATATTTTATCATACAAATATAATATATATTATATAATTGAATATCACTCGATAATAATTCGATAATTGATTAATCGTCCAAAACTCTTTGCAGGACAGGTGTCAGTGGCTAGTAGTGCGTATTCGAACGGACGAACTGCGGCGGAGGGTGGCCCACTGCCGGTCTGAGTAGTTATTCACAAAGCGCACCCGTCACACCGCACTGGCGGCACACATTACCTGGTTGCGTGAACAATCACTAAACATTTCACGAATTAATGGTGCCTTAAATATGATTAAGTGGCTGATGATTGGTAGATTAAATGTTATTGAACCATTAAATTAATCGATTTTTTACGCATCCCGGAATAAATATTATACATTATATTTTATAGATCGTCCACAATAAGTTGTCATAGATCGGTTTCAGTAGTCGTTTGTCGGCTGTCACTTTACGACTGATGGTTCTTCGGACTACTAGCTCGGACGACTCCGTCTGCAACCGCTGATACGTAATGTGATTATAATATATAATAGAAATAAAAGCTGGACAAAAAAAAAACCCAGACCAATTTGTACACATTATTCACCATTATTATTATTAGAATTATTTTTTTATAAATAATTATATTATAATATAATATAATATAATATATTATATTATATTATAATATAATATAATATAATATATTATATTATAATTATTATAATAATTATATTTTATAGTGTTATGTCAAACCTTTTCTGTTGGGAAGTATAAAGTAGCGTTTCGGATTTGTTGATTTAAACAAGGTAAGCACTAAGCGTATGCCAAATCCAACTTTATAGAAGGAATGTTGACGTTGTTAAAATATTACTTATGATAACCTTACTTACTTCATGTGCCAAAAATGTACCTTTTACGTAACAAGTCTGAACAAAAATATTCACCATTTTTATAACGATTATAATTGTTTGAAGTTTTTTTTTTATTATGTTAATTTAAAAATAGTAACTTATTTCAGATAGCATATTTTATGAATTGCTATTGTTTAAAACAATGTGCTTTTACGAACAGTTTTGTACTTTTCAAAAGTTATAAGAAACTAAATGCTTAAGAATACACGTATTTGTATGCACAATGTTCCATGTTTGGGAGAATTATAAATTTCGTGATTTAAACACCACCCAAACTCAAACAATTTAAATTTAATCTCAAAGATTTCTAATAACCTTTGATGTAATGAGTATTACGGAAAGTCAAAAACAAAAAAAACTTGTTATTCGTGTTTAAAAACAAATAGTGCTGTAAAACAAAATGCACAGAAGTTCGATATGACTTATGAACCAAACAGATCTTAGTTTTGTAACGACTACGGACCTATTACGTATATATATATTTACAGTCGTTACTAGTTACTACGTTAAATTTGTATAATACGCTCAGCATGTATCGTTTGAATAAAAAACAATTTAAAAAGAATACGCTATATCAAAAGGAAAAATTATAAAGTAAATTTAAACGGTTTTTTTCTAAGTGTTTTTGTTGGAAATAATAATTTTTTTTTTAAATAAACAAAAATGTCCTGTAACTGGTAAGCGATAAAATTTACTCGAGTCACGAGTTTATGAAATAAACCTTTTCATGTAACGATGAGTGTCACAAAAACATATTGTTGCCACACACTGAAATATGCAGGTAGCTTCTTTTTGAACAAAAAAATGAATAACTAGGTGCCAGTTTTTTTTTTTTAATAAACAAAACATAACGTTAAATTCCATGACAACCTGTCTTGGACTCATTCTTCAGCGCTTGTATACATTTTTTTACGCATTTCAATAATAAAGTATTGTAACGCGGCGATTTGTATAGGCAATATCGGTACACACAAATGTCGAGCGTTCATTTCTCGTAATTGAATATGACGTTAATACAATATAAACTGTGAAGAAATAAGTATAGATCATAATATTATTATATTCTCAAAAGAATTCTATTATACAAATTCAATTTGAAGGTATTGAAAATAATTTAGTTAGTTTGAAAATGTTTTTTTGTACGGTAAATACTAAATTGTGATTTTAACACAATAATATTATAACAAGTTTTGACAACATGATGCGTACGTAATATGTATATTATTATGATAGACATGGTAAAATCTAAAAATTTTATTTTAAAATAGGTATAACAAACAACAAGTACAGTGGAGTACCTTGGTATCTCGAAGTCTTAAGGGCTTAAAACGAAAAAATCGATATATATATTATGGACATTTTGAGTTGCCGAAAAAATTAATCGATACACAGAATCTTCGAGATCCGGAGTTTAAGATGCCGAGGTTCCACTGTACATCAAGACTAAACTCATAAACTATATATTATGCGCCTACGTTCCCACTAAACGTCGCCGTACTTACAAACAAATAAAACATCCGAAAACCCCGTTTCAAAAATATAGCGTTGAAATCCAAAACGTTTTCGTCGTATTGGCAGCCACGACCGGTAATAATAATAATATTATCGAGTCGTCGCTATTACGATTTCGTGCACTAAAAACGAAACGGAATTCGTACGATACGCGCGCTAATGGCATCCGACGTAATTCGTAGGTATGCGCCTGTACATTTACCATATTATTATTATTACTATTATATATATATATATAGGACTACTGTCGCGGGTGAATAGTTTGTGTTCGCGTGTAAGAGCAGGTGTATAATATACAATATACGCCGTGTGCTGCGATTCTAAAACCATGTCGACCGGGATCGGCGTCAGGGTCGTCGTGGGGGGGGGGGGATTTCGCGGTCGGTGTGCGTGCGCGATTTCGGGTTAGGCTCTCTCCGTCGAGGGGCCCACGCAGAATGTCGACGACGACGACGACGACGAAACGAATACACCGGAAAATATGTCAAATACGGTCGCCGAACAACGGCAGCTGCGGCAGAAGTGTGTTCGCGATTCGACAGATAAGCCCGCGGCCGTGTCACACACCCGCCGCCGAACACGGATGAGACACTACACGGAACAGTGTAACCGCATCGCGACGACCCCGTTTTTAACCGTGGTATAGAGCGCACACATCGCGCGGTCTCTCCGGAGATATAAGCCTAAGAGGATATAATAATGCATATATTTCGTAAAAACCTAGTGCGAAATATGTCGAGTGTCTTTATCGTCGGCGAGGTTTTCGGTTATTTTTTTTCCCGGGCTTGAATAAGAGTAAAAAAAAAAAAAAAAACTTTTCGAAAATTCGGCATAGCATTATAAAACCGCATTGTACCTATATATTATGTGGGTTTCCCTAGGTCAAGTCCGTATCATTGCTCGTAGTTTTTTTGTTTTTAGGTTCTGAGCGGAGTGAGGGATCTATTGGTTTTACAATGGTGTTTATTTGTTCACATTTTTTTTTTATCCTGTATACAAAATTTCTACCAGAAGGAGCGGTTCGATTGTCAACGTATAGAATTTTAAATTTTAGTAAATTGGATCGAGATGATAGTTTAGAGAGGTCGTTTTTCGATTTTATTAATAGTTATTTAATTCCACGGGAAAAACCACCGACAAATTACAAAAAAACCGCTAAAAATGGGATTTTAATTTCTAACGTTTTGTTTATCGCCATAGAAACGAACAAAAATAAAACTAACCATTTTAGTTATTTTGTTGTAATTTATGATATTAATTCAACTTACAGACTATAATAAAATATAATGAAAATACAAAATATCCAGACTGACAAACCGTCTCTGCTTAGAATCGAAATTAATTTAATTTAATTTAATTAAACTCAAATTTAATACAATCCGTTGTACAGTGACCCACTTGTAACCTACTACTGTACAGCAAAGCGACATCCACTTACCTGTTTTTTTTTTTTTTTTTTATCTGAAGTCGAAATTTTTATCGAATCGACACTTTTTTCAACGCCTACACGATAGAGGCACGTAATAATTATCGTTATCATTACTATTAATCATTCGCATACGACCAACGTGGCGGTTGTGGTTCACGTTATTTATACTCTGCGGGTTGTAAACGCGAACTACTCGTATCTATTATCTTGGCATACGAATTTCGAGGTCGTGCCACGTGTATTGTACAAGTTAAAATACACAATATAAGTCTTAGTGCACCACTAGGACGATGCCTCCGCTCATAATATCCGCCTTGAACGCCTTGAGACGACCAACATTTTTACGTAACGTACCAGCCGAAACAATACGCTGTGCTAGGTACTAAATTTCGAGAGTCCGGAAATGTCAGATTCGTACACGGCCATTTTTTTTCCCCGGCGCTGAAGTTCCCTGTATTGCGGTACAAAGAATATATAGTTTTATACGAAATGCTGACGTACGGTTATTATGGTACTGAATTAAATCTGAACACAACTTCAAGTCGACTGATTCTCGGTAAAAAGGCGATGAAATGTCGTGTATTTACTGAAGACATTGCGCGGAAAATGCACGCTGCCACTATTGGAAACTCTATTCGTTTAATAATTTAAAATTCTCCCAGCTAGAAATGTTCGGAAATTTTTTGCGATTTTGTCGGTAACGGCCAATTTAGATGTCGTCATTTATTTTCGACATTGGTGCGGACGGTCGTTATACCGATGAAATATCCATCATCATCATCATCATCATCGCGATATTCGAACATTTTAGTGAATTGTATTTTATGTTGGTTGAAAATTGAAATCGTAAACTCGTTAGTTAGATCGAGTATAGAACAAAATAATACCATTATTCCATGAATATTTATGAAATTGAGAATACTAATATGATTTTCAATTTTTATATAAAAATATAAGATTTAATTTTAACATATGAATGTACTGATTTTGCATAACCATTGTTCGATATTATACTAATAATAACGATTCATTTTTAAATACGAATTGATTGAGTATGACCGAATATTCTTCTACAAAAATAGTAAATTATTTATTTGGGTATGATATCACGGAAACGAATGACTGATAAATAACTGAATAACTGTATACTAATTTACAGAATACGAAATATTTAATAATCCATTATCGATCATTAATAGCTTATGAATACAATTGGATATATTGTGTAGTAGATTTAATCTGATTATTAATTATGCTGCTCTAATGATAAGTCTTAACGTATCACAATGTGCATCATACCTCATAGAATATCACGTTAACTATTGAATTGCTTTTTATATTATGAACATTTTCAGTCCAAGGCTCAAATTTAATTATTGATTTTTTTCTTACAATTTACGGAGACCGGAAAATCTATTCTGAAATATATAAATTAGAGATTGAGATACTTAAATATTATATCAGTGATGCAGTATAGATACATTACTACATAAGAGATACAATATGAGATAGTATTGTGTAATTGTACAAATAGAAATTAAAATCATAAAATGTCAATTGAAACGTAATTACTAGCAGAAAACCAATTTTAAAATGTGACTACAATCACTTTAAAATATAACCCAATAATATAATACATAACAAACGTCTATTCTTAATTGATTCCAATGACTTGAATAAAACAGATTCCCACCCCTAACATGAGAGTAATATTACGTGTGAAATATTATGTACCTAAAATTTTTTAAGTCATCTGAACAATATGATTATGGGTATTTCTTTCTTGATTCTATTTATTTTCCCGATTGTTTGCTTTATGCAACAATATATCATGGTATTTGCATTACACAGATTATAATATATTATTATTACTCTAAAATTCATAAAATTGAAAAGGTTATTTTTAAATAATTTATTACCGAAGTTTAGTTGCGTGTACACGTTTTCATTAATGCACGTAGATATTACGTAATAACCGTACATAATAAACTATGATCTATTAAGATAAAACAATGGGTTTATTTAAAATATTAATATACATATTTCCTAGTAACTCTCAATTAACCATCATATATTTTATTTAATCGACGTTACCGCCTTGAGCATAGTATAAATAACTACCGTAGAATTATATTTTTTAATCAAATAATTTAAAAAAATATGCAATTTTGTCGAATTCGAAAGAAATAATCCAAGTCCGACAATGTAAACTAAACGGTGACATTTCCGCGCTCCGGTAGATTTCTCAGAAACATATATTTCAAATTATAAAACAAATTTAATGAAAAAAAGTTTTCTCCGAAAGTTTACACATAATTACGTCGTTTTTCATATAACAATATAATAAAATAAAATCAGCTCTTAAAATGTATGCTTTCTGTGAATTTTTTTGTCATTGTACTAAATAAACAAAAATGATTAAAAAGTTAAAGCTGATTTGCTTACAGATTATTACAACTTGTTGAGGGTGAATTTTCTTCGTACACATCGTATTCATCCATAACGATAACAATATGTCACTATTCCTCTACAAAACGTTTTAAACGACCCAACCGGTGGGAAATTATCAATATCTGTAATATTATAACTGACCATTACCATTACTATGCGTTAGATATCAGTGATATCTGTTATCAACCACTGACCATACGAACGACGTTCGGTTCGATATTACAAAATATCGCGTTTGAATAATTTAATATTTATCGAGTTTTATCCACAACGATTCTGCGCACGCACTGCGTATAATTATGTATAATCGCGGTATAATAAGGCACATATACATATTATTATAAAATGATCATGCGAACAGTTTAGCCGGAATGAAATTAGTTTTTAATTTAAATGTTATGTGAACACCGAACACACATTGCGTCATGTAATTCGCCGCATGTAAAGGGAAAAGAAGAAGAGAAAAAAAAACGTTGTTGAATCGCAACTGCAGCTAATGCGCTGTGTAAATGAACCTGTACACGTGAGAGCTTATGTGAATTCATTTTCGTGTAAAAAATACGCAAATTCGTCACGATTACAAAGGTGAATCGTGTTTGCTCAAATGGCTGTGTAAATTTCAATTTAACGAAGCCACGTCAATCCATACACGGAATATATCAATGGAATTTTCTTTTTGCACCACGTCAACGCAATACGCGAGTGTAAATCTATCGCGGTTCAATAATTACAGACATTTTCATTTCAAAAACTACCGTGAATTTCAAAATGTCAAAGGCAGTTGATTCGCGAAATATATCGGTGCGTAGTAACTGTAATTTTTTTTTGACGACATCATGTAGAAAATGCACGCTGGACTAGACGCATTAATAATAGTAGAAAAAAAAATTAAAATTACTGTTAACAGCGAATAAATTATTTAAAAACGTGATAATATAATATATTATTCGACCAATATAAACATATTTTACAACGAATCTGCGGTCTCCGATTGAGCTGATCTGGGCATAGATTTATGAAGAACAAAACCGTTAATTGAACGATTTCCTATTGACTTTCTGTGATCTAATCGTTCGTTTATCAATATTGAACTATTTATATCTAAAGGATACGGTAGACGACATTTGACTGATTTAATGGTCGTTTTTGAATAAAATACTGTCTCGGGCACTCTGTGCGTATAGTTTTCGTAGTACATTAAACGACTGAGATAAACATTTTATTTATTTTTACGACTTCGCTTCTTCGCTTGACCTCTTCTTCGCTTCGATGATACAAGCAAAGTTTCTATTTCTATCACAATCTATGCATATTTATCACATGATTGAAAACTACAATAGTCTTTATCGTTTCATTTTAGTGCACATTATATAATATGTTTTATAAATAAATACTATTCATCATACTGCAGTACTGAGCAAGGTTTAGGTACGAAACTTTGTTTCTTCTTTCTCGGATAATCTCACAAAAGTTTATGTTTTCGACTATCAGTTACAGTTATAAATTGAGTTTTTCATGAAAATTTCCGAGGCAGGTAATTAATCGTTGTATCGCATTACTTTGTAAAATTTTTCCAGTTTAATGTTGATTTAAAGAATTCCGTAATTTAAAATACGGTTTAAGGCCAACTACATTTTTATTTGCTTTCGAGCTCTGTTCTAATTGTAGTGGATATATTATACAAATTCCTCAGACGTGTGTGATTTAACGACCAAGCGAAAGTCTTACAGTTTACGAATTGGTGAACGTTTATAATATTTACTTTAATTCTGTTTTTGCATGTGTTCAGCGAAATCCAGTTAAGCTGAGTTGTTTCTGACACCTGCTTGAACACAACTCATTTTTCAAAGAAACTTTATGTAGTACAATACATCTTACAAACTACCTACGTTTTTATAAAGCAAACATTTTAAGAAGAACGCATAGCTGCAAACGTATTGTTTCTATAGATCCGTTCAATCACAGTTTAGGTGCATTCAATTAATTGTTTTTAGTAAAATACTTTTAAACAATGGTATAATTACAATATACCTACGTATCAAGTCAAAGCAAACCATTATCAAACGGTAATTAAAACTGCCGATCTGTGAAATGTAAGTAATTACCTACTCATAAAAAAAAAAAAAAACAATTTTAATCGATATTTGCATTAGGAAATTTTCAGTTCTGATTTCTCCTTTATCTCTTTATTTCATTCTTTCTTTTATTAATCCTATATCTACACAGTAAATTAACCTTGCTGGGCATTTTATCGTTGTAGATATTTTCCATAGAATTGCTTTTTTTATTTCACGAATCCTCGTCTAATGGACTGAAAAATTGGTATATATATATTATTATGGACTTTCGTTTATCTATATTATTCGTTTAGACATTTTTGCGGTTTCGTGACTTGTCCTATACCTATATAGTATATACATACTTCAAACGCACCTATATATATATTTGACCAAAAGTGATAGGAACTCGCCCGGCAATGGCCAAGCTTAGCGCCGTTTAAGCACACGCACAGTCCGACAACAATATATTTAATTTGAAAACCCCACTCACGAGAATAACGGTTATTACTCCAAGAGACCGTTTTTAGTATGCTCTGAAACAGCCACCTACCCACCGAATTTGTTATATGCTGGTGTAACTGTACAGAAATATTATTTATGAGGCAAATCGTGTTCGTGATAAATTTGATTCGAAAAAACCTAATTGCCAAGTAAATTTTAGAAATTATTACACTTAACGTGCCTATCGCACGAATGCTGTACGTCAATATTGACAACAGTATAGGTACCACGACATGTAGAATTCGATGCTATTTGGACGTTTACCGGAGAACATTGATGTTCGTTATAATATCGTAAACAAATATGTCGGAATATAAAATATATATACCGTACATGCCACGAATCAGGTTGGTTGCACGTGACATTCTTGTGTTCGATTCATTAACTTTGTTTGTACAGTAATATCGAAGTAAAGTGTATAGTTATTGAGTAAGTTAAATGGTATATTAAACAATGTGTGTTATACGCAAAAAGTGTGTAGTGCGATTCGTAAGTATTTTTTTTTCGTCGGATTATCGACTTGAAATATCTCTGGAATTATTAAAATATCAAAATAATAATATATAGTTTGATGAAACGTTTCAGCCGAGTTAATCGCTACAAGTCGATTTCACACACTAACTATTTAATCTAAATAAGCGTAAGACAATATTATTATTATACGAAAAACATGATCGCGACGAACGCAGACGAAGTCTTCGGATTACTATATACGACGATATATAAACGAAACGAACACTAAAATTTGTTTTTCGAACGGAAAATGACCGACGCGGTGCTTGCCCGTCATGGTTAGTTCTCCGTCGGTCCAAAAAATAAGACTACCCTAAGGTATAATGTAAATAAAATTATTGCGAAATAATATATTATTTCGTTGCTCTTGTATTATATTATTATGAAACTCTAGGGGGAGGACGACGGCAAGTGAGGGTTTTCATTTCAGCCCGCTCTCGACTGCGCGCCCCACGACGACGTATTATATTGCAAGCTTTCGGTGGACTCATTTTCATCTTGTCGGGTATATAATATATAAAGTCCGCGAAAGAATATAAGTACCTATACCTAGGTATATAATACGGGGCGAGCCATTCAGCAGACGCGGAAATCTTTTATCGTCGAATTTTATACACTTTTCCAGTGCGCGCCACCTGCGCACGCCCGTGGCCCGTCGTATTATACGACGACGACGACGGTGGCTCGTCCAATTATTACATAATAATATCATATCTAATACCAAATCGTGTGTAAGTGTGTTCCGGCGGCGCAATTCACGTACAGCAGGTATAATATAATATATATATATAGATGTTATATTATAAGACGTTATATTATATTCGCGTTTTGCGATTTCATCCCAGTCACCATATTTTATATATAATCTGCAAGCACAGCAGCTGCCGTGTGCGTATTAATCACGACGATGGCGTTGTATAGGTACCGAGCAATATCGCAGTATGCATATATATATATATTCAGTAAATGTATTCAGAGTGATTAGCCGAGCATAGTCACTCCTATTTATTTTTTTTTTCAAACTCTGATTTTTAAAAATTGTAAACATAATATGTACTCGAAGACCGTATTATAATATAATGATCGACCTCGGCCTGAACCTCATACTGAAGCCGTTGTTTCTGAAAACTCTCCACTAGACATCGTTTCGACAACGCTATGGAAATTTATTTTGAATTTTAATTCGTGAATTGGTCCTTTTTGAATCCCCCTCCTAACCGCCGAGGTCTTGCGCAAACATATATCTCCAAAGACGATATTTTTAATACCACTCGTTAACCGACTATATTCATATCTACATACTTTGATACTGTGCAAGCAATCCAAACATGTTATGTTATAATATCGCTATCGTGTAAAATATATTTATAGATTATCGTGTAATATCGTCCGCACAAGTGTTTGTCTAATGTATAACTGTCGAGCTGTGATAATAGTCTAGTACTGGGAGCCGTACAAATAAAAAATGAAAATAAAAAAAAATAAGGATTTTAATTCATAGAAGTTTGTATCTCTAAAGGATACTCGACAAGCAGTTGAAATATTTAAAAATTCCGAAAACCAGATTTGGAATCAGTCCATACTTGAAGAGGAAAATGAAATGCGTGGTGAACTGAATCACTCCGTATATAATATAAATTATATTCCACGTGCGACTTCGTGTGCGAGATACGTATTTATTTGTATTTTTGGTTTACCCGTTCGTCAGACCATAATATTAAGACCTTAAGTGGATATCACAATATGTATATTTAATAGAACGACACTGATGTGAGTGATCTATTGTATATATTTATGTACTGTCACCAGTACCTGTGTATAACGTAGTCACTGCGTTTAGGTGTTTTATATTTTGTGTTTTATGACAACTATAATATATAGTACCAATATATAATACGACGTCGTAGTGAATTCGTGCCCAGATGTATGAAAAGCAATTTTATTTAAAAAAAATATACGTCGAATACGTGAAAGCTAGAGTAACGCTCGTTTTATATAATACGTAATATCTATATCTACGACCTACATTATATGTCATAATAATTGTATAGGTTCGTTTTCATAATAATTATCACTGTAATATTTTTCTCGACTTCTCGGTTTTCATTTATTCATTTGAAATTCTAGTTGTTTAAATGTTTTTTACATACTGTGCTAAATGGGAATTCGGTAAAGAGGATCTATTATACGAGTATACTCATTATACCGTTTTAACAACTTTGCAAGAGAAATGCCTAACTGTCTGGCTCTTTTTGTTTTTCATTTTGAGAACCTTCGTCACATTATTTTGAATAAATAGCAAAAATGTTTATTAATTTTTCTGTAAACAATTAAAAACTAAGTTGCGTAGTAAGGTCGTAATATTTAATTATTATTATAAATTTGCGAATATTTTACAATTTAAAAATAATATTTCATGCGGTACAAAATATCAGATCAAATGGTTTTTGCTAGTTATAAAAAATGTATACTGGTCCTTTCTGGAAGAAATACTGTAAAACAATATAGTAAGGGTACCTTTTAACATATATGCATATTTAAAAACAATTTTTTTACAAAACTACGTTTTACATAACAAAATACATAGTTAATCAAAAAACCATTTTGTTAAAATATTTCACTAAGGTCCTTTTAACAAATGCACATGTATGAATATTAAAACACATTAGGTTGTTGACTTATATATCTTAGAGCCCAAAATACTAAAACAATTAATTTATGAAGGAAGTTTATTATATTAAGCAATTTATCGGAGAATTATTCATATTAAAATTATTGAACCGACTTCTTTTGTATTTGTCATTCATTTTTTGACAGATGATTTGTATATTTTTATACAATACTGGTATTATTTTAATGGATTGCATCCATCTAAATTCAAACAATCAACACCTCTAACGAAATGATGTATAGTAATCGCGTCGTTGTTCATATTATGCAGGATGAATTTAGATTGTGATATTTATTATTTCGAGCAAAACGTTTAGAGTTAAGTTATATAATATTAGATATTATAAGACAAAATAAAATCGAAAAACTTAAATTGAGCACAAAAATATTTTAAGAAAAACATCACACATAAAAATCTAAAATAGGAAAGACCGTTATATCGAAAAAAATATTCATCTTCTTGAAATATTAGAGTTTAGGATTTTTTCCACCCAGAATTCTAAATCAGACTGTTATTGGCTATAAATAAGACAAGCAGTGACAGCAAAATATTACATTTAGTACCATTAAAAGTACCTAACCTTTCTCCGTGCTTGGTGTTCAAAACCCTGCATTTCCCAATAACCGTAGCTAAAATAAACAGACTCGGCGTTTATACGTGTGCGTGGACGTATTGTAACACTTCGCAGTTTAATCGACTATTATAGACTAATGAGATTTAATATACAAATACAGGATGGCAAACAATGTCGATATTGGAGTCTCGACCACAAGTCTCATCGTCGGCGGTTATACATGAAAAAAAAAATGTTCATCTTATTGGAATATTTGAGTTTAGGATTTTTTTTCCATCCAAAATTCTAAATCAGACCGTTATTGGCTACGAGTAAGACAAGTAGTGGCAACACAACATTACATTTAGTGCCATTAAAAGTGCCTAACCTTTCTCCGTGCTTGGTGTTCAAAACCCTGCATTTCCCAATAACCGTAGCTAAAATAAACAGACTCAGCGTTTATACGTGTGCGCGGACGTATTGTTATACTGCGCAGTTTAAATGACTATAGACTAATGCGATTTGATATATACAGGATGGTAAACAATGTCGATATTGGAGTCTCGACCACAAGTCTCATCGTCGGTGACTATCGAGTGAATAATATACACCACCGCAGTTGTATATTTTATGAGACTGATTCGTAACATTTATCATTTATATATAACTTGATGAGATCACAGCGGAAACGAAACACTCGAATAGAAAAATAATTTTTGATTTCACACGAAAATTCCAGACTCTTCTAAATGGTTTATTTATAGAGGTAGGTATCGCCGAATAAATTTTTGATTTTAACGTTAAAATATATTATTATAATATTCGCTTTTATATATTTTTAAAACGTTGATATCCAACATATAAATATCTATATAGTTCTATAACTGTTATACTAATGACCTATATCAAAGCTCAACTATTTTGCAGATAAACATTATTGTGCACCCATGAAAATTCGGAAGAACAAAGAAACCCAACAATATTACATGATATTTCAACAAACTTCGGGGGACTTAATAAACTTAGGTACGGGATATTACATGTATGCTACTTAACTATTATACCAGTTGTATAGAAAATGGCATAGAATGTTCATTGTTCACGGTATACCTATGCAACAATTTATGACGTTCTATGAACATATTCAATTATTATAATTTATTTGTAAAGGCCACACAATTTATCCATATCAACTTAATATATATTGGCTATAAGACCAACGAAAAAATTCAAAATAATAATCGTTTTTTATAACACAAAAAGAATCAGTTATTAACTGTCCAAAGCCCAGCTCAAAAGTAAACAATCATGTTCAGATTTCGTAAGCTGAATTATTGTTTTATTTTGAGAAAATATGTTGACTAATTATAAAACGGTCAACCCTTAGTTAGGGTTATGGCAAAAAATGTTCAAGCAGATTGAATTCAAACACACATGCGTATTATAATTGAATTGTGATCGTATATTTCGATATCATATATTTTTTACTAAAAAAAAAAATTAACTCGTGAAAAAAGTGAACATATAAAACGCTCGTTATGTGTTTTTCGTGTTTCGCGATGGTAATAATAATAAATTATAATAGAATAATTGGTACAAACACGTTAATATCTGAATGTGATGAATTTCATATTATACAATATTTAGTACCTACAACACTGGACGTAGACGTTCGGTTAAAAATTGTTGCATCTAACTCACATTTCTTCGCTAAATTTATTGCTGTTTTCTAAACATTTGCATATTTTACTCTTTCTAAATACACTTCAGGGATATTCGAAAAATGGCCAATTTACACTACATTCTTTGTCCATTGTTCAATCAGTATACAGAGAGACGCTGCACGAAACTTTTTCAATTTTTTTTTGTCCGTCCCAATATAGTGTTAACGGATTAAAAAGGACATACAAACTCTCTCTGTCACACACACACACACACACAAACATTGTAATACCAATCGCATCCTCGGCCCGTTATAAATCTGAAACCACCATTATATATTATGTCATTCCACAAAAATGGTAAAACAAAAATGTATAACACAAAGGCGATATTGTTTATAAATTATTTCCTACCCGTAACAGACGAAAAAATAACTCGTTAAAAATATTCCAACTATTGTGTAGCGAATTTGAGTTTTGAATTTTTATTTCCGCAAATAGAGTACACTTTAGACGTAGCGCCCGTCGTAAAATTGTTATTTTTTTTTTTTAAACGCAATATTAGTTTAAATAAAAAAATCGTGGAATTGGGTCATAAATAAATATGATGTATTACCACTGCGGAGAGTTATTTACATTTTGAAGTGTTATATGATTATTTTAACTACTGGTCTCGCATTGTAGTGATTATTTAAGTGTTGAAAACGGAGAAATCAAAAATGTTGTGGAGAGAGAGCCCTGTGCTCTATGATAATCGTTTTGAACAAAACTGCTTCTAATATTAAATTTTGTTTCTAAGAAAATAATATTCACTGTATTGTTATAGTTTTTAATAAATTACTATTATCATATAAATATTATATTATATATACGATATACACATTATGTACAATGTACATCCTAAATTAAAAATAATAATAACTCGAAAAGTACTTTTACTGTCGGGCAAAATTTGAGTTTTTACATACTTATTCAAAGTATCTCTATACGCATACACATATAACCTGCAGGTACAAAATTAAGGTGGTTCCGAGCGTTTTAGAAAGTGTACAGAAAGTTTTTGAAAATAAAACACCGTGCAAAAAAGTTTATGAATAATAAAAACATGCTATATTGTTGTAACACTTATGTAAGTACAGTTTTTAAATTCTCACACAACATGAAAATTCAATAAAAGCGGGAAACACTAAAATAATAGTTAAGCTTAAAAAGTATGTTTTGGAAATGTTTCCAAATTCTAGTATTTATTATGCGTTTTTTAATAATAATAATAATAACACTTACTCATTAAGTTAGTATACTTAATTGTATATAATTCTTCAATTTTATTTAAATATTGTACAATTTATCTAACCAACAATGGAATTTACATAACTTGTCATAATTTATTATAATATAATGGTAATTTTTAGGCATGATTATTAAATCCCAATTAAAAATCATAAATAAAATTCTTTAGATGGTTATATTAATATTTATTAAAATTTAAAATGCAACTTTTTAAAAAGTACAATTTATCTTAACGGTATAACAGTTATTTTCAAATTACTTTAAAGTCGGTTGAACCAAACAATAGTTATAAACGCTGAGAGTTCGTTGGGATATATCTTACATTGTACTTATATATAAATTATTTGGTTTTTTTTCCATATTACGGAAACCGTATTAAGTAACCTTAAATTGGAAAAAATTATGTAGCCGGTAACTTTTTATTAGGTTAATAAAAAAAAGTACCTAATTTAATCAGAAGTCGACTTTAGAAACGACTAAATATTTTTATTGACACTTATAACTGTATTAAAGGATATTATAATAACTATTATGCTGTCATTTTTTCTGTATTAAAGTTTTTTAATATAGTTTGGTATTTATTTTTTGTCTTGTTTTACAGGTATTACATAATGTATTTTTATGTGTCTTAGCTAATAACTAATAAATTACGTAAGTATTAATTTTTCATAAGTGTTTAGTTAATTTAGAAAATCATCTCTTTATGTCTTGTGTCTGCCACTGTCAGGTAAAAGTATTGAAAAAATAAATTAAAAATGTACATGCAATATTATAATCTACAAATTGATAATTTTTAATAATTGTATACTTTTATAAAATCATAATGTAAATTAATAATTTTCAAAAAGGTAGTTCGATGCTAACCACGAAATGTATTTAAAGGTTTTAAGTGTTCAAGAATTATTCCCTCGAGCATTTGTCCACTTATCTACACTTGAAATGTTTTACAAATAATAATGAACAAACTGTCCAAAATGTGACTTTTGTACAAACAAATAAATAATAATTCATAATATTGTACGCTGTCGTATACAAAAACCTACATCGCATTTTTAATTAAATTAAAAGTCAATTTAATTACACAATTCGCAAAGAATATATATATACGTAGAATAGCGTTGAAGTATTTTGAACTAAAAAATACATTTATGTAGGCAATTCAAAAGTAAAAATAATATATACTTCAAATATATTGAACATTTCAATAACATTCATATTATACACAACTCGGTGTAAGGATAATACGTTAAAGGGAAAATAGGTTTTTTTATTGTATACATAAATAATCAATTTTGGGGTATATAATATTATTGTATACGTTCTATGACCGTAACCTTATTGCACGTAAATTGGTAAAAAAAAAAAAAATTTGTTTTCCCGTCTTTTGTGACGGATAGATTGTCGATATATTCAAAATAATTTTTGCAATACCTATAATATTAAAATTATTATAGTCTATACTCTATGTCGACAGGACGTCGCACAAACGTACATTACCTACTAAATTTCATAGAAGCGTTAAAATATAATATTTAACAGCCCTTCCAATAAAATATTATGGTCGGTATTTACCTATGATTGTATAAATGTGATTGGTGCGTTCGATTTTATATTGGCCAGATAGATTTTTACACATTTCGATCAACTTGGCGTGCAATATAATATGAATTCTATGAGTATATTTTTTAATCCTTCTATAACAATTACATATGCTATTAACGTTTGATTTCACACTAATTTATCGCAACATGAATTTTGAACGTTCAACGTGAATAAATTTTAATTCAGCAAACACTGCGCATTTCCTATTGATATGTCTATTTTGGGTTCTACCGTTTGATAATATCATATATTTTGTCAAATTCTAACCAAATCCCTTTATTATCATAGCCCTAAAATGACGTAATTTTCCTATCACTGAAGCGTTGGAAAAATGCTGATGTGGTACATATAATTTCAATCATTAGGTACATAATATGTAATGGTGCCTCTGATTATGGTGGTAAACATTTTTAGGATTTTTAAAATAGACACAGAATATATTATACCGAATTGGCGAAATTAAAGATATGATAAATCAACTCAATTTTTGTGTATATAGGTAACATTATGTCGAAACACTATGTTAAATATTGTTCCATGGAATCTAAATTTATATTTATTTTTATCGAAAACGATAACAACGTAGGCATGCAGATGTACAGATAAAAGAGTATCGAGAATACAATATGGTGTAAAATAGAACATAGTAAGTATCTAACTTACTAACTTAGTAATGAAATAATTATAAAAATGAACTAGTATATACCATCATGTACCAAATTGACTGACAACATAAGTACATTTTTGTACTAAAGTTAAGAAAAACGATGTTGTAAGGATTCAATCTTATTTGTACCACTTTGCACAAATGTAGACCGTATTAATAAAACAGAGTCGTAGTTTATGATAGATCGTACAAGTGCAATATATATAAAGTTGTTATCAGGTAATATTTTGAAATTCACTAAAATTCCGTCTCAAAAATCCTAATTTACTATAGATGCTTTGTTATAAAATATATACGTAATAATATGTATTTACCTATTGGACGTTTCAACACGATATGTATATATAAGTTTTATAACTGCGCGAGACTTGCAGGAAATTCATTTGTTATTATTATTGTTTTCCCATGTGTATTATTAATATATACCTTTGTCGACCATCCGTCTGGACCTTACTATTTCATATTATATAATGTGTCTTACTATATCATATACGAACCTACCTATACATTACCGATACGGAAGGTCCGACATTATAGCAGGTAAGACTGTTTCTCCTCTGCTTCAGTACACTTTCAACAATGGTTCGGGGCGTGACTATTATTTCTATTTTTGCTGTAGACCATCAAATTAATGTTAGAGTAAAATAAATCCAATGTTTGAGATTGATATTTTCATAAATTGAAGCACCGGGAATATTAGAAAAATATTTTGAATCTATATAAATCTATAACTAACTGCGACCGATGAAGCTTTTCGTAGTATACATAAGTAAATACCTAAGAAGAATTTTTTTTTTTCATAAAATTACATTTTCACCAATATAGTATATTTATTAAGGTTGTTTTGAAAAATATATTAATCATTTTTAACTTAGATCCATAGCAAATCGAGAAAACTATTAGGAAGCTAATTTGCAGAAATATTATTTTTTAAGGTATTAATTATAAGTATAAGATATACTATTCGTAATACTTAGTGGGCAGGTGCTGAATTAGATCTGTTTAGAGTTGATTGCTGAAATTGCCGAAAAACAGTGAAGAAACTCACAGAATGACAACTAATGATCTTTTATGACTTTTCATTTTAAGGTCTTACATTTATAAATTGATTAAAATTCAAATTTATATTTCATGGTTATTATTATTATTTGTTCCATTTTTTGTCATACGTACCTATTCAATTTATTATACTGTGTGAATCCGACTAATGTTGCTGATAACTTGTGTATTTTGATGTAACTTTTAGGTAGGTATTTATCGTTTGGGGACTGAGGTTGAAATATTTTCACAAAGCTCATTACAAACCATTTTGACGTTGTTCAAAGTCTAAGAAAACGTTTGTCACAATTTGTTTCGCTTTGAACACTCAAAATTATGAAACCAAATGGCATAATAATGTTATAAAAACTATGGAAAATGATGTTAAGGCTCTGAATCATTATTCGAGTCGAACGATTCATCATTGCTTTCGAACTTAAACATTATATATACATTACGGAGTTTTATTTTTATCAATGCGAACATAATAATATATGTAATAGTGATCAATCTCACTGTCTTGTCCTCTGCTGTTTCATCGTTAACTTTCACGACTCTGTTTGGTACCGTTCGGGTCATTTTACTCCTAATATTCACGTTTGTACTTTGTTCTAACGACTTACGAATCATTATATCTATTGTACATATATATATATAATGATGTTTACTGTCCAATACAGCTCGCGTATTCGAAACTAATGCGATTTGAACTCGATACGAAAATAAGCGATATTTAATGAACCGAATGTGCGCGGAGTGTAATATTGACTGCGCGCAACAATAATAATTCCAAAGACGTTCGGCGGGAGTCGATTAAATCGTCTGCTTTTAAACCGGCACATATCGTATATTGTAATGCTCGCAAACACACGTGGATGTCACAAACAGATCGGGTTTAATGATGTGTCTTATGACAGTATATTATGACATCTGGAGTTGTAATAAACGAAACGCCTCGCAGTCGTTACGCCGCCGCCGCCACGACGTATCCGTGAGGTGCACGCACATAATACACACTCGAATGTGGACAGGACAGGAAAAAAAAAAAGGATGTTAAATACGATATTCGCGCTCGGCATCGTAATAATACGGTATTATAATAATAAATATGTTATATCGCGATAAGGCAAAACAAAGAAACGTATCGAATTCTCCGATAGTGAGTGGTGTGAAGAGCTTTTGAATGAGAGCCACAGAGTTGTAGTATAAAGTCTGCCTGCGCACAGGATATAATGTGTATAATATATGTATATATAATGACGAATTAAACGCCGAAGCGAATGTCCTTACGGAGGCGGACTAAATTAATTAAAACTATATTGACTTGCATCGGTTAAGTTGACAACGTTTGTAGCAGCTATCGTCAAGTCGAGGGTTACTGTACACTTTACTAATAAATAATTAATAATATATTATTATGTATTTAACACGTTTAAAGTTGATACGCTTGTAAACATCGACTCGAATCGGTTAGTAAATCAGAAGTTTATTTCTTTTTTCTAAATGACTTAGTGGTTTCGTACATAGTTTAAAAAACTTAATCACGTGTTTGATGCATGCACCTACGCGTATCTGTCGTTCGTGCCGACTGAATTATCGAATTAAAAAATATCGATCGTCGCCGGTTTATCGTCGTTTAAAATCACTGTATGTTAGTCAGGCTCGAAATTGTCGAGTTAAAAAGTCATATCTATATTAGTCTAGTGTAGTGGTTTACACGCCTACTCGGTCGGCAGCATCGAAAATGATACACAAAATAACAATAATATTATTCGACACGCCACGACGATACCGATAATAGTCGATGTTATCGTATTGTATAGGTACTATCGTCGCATCGTCTTCAAGTCGAAGATCGCCGAAGACGCGTCGAGAGGAGGAGGGGGGGGGGTAAAGTGAGAATGGGCAGTCTGAGATCGGCTGTCGGGGAGATGTGGGGTCAGGAGAGGTGTTTCGTCATTGGTGTATGATGTATATATATATATATACACACTATACGTGTGTGCATAACAATATAATAATATTACGACGTGTGCACAGATCGTGACGCCTACCTGTACGTGATGAACGCGAATATGAGTCCGACCAAGGACACGCTGCTACCGAGTACGACGATCAGAGAGAGGACGCTCTCCTGGCTCGCCACCGTCCATCCGTTGCCCGTCAGGTTGCCCATGACGGGCACCCGTCGCGGGTATATGCTCTCCATTTCGGAAACCCGCCTAAAATACGCGTGTATGTTGAAACTTTTTTTTTGTATCGCGACGGGGGTTATATTTTAACTCGCGAAACGCGTAGGTAATAATATATTATGTGGATGTGTTATAATATAAATGGCGACGATGACGATAAAATTACTGCGACGAACATCGTTGTTGTTATTATCGGTCGATGAGGATAAATCGCGAGAATAAATTGTTATTGCATCAAGACGACATGTCGTTCGATTCGCGACCGGTCGTCGTGGCCGCGTCGTGCGACTAAACCCATCGGGTTTCAACGCTACCGCCGCCGCCGACGGCGTTTCGGCGCACTCTCCGTGCGCAACCATATTACTGTATTGTCTTAAGTTATTGTAGCCTATAACTACTATCTGTGTAAATCGTGTTTAATTGAAGAGGCTCAGATAAAACAGAAAAAAAAATAACCACCCTCAAACATCGATATGATATATAGAAACGATCAGAAAAATAAATCGTTTGAGATATAATATCAATAGTTATCCGTTTTAATAACTATTAGGTACAATATGATATACTTGGTCTAGAAATTATTCCCGAGCTGGCCTATTGCCGACCGTTAGCTAAAGATAATAATGAACAGGTAAGTGTGGTAAAATATATCAAACTAAAATTATTGCAGACGACCTAACCTATGATCGATTGAACTAGCGAACTAACATGTTTAAATAAATTCAACTTACCTGCAACTGTATTTCCGAACAAATTTCTATTACCTGTCTCATTTCATTATATTATTATTATTACATTAATTGCTGCACGCCAACACTATTGGTATGAGAAATGTGTTCTCGGCGTTTTTTTTTTTTCGCGAAAATATAATAATTAAAACGTTTATAATTGTCTCAAGTCTATTTAAATCACATTAAGAATATTTCTCGTTATTTTCATAGTAGGTCACCCTAAGGAGAAAAGAAGGAATTACAGAACATTAATGAATTATGCGGAAAGTTATCACTGTTTTTTAATTGTTCTCGGGACGCCGGGACACTTGGATACAAATAAAAAACGGTTTACGATACTGTTGTCCGAGTCTCAGTGAGCCGACGGGTTCGGAATATATTGTATTTTTCTATATTATGTGTCCAGTATAGAATAAACACAGCAATATTATTTTTTCTGTCCTTCTTCGTATTGTGTAATAATAATAATAATATATGGGTATATACGTTTCCGGCGGACGCGACGACGACGATGTATTATAAACGAAAATATGTGATTATCGATTGGGGTTTTGAAAACGACGTCCCTGCAAGGTATATTGTCTTCTATTATAGTAATAATAGTATTATGGTATTATAATTCGCTGGATAACATTATTATTATTATTATTATTATCATTATTATTGTTATATATTGATAATATGTCAATAACGTGTCGATACGCTTGCGTGACGTTCGGTGTGGTAGGAATTATGGCGTGCACCAAATTTTTAAAATTTGTTTCCCCCACCCCAAAACCGTGCGCCTATTTACCTGACCTGTACGTTTGTGTGACGAGGCCCGTGGATTCCAAGGAAATATAAAATCAGAAAAAAACTTTGTTGCGATCGTGGAGTTAAAAAGTAATACGACTGTCAAGAAAATAATGTAAAAAACAAAAGTTCACGACTTGGGTATATGTGGTCGTGAAAACACGCGTCTGCGCGAATGAAATACGTTTTACCTTTAATTCGTTTAGTAATATTTTATTATATTTTGCTCGTCGAGCTATAATGATATCGCATGCGGCGGAAATTGGTTACAGCGACATTTGGCGCATATATATATATATAGTCACGAAGAGTGATGACCAATGACATAATTTCAAAAATCGATATCGTAAATTACACATTGCATGCAGGTAATCGCATTTATTCGCATCGAAAATCTTCCATCTGATTGACCGCTAGAATAAAAATTCTGTATTTCGTAATTTTGTAACTGTATCGGTTTTCGATACGATTTATTATCCGTCGGTCAGCATCAACACGAATTTTGTGCCTGGAAGTGCCTATTCGGATATATTTTAAGCAGCTCAATTAAAAAAAAAATGTTCCCTAATTAATGTTTTGTCATCATTAGATAGCTGCAATTTTAAATCACGAAACTTATGAGCACCGACTGTTCGAAGACTCTTTCGAAAAAACTGGAATAGATATCGTATCGATTTATCGATATCGTTGACCATCGATGACACTGGAGGTTGTATGCCGTCTTCACTAGCTGTTGTGATGTCGAAGTGGTATAGTATACCTATTGGTGAAAATTATAACTACCTAGGTATGTGAGGTACTTTTAACAGTACATACCTAAAATAACCAGTGGTGTGTGTGCAGGGGCGGTGATGGGTAATTTATTCCACCCCTCCATGGACTTCTTTTTTTATTGCTTGAACAGAGTGGACTTTGGACATCTTTCTACTCTCCGTTTGAAAACGCATATAAAGAGAAATGCAACTGGGCAGTCAAGGTTAAATGGAGTATAAATATTATATTCTATTTTATGTTATATACAATTTTTTATAACACCTCCTCTCCCCTCCCCCCCCACTATCAGATATTTCCGAAATTCCTGCGCACACAATTCACTACATAACTACATTACATTAATAATAAATATTCGCATACCCACTAGTTTTTGACCACGTCTCAATTATTAGTGATGTGCATTTGCCAACAGGAATTTAATTTCGGAAATTTCCTGGAGTATTGCCATTTGCCAGCGCGGGGAATTTATCGGGATAATAATTTTGTAAATTTTTTAAATCAATATTTAATTTAACTTGTAATCAGAAATTATTCGATTGACAAAATATATCTTATGCGCAAAAATATTATATGAGAATAGAAAGACTATTGATTCCAGAATGTCTAATAGAAATCTAATTCAAGTTATACACGTTACTTAATTAATGTCTCCTGTTTGATTTGTTTGATTGTGTGAAGACAATATATTAAATCAATGTAAAATAAAATACAGTTTCTCAGTAGGTAAGTACTGTTATATTCAAACAAGTTAATTTACTTCGAAGTTACATTCCCAAATAGTGGGGGAATATTTCGAAAATATGCACAGTTTCCAGAAACTGTCCTCGAGCAATATTCCCAGTGGCTCATCACTAGTCTCAATAATAAACCAATCAGCGATCGACAAACACTGTACAATATACATTATACATGATTAATATCAAATTAATACCCACTTGATGCTTACGCGTAAACAGGTGTGACATGTATGATAAGATACGATACGTACATAGTATACTGCAAATATGTTGAACTCTACATTTTTTGTTTATAACCAAAGCGTCATATATATATTATCCTAAACAGATATCTGTCCGCCAACTAGTAACATAACATATATAGGTAGAATTTATGTATGCATATTATAATAAAGGGATGTTGTGGGTAAATTGAAAAATACTTCAAACATCGCACATTTTTGCTTTAAATTTTTTTTCACTATGATTCTGATTATTCGTAACTCTGAAAAAACATTTTTCAAATAATTTTTTATTGTTTTATGTTGAGTAAATATTTTCTGTTGATAAGTTCACAAGGAGTAATATTATTGTATAATTTAGAGGTGAAAATTAAAAAAAATAACAGTAATAAACTCCCTAGAAAAATATGATCATCGCGATCAGCGAAATTAACTTTTTTTATAACCGGTAGGTTGTTGACGGTATTATTAAACAAGTACTGAAATTGGTATTTATTTTCCCGGAAATAATTTTAATATTATCATATTATGCAGAATGCAATATTATCTTCTCTTCGGAGTTTAATGAATATTTTAATGTGATAATTAGTAATTTTATATACCTTGATGTATATGACGTATAACATATTTAGTTATACTTTAATAACTTATGTTGCAGTTACTTATAAATATTATCATCCAAATAACATTTTATCCGCTAAAAAATTAGTATATTATACTATATTGTTGCACTCGCACATGGATATTTTTATGGCGGAAAAATAATGCCTTACAACTTTTTTAGCTGTACCATATTCTAAATTATTTTCAAAAGCATTTCAAATACAATATTTTCATTCCACATATGTATGCGTTTCCCTTCTTCAAATTAAGAGTACGGTTGCGCACCTCGTTTGTTATTACTAACCGTAACTTTCAAATAACAATTTCCATCGTCAACGTTGTTTTTATTAAAAACAGTGTTCTGCAGAGGTCAAAGGTAAAAAATTCTCGTAAAATGTAGTACAAAGTAGAACAAAATATTATACTTTGGTAATATTTTGATCATAATAATATAATATAATTTTATAGTTTGTCTATTTATTGTAATAAAATGTATGGACACTCGGAACTGTTACATATGGAAAAAAAATCATCGGTTTTATCGATTCATATAAATTAACGAGTTACACGATTTCCTTACTAAGAAAAATATTATGCTTCATCTTCATCTAACTGTTTACGCTTTAATTAAATAATTTAACACTCAACTGATTTGCGTTTTATTCACATAATAATAATAATATGGTATTAATTAAACACAAACTGCGCAGTCAATTAATACAACAAAAGGTTTAAATATTAAAATAAAAATTTATTATTCAAACAATTCATCTCTTATGGCTATTACGTCATCATTGTGTTTGTTGTAAAGTAAAAAAAAAAGTTAATTAGTTTTCTGAATTCTATAATCATTTTTTAAACTAAATATTCTCGCATGTCGCCAACGGTATTTACTGTGATATTTGAATACATTTTGGAAACATTACTATTAAAGTATAAAAACATTTCTCGGAAGAATTGTAATATCTCACAATTTTTAATTATAAAAAAATAATAATAATAAAACTAAAAACTTTCTTGTTTGGAAAACTAAGGTGGATTAATTTGGAGTGTATAAATATATATGTTATTGTTCTAATGCAATTTCAACTTGAACCCATAATTCTCAAAAAAAAAAAACTGAGTTGAAATAAAATTATAGCTATAATTTATAGCAGCAGTACAGTGTAATAAAATTAGAAAAATATTAAATTCAATGGCAGATTTTCAAAATCAATTCCTATCCGAATGTAAGTGAACATTTTAAAAGTTCTCATGCCCCTCGAAGATATTTTTAACCTTGAAAACTTAAAAATATAATTTTGTAGGTATGGGGGACTAGACGATATTTCAAAACTATAATTCATTACCGTAAAACATTTTATAACACTGACATGATCCATTACAATTAATTAGTTGTTTGTAGTTAGTGTATACCTACGAAGTGATATTGTATTGCATTGTATTTATCTTCTTCGCTTTTAAATTTTTAATCACTCTAATATTAGTTTTCTGACATTTTTTACATTTCAGTGTACGAATGCATTCTCATCTGTCAACCATTTAATATCTATAAATAATAAGCTCTTAAATAATTATAAAAGTCTTATTGCATTTGATAAATTAATAGTTTAGTAATTGTTCTGTCGTGTTTTTACTACTTTTTAGACATTTTTTTTAGTTATAGAAGAGTGGAATCTTATTTGCACGAGTTGTGTCCAGTGTGAAATGCTGAAATGTATAAAATAGAATTTATAGATTACCTGCAGATAACTCAGTTCTATTATAATAATACCTACCCTGTTATATTTTCCATCTAACTAGACGTCAAATTAAAAACGTCTTGTCGAGAAAATTAAGGAATAGTTCGTGAAAAATGAGTTTAAAAACCTCGGTACCATATAACTTTGTGTGGGTTTTAAACTTATTGAAAACATAGTTTTATAGACAAAGAGCGTTTCATCATTAACTCCGAAGGCTAGAAACTACAATGATAAGTAATTCAAAAGTAATTTACTTAATGTATAGTCGCTCGTTAGTAATAAGTCAAAACTGCAATAATTTACCAAACGCAACTTCGGTTGGAAAAATATATATTAATGATTGAGCGTCTATTTTATAAAAATAATTTACAAATACCCCAACTGTGCAGGTTCTCATAATATACTATATTATCGTTGTTATTATGTGTACTATATTACTTTGAAAATCTTAACAATTCCAAGTATATCTTTTTTTTTGTTTTAAATAATAACACTTTATACTGTGTATTTTAATGTCGTTGAATGTCACGGAATATTGCAATCATATATTTTATAAACTATATTTTTTTTTTTTAATAAAATGTGTCGTTCAAATTTTTCGACCTCTGATATAAGAATAATATTTTATCATTAGGCAATATGTTAGCCTCGAAAATCTTCACCAGCTGTTGTTTATTATGACTTTTTTTTGTGTAGTTTGTTTTGTCCGTACAACTCGCTGCTGAATTAAGGTTTTAAGACAGGTCATTGCGAATCATAAATTATAAAACGACGTACCTTCAAATATTTACGAATAATAATAATAATAATATTATTTAATATTTATTACTGATGTCTAGCACTCTGGCTTGCTAACGAGTGTCCATCACCCTACAGTTGTATCCTGCCCATACAGTAATTAATTATTACGAGCTATCATCTTTCATTTTTTTTTTTTTTTGCTTTTTTGGGTATACTGCATTTAATCACTTAACCGGCTTTGTTGTTTTTTCTCTTATAGATCAACCCTTTTTCACTCAAATGTATTTTTCTTTTCTCTTAAAAACAATACAAAATAAAACATGAATGAATAATTATATTTGAACTACAGAGGAGATAGTTGGAAAAAATATACTATGATTTATATTATATTATGATACAACTTTTAAAAAAAACTAATAATTTTTAAAATCAGCAAAATATTTTTGAATGATTTTAAAATAACCAAATCGATCCGAACAACTAATCGTTTCCACTACTCATAATAATAATTATTGAGGTAATATCTCATGACGTAATAGATTTACAATAAAATCATTTCTCCCCAAACGTAATTTAATAGTGTAAATATTGATTTTTTTAACACGTGTCACTAGTATTTTTCGACCGAAATTAAAACGTTCTAGAACGATTGTAAAATTAAAATCATTTCAAAAACAATAATATATATAAGTTTTTAAAAATAAAAACTTGAGGAGAATAGTTCATTTCAGGTCGTTGCTTTTTTTTTAAATTTAAATTTAAAAATTGCGTCTACAGTACACAATATGTGTTTAGTTTATTATTATATCCCAAAATAGCATTTTTTTTTTCTTTTACAGACTGAGAATACGACAACGTTCCGGCGAAATACAATGAGTTAACACCAATACGTCTGAGAATATTAAGGCCTTGCTTAAAACGCTAAATTATGTATACCCATTACCCGTAATATCCCTGGAGTTCTCTTTAGAATTGTTCCCGAAACTTTCCAAGCCGTGTAATAATATACAAACAAGAGACATAAATAAATAATAAAATTGTTATTTCTTTCGTTTTCGTTTTCGTTTTTTTTTTTTTGTATTTTTAATGCGAGTAGTACATACAACACAACTCGCGAGAAAAACGAGCGAAATACATTTCGTGTATTGCGTACAATAATAATACATTTGTCGTTCGTTCCGATATTTCTAATTTAAACTCAATAAAATCTGTTGACGAACACACGAATTCTCAGTCGACCATGGTAACCGTTTGATATTTTGAGTGAGCATTTATTAATTTTTTTTTTTTTGCAATTTTTTTTCGTTTAATTATTTATTTACAACCTATCTATGTACTCCGTCTGCAGTGCACAATAATAAGTAAACCGTTTCTAATGCCGAATTCGACACGAAAGGCGTGAAAAATGGGGACGAAATTCGGTAATCTGAACGCGAACGGTGATGAATATTGTGGTTACATCTCACATGGGTTTTTCGTTCGTTAAATGCTGATTAAACATCTATGCCGTGTACGGTATATGACCTTGGATTATGACGCAGTTTCCGTTTAACACTATTTGGAGTTCATATTTACACTATATTGGTGAGTCCATTGGCGTTTCGTACAAATATGGTTTTGTTGGTGATGATGACTCTTTAGCGTACATTCTTTAGGGTTATTTTTCTATGACCACCTGGTGAGCACTGAGATCGAAGATTTATTAATGATTTTAAATAAATAACGCACATTGTATCAGGTCGGTTCGTCAAGTTGTTGAGAACTATTTTATGCACATAACCGATCAAAGAATATCGTTATGAGTATTTGAAGAGGAAGGAATAATTGAGACGACTGCGTAATTAGAGTTTAAGGGGTTGAATGTATTGGCATGACTATTATGTCTTATATTACTGCAATATAGTTAAAATATATTGCTGTAAATCAAAACTCACGACTAAATAATGTGTTCGACATTTTAAATTCTGAGCAGACCGACGAACATGTACCTTTTGGCAATGGTATGTGTTTTTTTTTATAGTTTTGAATTTTTTTAGCGTCCATTTTCACTCTAAACGGCAACATTCGTGACGGTTATATTGTCATTTTATTAGGTACCTAGGTATAATGTTCAATGTAGCGTAGTAAAATGTATTTTATTTCGCTTTTGTGCAGTGTTTTCAATTATTTTAGTACTTTTAATTTATTTACGTAACACGCGCGTTAGGTCATAGATAAATAAGGTGGAAGGGCTGTAATTCGATCGAAGTTGTGTGAAAACACGCGGTCGTGGCCAAAGTGTAATAAGTTTCAAGTAATATTGTTATTTATTTTTATTATGGTATTATTATATCTAAGCTTGATTAAATTTGACCTTCAACGGAATATCTTTAAACTATTATTACCTACCTAATGTAATATTATTATCTACATCTTTGGGAACTTCTAGAAAATGATCAATACTCCCACGTCTGCTGAGGTGGAATATAACCGTTAAAATGGTGTTAAGGTTAACATTTTGTGGTGTGTGTACTATATCATATAGGTATACGTATCGGTACTGAGTAGTGATTTTAAGCCGCGGTTATGACATGTTCGAGAATATTCGGCATAATAAAATACTTTTTAGTAAACATACGATTTTTAATTATTACGATTTTTATAATATATTTTGTTGCCATTGTAGCAGATAAAAAAAAAATACAACGAAGCGTATGACAATATGGGTTTTATGGTTGGTAGGAGATGTGATGGAAAACGTAAAACATAGTTTGTTCATAATATGGAGGTAAGTTCGAATACGGTCCTCACTACGGTGCACCGCGTGTTAAACGATGTGTTAAATTAGTAATTGTTTATTATGTAATATGATATAAGATGGACAATGGGTGTGTAATATCTGATTACGCGTTCTGGGGTAGTGTAAGGTTGATTACAGGTTTTAATTTATTAGCCTAAACGGCGTGTATGTAAAATTTATTATTCTATTGCTTTATTATATTTTGTGTCTAATGTGTATAGTATAAAAACGCACGTGAATAATATAATACGTCAATTCACTCACCTCATTGCTCGCAGTAGGTATTGTTCGTTATAATAATGGTGTATTCGTGGATAGTCTCCACAGGGTTGAGTTCGATATCATTACGACGTATGCGACGTAATTGGATTGTAAGTCGGTAGGTTTAAATCGTAAGTTTATGTGATGATGTGTTACCTGTGTGCTCCGGTAAGTTAATAGGGTGTGGAGACGTGCCTACCCAACATTCTCGAAATTCTGCTACGGTTTGACTTGGGTAGTCGAATATCGTTTATGTATGCAATTCCCTAAATGTTTAGTCGGTCAGTAAAAATCGCTTTGAATGATTGTCTTAGTTGTAGTGTTAAATTTTTCTTGTCTTAATATTACATTTAATGCAATCTTCTTACAACTTGTTTATAGTATTCTAAATTCTAATATTATTAATATGAAAAAATCTAATGTCAAGTTACTCTCGACACGATTGCGCTCGAAAGCTCCTAGGAGTCCGATTGAAATTCAAGAGCACTTTACTATTATGATTCCTTTTTGAACTCTAGAACTTTCGGTTCAATTTCGAATAGCCTTTATTGGAATCCGGAATAGATATCCCTCCAATGGTATGTACAGTTCACTCACTATTATATTATATTTAAATTATATAAAACTAAAATATATTAGAATAAATCAATGTGATAGTCTTATAACTTAACTCAATCAAACAATACGTTCATTTCTTTGATCTATATATTACCTTGACCCAATGAATAGGTACTTATTACTTATACATATTGATTATACTATAATTTATTATTATTATTATAGATACATATATAAGATAAGATGGGCTTGTCAGTGACAAACTTAGCAATAAGTGATTTTTATGAAAGATACAAATTACTCGGGTACGACTGTACCAGATATTCGAATGTTCACACATATTATGCGTACGGTGGCAATTACTCGTTAGAGTGGTCAAAATATATCGTAGTGCATACTAGCGTGGACGATGTGCTTTGTGATTTTACTAAGAGAGACTACTGCAGGGGTGCTGTTTTTGAATTTTCCTTTTATATATGGTCATGAAAATAGTATCCCCACTACTATTTATGAGTATCGGTCTTCAGGAACGTTTAGTCCAAATTATGACGAGTGTATTTCGGAACACAAGTTTAGGACCGTGAAATGTTTGTGGCGTCCAATACAACGCTGGTGCTTACCGTTAAACGTTTGATCGAAAATGGGTGTGCTATGTAATATGATCTGTTACACGTGTCATTCTACATTACATATACAGGACTTGCTTGTTTTGTTTGTTTATTAATAATAATTATCGAAATATATTATATTCTATAAATGTGTACAAATATTTTGTGCTAAACTTTCATAGCTATAAATGTTTATATGAAAATAAAAAATGTACAGCTTTGATGTAAAAGTATTATCAGATAAAGGAAATTTTAAAAATAAAAAGTACTGAATAATTATACCGAGGATGATATTGCATTTGAAATAATAACTTTCGGTTTGACCGCATTTTTTAGAGGGTTAAAAATGGTTCATAATATTTATGGTGGTATATCGTTTGATCACTAAAACTGGCAGTAAAATATTGTAGGAATTTAAAAACTGTTTGAAAACAACTATTATTTTAGTATTTGAAAAAACATCAAATCATTTTAATTTATTATTACACACGGCAAATTAAAATAATTATTCGACGAAAGTATTATTATTGCTAGGCTTATAACACGTTTATTGTTTTCAACTAATTTTTACATATAATTAAAACTATAAGACTTGAAAACATAAATGATAATATAAAAGCAGTTTTATCATAATAATAATTTACCCATTATATAGTTAAGTATTATACTCAAAGTGAGCGAAATAGGTTTAAAAATTGACAATGGGTATGAGTCTGGGTCACATGGCCGAATATTTCAGAATTGCTACCCAATTTTTGATTATTTCGTGGTCAAATAGCCTTTAATATTTTGATTTGAAACTAGTGATAAATTATAATATTAATTAATACGAGTTTTTTTTTTGTTGCTTCACTTATAAATGAGTTTTTTTTCGAAAGCTACTGTGAAATTTAAAAAATGAATTGTAATACGTACACTCTGCGTTCGATTTCCTGTTTTGTTAGGCGTGTTGCATAAAATGTTTTGAATTTTTTTCAAGAGAAGATTTTGCAAATGAAAAAAAAAATCCACGAGTCACGACCGTAAACCAATATCTTTGCTCGGAATCTGTCGATAATCGTGTAATTCTAATATTAATACAACACAATATTAATACCGGCACCGAGGCGAATGAAGCACAGTTTTTTTTCACGCTCTTTTCATCTCATTGTACAATGTTTAAGTTTATTATTTTCCGTTTCATTTTCGTCATCGATACTCGTATTTTATGTAATATTATCTTCGAGAATATTGTATTAAAACTTAAAAGCATTATAGAGACAATTATTTTATACGACGAAACATTATTGTTTACTACTATCGATCCGTATAGTATATTGTTCCCTTTATATATTTAGGATAGGTACCTCTGTTATGAGTTGTTAAAAAAACTATATTTATTTAATAGTTGAATATGTATATAAAATATAATAATAGTGTTTATTATTATAATATGTATAAAATATTTTCCATACATTCCGTACAATACGAAAAATCTGTTTTAAAGACTGTTTAATCTGTTTTTAATATTTTGTAAAGACTGAATAGATTATTTAATAACAGTGTAGGTTAGGTAGGTACATAACAATTATTTATCTTTTACTCGTTCATTGTGTTTAAGAAAATTTAAATTACGAACAAATTGCAATGGCTCATAAATAATAATAATAATACTACGTACGTTTTGTTTTGTTTTGTATGTTTTGTTATTGTACGTATTGTACTGTGTTTGAACTAATAAAGTATAATATAGTTGTTGACATAGTTGTTCGTATTTTTTAAAAATGGTAAAATATTTACGGACCATTTGTCTCGAAACACGGGTAACTCGATAAACGATTCGATACATTGAATGGAAAACGTCGAGTGTAGATTACTCTTCATAGGTATAATGACTGATGTGAATAAGACAAAAAGAAATTTGCGATTAGCTAAACCACTCAAATCTTGCACAATGTCATGTTTGAAGTCCTTTTCTCCTTTTTGCGAAGCTCGTAATAATAATCTATGTGTGTTTTTCGTGTGTGTAGATGAAAACTGTTGTCGAGTCGGAGTTTTTCCGGACTTACACGAGTGGTCGAGTATTATAGTGTTCCGATAGAACTGGTGTAGAACTGTTGTAGCCACCAACTTTTATTTCTACAGATCATGGTGTCGCTACACGTGCTATACTCTCAAATATATATATTTTAGCAGATTCTTTAAAAAAACAAAAATATCAACGACAAGGAAACTAGAGGCCGGATCGATTATTTGTATGCCGATTGGTTAATAATGATCTACCTCGAAGTTGATGTTCTATAAACATATTATAATTTAAGGGAACGCCTAAAACAGGAGGTTAGCTACTCGACTTCTATCATATTATGGTCGCTATAGCATTATGTGTCTTCTCAGTTGAAAGATAAAACCCATTGCCAAAAGGGCAAAGTTTTCACAGTTGACTGATGTGACTTGTAGCAAATGATATGTACTTGCGAGAAATTACTGTTAATTACTATATTATGCAATCGACGACGTAGGTGCATGCTACCTATCAATTGGTGTAAGTACTTGCCATTCGTCACAAGTCGTCGCGTATAAGTTTTCTACTTAACTCGACTACAACTATACACGTCGTTACAAATTGTGTAATCATTTTTGTCGGTCTTGACAAAGTTATCATACAGTTTTAAGTACGGTATATTTTTTTTAACATACTAAAAGTTCTAAATCTTTTTAAAAATAATCGAATTTGGACCATAAAATATTTTTAAAACGATGTTACAAGTTCAGAACATAACACTTTTCCCAACTAAACAGCAATTATTTAACAACGCGTATTCAAAATGTAATTTAAATGTGAGGATGTGTACTAGGCAACTATATGACCCATATTATATTGACTTATTTTTTCTTTTTACAGACAAAATACAACGCAATAATATAGAACTGCGTGATTGTTTGTAGAAAAAACCGATATTCGATAACTATTATAGAAGTCTTGTAAATCTCCAATAACTTAAAATATACAGAACAACAGTTGTATATTCGTTATAGTTAAGTGAACGATGTCAGTATGTCACACACACAATCCTTATTTAAACGATAACCCTGTATTAATATTAATACTATTCGTCAACTCGTATCATATAGGGCACGATGGGTTAATATCCGATGTCATGCCTCGAACTCTACGCAAAACGATTTGTGAAACCCTAAACCGACATTTTTATGTCTACCTACTTTGAATCAGTCGAACTATCATATCGGCAGAATTGTCAGACACCCATGGCGTTATTGCCGGTCTCTGTGTTGTATTAAATATAAAAATGTAAAACCTCCACGGTTCGATCGAGCTTATAATAAAATCATAATACCATTCACGATCGTCATTATATTATTCAACAGCCCGGCAGGTTGAGACGTACAAGAAGAAAAATGCGCCTTAAAATACACACATGCGCAAAATACACGTGAAAACTGCCCGGACCATAATTACAGGAAGCAACGCGACGATTCACGAAAAAAATTTCCTCGAGAAAGCATTGGAAATTTGTAGTGAAGTAATGAAGTTATAGAAAATACGATAATCTAATTGGAAATTGGTCGTAGAAGTGCATGGTGTATAGTTTTCAAATCATTTGAACAATACCAACAGAGTTATGGCCAATTTAACTAGAAATTATTATTGTACCGTATTTTTGGCTTTTTATCAGATAATATTCCCCGCGGCCTCCATTACAATACACTATCCGACCACCTATGGCAACCAATAAACAAAAAAAAAAATAAAAAAACATCATTGTAAAACCAATATTCTCCCGAAATAATAAGGTATCGACAAAAAATGAGTGATATCCCTACAAAAACACTCCACCGCATATTCGGTGTAAAAAAAAACGGCTCTACGAGTTGTGATATGATTTTATAGGTAAGTTAAGTGTTTGAAGTATAGATATAATTTATGTTAAAATATATCTATGGTTCAAAGACTTACCTTTATCTATAACATTATATCACAACTTTTAGAGCCGTTTTTTTCAATATTTTTTACACGGACCTCGGCAGAATGTTTTTGTTAGGATAATATTATACATATGACAACAATTGACGTTTTCAATTTTTTTTTTTTTTTTTATTAAATATGTTTATATTTAAGAATTCTCAAGTCCTAAAGGTTAGCTTAAGGTATATAATTCAATCGTAATGATTTAGTTTTAATTCGACGAATATATAGAACACAAATTACACTCCTTTATATTAAAGTTATGATTTATAGTATTGTTTTCATTTTATTTCTGATGGTTGTCAATCAGTGAGTAGTTTTTATTTAAAATATTTTATCAATTTAATTGGTTATCAACCAATGGTAAACAGAGTTGGTAAACGGATTTGCTGCGAGGTTCCCGTGTCAATAAAAATAGTTGAGTTTGTCGAATAGATTGGAACTGGATGCGCATTATAGTATATTCAGAGACAGAATTTATAGAAATTAACTTATATATTCGTGTTTGGTAAAATATTATATTGAACACTTTCAATAAATTATAAGCTCTGTCAATTATTATTATTTGCTGTGATTTGAGCGATTCTAAAAAATAATCGAGTGTTTTATATTGTCAACAAATATTTGTTTTTAGAAGGAATACTAAGATTTTTAAATTGTTGATCTATCTATATATAACTGACACCACAGTGTTTATTTTTTATTATCAGTCCTGTCGTTTTCAAAAATATCGCATTGCGCTTCCATTACTTTTTAACGCGGTCTAGTCTGTCTTCGAAAGTTATTGTTCGTAATTGATAATGATTTATTAATTTAATTAGGTCGAAACGCCACCACTTACAGTTCTATGGATAGCGATAATCATCAATTGAAGTACAATATATCCTCCCAATGATCACATCATTCGATTAAATTTGATTGTACTTTTGCTGTAGCTAAATTTATTAAGAGGTAATGTTATACTTTTGTTCTCGGCCGTTCATTCTAGTTTACGTTTTTTCTTGTCTGGTTGAATATGGATAGTTGATACTTAACTATATTAATAGCTTTGAGTTCTTACCTTATCTTATTTAACGTACATTTTCTATACAGACCTAACCTAGAGAGAAGCTTATAACACGATGAGTCGATGGAATTAAAAAAAAAAGTGTCATTATAATTTAACATCATATTGAAAATTAATTATAATTATGTATAAATATTATCGTGAAATAATTAGTGATATTTAAGATTTTTTTCAATAATTTTGATTTATAACTTTTAAGTACTTTAGAAAAAATTAAAAATGGTCAACATTTAATTAGATACGTAAATCCTAATTTTATATTATTTACACTGCCGTTTTCGAACCTCCTTATTATTGATAGAAATGAATAAATACGTGAGTACTTCATCTTTCACACAATATGACGTTTGGATGTGTTCACTTTACATCGCTAACTAAGCCGTCCGTCAGTTGTAGCCTCGCTGTATATATAACGGTTCATCTGTCACTTTTGATATTGGTCAATAAAGTTTGTTATTATTAGTCAATCATCATTCTAAGGTTCTGTTCACCAAGATTGCTTCAGACTAGTCGTTGAATATTTTTATTTGAACTAATAAATAAATATAGTGTTTATGTGTATGGCTGAATCGTGTACGACATTCAGAAAGAGTGGCCATTACGTATAAAAACGAATGGAAGAGAAACCTGAAAACCACGCTGCGATTGGCTAGGTACACCATTAATAAAATAATTAATAACACTAAAGATTCATAATAATATTTTTTTGGTAATAAATAACGAAAGTTTTCGGTTTTATCCAAACTGAATAAATAATGTAATTACTACATTTGATCAGTTTTATTGTTATGATAATAAATTGTTATTTCATATATAGGGAAAAATAAGATCTAGACGGGCAACCCACTTTGTGATGAGAAAACTGCACTCACAAATATAGGTGTTAAGTTAAAAAAAAGTGTACCTACCAAACATCCCATAAGTGCAAAAAAAAAGTTTAATTGTATTAAAATCATAGTTATTATTTTAAAATTATATTATTACGAACAAAGAATATTTCAAAATTAAACTTTAAATGAAAGACCTATTTTATGTAGTCAAATCTGGAAATTTGTTTTGTGTACCTATTATATGTTCCATGCTTCAATATAACAGACGACTTTAGAGCTGAAATTCGTCGTTTTTCTTAGTGTTCTAAGCACTTCAATATATAATTATATACAAAAGTATAGTCGTGGATTGTAAAAATGGTCATTAAAGTGATAGCAGTGGTTAATTTATGGTAGTCCTTGGCTCATCCGAAGACGACTCAGTCCAGAGATATCGTGGTATCTGCTGCCATTTTCAATAAAGTTTACTAATAAATTATAATCAGAAAACGATGATATATTTTCGTTGTCAGGGAAATAGAAAATAGTTCATAAAATGTATCAGAAAGTTCAGATCACACTTAAAAAGCCAATCCACAGAAATACTTTAACCAATGGGAAATTTAAGATTCATTGTTGTCGTATTCAATTTTCAATAAGTTATCTTAAATTATCATAAACCGTCATCGTAATTTGTTACGATAAAATACGATGCAATATAGTTAAATTTCAACTAAACTCAATCACTGGAGGTTTTGGAATAGAATTGTACACAATATTTGAAACTAAATATAATTAATCAAATTTTAAACTGAAATATTATGATAATGTTATAATAATATTATAATCATGAATAATATTATTATAATGTTATAATAATATTTTTAGACAAACAATTATTGCTGTCTGGATATATTATAATGCATCGGATACAATTTAAAATATGGTAATACAATTCAGATTTGTACTCTAAATCAGTTAAACTCCAATCAGTTTTGGAGTATCAAAAAAATAGACGATTTGCGCTTTTGGGTACCCCCGGTTTTGGGGTTGAGATCTCTCCCCCATCGTAATATGTTTGATTTTTTTGCAAATTACACATAGGGCGTGATTATGCTTTCCGGTTTCGATCCCGGCTACGGGTGGCATTTTTTTCCGGGCAGTCACGGTGTCCGGAGAGAAAGGTCGCCATCTACCACCCGGGCATGGCAGATACCTAAGGGTGGCCACTTAAAAATTATGCCAAACACAAACACTCGCGTGTAAAAACTCACCGTTCCAAACCTTACCACCACCACATACAACCCTACAAACAGCTAACATGCCGGGCTTAAGGATCAATAAAAACGAAAAAAACTTATAAATTAAATATACCAAAACCTAAATAGATAAATAGATGCAATTAAATAAAATATTCGTAACAGTTTAATTTACACGTAAACTGCGACAACAAACTATATATTTTATACTTCGATGTATAACTAAAATGTTTACCCATTTTTTGAAAACAGTATAGTTGCCTAGGTAATCTAGCTATGCCTAGATTTGGTGGAAACGAATAACTCCCAATGATTGCACTCACAAACCTAACTTTCATCGACTAAAATCAAATATAATATCTAAAATAATATAGACTATAGAGAGATCTCTTTTTTCAAGCAAAAATTCTCAATAATATTTTGGTGGAAACGGATATTGCTCTGCTATATATTGTACATAAAATATAAAATGTCTAAACTCGTTACAAGGGTTTGCAAGCAAAATACTGTTTTACGCTTTTACGTCTTGGTATTAAATTCATATGAAACAGTTTGAGAAAATACATTGAAGTGCAGTATTACATTTGTAGAAGTTTGATTGTAACTAGTTTCATTCAAAATTTAACTTCTATTTATGTAACTAGGTACCGTAAAAATAATCCTGGTTGATTTTCGATCAACATTGTTATACAGCGATGGTCGATATATTTCAAAGAACCCTGGACAGCGTTTTAAAAAAAACACACACTCGATGAATATTTATATCTACCGTATAAATTTGCATAACTGATATGAGACCAATTTGAAAGATTTCACCCGCCTAATGGGACGCAGTTAGAGTAATTATTGTTGTTAGGATTATTGTGTGCGTCACAATAGTATAATATAGGTGCGCCAGTATTATAATCGCGATCTGTCAAACTAGTAATTATTAAAACGCCGATGAAACTCTACGAGTTACCTTTAATAATATTCTGACCTTTTAGATTGCTATGTCGTATGTTTGTAAGACGAATGCATACATTATACGGGTGTTTCGGCCACCTAAAAATGAAATGTATGCATATTATAGAAAAAATAGTGAGATATTCCGTCAATTTAACGTGCAATACTTTATCATCGTCAAAAACTATTCCTCATTAGTTAAAAAAATGCCTTATTTTAGCTTTAATATCAGAGGGAATTGTCTTACTTAGTGGCCAAGGTTAAATGTAAGAATATTATCTGTGGAATTTTTTAGGCTTTTATTGGTATTTAGATAATAATGCGAGTTGTGAGTTTTTTTAAACTGTAATATTTTACGTACTGGTATTCATATTCAACTGTGATTTAAGTAACTTATATTTAAAATAATAATAATCTTTATCGGTTTTTTAATACTTATACAAAGCTGGTTTCAAAGGTTGTAATATTTCAAAACATTGATTAAATAATACCTTATACTGTACGGTGTTAGATCGTACCAACAAGTTCAACGAGTGGCATGAATTGATTGGTTCGCAAAAACGTCAAAAGTGAACGAAATAAAAATATCTCAAACCCTAAAACCATCACCAGAGTGGACATGGACTTATAAAAGCCCTAGACACCTAATGATGGCTGGAATATATACATATAGGACACTATGAAGGATTTTCAACAATTACCTAATAGTTTCTCAAGAAATAGGAGCCTCTCAAAAAAATCTCGCAAGACAAACTGTAGGATTCTCAATTATGGATCAGAGTTTAAAACCAAATACTTTGATCTATGTACACATCATTAGCAAATTGGTAGATAACATACTAAAAAATATGTGGGCCTAGTTCACGGTATTCGGAGAATTTATCTTCAGGAATATTTTTTATAATATAAGGTGAATAATTCAGACTTGTATATCAATACTGGTTTAAGCATATCTTTACCTTATATCAAACCTTTGAATGTAAAATACAATTAGTTACTGGTATCTTTAGTAGAATTACGCATTATTTAACGCATAGCATGCACCAAAAAGAAAAACAACCAACAAATTAAGAACAACTACAATCATTGTAGATTCCCAACCAAGACAAAACCCAAAATATAAAGATAATCAACACAAAAAAAAAAAATAAATTGAATTCTAAAAAAAAAGATTATCATTTTAATTAGGACATCAGCACGGTCCAGTCATATGCAAATTTAAATTCGTATATAAAAAAAAACCATTGTATTCTGATTTCTTTTATTGTTCTCAAGTTAAAGTTATATGTTTAGTAGTTATATTAATGCATATAACATAGTGACTAATAGATGATATTATAATAGTTTAAACAATTTTCTTTTTTCTCTTTCATTTCTTTTCTCAATATTATATTGTAATAATAATAGGTGTGGGGCACACAAAAAAACTAGGGTAGATCACAGATGTAATAAACGCATAATGATATATCATTATTTATTAGATTACATTTAGATTTAAGTAAATAAATGAAATAGTATATTATAGTACATTATCATCATCTGTATACGTAGAAATTATCAATAAATTTAATTCACCAATTATTATCATAGTAAATAATACATTATCATATAATAATAATGTCTCACACAGGACACACTGCAAATGGATGAGTAATGCTGCAATCTCATTGAATTATTGGACATTTTTATATATTTGTGTTCTTTAAAAAATAAAAATTAACTAATAATTAAAACACATATTTGATTATTAAAATATTATTTCAATATAACATTATGTACAACACCTCTCCTGCTTGATATTAAGTATTGGTTAAGTAAAATTTTGCAAGATAGATCTGAATCTCAAGTTCTACGAAAGGTAAGTAAAAATGTATTCAACACTCTTCTTGTATTGTTCTACCTGTATTCAAACTAAAAGAAAAACTCTCGTACCATAAAATATAATTTGAAGGGATAACATTTAAGTAATGAGTCAAAGATATATGTATAGTAAAAAATAACATTTAACGACGTTTGTATGCGGATGCATTATTAATACTTCTAAAATATAACTTCATCGTCTCATATTCATTAATTAATTCACTATTCATGTCATCCTCCTTAGTTTAGTCTTTTTAACTTATTACAAGATGCACTTTATTATTATAATTCGATCATAATTTACACATTACACCCAAGTCTCCCGTTCACGATACTATGTTATATATTATTATATTATATTATACGGTTTTGCGGCAGTTGCATTGTACCATACGGGGTGTACAAGTAAAAACACTTAAGGGTCCTCGCGTATAATTGGTTCAACAATAAATAACGACGAGGTGGGTAACTTGTCAGCAACCAGGTTCATAGAATCATTAACGCTCAACTGGGATCATAGTATATATATACACATATATAATAATTATTATAGTTTATAACATATTGTAATAGTCGTGCGTGGTTGAGGGGAAATTAAGCGCTAGGTACTAAGAGTTCGACCGGTTCGTAGGTATGTTTGGTGGATTTTTTTAGGAACGATGAACAGACAAATACGATAGAGAGAGAAAATGAGAGACAGCGAGAGAGAAAGGTTTAGAGTTTACAGTGGTTTTGAGTCAGAACTAATACATATATTTTTCTTCAATCGTAACGATTTGAATATTTCGTTACAAAGAGTATGATATCATGACAATCATTCGAAAATTACTGATGAACATTAAAAAATTGTACAAAAATAAAAACCGAACTTCGGTCATTCACAATTATTTAATATCGGCTGGCGATACTCACACGGCCACACACATTAACACAAGTATTTTCGAGTGGGTCTTATACTACCAGTTGAGCACTCGTGGCACGAATGCGTGAAATCTTCCACCTCGACCGCGTAAGTCTGCAGCTACAGTGGGTCTTACTGTGGCTCAAATGAAATACTATTGGTAACTATGTAGTTACTTGGTGGTCGATTGCACTCACGAAATTTCCGAATTGTGTTCGAAAATCATTATCTAGGTCGAATTGCGTGCGTGATTTTTCCTCGGCACGGGTGGTAATTTTTGCGACAGATTCGTTCGAAATACGAGTGACATAATATCATATGTAATATTCTGTATAAAAACAAAAAAATTGTAAATACCAAAAAAAAAAAAAAATACAAGTTGGCTTTTAAATAATCACGTGTTATAATATTATTTTTGATCAAAAATGTCAAAAATGTTGAATTAAAAAAAATACAAGTAGATTAATAAATAATTACGTATTCATTTTTCATCCGTCGTATAACACATAATAATATCATTTCGTGTGATCCAAGCTAAATATTATTTTATAAATGTCGTTATGAGCATATTAGTTATGAAATTATGATCATAATTAATTATCTGATCGAAATTCCCTTTCTAGTGCCTTTGAGAAACCCATTATGTTACGGTACCTACGTCGAATTTACTATACGACATGCTATGTGCTGGTAGGCAAATATCACTTCTTTCGTTCAAACTTTTACACACGCAGTTCAAACCTGTCACTAAAAATACGAGCACGCGATTCGGATCTGTCGTAAAAAATATAAAAAAAAAAACGCGCAAGCAATAATTCGGCTGTCGACTGACGTCGCTCTTTTTTTTTGGCACGCAATTCGGATGCTGGCAATTTTATACACAGCCGGTCGGCAATAACACTGCATTAGGGGTCCGATTTTCTACGAACTTCCGGAAACGACAAATCCGTCAAAAGTCCATCAACGGTCATTATTGTAAGACGACAGTAAAAATAATACCGACCGAAATGTAGAGCACAACGATATAGTGTATAGTAATAATATCAAAGGAATGACATAATAATAAAGCAATAACCTAAAGTGAGATATTTTCTAGGAAAATAAATAGCAGTGTATATAGGTACATCAGGACTTCAATTTAATACAAATATACAACACTAAAGTACCATATTTAAATTTTTTCAATTCAAACGATTGACAGTGTCTGTATACTGTTATAGTAATAGTATACGACAAAAACAATGATGGTAAAAACAAAATGAAATACAATTCGGTAAACTACAATACGCGAGATGGAATCGCTGGAATGAGGTCAACGAATTGTTTGAACGGCTATGCGCGTAGGCCCAGAAGACGAGCGGTGCGAACTCAAATGAAATTCCGACTGAAAGTATAACACAACCACCGTACCAATATATACCGCGGTTTAGTGCAGACGCGATATCGTTTCGGAATAAGTTCGCGTCAATAACAAGACCGCGAGACCGCCGGAAAAGACTCGGCGGCGCGCTGTATATTATAATATAAAAAGCGCGTTTTCATTTAATACGAAAAAAAAATATATAAATAACGGGGGGTATAAGCCCTACACGACGCGGCGGCTGAGAATAAAATTTATTGAAAAATGGCGCGTCCTCGAATTAAACGGGGAATAGGAGGAATCCGCAATAAACCATCGGCTCGACGTGTTTCCGCGGTCGCACACACGCACCCCCCTACGGTGACCGACCTCGAAGTCTGCCGAGAAATTCGAGGGTTGCAAATCACAATCAAACGTCATGCCCCCGCGGAATTCCGCCCCTATATATGTGTATACGGTAAAACGTGAGACGGTCGCAGCAGGAATTCACCGTGCGGACAATATTCGACTTTTAGCTGCAGGAGACAAGCCGTCGAAATAACAACGCAGGAGTATATAATAATCCCGATCCCGGACCGTACGATTTAATTCGAAGAAGTTAACTCATTTGTTGCGACTAAACCGATTTAGGTATATATATATATATGTGTGTATAGGTATTATGTACTGAAACGAAAACGGAAGACGGTATAGGTATACAATACAACCGTAACGCTGTCCTCGTCGCATACATCTTTTCGGGTTTTTTTTTTTTTTTAAGTTTTCCGACTGCCCGTTTTATTTCGTTCGAACTTGAATAATAAATAGTGTCGAATGTCGATTGAATGCATAAAAACATCGATTTTTAGTGCCACCCATTGTTCGCGGTCACTTAATTATATAGTGCAGATACCGTTTTCGCCGTCGTCTTTTGGATATTTCGTTTATAAACCTACTCGGAAATTCCATAAACCACCGGTTTAACCTGCGGTAAGCACGATTTGCAATCAATAGTGGATGGTTATTATACCGCGCAACTTTTTAAGCAGCTTTTATACAGGACTAGAAAAGTTTTTTCCTGAAAATATAACACCAACGAACCACAACTTTATCACTAGCCGTCATAATGTGAAATAACTTATTGACGTAAAGTATTTATATACAATAAATAATAAAAACTTTTCGCCAAGGTATAGGGTTTTATCTCAAATGTAAATGTTTCTGAGGAGCTTAATAATAATATCGTAGCTTCTAAAAAAAAAACCCACTTTCAATGCCATACCTCTCTTGAAAAAAAAAAACTTAACTTTGTGGAACCCTTCATGTTGTAAAATAGTAAGTCATATATCGATATCTAAATAAAACGATATTGCGTCTGAAACTCCAAACCGCATTTGAATAAAGAAAATATTCGTACACAGAACTGCATCAGTCACAATATAACATTTGAGCGAACTTTGTTTCTGGTGTTGGATACTAAATCGTTGGAAAATCGTGGCAAAACAATCAATACGCTGACTCGATCGGAAAATTATACGCTTTAGAAATTATTTTTCTGGAAGCCGCATCATTAAATGTGTCGTGGTCAGGCGCAACATACAAATTATTTACAATATTTTTGGGAGGGGGTGTATTTGAGTAGTAACGGTTTGCAGGCTGAAACGAATAATAATATATGATTGAAGAAAATAATAATAGTGACCACGTCCTGACCTATTAAAAGCGTGAACGATTGCTACTGTGGAGACGGAAAAGAATTAGTAGTTGCACACTGTGGACATATTTTATTCTTAATAGTTTGGTCTTCCTAGACAGCAATTATTAATGTGAGAGACTGATCGCTTGGAATGGTCGTACGAACCGCAGTTAATACACGTGAACAATCAAATTGTTGTAGCGTTAAATTGTTCGCCAATAGGATTTACGTTTTAAAGATAAACCAACCACTGCATTTCCATTGTTACGAAAACATTATATAGCATTGTTAATACGTTGTAAATGAAATATTGATTACTGCGTGATTTCATACTTTTTACAAACTTAAACAAAATAAAATGTTCATTTTTTGTAGGTATTTATTATATATTATTACTATTTGATATTATTCATCATTGATTTTTGTGATATTCATATTATAAAATTTGAACTAAATAAATAACGATACAGACTTCATTATTAGATTATAATATAACATGTCCATAGGTTTTATTACAAACAGTTGTTATAAGTTTGTCTATACAATTGTACCTAATTATCATTAAACGTGTAAATTCGTCACAAGTTCTAAATAGGGTTACTGTAACAAATCATCATATTATATGACTTTAATTTCTTGATGATATACCTATCGTAAACGATAAAAGCGACATACTATATAACCTCCAGTACCAAATCTCATCTTAATATCGTTTTCGACCAGGAAAAATAATTTTTGGGTTAACGATATGCGTATTAATAAAATAAACACAGCAAACCAAATATTATTTTATTTGAATCGAATTCGGACGTCATGTCCACGGAGCCTTTAAATTACTGTCGCAGAATCCTAGGGCTTCGTCGAACACTGCAGTTATTGAGGACCGCTGGGTCACACAAACAGAAATATCAAATAACGAAACGAATAATAAATTTGACACCCGCCGAGTAAAATACGTGTTGTGAGCAATTATACAAGAATATGACGTCTCTTCGCGGGACAGCGTGTCACACGGTTCAGTGATAGTATTAATCGATAGTAAAATAATATGATAACAGACACCTGGCGTGTGATATACGAGTAAACACATACGATTTATGGTCAGTGTTTCCGGGTCGGTGGTAAAATCGGCGGCGGGTGCAGCCACGATGTCTGGCCGTGGCGTCTCGTCCAATATATTATTGAAGATGTTGATAATATATAAATAGAGCAGTGACGGCACGACGGAAGTAAACGATAACTGTATAATATTATTGTAATAACATGTCACTTCCATTTCGCGTTCTGATCCGTTTCGTGAAATGGATAGCAACAATTTCATCCGGTTCGCGAAACGGAACTAACTTTTTGTACACGGCGTAATATTATACGATATATGCGAATAACTCTTCGCGAAACCGTCACATGGAACAAACGATACGTCGCAGGCATTGCATTTTTAAAATATATGGAAACAACTTGTCACAAGACCTGAGACGTACCTATGTATAATATATGTATATATACTTTTCCGACAGCCGTTTGCAGGATATTAGCTGCCGAGATCGGACAATTTTTATCCGATAATAATATTCGTATATTATTGTTATTATTTCCGACGGCGGCGGCGGTGGCGAGAAACACTGCAGTATAATAATTTATACAACTGCCGACAGCGATATGGTAACTTTTAAATTAAAACGAGCAGTTGTAAATACGCATTTAACCAGTGTCTAAAAAAGGTGCTATAGTACCTGCGTGAAATATTTGTGATATTAAAATATTATTAATGTAAATTCAAGTTCGAAACAAACTATATTGTCATTTTTTCAGCTATCTGTCAATCCGCGTACGGTGTACATGCAGAATTAATATCCATACACATTACACTTATTGTATATACTAATAACTTCTAATTACTACCTGTCAACGTACATTGAATCGATCTGTAGTAATAATTCCGATTTTCATTTCAAATATAGTTCCATTCCGATGTCATGAAATTTGATATTAATGATTATAGGTACATCATATAGTGTTGTAATTGTTTGATAACATGCTTAGAAATATAACGGGCAGTTTTCAAAATGCCTTAGCACAAGCTCCGTGCTCCTGCAGTGTCCCGTTGTAATCATAACGAACACAAAAGGAACTGTAATAAAATGGAAGATGAAAACATATCGAAAATACCCAGAGCTAGACGGTACGATTGTAACTTAAATAAATACACTTATATACATTTATATTTTCCTTACCAGATACACACAGTAACCGATGACCAACGATGCAATTTCGCCACCGGACGGGCGTGTTGGTCACAAATAAACTCGGCCATCTGATGTGGACCGTGTGGACGAGAATCTTTTTTTGGCGCCACCAAGTCGAGATCTGAGTCCGAAAGACTTGTCGACCGGGGCAAAACGCACAGACACATAGCACACGAGGCCGAGTTCGAGTAACCGCACTGGTCCGTTATCACTGTCCGAAATGTCAAAGGTGCAGAAAAATCACCCTTAAGGGGTCGTCTGTCGTCACGACGGAAACACGCGTAAGTCACTGACGGGGTACGGTCTAAGTGCTCAGCCGTTCACGGGCGAGATGAAAAGTGAAACGCGATCGCGATGGCAAAGGCAGAAATCCGTTAAAATTCCAGGGGAGGCCAAAATTTTTAACGCCGATGTGAGCGGGGGGGCCTTCGATCCCACAAAACTAAAAAAATTAGGTGGTTGACGGACGTTTTGGGGGCCAACACCGATTTCCGCCAATGCGTGACGGGCTCGAGATGGTTCACCTGCACGACGATGACGAAAAGCATCGGCAGAAATAATTTATGCGATACCAAAAATCGAACTCACTACTGCATCGTAGGTACCTACCTACCTACATTTTGACTAATTATCTATTTGCTTCGCTGCAACATTGACATAATATTATGCGAACTATTTTATTCCATTTTTACACCTGGTAGATTAATATTTATTTATTTCCATTTAGTCGGTACATGTCACATACAAACATTTTGGCGGTTTTTTTCCTATAAATATATTTTCTTAGAATCAGCAAAATGCTCCCAACAAAATTGAACGCTAAATCTTTTTATCCCACATATTTATTTTTTTTTCAATTCATCTTGATGATGTGTTGCAAATGTAGTCATGCAACACAACATTTCCCTCAGAGTTCAATACAATAAAGAATACAAATTTTATATAAAAATATTGATGTAACACGGAAAATATTTATATTTTAAATAGCTAACTTGTAAATAGGTAATCATCGTTAATTGTAAATAGTTTTCATGTTCAATTATTATTTATTAAACAAGTAAATAATATAATTAAATTATATCAAATCGATATTGTTGAATCATATAAAAAGACTACAATTTACAATAGGTAAGTGAGTTATGGGTTAAGTACAATGTCGATTAAAGATTAAAATTAATACCTTTTGTACGTAAAACAAAATTGATACAATTAAAAAAAAATCCATTTATTTGAAATGAATCATCCTAATTCATATTATTGTGTATATATATATATAGGTGGTTAACGCATCAGTTTTCTATTAATCCAAATTCAGTGCTCCAAGACTCATGACGTGTTCTGATGTTGAGATGAAAAATTAGATTTGCAAATCTCTCAGATGTGTCAATGGCCATTAATGACGTCAAAATTAAAACGATGATAATATTATTTCACGATAAATTAAAAATGCAAATTATTGAACAATGTCGAAAATTAAATAACCGACATATCGAATCAAACCACAGATATTTAAAAGCCAAGCTGACATTAAGAATGCATAATATTCCAATTACAGCGGATAAGAATTTCAATATATATATGTGTTCCACCGCTATTAGTTATATTATAATCCAGATAATATCGCACTGATCGTCGATTTAATAATAATGATAGTGTCTCAGACAGAGCTGATATTTTATCGCATGCCAGACGTACCATTAAAACGTATATAGTTCACGTTATTTTTCAATCATTTTTGTTCGGTACGAAACGAGTTGTCGTCTTTTCGCATATCGTAATATATCATGCTATTATGATACGAAAACGTAAAAGTACGCCATCACTCGGACTCGGTGTATAACACACTCTCCTGATGGTGTTCTAAAGCATTTCGACGAACCGAACCGCAGACCACGTGCGGATCCGAGTGAAATCCTAGCCGACATTAAAAACGCATATTCCGATCAGAACGGATAAAAAATACCGATATAATGTAAAGCGAATTATAAGTATATTATAATCCCTATTATATTACGAAGGTATATTGTTGCTAATCGGCGATTTAATAATGTTCGTAAATTGTCGACTGCGAAGCCCATACACGAACATATTTTTACGGCGTGCCAGAGTAAAACGCGTATTTCGTAATAATATTATTATTGGTAAAACGTTTTTCATCGTCCTGAGTTTTTATTTTAGCATAACGTAGGTATAGGTCCTTATTGTATTAATATATAATATCGATATCGTGCTTGACGTTGTTCTAATAATAATAATGTCATGACACATCATCCGGCATCGTTCGCAATATTGTTCGTATTGCGGGGAGTGGAATATTATTCGTATTTCCAAGTGTCGAATAAAACGGTTTTGTATTTTTTAATATCACCCACGCAGTACACATTACACACGCGACTGGTCGCAATCTAGCATTTTGGTTAGGTCACGTCACTGGATTTTGGGAGATTTCGTTCTCTCCGACATTCAAATTCAGGAGGCGTAATCGGTCGTTGCGAAATTTATTTCGATATTATTTTGGCACTTGCGACTGCAAAATACCGTCGGGAATATCTGCAGCGCAAACGCACACGCACGTTATTTTTTACTGCCGAGTAGGATTTCGCGGTATTGCTTTAGTTGAAGATAAATTCCGTGCAGGAATTTTTTTCGAATCGCCAGACATAATAATAATGTCATATCGTTGTTTTAGTTGTTAGTATTTTTTTTTTTTATTTTATTAACCTGCGTGGTACTAAAAATCATTAATGTTTTTGACGATATTGCAAAATATATTCATACTTATTAAACTGTTAAATGTTGAATATTTAATGGGTTATTTATGCGAGACAAATTTTGAAGTAGGTATTGGTAAAAAGAAGAGTACGTTTTCAAATAAATATTAATTTATGTTAATGATGAGAGGTCTTTGAAATTTCGGAGATGGCTAGGAGAAAAAGTAATGAGGTCTCAATTAGGTTTTGGAGTGAAGTGTTGTGATCGGGGGGGGGGGGGGGGGTTATCAACTTATTATCCGTTAGTCGTTATAGTAGGCGGATGTATGGACCTACGTGAAGTCATTATTTTAGACGCTGGTGTCTACTTCAGATCGATTATTTGTCACATATTATCGTTTCTCAATTTGCTTGTTTAGGAACATTGAAGTATTTTTTTTCATTTGTTGCAGGAGTTATAATGGCATAAATTAATTTCAACCGACGTATATAATAATATAACATAATACATCACAAACACGGTCTTAAAGCGCCGTTCGTGTGTGTGTGTGTGTAATGTAATAAATTTCCATAATTATTTCCACGGACTGTATTATACTATACTAGCTGGTTTGGCCGGCGCCTCTATTAACTCGCGAGCTTTAACCAAACGTCGTTGAACGCTAAAATACGCTTCGTCTCTAGGGCTTTTACACAAATTACGAACTTTCAACTATTATCTACAAACGACCAGCCAGATTATATAGTTTCTAGTTAATTTAACATTGCACCGTGGTACCTCCTCCCCCACATAAGTGTGTGCAGTGTACAGGTGACTGCAGGTATGAGCCTATATACCATTACTATTTTCGGTGCAAACGTTTTTAGGGAAAAAACCGTCTCTGTTATTCGAGAACGTAAATAATTATCAACGATATTTTGATACACTCTCGGTATCGGTTCACGAAATATTGTGCACAAGGTGAAAACATCATTGTCTATCTCTTCCGCTGTAAAGTATAATATCACAACTGGCTCGGCGAAGAGACCTGGCAGTAATTATGCGTCGATAAAGTATGACACTCGACCGACATCGGACTGCGGTGCAGTACTCACCGTAGATTTTTCAGGAGTGGAGGGCATCAGACCCTGAAAACCATTCCTACTGGTCACGCCACTGATCGGCAGTAATATAATTGGCGTGGTGTCCACGCGAAAGTACAAGTACACGGACGGTGAACGGTCTGGCGATGTAATCGAAGCGATCGATTTGCGCGTTTCGTGCAAATATTTTTACGACACAATTAAAACGACTGCGAGCGATTCGTGTCGGTGGCATAATCATCGTTTTGCGATAATTTCTACGATTAGCGTCCGTTTGTTTTCAGGATCCGTCGCGGCATATCGTCGCGTGCTATATTATAATATAATAACAATTTATACGTGTAAACAATCGATATGAGACTGACTTTTAGTCTAACGGCAGCGCGTAGGTGCCAGCCATACGGGTGCACTATTAAGCCAAATAAAATATTCATCGTGACGTTTCGGTGCCAAAGCGATTTCGTTTGATCGGCAAAAACGCCGGGAAGGCAAAGAGAAACTTGTCGGCGAAAACCGTGTGACGCGCGTTCAGTCATTTTTGAGTATATATGTGTGTGTGTGTGTGTGTGTGTTGTGTGTGTGTGTGTGTGTGTGTGTGTGTGTGTGTGTGTGTGTGTGTGTGTGAACGTACGTGCACACGGACGACACTCTAAATAATGCATTGTATAATATACGTGCCTGGCTCTCTCGTGTGCTCGTCATCCCGGCGGAAGGCGCGGAGCAGACACGGTGACAATTTAATAATGGACAGATTTCGTGTTTTAACACGAAAACGCGCTTAGGGCACGTCATATACCGGACAATCGAAAGAGGCGGGCGAGTGTGAAACCCCGTCGAACGGAAAACCGTCGACGACGAGCATCCCGAGGGGGGGGGAGGTGGCTTTGATAAAAGCACTGCTGCACCACGGTGGAGGTGATGGCCCGCGTGGCTGTGGAGGTAACGGCGGTAGTGCCGGGGCCTATATGGGGTAGGCGTATACGTTGAAGTGGAACGAAACGAAACTAATGGTCATCATTGTTATTTGGTCGGTCAGTATGTCTGTATACCTATCTAACCTGCAGCAGGACGACACATTGTGTGTGTCGTACAAACAACCGGCGCACGCATCGAGTGCACTGTGCCGGATTAAAATGCTACCGTCTCGGTAATAAATTACTCGAAACCATTCGGCAAAATAAAAAACAGAACGGAATAGAATAATATAATATAAAAAAAAAAATGTCGTTCGAGCGAAATCTTTTGCCCCGACTCGATAATGTTGTGCCGCTCGGTCGGCCACGTGTTCGGTCGTGGTCTTACGACTCGATTCTTTTTTTTTTTATTTTTTCGTACATCGATTTCATTGATTAAAAACAGCGTTTTCACGAATTCCGTTTAGGTTGTCTGAACGATCGTCGAATATGGTATCCGCCGGACCGTTTTCGTGTTCATAATATGTCTGGAAATGCTATTTATTAAAATTCCATGGGTATGACGGCCGTTGTAAGCCATTAATACCAAATTTTACGGGAGACCGTTTCACATTTTTTGGATACTTAGTACAATATTATGTTCGAGTTTTGTTTTTCTTCAATAATTAGAACGGACTACTGATAAGTTGATAATATTTTCTTCTAGTAAATTGTCGACATATAGGTTCTCGGTTTTGATAGATGAGTTGTGGACTCTGAGACTCAATATATACACATATAAATTACCACAAAATAACAATATACCATACCCATAATAGAAATATATGCATAATATTATGCTCTACACGTACTCTGGTATATCATATTACGATACATATTATATTATAATATAACTCAATATCACAATATTCTTTAAGTAGGTCACACAGGAATTGTGTGTCTTATGTTTGCATTATAAATCCACATAAGATATCATCAATAAAACGAACACTATGTACGTCATATCATATGATATTATAAAATATTACACGATTTCATGTAAAAATTGTAATTCGATTATATTATATGGAATGCAAGGAAAAATTGTCGAGACATCCATCATACAGGAGATATATACACATTCTGACCTATCCAATTCTGGGAAATATACATCGATACGAGTATTTTCATAATTAGAGGGAGAAAATAATATTATGTACGTCAATTATTTCTTTGATTGCAGGACCACATTATGTTACTGGGTCAAAGAACAGGAATATAGTTCAGAAGTGAATTCTCCTAGCCAGATCGAGCGCAGCTTCATCTCACTCAACACTCACTGTAATTTCTTATAACAAAACACTCTGAATATTTAACTAGTAATAATGTACAATATACATAATTATTAATTATTTTTACAGTTTGTTTCAAGTCTAAGTTTTGTGCAATTCCATATGTCACACGTAAACTAACGAATTCCCATTTGTTTGCCATTGTAACTCAAAAAGCATTGACTGTAGCAACTTGAAACATTTTACTGAAATTGTCGTATCCTTTACTCGGTGAAATTTTTGAAAAATTTAGACTAATTTTAAGTAATTAATAAGTATTTGAAAATTTCGATTTTGTAAATGTTTTGTTCAAAGCAGGGCTCGAAACCGGTAACCGGTTTATGACGGAAACCGGTAAACTTGATAAATTTTGGGTCTGGTAACCGCTTGCTGGTTTGTAATTTTTAATTTTGAGAAACGATAAACAATTATCGGTAACCGTCATGTTCAATTAGGGGGTAACGTATAAAGGCATCTTTTTTTTTTCAAAACCGGAAATATAAGAAAAATTACGTTATTTTATAATTTTATACTTGCTTTTTCTATAATTTTGATTAATAATTTTACTTGCAAGATAATAAGTACGTTTAAAGATAGCATACTAGTTGTTTGGATCTATTTGGCCTTTGGCTAATAAAAGATTTTACAAAATAAGATATTTGTATTCGATTTGCAATTCTAATATTTTACTATTTTACCAAGCCATATTTCGACAACATAACTAATTAGTAATTGATTAGAAATGTTCAAATAATTTTGTTGCTCAACATTTATAAGATATTCAATTGAATATGAAACAATAATTCTTATCTCCCGAGTTCATTTGTATAGCTATGGTTTGAACACTTAATAGAAGGTCCCTCATAATAGTTAGTAATTCATATACAGAAAACAAAAAAATCTAAAAAATATTTAAGCATAATTTCTTTTTATATAATATGGAAATTTAAATTTAAACGAAGAATAAAGATTTTAGTTAATTTATTGTAATTTGCGGTTAATTGAAATGATTACGTATATTATTGAAGTGAAACTTCTTTAGAGTTAAACGATTATCGCCCGTCACGGTCAATCGTCATGACACTAAGGTTTCTAAGGTAATAAATAATAATTTTTGTATAGTAATAACTAATAATAATAATTAATTTCAATTCGAAATTCTATTATTTTATTTTATTCTAATACAAACCTAATATTTGATTGTGATTCTCGACCGTGACGGGTGATAATTTTTTTTTTTCGTATCCTTTGTAAAGAAGTTTCACTTCACCTGTGCTTACTCACAACACACACAATTTTTATTATATTTTAAACACACAATAACATTTTAAAATGCAACTTTTTTGGCAAAAATTAATTCAACTTTCGATATTACTAATAGTTAAATAAATTACTTTAATAGCTGCAATAAAATATATTAAAATATAATTAGTAATATAAGCCGACGGACAGTCTCTGTTCAGAATCGTTTTTTTGTTTTTAAATTAGTATTACATAATATTATTATATTACATTTAAAAACTGTGCTTATAATGCATATTGCATTTTCTTGTGAAATATCTTTGTCTCTTTATTTTTATATTAACTAATAATTGTATAGCGATTATGCTGGTCAAAAAGAATGAATCATAATATTTTGTTATTTGAGACACAGATACGAAAAAACTTGGCATTTCTGTTGGATACATTCATATTGTGTACACTAAACTAGAAGAATATTCTCATCGCCACAATATTTGAGCGTGTTATGTGTATTCTTCGGCTTGTCAGGCAATATTTGAGTGTAAAATGTAGATAGTGTAGCAGGGGCGTAATTAGGGGGGATTAGGGGATGGATCCCAAAACTTTTTTTTTACCGTTAACATTTTGATCAAAGTATTGATAATGACCATTCATGTTTGCTAAAAACGTATGCACCCCCCCCCCTACAAACCAAATTCCTAACTACTACAATGGTGTATAGTGTGTATTCTTCTGCTTGTGCCTGAATAATTATTATTGTCACTACGACTGCACTAATCAAATAATAAATACTTTTGGTGTTTTTTACCATAATATTATATAGTCACTGCTGTTTAGTTTTTATTTTTTACAAAAATATGTTTCCTATCGATTTTTCGATAGGGTTTTCGAAGTCATGGTTACTTATTAACAAAACCATATTTATGAATCTTAGATTTTCTTGTAGAGGAAAAATATCGAGTAGCGTGCTATGATTTTTTGGCAAAAGTGGGACGAGAAAGTACGAACCACGAGCAGGCGATAACTAAAATAATATGTTGAGTTACAATTGTAAAATAAATCAATGGGTAAGTAAATTTTAGTGCGTAACTATAGCTGAATTTCAATGAAAAACACCTGTTTAAAATCGGTTTTGAATGGAACTCAAATGGTGCGGTGTTCGTGTTTTCCAATTATTCAACTTATAGAGTGTGGATTATATGATATTATTATTTATTATACACGTAATTTAATTTAAAATTTCAGTTGGTATTTGTTCCGATGGTTTCGAACAATAAAAGATTAATATTTTACAATTTATTCAGTTCCACTACATTTTTTCCATATTATATTTTGTATTGCGTTACACGTGTATTTTGATGAAATGTACATTTGTATATTATATATATTTAAATGAATAATTCGATGAGAAAACTGTTTCTCAAAAATAAAAATATCTTTTAAACCCGTTTGGGTGTAAGCTGTTTATGAATAACAGAATAATTTAGAATAAGTAAAATAGCTCTTTTGATGAAAATAATACCTACCTATAATATAGATGAATTTGCAATTTTAAAATATATTTTGTAAATTGGGTCAAACGCAAATACAAATATAATTTGAATATAGTAGATATTATTATAAAAGTCAAGCCACAATTTGTAAAACGTATGCAAGAATGCTATTATACTTATTATAAAATGTATACGTATTGTTACTTTGAATATTAAATTCAACTCGAAAAAAATGAAACTTATCGAACTCACAACCTTTGGGTACTAATATAGGTACAATACCCACCGTTTAACGTTTCAAATAATATACAATATGCCCATTCGTAATAGTACCTACCTACCATATTCTATGTTCATAAATTTCTCTATACCTGCCATCGTTTTCTACAAGCAAGGCATATTTTTCAACTGAATATTTAACGTTTCCCATAAAATATATTATTTCCATTGAAATTCGAATCGAATGTCAAACTATACAAAGGAAACTCTTTAAAAAATCGATTGTTTCAACATCTCATTTCATTACCTTTGTTCGCAATATATTTTTCGGAATGATTTATATAGGTAAGTACTTACTCTTATTTTAACACTTATTATTGACTATAGTTGACATACATATATTATACACACATGTCACATGTACGCAAAATCGTATCCAAGGGATGATTTGGGAGTTGAACACCCGGCTCGGCTGTATTTATGCAAAAATTATGTTTAGTATTTCTTCAGATTTCTACAAAATATGTTTTCATTTTCATTTTTAATAATATTATAATTAATATAAATATTGATAACTGCAATGGCAGTGTGTAAAACTGCAGTTAAGTCCATCACAAGTTATATACGAAAAAAACATTTAAAACACCCCCCCCCCCCCACACTAAATAAAAATTAAAACACAATTATTATGATGAGTACAAAAACGATTGTCTTAAAATGAATATGTTAAATACCTGTGGACTTTAACACTATTATTTGTAATACTTAGTTTTACCTTGTGAGGATCTAGAGTTTTTTAGGGCTCTATAAACCACCCACAGACCTGAGGGGAACACTCAGGCTGTGACCTACAAGCCGCACCGCGTGTTGGCCCTAAGGCCAAGTCGGTGGAACTTGTAGGCTTTAGTACACGCATTGGGTAATGAAACCCAAAGAGTTATTTAAAGGGGAGAAAAAATAATATTAAGAAAATAACAAAATTAAGTATAGGGTAATCATGTGGTTATATTTTTTATATGATTATCACTTATCAGCAAATAAAGTATTTAGAGGGTTTGGACGTTTGTATAAGTGAATGATAATATTTTGGGCATATGTTTATAAATAATATTTTGGGTACATGGCAATTATATGAAGGAAATATGAAAGAAATAATATTAGGGAAATAGTGTGGAACGACAGCGACTCGCAGGACGGCCCACGAGGTTCCACGTGGAAGCTACGCTTTCTTCTTCATATAATAGTTTTTTTTTTTGAGTCGCCAACCATTGGGTCACCGCCTGGCATATCACGTAGGACGGAGAGAAAAAAAAAGGAAAATGCACAACGTGCAATTTACACAACCATAAGTTATATATTAATTTGACAGAATCACAGAGGGGTTTGGGGGCAATATTGTTTATATATTACGCAAACTGATGTTGTTGAGTGATGATGATGGTGTTGGTGACCGAAAGCTGTGATAGGCTGGCCTGCTGGCCGTCGACATGGCCCATCGGCGTCGGTCACGGGAACGACGGCGGCTTCACCCGACGTGGTCGTTCAGCCCATCATCTGAAATTTTGCGGAGATGGTCACACAAATTACAGACGGGCACCGTTGACCATGAGGTTGAACTTGATACAATTTGTAGAGATGGACGGTGGACTGGTGCGTACTAGTTCGCGACGTCTAGTCGGAAAGCCACGTGAAAAAAGAGTGCCGATGGCTGGCTGATGGTGTCCAGTTGTGGGCCGTTGTCGTTCAATTCATGTTGCAGTGGGGAAGGTCAGGGTATGCGATTTGCGGGACTTTTTACAATAACGGTAATTAGGGAACAGAAAACACTGTGGCAAGCGCACCGACGGACGCGACAGAGGCGCCGACGACAGCCGATGGAGACGTGCTGCGGTGACGACGGAGAACACTGCTAAAAGTGGGGGGGGGGTCGGGGATTAGATATTACATAACATAGCCTTAATCACAAGCGCGCTATTATATTGATGACAAGATTAATGGGGCGGTCAAAGACCGACAGGTGTGCTGATAACTTATTGTGGGGAATGGTGTACCAAGTGGTTTAGGATAATATTAACAGAGGTCTAAAATCCTGTGACGTTACAACCTCTCAATACTTAACATATCATTACTTTTGGTTATAAAGTGGTGCGATTTCTTATTTGTTTTTTCATTAGCATCATAACACAATTTCTTCCGGGCAGGAGTATCGAGTTCAATAGTTAACGATTGGTTATAAACGTTTAAAGCGAACAAAAGCTGTGTAAAGTGTATAAAAAATGTGCGCGGCGTTCTTTGCTCAGCCCCGCATAACAAACTCGGAATGCTTTTAAATAATTAACTACAGCTCGCTGTAAGTTCAATATTCGATTTTTATTCGTCGGCCATTTCAGGAAAATATTTGTTTTCAGCGCGTATTACATTATATGGGAAACTATTACTGCACAAAACACGCTATAATATAATATAATATCCAACGCGTAAGCGGGTCGACGGGGTAAAAATTATATACATTTTTTTTAATCGAAACGCACAGCGTTATAATCACATCACGTCGAGTTATATTGTGCGATTTAACTAGAAAAAAAAAAAGGCCGAGCGTAGTATGATAATATAATATATCCTATCTTATCGACCGCGGTTCGGACGCAGTCAGTGTGTGATTAAAATGCATATTCGTTTCGAAATTCACGACGCAATTATATTATGATATTACGTATGCACGCGTGGACAATCGGTTTAAACACTTTGTATTAAACACGGTCTGTAGTTTTTTGAAAAGTGTAAAAGAACCTGTGTTCGTCAAAAATCCTGAAATGATTAATTTTCAGCACGTGATCGAAATGAGATTTATAGGATTTCATAAAATCGTGTTTGTTGCGTTATGGTTTTAATAAATCATCGTGTCCACTTAAAAATATATAATTATAATAATATGACTGGCATGTTACTATGTTAAGTTCAAATTGATATTAAATATTTTATTGTGCCAGAGAATAGTATAATATGTTCACACGGTTCTTTTATAGATTACGATTTGATATAATATTGTACATAATAAACTCGGATACCAAACGCTTTTAATAAATTAGAACCATGATCAAATAACATTCAATTTTTGTTTGATCTCATGAGTAGGGCATGGATTTAAATGCCCCACGAAACAATAAAAAATGTCTTAAAAAATATTGCTTAATGCAATAATCGGATTACAACACATTAAATAATGCCCTAAAAATACCATTGAAAACATTTGTTTTTAACATGATGTTAAATAAGAATTATTAAACAAAAATCTGGTTGTATTATCAAAATTTTCATAATTTGGCGTTATCGTAAATAAAGTGACCTATCTATATATTTAATCGTATCTGCCTGCACATGACGAAAATTTCGTTTGTTAGTCCGGTGTGCAGCTATCACAGCTTTTGTCTCTGGTATATAGGTAAAAACATCGGTATGAAAAATAATATGACGAAGCAAAATAAATAACACGTATTAGATTTTTTTTTGTGGTGTAGTTTATGTTAACCATAAACCACCATTTTAAAAAAATACGAAGAATGTACTTGAAGTTTGAAAAAATGCCCTAAACATTTCAAAAAACCCACCTCAAAAAAAAAAAAAAAAAAACATAAAAAAATAATGCATTGAAAAGTTTTGTATTTAAGTTCTTTGATGTGTAAATAACGTATAGTGTGCTTGAAATGCATTGTTTTAAAACATTTATAAAAGAATACAATTTGCATTTAAATACTACTCATAAGTTTCTGTAAAGTACCTATCAGACATTTCAGATTCACTTGAAATTAGTCAAAGATACGTATTTAGATTATGCATACATATTTTCTGTTTAATGGACAAATATTGTAAGATGATTTAAAAAGTATTAGTAGGTAATGCAAAATTGAAAATATAAATAATTAAATAGTGTGACTGACATAACTTTCATATATTATTGCTTATTTTTTTTTTTATAAACGCATAGGTTTTAATATTTATTATAAATTATTATTTTCCCGGCCCCTTGAGAGTCTCTCTAGGTACCGAGATCAATGTAATTCTAGTTGGCTCCCCACCACCCCCTCACAACAGTAGTCAGTAGTCACTGATCAAACTGTGCTATCATATATACACGAGTTGTGGGTCAGGTATTTAATATTTATTTTACGAACATTTGTAACATATTAATATAATATGAACGTAGTACAACATTGATATCGCCTTCTCAACGTTTCAATGCAAATAATAATACATTAAAAAATAAAGTGTAGGCACGTCGTCTTATATAATATTATTTTTTACTACATTATTATGCAAAGCGAAATTCACGGTCGTAATACGCACTTAATTGTTTTAGTTAATCGTAAACCTTATAATTTGTTCAGTGCCATAACTAATTTTTATGGACTCCAGTGCGAACAACTGCAATTGTTATTGGGGGCCTCTAAAATAACTTTGTCGTAACTAATTATTATTTTTATCGGCAAAATTTGTGTGATATGTACTTAATATTTAACGAACATTTGTATAGAGTACAAATCTTAGACATGCATATTATTCTATATTTGTCTCTTTTCAAAATATTCTGTAGTGTAGGTATATATACTATACGTCTATACTTATTAGTTATACTTATGGACAACCATTATTGGGATGTACTAATTAATTACTTTAAAAGTTGTATTTTCATATTATCGTAATAAAGTAACATACCGAATACAATTATTTTTAATGAATATGGGTAAATATAATATTCTAAATCAAATAAGGTATACAGGTACCTAGGAAACAGAAACTTTCAGAACGTAAAACGCATTAAATAGTTAGTTTAGTACATATTTAATTAGGTTAGAAGATAGACATAAAATATGATAGACATATACATGATGTATAAACATATCGAGTTAAGTAAATAATATATTTATTTTTGAAGTTTCACCATAAAACTTGATGTCTGTATATACCAATTCAAAAATATTAAGAGAACGTTACACGGACATTTGTTGTCTCCGTCATGCAGTTATGAACAGTGTTTTAAAATTTTAAATTGTCTTAGACATCTTAAACTACTCATAACTCATTTTAAAATAACAATATAATAAAAAGCCTTTGAGATCTAGGCATCTTACCTTTAAATTGTATGAGAGGTTCAATTCACTCAAATTTTCAAACTAACGGAGCAAAACGTGATCTGCTGACTGTTGAGCGTAACATTTGCTATGCTACGCACTTGTAAGACAGAGACAACAAATGGCCGTGCAACGTCTTCAATGTCCTCTTAAAATAAATAATTTAAAAACATTATTAACCTATACCGTGGGACGGATAGGGAATTTTGTTTAGCTAGAAAAATATTAAATTGTTAATGAAAATATTATAATATTCACAAAGAAAATAAAGGTTATGGATTGACAATAAAGTTATTTATTAATATCATAATAGGAAACTAATTATGTTAGCGTATATTTCTGTTTTTTACGTAATAATCTGTATCTGGTCTCTGTGAATTGAAATTTAGCAAGAAATATTTCTCTGAATATAATTTTTAACAATAAAATAAACAAATAATATTATGTTTATAATCTATGGGTCATACCAAACGGTTGTAGATTTCGTTATCGTATAATGTCGTGTGTTGTTTGCTATCAAGTTGTTTCGTCGTTGAAGACTATTTCGTGTGCTAAATGTAAATTAAATTTTCATCCACGGTGTACCTCACTGAGTACTATTTCTAATAATGATAAATTAGGTACCTAGTGAAAAGCCGCTTTGGAAGTTTGTTAAGTGTCTACTATCGCATAATATTACTTAATTAAGAAGACTGATACCAAAGAGAGCAAAATTATATGTGCGGTTGACGGCTGCACCTGTAAAGCCGGTGACGGATACGTGCGCGCACGGACGGCGGCTAACACGTTACGCGTCGGGCGTGTAATTACTTATGTCGTATCCGTCGATAACCCTGTAAGGAGGGATAGTGGACTGTAACTTAAATGGAGTTGGATAAGAGCTGATTGAAATAAGAAAACTTAAATACTATGGTGATGGTGCGAGATACCCTAATACAATCTAAAACAATCGTTTGCGGTATAAAATGTATAAAATGGTTTATTGCAATACTCTGCAGCTCAAAATATCTTACGCTCTAGGGTTAGTAAATTCGAAGTAATAATAAATGCGCGCGATCACAATACGATCGGCGAGACAATATAATTCAACGGAATAGTTCGATGACAAAAAATACATAAACATAAACAAATAATCGTGTGTACGACCTGATACGAGCGCGGACTGATATCGTGACGGTGACGCTGCCGTTGATCCAAAACGACGTTGTAACAGCGGCGGAAGCCCGCGGGAAGGTAACAGCGGCGGGCGGCAATCGGGGCTGACGTCACTTAGCACTCCCGTCGACTATGACGAATGGGTCGACAACACTGCGTGTGAGCGGCCGGCGATCGACGGCCGGAAAGCACGTGGACGCGAGTAAAGCGCACGGCAAAATCGAACGTACGACGACAAAATAGCGGTGCCTAGGTCGGCGGATTCGCGCGACGTCGAATGGACGGGCGAAAGCACGTGGACGCGTGTAAAGCGCACGGCAAAATCGTACGTAATGTACGCGGGTGGCCACGGCTCGGGGTCGCACTGCGATGATCGGACGGGCGACGGACACAAAAAATTAAGCCGTGGTGTCGGCACAGACGGCCGGAACTCGAAACGCGTAAACGGTCACAATACGACGAGTTAGTGAGCAGCGAGGCTCGGGTGCACGGAACAAAATATGACACAAAGACGGTGACGGCGCACCGGGTCGCGTTAGGTAAACATGTGGTTTACAAACAAAATTGCCAAGACGGCGGAAAACACAACTTGTTGCCTAGACGGCTCAAAAACGACGACGTTTCATAGCGGCGGGTGCGGATAGCTGGAGGCACGACTGTGTCGAGACCGTCCCCACTCTGGAGGTACAAAGTTCGCTCGCACACTTTTCGGCGGCTGGGCGGCAGGGTGACAACATTGCGACCTAGTCGTATCGCATACAACCGCGCGGAAATACGAACCGCCGATTGTGTACCCAACATTTCCTCCCCGCGTTGAAAGACCAGGGCGTCTTTCAAGAGATCATCAAACATGAAGATGGACGTTGAAGTTCAGATCGTACACATTACAAAGAATACGGTGCAAAAAATGCATGATAACATAGAAAATAAATAATAATTAAAATATCTACATAGTACCTGACACTCATCACTAGACAAATACATAAATAACGTGAACCAGACTGTGACTGTTGCATACAAAAAAAAAAAAAAACCATTACAAAAATTTACATAATGAGGACCTTGGGAGATGAGGACAAGTTTAGGGCTCGACTGGTAAACGCACAAGTTTCACGACCGGGCGCTTGTAGATACCGTCCCGAGTGCGCACGGACACGACACGGACAACATCATCGGCACCTGGGTGGACCTCGGTGACACGGCCGAGCCGCCATTCGGTAGGTGGTCGAGATGGGGCCTCGACAATGACCATATCGTTGACCTTCAAATTTGGAGATGACTTGTACCATTTTGAACGACCTTGCAACGACGACAAGTACTCACGGGACCACCTCTTCCAGTAAGACTGGTGGCATTGGCGTATGAGTTGCCATCGGTTCAACCTATTAATCTTTATGTCAGTGATGTCACGTTCTGGTAGGGCGTGAATAGGTTCTCCGATCAAGAAATGCCCCGGAGTCAAGGCGCTTAAATCGTGCGGATCAGATGACGCCGGCGTGATTGGTCGAGAATTGAGGATACCCTCGACGCGGGTAGTCAGAGTAACAAATTCTTCATGAGTTAATATCTGCTGACCAATAACATGCTTGAGATGGATCTTGGCACTCTTAATTCCAGCTTCCCAAATGCCGCCGAAGTGCGGTGTGGCAGGCGGATTAAAATGCCACGTGCACGCCAGATGTGAAGAGATTCGATCCTGCTCTTTGGCGTTGCGAAATAGCAGTTTGAGTTGACGCGCAGCACCCACGTAATTCGTGCCGCAGTCAGAATAAACATCGGTAGGAATCCCACGTCTAGCGACAAAGCGATCCAAGGCCGCGAGAAACGCATCAGTGGTTAACTCTGTGACGATTTCGAGATGAACTGCCTTCACAGCCATACATACAAATAATGCCAGATATACTTTCACTGATTGGGCGCTGCGACGTTTATGCTCTTTCACAAGAAAAGGACCTCCATAGTCCATACCAACATGGGAAAATGGTCGATGAGGTCGAACTCGGTAGGGCGGCAAATCGGCCATGATTGGCTGAGGACGGATGGCCTTGTGACGTGTGCACGGAACACAAGCAAAAATTTCACGACGCACTGCGGCGCGGCCAGACATGATCCAAAACCTCCTGTTCAACATTGACAATATCAACTTCGGTCCGCCATGGAGGAACGACAAATGATAATGACGAATTAACAATGTCGTAAGATGTGAATCTCGTGGCAGCAGAATCGGGTGCTTCGAGTCAGGGTGTATAAAGGAAAAACGTAGGCGGCCTCCGACTCTCAAAACTCCTGTCTCATCGACGTAGGGCGCTAATTGAGCTAACGACGGAGGTGATATCGTAGACTGTTTCTTCAACATGTTAATAAGTTCGGAAAAGTAATATTTTTGTGTCTGGCGTACGACAACGGATAGTGCAGCTTCGTATTCTAAAAACATTGGTGGCCCCGAACAAACGGGCTGTCGGCGTGAGCGACGTACAAAACGGAAAACGAACGAAAGGACACGTTGCATTCTGGCAAGCGATGAAAACCGAGTGAACAACTCAAGTGGAGATGACGATACATTGGCGACAAGAGTCGAAGTGACGTTAGGCCTGGTCTCGGGCAATTGGTCAGGACTCAATGGCGTGAATTTGGACTTGGGCCATTGCTCTTCCGGCCGTCCCAAAAACTCTGGGCCATTCCAATAGATATCCGATGACATCGCAGCCCTGGGTAGAAGCCCGCGGGAAGCAGGGTCCGCGGGATTCTCGGCGGTCGACACGTGACTCCACTTGCAGGCAGGGACAAGCTGGTGGATTTTGGCGATTCGATTAGTGATAAAAATCTTAAAATATTTTTGATCCGATGTCAACCATGACAAAACGATGGATGAATCGGTCCAGGCACGAAGACAAGTTATGGAGATCTCGGACGACAGAACCTGATGGACATGGTGGAGTGTTTGAGCCAGCAATAGCGCCCCGCATAGTTCCAAACGTGGTATAGACGGAGAATCGTTGGCGACGGCAGTTTTGATAGGGGCGACCTTCGTTTTACATGTAATAAATTTGACTAATATGTCTCCCGCGGCGTCAACACTGCGCATGTATATGGTGGCCGCGTATCCTTTGGTCGATGCATCCGCGAAGCCCATCAATTGAATATCTTGCTGATGTGCAACCGGAATGTAACGAGGGATTGATAGGCCAAACACATCATTTAGCTCTAAACAAAATTGACGCCATGTCGATAATAACTCGTCGGTAATGAGATCATCCCACCCAAGCTTGCTGCACCACAGCGATTGCATAAAGCACTTTGCCCAAAGTAACAACGGACCCAGCGCGCCTATAGGATCAAACAAACGTGCTATGACTGAAAGGACTTGGCGTTTGGTTGAGGAAGTTTGTTGAATACTGGTATGGTAGGCGAAGTTGTCATTATTCGTGTTCCAATGAAGACCGAGGACTTTGACCGACTGCTCATCTCGTGGATCAAAGGATACGGAATCTATTCGATCTTCAGGACGGAGAGACTCGAGAATGAGGGCACTATTGCTCGTCCACTTGCTCAACTCACAAGCTCCACCACGAAGTAGGTTGACAATATCGTTCTTTCGGCGTAATAATTGTTCTTCGGTGTCTGAACCTATAACAATGTCGTCCACATAAGCTGACTGAGTGAGAACACCCTTCGCCAACGGGAATCGGTGACCATCTTGGGCATCAAGTTCATGTAAGCACCGGATTGCAAGGTAGGGTGCACAGTTAAGGCCATAAGTGATGGTACATAGTTGAAATTCCTGCAGGTCGTCGGTGGGGGAATCACGCCAGAATATGTGTTGGAAAACGCGATCTTCCGAACGAATAAGGATTTGTCGGTACATCTTGACAATATCGGCGGTCAGAATGTATTTGTGTAATCGGCAACGCAGTAGAATGTCACGCAAATCCACTTGCAGTTTAGGTCCGGTGCACAAAACATCATTCAAAGAACGACCAGACGAAGAGACTGAGGAAGCGTCGAAGACGACTCGTATTTTTGACATATCACCGTCGGTCTTGAATACGGCGTGATGTGGAATGAAATAGATGCCCGGTGACGGGGCTGGCACCATGTGTCCCAGCGAACGATAGGTGGACATGAACTGGCGATACGCCGCATACAGCGCGGGATCCTTGGCCAATCGATTTTCTAGATTATAGAATCTTTTCATTGCTATGGAACGCGAATCACCTAGACCGTGACGCGATGTACCTTGCTGTTGAGTTGGACCGGTGAACAGATGGCGAAACGGTAGGGCGACACAAAATCGACCTGTCGTATCACGCGAGGTAGACTTTATAAAATATTCTTCGCACCACTGGTTTTCCGTGGTGGGCGACGACGGGGCGGCGGGTTCTTCGATCAACCAGAATTTTTTAATTAAATCTTCGATTGAGGGCGGAGCGATTGCGGTGGTCAGCGTGACTGGAGGTGACTTGTTCGGAGTAGAAAATGAGCCGAAAATTATCCAGCCCAGCTGAGTGTCAAGGGCCGATGGTAAACCTGAATGATGTTCCACACCCGCGTGTGGGCGGATCAGACTTGGTAGGATATCCGCACCGAATAGAACGTCGATGCGAGACGGAATGTCGAATTTGTCATCGGCGAATCGAAGGTGTTGATATTGTTGACGCACGGTCGCTGGTAACCGAGTAGCTGGCATGGCAGTGGTAATTTGTTTTAGAACAATTAAGTCAACAGACGGGAATAAATAATCTGGTTTAACGTGTGAGGAAAACTGACAGCTGGTTATACCTTGAACGTGGGACACAGGACTTTGTGCGAAACCTACGATGTCAGACTTGTAACGACGTTTCGAAAGTCCAAGCCGCGCTGCACAATCACTAGTCATGGCGGAAATCTGCGAGCCACTATCGAGCAGTACGCGTACGCAGTGTACTTGTTCCCACGCATCTTTAATGTGAACAATCGCTGTGCCTAGTACGACGGTAGAATTTGCGCAGGCGGCACCGACAAACGAGCTAAAATCACCACTCGACGTGGTGGGTGGGGTACCGGGTTACTATTCGAAGTCGTATTATCTACAGTTGACGTTCGATTTTGTTCACGATGTAGTAGGGTGTGATGACGCTTACTGTTGCACGAAAAACAACCCTTGGTTGACGGACACGTATTGACCATATGACTCGAACTCAAACACGCGAAACACAATTTACGAGCTAATACAGCATCTCGTCGTTTATCAACAGTCATTCCGGTGAGTTTCGGACATTGATATATTCTATGATCGGGCTTATCACAATATAAACAATTCCTAGTCTTATATTTAATCGAAGCGGACGTAGTAGCAGCGAACACTGATTTAGTCGATTTGGTATGTTTACCGCGAACATCCGGTTTTTCGAACGGTTTTTCGTTGCGACCGACTTTATTAGATTTTGTAAGATTTTCCAAAATCTTACATCGATGTTGCACAAAATTTACTAATTCGTCAAAAGTCGGAATAGTTGACTGTGACGTACTAGATTCGAACAGTTGTAAAGTGGTCGGGTCGAGAACGCGAGAGCACATATGGAAAAGCAAAAAACTCGAAAGGTCATCGACCCCCAGCGATTTAATTATTGATACATTTTCCTTAAATGTATTAACGAACTCAACTAAAGCTGGTAGTGATTCATGAGCGATTGGTTTAAAGGCGAATAATTTGTCCATGTGAGCGGAAGCTAACAAACGTTTATTGTTGTAACGCTCGGACAACGCGTCCCACGCGATCGGGTAGTTAGCCGCGGACAACGGTATAGATTTAATAATAGCCAACGCTGAACCAGATAAACACGACAGTAGATGATGAAAGCGCTGTGCGTCATCTATGTGTTGGTTATCATGTACGAGTGATATATATATATCGCGAAACGATCGCCACGATAGTAAGTTGCCGTCGAACATAGGTAATTTAATTTTAGGTAACGCGACGAATTGTGGTTGTGGCACGGAATTGGTGAACGACGAAGACGACGATTTACTTTCGGAAATAGTAACGGGAACGGCACTCGCGACAATTGTTTTTATTTCGAGTCGCATGGATTCCATGGAAGTAATCAACGGACGATCGACCTGTTCAAACTCAGCAATACGGTCAGCGTCGATTAATGCGTTAATAATGATATCTTGTTGATGTTGAAATTGTTCGACGAACTTATCTAGTCCTTCAGCGTGAATTATTAACGACGGTATTTTCCCAATATCAGCGCGTGCCTCTAATGCTGTGGCGTGAATATTTTTAACCGAATTTAATATGTTATCGCGCTTGACGCGACCTCGCAGTAGAACCTTTACCGGCTCCTCTTCTTTCTTTGGTGGTGCCATGACGATACGGATACGAAATTAAAATTAGTATGTGATGAGGACGATGTGACGAAATAATTACACGAAAATAAATCCGGCCCGAAGGACCAAACAATGTGCGGTTGACGGCTGCACCTGTAAAGCCGGTGACGGATACGTGCGCGCACGGACGGCGGCTAACACGTTACGCGTCGGGCGTGTAATTACTTATGTCGTACCGTCGATAACCCTGTAAGGAGGGATAGTGGACTGTAACTTAAATGGAGTTGGATAAGAGCTGATTGAAATAAGAAAACTTAAATACTATGGTGATGGTGCGAGATACCCTAATACAATCTAAAACAATCGTTTGCGGTATAAAATGTATAAAATGGTTTATTGCAATACTCTGCAGCTCAAAATATCTTACGCTCTAGGGTTAGTAAATTCGAAGTAATAATAAATGCGCGCGATCACAATACGATCGGCGAGACAATATAATTCAACGGAATAGTTCGATGACAAAAAATACATAAACATAAACAAATAATCGTGTGTACGACCTGATACGAGCGCGGACTGATATCGTGACGGTGACGCTGCCGTTGATCCAAAACGACGTTGTAACAGCGGCGGAAGCCCGCGGGAAGGTAACAGCGGCGGGCGGCAATCGGGGCTGACGTCACTTAGCACTCCCGTCGACTATGACGAATGGGTCGACAACACTGCGTGTGAGCGGCCGGCGATCGACGGCCGGAAAGCACGTGGACGCGAGTAAAGCGCACGGCAAAATCGAACGTACGACGACAAAATAGCGGTGCCTAGGTCGGCGGATTCGCGCGACGTCGAATGGACGGGCGAAAGCACGTGGACGCGTGTAAAGCGCACGGCAAAATCGTACGTAATGTACGCGGGTGGCCACGGCTCGGGGTCGCACTGCGATGATCGGACGGGCGACGGACACAAAAAATTAAGCCGTGGTGTCGGCACAGACGGCCGGAACTCGAAACGCGTAAACGGTCACAATACGACGAGTTAGTGAGCAGCGAGGCTCGGGTGCACGGAACAAAATATGACACAAAGACGGTGACGGCGCACCGGGTCGCGTTAGGTAAACATGTGGTTTACAAACAAAATTGCCAAGACGGCGGAAAACACAACTTGTTGCCTAGACGGCTCAAAAACGACGACGTTTCATAGCGGCGGGTGCGGATAGCTGGAGGCACGACTGTGTCGAGACCGTCCCCACTCTGGAGGTACAAAGTTCGCTCGCACACTTTTCGGCGGCTGGGCGGCAGGGTGACAACATTGCGACCTAGTCGTATCGCATACAACCGCGCGGAAATACGAACCGCCGATTGTGTACCCAACATTATATGTACTTTAAATACTGATACTTTTTTAGATATTAAAAGCATATACAACCATATTCAACAATCAATGGCATTTTATTCTAACAAAATTGACGATTTTTGTTAAATTTGGACAACTTAGTTATTAATATCAATGAAAATACCAAAAATATTCAAGAGGTTGATTATAAATTTCTGTGATTCTAAATAAAATTTACTTTCTAAAAACGAATTATAATACTGCTGAACAGGTTAAACACTTAAACTAGCTAACAACTTAGACATTATACGAACATACCTATAACAACTAATCAATCATTATTTAAAATTACCTCAAAATCAGCTAATTTATAAAATATCGATGTAAAAGAAGTTGATATAAAAATAATATATCGTGTTAAAACAGGAAAGATGATAGAGACTAGCAGAATTATTGTTGAATTTAATGATAAAAAGTAAAAACACAAAAGAAGAAATGTTATCAGCTTTCAAATTTAATCAAATTACTGCTAAAGAGATTCAACCCCCATTTTCTGAATTTAAGATTTATTTTAATGATCAACTAACAGCAGGAGACAGAACAATATTATGTTGTATGAGATGATGTCAGAATTTCTAAATAAACACAATATGTTTTAGAAATAATTTATCAACCAATAATGCGTGTTATGAAACAACACAATTAATTTATGTAAATATTGGTATGTAGGTACTTGGTATTTTTTTAGACATGAAAAAATAATTTGATTCTGGTGGTCATGATATTTTTTTAGTAAATTGTATCATTGTGGTATCAGAGGTACTGCTCACAAATGATTTAACTCATACTTAAAAGATAGATTACAGAGAGTAAAGATTGATAGTATGTTTAGTGACAAAAAGGTGATGTTAATTTCTCAGTGCCACAAGGGACTGTCGTAGGTCCGATTTTATTTATTATATATATATATTAATAAGTATCTCAGCCAACAGGGCAAAATAATTTGTTTTACTGATGATACCGTTATTTTATTGAGAAATCCTGAGTAAGGTGAATTATACAAATTGGTTGAAAGCAGTCGAGTTATAACAACTGTATTATACTCATCTTCTTAAATCTAATTCGAATGTTGAAGTCCTTAAAATGAGAAGCGTTTTTGGACAACATAGCCCCAAATAAACATTTATATAATTTTGCTTAAAGCATAACTTAAATTTAAGTAATTTCAATAATTTTAAACTGTACAAAAAGTTGGGTATTATTTACCAATTGAATTTTGTTAAACTATAATTTAGCACATTATAAGCTTTTCATTAATGTTTAGGCAATGCTTTATTTAGTTTCTAGATTTTTAGTCAAGATAACTAATTTAGTCTTTAGTTTAGTCTCTCTCTCTTCTACCTCAGCCATTGTCTTTGGAGGTGATCCGTCTATTATAAATATTTACGTATATGATATTATATATAACTAAATAGTAAATTGTAAATTGTAAATTATGGAAAAAAATTTATATATTTACTGACGTTTCAACTCTAATGTATGTGCGGATGGAGAATGATTGAATCTTAACTTCATCTAAACTATCAAAAAGTTAAATCATGTCTTAAAAAAAATTTAAATTTAATTATAATATGAAGATAAACTGATTGATTTTTGTTAGTGTTTATTTGTAATTTTTAGAAATAATAATGTCTATCACTAAGGTGAAAATAATGATAGGTATACAGTTTTATACAGTTTTTTTTTTATATACATACTATACGGTATACGCACTATTATAATGTACCTACGTATAAAAGTTCATTTCCATCTGCACGTTAGCAGCCCGGTGAGATGATGTCCTTGTGTATAAAATAATAATACCAATAGAAAGGAATATTTTAATTCAAAAGATGATAAGTTTTGCGGTTGACAGTTTTTCAAGTAGCGCACCACTGTACTAGCTTTGTACTGTTGGTTTTTTTTTTTATATATATAATTTGCCCACAATGAAATAAAAACTTTTCTCAGACATTTTTCCTCTTCAAAAATAAACAGAAAAAATATTGCATTAACGATGAACAACAATATAAGTTCAACACGTTTTAATCGAATTTATAGTTTCTTCGATTTGCACTGGAACAAAATCAAATTGTTTATTAGATTACTTATTATATCGTGAGATTATTACATTACAATAACCGTAAAACTTTTTTAGTCGGACATTTTGATATATTGTTTTCATTTTAATATACCATATTATAACTACATTAGTTGATGATTACGTGTTTTTTGAAAATCTATGACTTAAAAATATCATAGAAGATATAAGGTGATTTATTGTAAAATACATAAGTACATGAGTTATTTGGGACGACAGTAATAATTTCTTAAAATCTGATACTACGAGTAGATAATATTATATGAAAGGTATGCCTATTATATTTTTTCTTCTTTTATACTATATACATTTGTTAACATAATATTTAATTTTTACTGATTTAAGAAATAGACCAAAGGTTGTTTATTTCAAGATTAGTTGGCCGTACATTACTTATATGATATTGGGTTATAATATTAATGTATTGTCTATGAATACTAAACTATTATCGTGATATAAACTACGATATTTCAACATAGTACAATAAATAAATAAAATTACTGGTATAGGGACCTAACATTTTGTATTTGAACAACACGTATTTCAATTTTACAATGTTTCATGTAAAATAAATATAATAATTATATTATACATATAAATACAAATTACATAATTTTCAAAATAAATTAAGCTCCTTTAGTTATCGGAGGAAATACAATTGAATAATTATTCTTGGAATCAAACTCATTAAGTTTTTGCCTCTCCTAATCTGTAATTCCGTAGTTGTGTGGCATCGCAGTGATAGTCACCATACTATTTATAAAATAGTTAAATGTTATTAATATTAAAACCAATAGCAACCATTTATAAACAAAAATAATAATAATAAAAGTAATCTCAAAATCACTGTCTGTGAACTACCCATACCTAATTGGACCTCTTTTTAAACTTTTTTCATGACAAAATGTAACCTATTTCCTTCTTCGAGATTTAATATATCTACCCATGTACCAAATTTTATCGCAATTGGGAATGCATAAAGGACACTGCAGGTAGTCGGGTACAAACAATTTTTTGTCTTTTATATATTACTAGCTGATCCCGCGCAGTTCGTTGCCTATAAAAAATTACAACTTTAAAAAAAATGTATTTGCTTAACTCTTTTTGGGTGCAACTCAGCATCCCTGGTAGGCAATCCGACTAAAATCCATACTAAATAGTACTTCATGCAGTAGCGAACAGAACGGTGTGTTCACTAAATGCCCGAAGGTCTAAAGAGAAAAAAAGAGATAAGTGCCAACCCTATTCCAAATAGTCTCCAAACCCTTAGTCAACTCTTGGGAAATTAGGAGTGGTTTCAATATGTTGAAGTTGCTCAGTACCGCGACGTGTAAGCACAATATCGCGTGTTTCCAAGTTTTCACCAATAATCAGGATTACAACTTCATCTATTGTTGGAGCATTAAAAGTTAAAACTACGTTCGTGAGTTCCAGATGGTTGTTTATCCACTCTGATCACGACTTTGTGGTCATGATTTTGCATGCGCTCCAACGCAATCTTGAACAGCCTGACCAATGCATGATTATCATGAAGTAGTTGCTGCAGATCATAAAGAAATTCTCTTTCGTTGCTGTGTTGATCTGTTTATGCTGACCAATTTGTTCCTTCATATTTTCCATGAAGTATATTTGTAAAAGTGTATGCTGCGCATCTTCAACAGGTTGCAATGATCCAATTCGATGGTGAATCGGGAGGACATTTTTTTTCTTAAATCTTATCTTTTAAAAAAAATAAACGATTACTCTCTTCAACATAAATTACCTTGAATGTCGGATTAAATCCATGTTCTTCGATAATCTGTAGCCCAATTCAAGTAATTTGAAAACAGCCATTGTATTTTTGAGTGTTTTGCCACGAAGCAATGAATGCAATGGCTCGGGTGGCGGAGTCAATAATGGCAATTTCACATTGTCATTAAGGCAACATAGTCCAGGCGTTTCTCCAGAAAATTAGAATGCGCCACAATGCCCACAAACAACGTCTATTTGACCAATGCGAACTAAAGGATGCAAGCTGTAATCAATTGTGCAATCGTATAGAAACATTGCTCGATTCAAATCGAGGAATTTATTCTTGCGCTTCGAAGATTATTTCGTTGTTGTTCTCGACGATTTCTCATTGCCAACTGAGCCGTTTCACGAGCCACCTCTGTTTGCTCTTGAGTGGATTGATTAACAATGTTACGAAGCCTAATTGTTACGTCTATGTCTGCCATTATTAGATCTTCTTAGTCGCTGTATTTTTAATAATAATATTCTATATAAAAAAAAACAAAGTTTAAAAAAATAAATAAGCAATATGATGTGCACATGTAGGTTCCCGGAACAACGGTCGAGAAAAAAACTTAAACATATTCATCGATTATCTTGAATATATTATATATTGTTAAATATATATATCTTACATATAAAAATCACGTGTCACGTCTTTGTCCGGAATAAACTCCGAAACTACTGGACCGATCTTAATGAAATTTTTACAATGTGTGTAATTTGGCCGAACTTAAAATATAGGCTAATTTTAAAAGGGAGAGGATCAACCCCAGGAGGTGCTAAAATGGGAATTTTGAGATTTCAGATGGATATTTTTGTTTATGGTTGGTTGCCAATGGTTGTCATAGGTTTTTAATAATAATAATAATAAAACTATTTGCTTTACTTTTTAAATATAAATTATAATATAATATCAAACTATAAAAACGTGAAATGAAAATCTCTGTACAAGCTGAACTCTGGTACTTATCAGATCTTCTTGATTTTTTTTTTAAACGAAAGAGTATTTCACTGAAAAGATTTATATGAAAGAAAATTGTAGGATTGAGCATGTTTGTTGATTTGTATTATTATTTTTTGTCAATATACATATATATAATATAATATACAAGAAGATCTGATTAGTAGTTCTAGAGTTTAGTCTGTGTAGTTATAGTCTCTGGATTTATATAGTTATATATATATATAAATTAATGTTTGTGGGTAGATTAGACCTCTGGGAAGAAGATAGGTTAATTTACAAAGGGTTAAATTTGGTTTGTTTTATTCATCAGATTTTAGTACGATTAGGTTAGGATAGGCTTTTGTATAAATTGATTATATTAAACCATCGTAGGTGGAATTAAGTAAAAACAACAAACTTGGTATAACTTTGATACTTTAGAGTTAAATCATATACTTACGTACAAACAGCACGGCGGGGTCCGTGCTCTACCGCAGGTAGATTGCCTACCTGATAATGTACTGCTGCGAATCAGAATTTTTATTCCGGGCAACGCAAAAGTTAAGATAAATTTTGAATTTTAATATTAAATAACGAATTGAACAAAGTTTGAGTCATATAGAGTCGATACATTTAACGGGCAACGAAATGCTCGGGATCAGCTAGTATATATATATATATATATTAATTTGATTAACGGTTAACCACCAATGGCAACCAATAATTATTATTATAATAGCAACCATAGCAACCATTTATAAACAAAAATTCCCATCGTAAACCTCAAAATCCCTGTTTGAGCACATCTCCGGGTTTTAATTTCCTCTTTTTAAATAAGCATACAGCACTCAGGGCTAATGTAGCATTCTAATGATGAAAGCATTTTTGAAATCGGTCCAGCCGTTCTTAATTTATAAATGGTCTAACATTTTTTTGAACTCTCTTTTTTATATTATATAGATACAGAATTATATTCTGATTGTTTCGAGCTAGTCATCAATGAGTAACCGAAATATAACAATAATGTTTATTAGACCTGATGTTTGGCCCCCCTAATATGGTACCGATTTATAACTGACATCAGAAATCACCAAATTTTTAGAAGTGGCATAATTTCAGGCGACAGCTATGCAGCAATACAGCCTGCATGTAGTCCCCGTGGTTTACATAGCTCATTTGGAGCTGGCATATAAATAAAATTACCTACTTATTATAGTAATAATATGATAAAATTGTATTTTTTTTTTGTCATTAGTTCTTTTTTCTCCCTTTAAGATATTTTGTGAGATATGGTTTTGGAAAACATTACCGTTGTATATGACATAGTAAAATAGATAACAATATGGATTTTAGGATGGAAGACTGTTTTCAACTCTACCTAAACTCTAAATATAACCATATATTTTGTTTTCGTGCGTTTCTCAACATCATGATAATCAACTAATTTATACAACTAATATAATATGTAAAGTAAATATTTAAAATAGTGGAATTATTAATTTCTATTAATTATTTAAATAGTTTGTATAAGTTTAAATAGTGTATGCATCCATGCAGAAGACGGTTGGATATCCACGAGAAAAAACATGTTGGAGACATATGTAAGATATTAAAGAACTGCAATGTTTAGAAAGTATTGAAAAAACTTATAATATGATACTAGATAAATTAGATTTTTATTAAGTTAAGCATAATATGTGTTATATCACATTTGTATAATACTAGCCATAATGTATAAATACAAGTGTTCTTCCCTAGAGAGATTTTGAACTACGGTGCCTATTGAAAATAATTTTCTACTCATATCGTAATATCGGCTGAAAACAAAAAAATGTGTTACACAATATAGTGCAACACACTTTATAAAAAACGCGTTAGACAACAGTAAGAAAGTAATCGCGATTTTTCTTGATTTGTCCAAAGCCTTTGATACTGTTAATCATAAAAAATTAATAAATATTTTACCTAATTTTGGTATCACTGCAACAAGCTTAATTTGGTTCACTAGCTACTTGGTAAACAGAAAGCAAACTGTTCGTATTAATGGTATTACAGGTGATGATCTATTTATAAACTGCGGTGTTCCTCAAGGAAGTGTGTTAGGTCCACTCTTATTTATTTTGTACATAAATCATATGTGTAATCTGGATATTGATGGAAGAATAGTTACATATGCAGATGACACCTGCTTACTCTATTGTGGAGACTCTTGGAGTGATGTTAGTACCAAAGCAACTCGAGAATCCAAAATTGTTGTGGAATTTTTAAAACTTAGGAGTCTATCTATCAATTTCAAAAAAACTATGTTTATGAACTTTTCGATAAACAATGTTAAAGATAATTTTGATGAACTTACGTTACATTTCTGTGATAATGGAACATTGTGTAATGGCATAGTCTGTCAAAAATTATTTAGAGTATCTAGTACCCGATATCTAGGTTTAACGTTTGACAATCACCTTAGATGGAATCTTCAAGTGAATAACATAGTCATGCGTCTACGAAGTTTAAATTACAGTTTCTATAAGCTACGTAAAATTATATCTGTTCATGTCATGCGAACTGTATACTTAGCTTTATATCAAGCAATATTTCAGTATGGACTGTTAATCTGGGGAGGGCTTTCGGATAACGCGCTAAAACCTTTACTGCTTCATCAGCGACAGATAGTGCGTGTATGTTTACAAAAAACAAACTATGTTGGTTCAACTGGTCTTAATTTTAAAGAGTTCAATGTATTACCAGTTGACTTTGTTTTCAAAAAAATGGCTATTATGTGGGTGGTTAAGCACTTAGATCAATGGGTAGAGAAAAATGAAATAAGTAACAAAAGAGCTTTTCGATCTTTTGATGCTAAAACATCACTTTGTAAAAAATCAGTTGGTCAAAAATTTGTTGATTATCTTGGTCCTATATTTTACAATTCTATGCCTTTCTCTATAAAGAAGAATATAATATTAATTACAAATATGACAACGCTAAAAAATTAATTAATGATTGGCTATATGTATCTTTAAATGTAACTTAGGTTAACCTTATTGTATTATATTTTATTTATCTCTTTTTGTATTGTTTAATTACTCAATAATAGTGTTTTAGTTTTTCTTTTAGTTTTTAAGCATAATATGTATCAATTTATAACTCTCTATCTTCGCCACAAGCCTAGCTTACAGAAGATAGATAATTCAAATGTACAATTAATGTAAAACTGTATATTTGTTTATTTAAATAAAAAAAAAAAAAAAAAATATTGCGATCATTGTGATCCATAATTAATACCTAATATTAATCAAACAGTTTTCCGAATTTTCTCGGAAGAACAGCACTCCCGATCAAGGACAACAATTGTTAATTTGTAAATTAAGCCAACATCATCGTGTACTTGTCAAAGTGTTAACAAAGATTGTTTACATGTTATACTTACTCATAAAAATAAATTGTTGGCGATCGTGATTCGATCGACCGGTCTTAGAGACAAGATTAATCAGCTGTTGATGTTGTACAACTGCAGGGCGCCGTTTCTAAATAATTCATTCCGGTACCTGTGTCCTGTAACAACAGTATCATTAATGTTTAAATGTTTAAAAACTAATGAACCCGCATGGGATAAAAATCAACAACTATGAAATAATGCATCCAAGATCCGCTCAGAAAAAATCCCAATCGAGTGCGGTGTACATCACACTTGAAAGGTACCTAATTCATCTCGGAATTATCGTTTTTAATGGGCAATTAAATGATTATATTTTATCTTCTAATTACTAGAAAATCAAAATGGAAATCTTTGTTACGGGTTAGTCTGTTTGGCTGATTCTTTTTCTGTTGTGTTAGTAAATATCAGAGCAAAGTTAATATGAAAGAAAACTTTAGGAAAATTCACCAGAAAAGTAAGAAACTTATGGATAAAAAAAAATACAACAGTGACGTATTCCAGTAAAAAAAATAAACTAAATAATAATACAATTTTTTATTGAATAAAATAGTTTTGCTATCTAATTTATTTATATATTATGTAAACCAAATTTAACGGGCAACGAAGTGCACGAGGACAGCTAGTATATCTTTCTTTATTGACGGAAAAACTCCATTTAAAAAAGGTGGGTAAGTGGATGTCGCTCTACTGTACAGTAGGTTACAAGTGGGTCACTGTAATGGATGGTGTTAAATTTGAATTCAATGATATAATATCATTGTATAAAAAAAAAAACGATTCTGAGTGAAAACGGTCAGTCAGCCTATGATATTACCAAGTATATTTCATGATATTATTGTGAACAAAGTAATTTATATATAACCTATTTATGTGGAGCCTTGTTTTAAATTTTCAATCCTTAACTATAAAAGTTGAACATTTTATAAATTTTTAACAACAAAATAATTATTAAATTCTAAATTTGATAAATTTTGTCAAAATTTGAAGTTTAAAGGCTTATAAAAAAAAACTGTGATATTAGAACTATTAGAACTAAACTATTTGAACTATTAGAACGATGTATCAGAAGCCTTATATTAAATGTTCATGCTTTTTTACTCAACAAATACAATTTTATTGATATTTATAGAAAAAAAACTAAAAAAAATATGGAAACTGACAATGTCCGTAAACAGCTCAAAAAGAGTCAAATTATTTTCAAAATTTTATCGTGTTTAGAAAATGCTAATATAAACATTCCGTGAAATTTTCAAGTATCTACAGTCATACGTTTTTTAATTACAACAAAATAAGAAGTGAAATCGAGTGAATATCAAATGTTGTAAAAATATGAATTTCAAACGCTCATAAAAATTTAATTTGACTTTCTTGTAGACATTTTTTTTTGATAAAGTTAGACAAACTTATGTATAATCTTGTATTACATTTTCAAATCTTAGATTGAAAAAGAAAAATTTTTATGAATTCTCAACTCAAAATAATTTGTTAATTTTCGTGATTTTTTTCATATTTTGTCAATATTTGAACTTTAAATGCTTATAAATAAAAACTGTGACTATAATGTGAGCAAAATAAATGTTGTCAGATGGTTCTGATACACTAAAATAAATGTATAGTTTCCATCAAGTTGTGCCTGCATATCTATAAGATCAATAGATGTCAAATCTAAAATTCAATTAATTTAAGATTATTCGTTTTACAAGACCTTTCTTTGCAGTACTGCCTTTCTTTTGACAAGAAATACATAAATTTAAATATAACATAATCGATTCTCTTGTAATATTCTTATATTTTTTATTAAGTTCATATTCCATACGGTTTCGTCCACCATGACCGATAGTTAAATGAGTATCATTAATAATATTAAATAATTCTTCATTAAAAACATAGTACTTAAAATTATTACCTTCACTCACTGGAACAATTAATTTTTCCACATTAGATACTGTTATTAAGTCTTATTTTTTCAAAAGTTTATGGCCTCTTGATTTCAGTTTAAGTTGTTTTATTTCAGATATTAATTCATAATATTTAATTTTAGTTAAATATTTACTATTATTTATTAACATTTTTTTTTTTTTATGCAATTTCTAGATTTTTTAAATATTGCTCTTCCATTTTAAGAAATTTAATTTAATTACCATACATTAATTTAGCGAACGCCGAACACTATACCTACTAACACTACAACACGACACGACTATCGACAGGCGTAGAATTGCAATAATATCATCAGTACCTATCTGTCACCCGGTTTTTACCTCACACGCAGGTAGAAATAATTTCACTCGCCCAAACGGTACAAATGATAGTCGCCCAAACGGACTATTATTTTTTTGGTAAAAATTATTACCTCTGCCCGAACGACCACCGGCCCTATTGACTGCGCTGTACTAAATTTGTTGTACTGTAGAAATATCTCATTCCATCGCAGATAAACGAATAGAAAAACGATTATAGGACGTTCCGACGATATTATTAGGACTCATAACAATACGATAATAATGACATGACATGCCCAAAATGGGTATCAAATATTTAATTTTTATCGTTAAATCATTAAATTGCATACGTAATAATATATGTACGTGCGTATTATGCGAGTAAGAAAAATTCAAAAATATTAATACATCGTTTCTATTGTACCTAATAACGTTGTATTAATTCGTGCCACCATAAGCTTTGTGGTATTAAATAGCCCCACGAAGCTTTCGAGACACCCTCGAGCAGACTCGAGTGCGCAAATATTATTGTTCCGAGTAATTCGTAATTATATGCGATGATATTAGCGTCTGTTCGCAGTGGATATTTTCTGAACATGATATTACCGAAATAATATGTCGGTTGTGTGGAAGCTTGCAAGTGCGCCATAATTTGCAACGTCAAAACGATAGGTAGGTATACTGCACGATAAAACACAGTTTGAACGTTATTCCGAACGAGATGTTTGCGCACGAAACTCATATGCACAATAACGATATTATTGTACTAATAATAATAGTACACTTATGTCATGTGTATGTACAAGCGTAAATTATTTGATATTAAAATATTAATATCATTGAAATAATCATTCTTAAAGTTTGATCATGACTCTGTTCATGTTGATATTAAGTTTACGAGTTGCTGCAGGCAAGAAGAAATATCTATCCGACCGAGTTGTCCAGAGCACATAATAATTTGAATTCCGTTCACATTTCCGTAGTGGCGTGGCGAACTGAAATTCGTCCGGAGGCAAGCTACAAATATCCCAAGTATTAATGCACAATAGTTTATTAATATAATACGACTAATTATATTTCGGATCATTATTGCCTACTAGATATTGAGTATATTATCATATTATTACATTTTTTACTAGGGGACCCGGCACCGGCTACCACCCGCCTCTCTATTTGAGAAAAATCTCAGGCGATTGCCTCTGAAATTACTGTTCTTGTTCCCCACGCCACTGGTTACGCAGGTTCTACAGCAGTAGCTAGGTCACTTGTATTACATAACATTATTATCGGATGTAAAATAAATTGCATGGTATAAAATACATTATCTACAATATTTTTCTATACAAAATATATTGTATAATAATGAGTAGGCACTGTTACGTTTTGAAGTTATAAAACAAAACGGCGAAAGTTATAAATACGCGCGTGAAGCCTTGGAGGTGTATTAATATGTCGTGTAAAAAAGCGAAACAATATTTGTCAAGCAATCCGCACAGTTTTTCTTCGTCTTTTTACATTTTTATCACTATTGAAAGGTATAGGTACTTGCTTTTTTAAAAAAATAAAACGAATACAATATTCATATAATACGCGGGCAAGAAAAACCGATCGAACATTACGGCGGGTCGTGTCCGACCATTTTGGCCGAGACGTCTTTGAACCCAAACAATTTCGTTTTATTGAATTTTTGCGATCAATATTCGGAAAATAATATAACTCGTATCATCGTAACACGCCCGTGCCAATCATTTCTCTCTCTAACGGAAATAAAAACCGCAATCGTCAAAAATCAAAATAAATACTGTCACGTCAGAGGCAATGTCCGGCATTTGAAAATCAAAAACAATATCAAAACCGTACACAATTGTTAACAAACAACAACTATACTCATCCACCTATAAATGACGATATTAAAATAGACGATAAGTCTGTGAAGAATGGTGCTGGGAGAGCCAGTGGTGGTCAAGCGGGGTAGTGGTGAGGAGGGAAATTACCCCCCCCCCCACCATTATCTTTTTTTCATTTTTCAAATTATTTAGATACCTAAATATACCAGATACCTATATATAGGTGTACAACGGTACCATAAATTATATTTTTAATGATCAAAATGTTAACTGGTATCAGTGTATATTAAAAATCGGCCACGTCGCCCCGTGACAAAATCGTTCGACTGCCACTGCAAGAGGGCCTCCCTTCTCGCTTTCGATTTCTAATAATCGACACGTGTGTCGTGCGAGTGGTCATAATTTAATCAGCGGTAGAATAAAGGAATTTATTCGGAAACGTTTTATACCATATTGAATTAACCGACGATGTACCTATCTACGTATACGCGTTTAACGACGTCGACAAGTCGTACACTCAAAAATAGATATACCCCCCCCTCCTTTTTTTTCAATATTTCTAACTATTAAGATATATATATATTACGGTTAGGTTAGGTACTACTACGAACTCCGTGCCCGATTGATAAATGAGTTTCATGGGGAATATGAAAAAGTTCTTCGTTATGCACGTAATATTTAATTTGGTTACCTTCGTTTATTGGGACAACCTTACAGACTTTCATTGCGTCATACTTTTTAATCAATTTATAATCATTTGGAATTTTCGTTTTTTTTTTTTGATTTTAGTTCTTTTAAATGCAATATAAGTTCATCATATTTAAATTTACTTAAACATGTACTGTTAGGTTTTTAAACTCTAAAATATTTCTTAAACGATTAATAAATGTATTTTCCATTTCAAAAACAACCCGCATAAAATATACAACACAGTTATAGCACAGCACTATGCGTACTGTCGGCTAGGACAAATATGACTGAAAATGGCCACAAATTCCAGATCATCTACTAATGATATTACTGATGAAAGTTATCCTAACCCGTAGGACGCAGACGATATATTATTATAACGTAGCATGAAGGTAATATATTACTTTAAAACAATTCTAATATTCACATTGCCCACGCCATCGCCAGTTTCGGCATTGTATACAACGACTAGTCTATATGGGAATTGAATATGCATTATTCACTTTGCCCAAATATCTTAGACATTGTATACAACGACTGATTTATCCACCTGGACCGTAACATATATACTATACTCTGTTCAGATTAAGATTGAACCGCTCGCTCGACCAAAACACGTTTTTTGCGCACATTCCAGACACCGGTGGGAGCGTCGGCCAATCAAAGAACGCGTAGCTATCACATGGTGGGGGGCGGGGTCAGGTACTGTTCGGCGACTCGGTCTGCATGCGCGAAGCCGGTTCAATCTTAACCTGAACCGAGTATAGACATCTACAGGTGTCCACTGCAGGGGCCTCCCTTCTCGCTTTCGATTTCTAATAATTGTTACGTACCCAAGTAATCATATATCAACTGTGTACAGCGCACCGCACGTTTCTAATAATATTTGACAAATATTTGACTAATTAGGCAATTGGTAAAGCATAACATGCGGAGGTCGTTGCAAAAGCGTAGCGAAAACAATTAAACTATAGAAGGTGTCGCCGTACGCATCTCTGCTGGAAAGCCAACGCCCGTACGCAGGATACGAGCAGTCGACCGGCATACCAGGTACCAGACCCGAACTCTGTCTCATGACCGAATTCGGCCACTACTACAACCGCCCACTCCAGAGGACTCGATCATTTATATATAGGAGCCCGTGACAAGAGCTCGTCAGACGGTTATACAGTACGGGTCGAGCTAGTCGTTAGACGGTTCAGGGACATTCGGAGTCAGGTCGTAACACCATTCGCAGTTTAAATCCTACATTAGAGTCGTAACGCCACTCTTTTACACCACATTATATTATAACATTGTAATTTTGTACTTTGTTAATAAACGTTCATCATAACTTGGCACCTCACGTATTTCATTTCTGCGTTGATGTATATACCGACGTAACATAATCGACGCGACGACGACGCATTGGATTTCCTCGGGGGGGAAACCGACGACGATGCCAAAATCGCAGAAGAGCGTCGCGCTATCCTATCCATCACATCATGCGAGTGGTTATAACGGTAAAATAAAGGAATTTATTCGGAAACGTTTTCCACCGTATACGCTTTCAAGAGCGTAAATATTATTACATCATACGCATAACGTCGCAAAGGTCGATGATGTATATTAATCAACGTCAGACGGCTAAAAATATTGAATTAACCGGCGATGTACCCACCTACCCACATGTGTGCGTATATGCGCGTCTAACGACGTCGCACACTCAAAAATATAATATCGCGTCTGCCGGTAATAATAATTAAGTTACGCAGAGGTACCTACTTGCTATGTATAATAATATTATTGTGCTCGAGACACGCGAGTTTTATAATTAATATTAAACGCTCGCGTTCCACCGGCAGTCGTAGACGCATATAATATTATGACGTGCTGCAGCAATGCCAAAGTATTAAAAACGGCCGACCCGTATTAATATATTATTATTATATTAATATAATATATTATTATATAGCACGCTAACACGACGGTATTTTATCGGAATATACCTAATAATAATTGCGTTTCAATAATATTGTTATCGTGTGTTTGAACCCACGCACTCCGACATGATATTATTATTATTATCGTAAACCCTATACGTGATGGGTACCCGTTCCCGCGGTATCCTTTGGCCGTTCACTCGGTCTCTTAATACGATTTCGTCGTTATCGTTGCGCAACGCTCCCTTTGTACGTCTACGCTTTGTACGTCAAAACTATACGACATGATATGGGCATTCGCGTTAGAAAAATAATAGTGCATTTAAAGTGAAGTATTTGACACATTTATTCGGTCCGGCGCAGAGTGATATCGTGAAACGCTGTTGATATGCTGTCCATATTTTGCGGCGGTCGTATCGCATGCACGACACAACTCCTTGAACGTGTTTCGTTCTGTTTAGTCGAAGTCCCACCGTCGTCGATGTACACTTCCCCTCCAATATGATCGGCTCGGGAAGACCGATTTGTTTTTATGCACTCCGAACACAACAGTGATGACGTTGGAAAAACGCGGACGAAGAGGATAATAATCAAGACGTAGGTATAAGGATGGATAGAAACTTGGCATAAGGACTGCAGCAGGACGTCGAGGACTCGCGTATCGCTTATCATATAGTACCATTGATCATATATACTGACTAGTATTTGTAATCAATGCTAGTACACGCCTGCACGGCCGCAAAAGCCAGTGGTTTTGTGATTACTTTTCAGTTTTTTTTTGTATAGGTTTTTACTTTTTAATCATTGTTTTAGATAAAAATTTGTTTGAGATTATTTCAACGACACTTGTTTTCACTACCCGTCGAATAGAGTTTCACGACGTTTTGCACGTGGATTGTTAGAGAATAATTGTTTTTTTTTTTTTTTTTTGTGAGCTTGCAGTGATTAACGGATTTTCTAGAATATGTTGTGTTTTCTTTTCTTTTTATATATATTTTTAACTATTGTGTCACGACGCAGTCTGAACGTTTGATGTAATAAAATCGTTTCTAACAAAGATAAATATAAATTTTTACGTAAAACCAGTTGTCGACTAAACTTGCCCTTTTCACAAAATATTGAAAATATTTTGGCTTTTTGAGCCATTTATAGATATATTTGACATTTGACAGTCTATGACAGAACTAACCTAACTGACTTAAAAACTTAAAAATTCAAAACAAGATTCGTAGAATTTCCTTGTAGATAGTTTTCATAAAAGCCTAAAAATTTAAAAAATACATATCAAGGCCCAATTTGTATTCATACACATTAAGAGTTAAAATTATTAAGAAATTTGATACTTAAACGAAAAATAGGGATTTTAGTTATTTTATTGTGCCTAATTTAAAAAAATTATATTTTTTGTAGGAATAGTTGAAGCTTTTTGTCCTTTTGAAAATTATTAAGGGAGGAATACGCTTGGGCGCAATATTTACCTACATAATATATCAGTAAGTTTTAGATCATATTTTTCCCTACATAATAAAAACACGTTTGGGCGCATACAATTCTGAGCTTATTTCCACTATCCAGAAGACACCACAAGCTTCAGTAGTATTCAAAAATATATTTTTGCTTGTATTAGTACATTTTAGTATTGTACTAATATTTGTACTGGTAAGTAGAAATGAAGGAGAATTTTCTATTATATTTTTTTTTGCCAAAAATCTTTGTTTAATAATTTTAAAATTTTCTTTTCCAATTTGATGATTTTTCAAACATTATCACATGCATTAATTTATCTTTTTCATAGTTTATAAATTATTTGCTTATTTACGACATGGTTTATTTTAAATTGTAAATATTTTGTGCATACAGTATTTTGAAAAATGCGCCCAACCATGTTTACGAGTTAAAACATGCACAAATGAATAACACCTTACGGCTTATACCCATTTTTATTTACTATACATATTAAAAATATTTAGATTAATGTTAAGTTATTTATATTTTATTCTACGAATCTATTCACACGGTTCTGTGGTATTGGTGATAATTAGGGCTCGGATGTTTATGCACTTAAAACTACTGTAATATGCATGCATTTATGCACAAAAAAATTACGAAATATGCAAATAAAATATGCGCTAAAAATGATAAAATATGCATTTTTAGTCAATAAAAACACCAAAATATGCACAGTAAAATGTATTACAATTCATAAAACAAAAATATTATATTATAGTAGTTATTTTTATATATTATTTTTTTTACTACGATTTAAAATACATTTCTTAAATTTACATAGCGTTTTATTAACTTTAATTTATATTATAATTTATTATTTATTAGTGACTAATAATTCATTTTATTACATTATTAAATTATCAGCGTGTTACACTGTGATACAATAGTTTTTTTTTTAATTTGATCAAACTTGTAGCTGCGTCTGTTATCGGAAAATAAAATTTTGTAACGTGAAAAACTTCGTTCTACATCTACCGACGTTATTGGAGCATACTTGAAGAATGCAAGATCCTCAACCTTCAAATCTTGTTCTATTCCTTCCATAGTATCAACTTCACCAAAATGTATTTTTGAAATATGTACCAAAGTTTTAAACCCAGCATTCTTTTCAAAAACGTTCTGAAATTTGTCGTAAATTTCTTTTCCCACTTTTCCATTAGCCATTTTGAGGGTTTCTCTAGTATTATTGACAACATTAATTGATTCAAACAAAGTTAATCCAGACGATTCTAATTAAGTTATGTTGACTGGTAAACATCTAACGTTGGACTGAATGAATGTTAAGTTTGGGCCTAAATTTGGTTCAGCCATAATGTTAATACTTTTAGATTCTGAGTGGAACGATGAATGTATTGATTTTACAATAATGTGTGTTTTTATATATTTTTTTTTAAATTTTTTTTTGTGTCTGTGTACACGATAAGTAGTCGAAATAATGCTTCGATTTTCAACTTCAGTATCTTTTTCGATTGGAAAGTGAATATCGTTGGAGCACTGGGGAGGTCAAAATTTAAAATTCCCAGCAATTTTCAAAAGCTCCAAGAAAAACAAAAGAAAAATTAAGGAAAAACGGGAATTTTTACGCAAAATCGATTTTTCACAAAATTGAATTTGGTTTTTGTTGTAACTTTAAAACAAATGACCGTAGATACATGAAATTTTCACTGGTTGTTTATATTTCCATTTTCTATACACCATAATATTTTCCAAATAGTTTGACTTATTTTGAGCTGTTTACGGACATTTTCAGTTTCCATTTTTTTTTAGTTTTTTTTCTATAAATATCAATAAAATTTTATCTGTTGAGTAAAAAAGCTTGAAAATTTAATAAAAGGCTCCTAGGTTATTGTTTCAAAGGCAGATGAAAAAAATTAAAAATCCTTAGTCACAGTTTTTATTTATAAGCATTTAAAGTTCAAATCTTGACAAAATACGGAAAAATCACGAAAATTAGCAAATTATTTTGAGTTGAGAATTCATAAAAATTTTTCTTTTTAAATCTAAGATTTGAAAATATAATACAAGATTACCCATAAGTTTGTCTACCTTTATCAAAAAAAAAAAATGTCTACAAGCATATCCAATTAAATTTTTATGAGCGTTTGAAATTCATATTTTTACAACATTTGATATTCACTCGATTTCTCATGTAACGATTTTCTTATTTTATTGTAATTAAAAAACGAATGACTGTAGATACTTGAAAATTTCACTGAATATTTATATTAGCATTTTCTATACACGATAAAATTTTAAAAATATTTTGATTTGTTTTGAAATTTTTAGGAACATTTTCAGTTTCCAATTTTATTAGTATTTTTTTCTATAGATGTCAATAAAATGTTATTTGTTGTGTAAAAAAAGCTTGAAAATGTAATACAAGTCTCCTGCTATATTGTTACAATGACATTTGAAAAGTATTAAAAATACATAGGTACAATTTTTTTTTTTTTATAAGCATTTAAAGTTCAAATTTTGACAAAATTTATAAAATTTTAAATTTAATAATTATTTTGTAGTTAAAAATTTTTAAAATGTTCAACTTTTATAGCTAAGGATTGAAAATTTAAAACAAAGCTCCACGTAAATAGGTTATATATAAATTTCTTTATGCACAATAATATCATCAAATATACTTAGTAACATCATAGTCTGACTGACCGTTTTCGCTCAGAATCGTTTTTCTTATACAATGATATTGTATCATTGAATTCAAATTTAACACCATCCGTTACTGTGACCCACTTGTAACCTACTGTTCAGTAGAGCGACATCCACTTACCCACATTTTTTTCGATTGAAACTGCGTCATCTGGGTTTAATTTTGAAAATACATTTTGTATAGTTGTAAAATTATCGGAATAGTAAAATGCCGCCTCTATCCATGTTCCCCAACGTGTCATTATAGGCACCGGAGGTAGAGGAATACCAGAAATATCTGTTTTAAAAATCTCTAAACGCGATGGTGCTTTCAAAAATACTTTTTTAACGTTTGACACAAGTCCGACTACATTATTGAATTTTCCACGAATTTTCTCCGCTACTCTATGATGTGCATGTGCAAGACAGGTGACGTGCACCGTTTTTGAATAAAGCGCTTTTAACGAATTTGCAGCTTTATTCATATAGGGGGGTGGCATCAGTAACAAATAAAAGTACGTCATCGTGACGAATGCCTTCTGGCCATAACAGAAACATCGATTGATCAAAAACTTTACTAATTGTGAAGTAATTTGCTTTATCTTACCCTTCAGAGTTCAACAAATACAATTTACCCGGCGTATTTTTATTAAGAATACCAATAATCACGTTTGCTACGTAGTGGCCTTCGTAATCTGTTGTTTCGTCTATAGAACAAATATTTTTTTGCCAACGACATCATTCCTAATTTTTTCAATCGTTTCTTCATAACAATCAGTTAAATAATTTTTGCGTAAAGTTGACCCTTCTGGTATTTCTTTACCTGTATATTTTGTTAAAAAATTATGAAATATTTTATTATTCACCTTGTGGAAAGGGATATTGGCTCCTAGAAACGCTCTACACATATCCATGTAAAATGATGATTTTTTACCGACCACATTGGAAATTAGTTGTCGTGACTGAGTTTGTTTCTGTCGATCAGCTGTGCGAATATGTTTGGCTGTCTTCGAGTGTTGTTCGACGGTAAAACGACGTTCGGATCCAACTTTAATCTCACACACTTTACAATACAAAACTATTCCATCCGTAGAAAAAACATCGTTTCCAAACTCGTCTACAAAACTTTTAAGACGAATTGAACAAGACGACTTACATTTCGGCATTTTTAAATAAAAGTAAAACTGACCGCGGAAAAATATAAATAATAATAGGTACTCTTAACGATCGACCGGGAAACACGGCGATTAAAATCGTACTAATAAGTGGCCCGGTCATCGCCACATACTCATGGAATGAAATGTATACAAAATTTCATTATTAAATCGTTATCTAATAAATATTCCAGACAAGCACCTAATAAGGAACATTATTAATATTTTACGTTAAATTGTCTTGAAATATGCATTTATATTCTTAAAATCCAAAATTATGCATTTAAAATACAAAACCCCTAAATATGCAAAAGTATGCAAAATAAAAATAGCATTATTTTATTCAGTAGAACATGAATCAAATTTGTATCCAGGTTAGCAATAAATTGGATAAATAGAAAATAATATCCAATTTCATAAACATCCGAGCCCTAGTGATAATATTCGTTCTCAAAAATTTACCAATTTTGAGTCAGAAATTTATTTTATATCTAAGATTGATTTGATAATGTAAACAAGATTCCTCAGAAGTTTTTCTAACTAAAAAAAAAGAAAAGTTGCTGGAAAGCCACATCATTTTTTATTATTTGAAGTTGACATTTTTACACTGTATTACCCATGACCCCAAAGTTAACGATTTCTCATCGAACGCTTTTTTATTTTGTTGTAGGTAATTCACAAAAGAATAAAACATTGATAGGTACTAGAAATTTATACGAAATGTTTATTTTATAATGTTATACATATCATATACATGATAACTTTTTCAAAATTTTTTTACCCATTTTGAGCTATTTATAGACATTTTAATTTTTTTTTCTATAAAAATTCATTAAAAAATTTTTACTGAATCAAAAATCTTGAAAATTTAATACTAGATTTCTCATAAGTGGTTATATAGCAACCATAAATATCAAAGATACATAGACGCAAATTGTTCTGCTTTCATTCTGTTTTATAAGTATTTTAAGTTTAAATGTTGACAAAATTCATCAAAATCACGAACATTCACAAATTGATATTATTAATTTGTTGTTAAAAATCTATAAAATGTTCAATTTTTATTGACAAGGATTGGAAATGTAAAACAATGTTTCTCATTGTAATAAATATTGTTACCGAAAAATCTAAAAATATGTATTGATTTTACAATGATGTGTATTTCTGTTAGCAACATTTTGGGTGGTAAAATTTTCAAAATTTTCGAGATCAGTATCTTTTCTGATATATAAGTGAATGTAATTGGTACTTTTGGTAGTTTAAATTGAAAGCCTTGAAATATTTTTCGAATTTTCTAAATTTTTTTTTAAATTATGCTCGATAAAAACTGTTTTACTTAGAAAAAAAAGCTTGAAAATGTAATGCTATATTCCTTATAAATGTCATTAATGTAAGTTAGAAAATAATAAAGATGCTTATAGGCTCAATTATTTTTTATATGCATTTAAGAGGACGTGCTACCCGCATGTGTTGTTCCTGTCTTACAAGTGTATAATATAGTCAAAACAAAAACTGTTTAGTACATAACAATTTTACTCCCTCTTAATTTCTAGGTAGGATTACCAAAATCCTACGACGGCGCATAGGAAAAATTTTGTCTGTGATGTAGCGTTTTTATATTTTGAATAACATAAATACAATTAAATTGATCAATTTGAGACCATTAAGTTTTTATTATTTTCTTTTATTTATTTAACTATTAAAAATGATTGGTAACTGTTATAAAAATATTTTTAACACTACGTCACAGATAAAGTTCTTCCCTAGGTATGTGTTTTGGAATTTTGGTAATTCTACTATAAATACAAAGAGAATAAATTTGTTACCAGAAAAACAGTTTTTGGCTATGATATACATTTGTAAGACGGAGACACACATGAGGGTAGCACGTGGTACCAAACAGTTCTTCTGAACAACATAGATGATTCTTGGCATGAAATAATTAATATTATACATTTAAAATTAATAAAAAAAATGGTTACTTAAAAATATTTTAATTCTTAATTTAAATAAAACATGTATTATTGTTCCTCGTACCTTAGATCATAATAATATGATACCTATACGGAAACAAAAATAAAAATTCACAATCATTACTGTACACAATTCCAAAACTTTTGTTGTCAATCAATATAACACAATTTTTCATATTTAGGAATTTAAATCAGTATTAATATGAGATTGAAGAACTAAATTAATGTTTTAGTAAAAAAACTTAGAAAAATGAATTTTTATATGTTAAGAAATCTAAACAAAATTCTATAACTACGTAAGTTTACTTAATAATGGTAGAATCAATGATCTCTTATGGTACAATAGGCTGGGGTAGTGCGTTCGATAATGTTATATCTCAGTTACAAATATTTCAAAATTAAAATATCATTTAAATCATTATAATTATCCTCAATAAAGAACGAATGTACTCATAGACATATTAATAAATGGACTGCGCTTTCCTCACCCCCCCCCCCCATCTATCCGAATCTGAAATGTAAATTGTGTGAGTGAAATAGAAACTGTTGGGAGCAATAATGAAGGAAATAATAATTATATTTCATTCATGCCATGAAATTATTGTAATTTATAGATTATAAAACTGATAAGTAGTGATAACCATCATAGATATTTGATAATGTCATAAATAATATTATGGAATAATTTGAGCATTCAATTATTTCCCCCATGCTTGCCCCAACTGTTTTTTTCTCTCTCATCAATGTCGGTTTCATGATTTCTCTCTCTAAGCGCAGTCCATTTATTTATATGTCTATGAATGTACTCAACAACACATTTATAAAAAGAACTTAACGTGCTAAAAAATATAGATATCTAAAAATCACTGCTACACATTTAAAAAACCACTATTTATAACTACTAATATTGCATGGAGTGAAACGCAAAAAACATTTTTATCATAAATTGATCTAAAAAAACCACACCTGGTAGATATTTTGAAATGATTGGAACCAAATTATGTAACAAAATACATTTATACTATATTTATAAACCTATACCAATTCATTTATTCAAAAACTACATTTTGCAAATGTTTATTGGAATGTTCTGATGAATTAATAATATTATAGAAATAATATTGTATTCATTTAATCTAATCGATGTAAAATAATATGTATACAAAATAAAAGTTTTATTTTTTATATAATTTGTTTTAGAACTCCTTGGCCCCCACACGAGTTTTCTCATTGGGGCCCAGTAATCATATGTATATAAAATTAAATGAAATAAACAAATAAATACGTTTCTTAGAGTTCTTTATTATTTATAATAATTAATAACGATTATTAGGTAACATGTTCAAAAGTCTGATAGAAGACGTAATAATAATAATAATAATAATAATAGTAATAATATTAGAAAAACAAATCAAAGATAAACAGTTTAAAAGTTTACAACTATTTTATATAATATTATATATATATTTATTTTTTATTTATATAAAGTGTAAAATAATAATTGTTTTTTTTTAAACAACATTCAATGCTTGTACATAATATAATATATATATAATATTATATGTAGATACAATATATAAAGACGTGAACGATGATAATGATAATAATACTTGAGGTTATAGGTAACCATTAATCTATATAATATAAATATTATCTATATAAAACGCATTAGTGTTAAATCAATTTTTTTTTTATTTCGAAGACACTGAGAAATAAATTTTACGTTATTCATGAATATATATTATGTAATCAGGTCTGCATTTATTAAATTTTTGGATGCACATTTTACTTTAAAAAAAGGATAACAATAAAACAAATTATTTTACACACTTGCGGTGGGCTTTGTGGACAACTGAAAAACAAAAATATGGACAATAATTTAAATTTAATTTTTTGAAAGTTTTTTTCAAAATCTCAACGAACTGTTTGTAAAATTTGATCGTGTAAAATATTTTCGTAATATTATTTATCATCATACGAATATTGTGTTTATGAAAAAAAATTAATGTTGGAATTTTCATTTTATTAGACTACAGTAAATGGTGCAGCAAAATGGATTGGTTTTTGGATACAATATCGCCACCAATACAATTGGAATGTTATTTTTCGTACGAAATAAAATATATATAATTGGAGCACGAAATGAAAAGAAAACATCAACAAACTCAGGAATAACAAAAATATTGTTAACGCACTTTTTTTTTGTTTGTTATATTTTCGGTACTGGCACGAGACTTAATGGCGAAAAGACTGAAACGGAAACTTATCGTTTATTGGCACGGATATCATTTATATTTTAAACAATCAAATGAATCAATCGAAGTCTACTCGTCTACCGTCTGCGAGTGAATACAATTTTAAAAACTAAAATACCTATTCATATTTCAAACCTGTAAGAATCCAAATTGTTTCGCTGACATTTTTAGGGTCACCTGTACTTTTAATGACTTACTTTTGATTATCAAATTGGACCGGCGCCGAGACATTTTTTTAATATTTGTTGTCAGTAAAATTAATTTTGTATGCTTAGAAATAAATGATAAATAGTAACGACAACAATAATACATAACATATAAAAGTAACAAATATTATAAAAACAATAAAAAAAAATATAACAAACATAATAATGATAATAATAATATAATAATAATAATAATAATGATAATAATAATATAATAATAATAATAATAATGATAATAATAATGGTAACCGAACAAAATGTACGTATAATCGTAAAATTGGCATCAGAGTATAATGGCACATTGGCACTGCGATATTAACCCGTATTATAGGAAAACCTGAACTTCACACCTATTTTGTTTATAATATTGTACTTGTTGTGCAATGTTTCAATTTTGTAAAAAAAAAAAGGTCAAAAATTAATTTAAGAATAATAATTTCCAAGTGGACTCAAAATTTCCGAAAAAGTATAAACTTTTTTTTCCAATAAACATTATCGTACGCAATGCGTTTCAATATTTTAATATTATTTTGTTGTGTATAGTTAAGGCACGTAAAACAATTTAAGGAAAAAAAATTTAATGATTTCCGTTAGAATATAAATCAATCATATTATATAGATACTCGTCTAATTGTATTATATACAGCCTATACAATGTCGTATTTACTGTTTCGTAATAATATAGTTAAGTTTGGATGAAGATTTGAACTTTCGCGAGCGACGAAGTCCATCATTTCGAAAGCATATAATAATATATACTAACATTCTAGGAATAGTACTCAAACACGCTCTACGTATACGTATAATAAATCACTAAGAATCTATGAAGTAAATATAATATTATAAATTAATGAAAATTGAAAAATACACATATCAGCAGCTGTTCACTTACTAATAGGAAAAAAACCACTAAATTATGTTTAGTATGAATAATGTCTACGTTGGGGCTTTAATGCATAATTCGGTCGCCAGCAAACGACGAGGTGAAACTTAGATTCTTACGGCTACTCGAACCGGCCCAAACCAAAGGGTGTGGTCTTAGTGGTCGACCTACCGGAAAATTTACTTGGACTTCCTGCTCGTCTTGCTCTTATAATTTCCCGATTATTATTGTACAATAGGTACATACTATTTTATGGTCGCGACACGGTTATTTCTCAATAATTTCCGACTCCTTCTATTGCAGCTGACGACCGCCGAGAAAAGGGGGCTTCTAAAATATTATATTCAATCAAGTATATAAACATAATAATAATTATTTAACAAATTTAAAACATTTCAAATTATTTTACGTTACAATTCGATTAAACCAGTCTTGCCACAACAATTAAAAACAAACAAATATTGTTTGGTAAACATATAATATAATGATAATATAATAAAAATGTATATATTATTATGTATAATATTCATATATTTATTTTGTTATATAAATATAATAATATAATAATTTGTTAATTTAATATTATTATACTATGTCCGACCTACGGGAGAGCAATCGCTGACTGTTTTCGCAAACGATTTCGCGGAATTACGTCATAATAAATTCGCCTGCATTACCATATTGCGTTCGATGCGGGCCAAGGGGAGGAGGATTTTTTTCAGACAAAATCGGCAGCCCTCCAATAAAATAACACGTCTGAATATCGTGGGGACGCGAAATAACGTAACCGGATGTCAGGGCCCGATATAAAAATATGAGCTGTGTAGTACGTCTAGCAATTAAAAATAAACAACATAAAAGCTTTTTGCGTTTTAATCGATAACTACACACACATACACACACACACTCATATCATATTGAGCACATACAGACATGTCTGTCAACTACTTCTCGTTCGAGTGCGTATAGATGGAAATCCCTCGTTAAACGACCATTGTCGAACATTATATTTGAATCGTCGGTGGTTTCACATTTTAAACGTGTTGAAAAATATTATGTACTATTGATTTGTCGGTAGGCGGGGGGTGGGGTGGTCATGTAGGTATATTTATATATATATATATAGTTTGGCCACAGCAATTATAATAATATTGTGCAGGGGGACAATATATCGTTGTACGTGTTTATAGTGTTGTCGAATGATTTCCGCATAAAATCGAGTGATCTGCAGACAGAGATAGATATAGCCGCATAGTTACTACCACGGATCATATTATCTTAAAGTCCGTGTGGCTACTAATAATAATATGGAAATTGGAAGAGAAAAAAAAATGTAATTTTTATGTTGTGAGTCAAAACGAAATAGTTACTATGATACCTACGCGTATAATATAACATTATATTATCAAAGTCAACCGTATAGTTATGGTATATTATTATTACAATTCACAAGTATCGATAGCGAACGATGGCGAGCAAACTTACGAAAATCGAAATCGATATCGAGATCATCGGCGTGTGTAGTCGAGTCACGTCGCGAATGCGTTTGGATGACATACCTCCTCTTCGGATTGCAAAAAAAACAAGAGAAACCTTTCACCCTTATAATATTGCTCTCGTTTTCAGTCGTTTGCCGTGTCGGAATTTCGAATTTCACTAATGCGCACATTCGCGGCGGGGGACGAATATTACGTTCTATATTATTAAATACTATACGTTCGAGACGATAATAATATTATTAGGAAAAACGACGACTGAGCGGGGGTAGGTTTTGCACACACACTATACTGAAACGAACCTACGACGATGCGCGATCATATGAGGACGTGTCGATATATTATAATGAAGTCAAATTAATGTTAGTCTCCGGGGGAGAGAGAGGAGGATCGGGGGCGTGAATTCGAAAAAAAGGGTAAAATAGCGGCGAATTAGATCGTTTATCGAAATGCATATTATACCGATAAACGAGCCCCGAGACCCGACGACGTGCAGATGGGAATAGCTCGTTTAAAACCTTTTCGATCCAATTCGTTCGTTAATGCGTGGGACATTTTTTTAATCTTCGTCAAGTTTAACAGTTCAAATATATAATATAAATTTATTTAATAATAATAATAGCTAGGTAATAGATATTATAATATATTAAAAACATCACGCGTAATACACGTGTTATAATTAACATAATATTATAGTGTATTATAGTCATTTTGGTAGCCCAAAGAATTGATTTTGTTACCGTAATAATATAATTATAAGTTTATAAGTAGTTTTATATGTTTTTTTTTTATTTTTTTTTACATCCCTATTTACACAGAACATTGTTGAAGTCTCGATGTCGAGTCGACAAAACGTTAATTTTTTTTTTAAATTAAATTTTTTTAAATTTTTGGTCAGTCAATCTAGTCTTCCCACTTCGGGAACGCGGACGGTGACACAAACAAATTACTGTCGTTGTTGGCGGGTAGCGGTTCCAAGTTGGTCGGCCTTTTCGGTTCGGTTTTATTCTCGTCCACCACTGATGCAGTGGTGGCGGATGAGGCTACTCTGGTGGAGGCTGTGGCGGTGGCTGTGGTGGAGGTGGTGTTAGTATTAGCGGAAGTCTTCGCCGGAGCCGGTGGTCGATTGTTTTGCGGTTTTGTCATCGTCTGCGATTTCATTTTCAGTTCAATTCTCTCGTCCTCGTCCACCCGTGGTTCCAACGTACTATGCTTTATCCCGTAATAGAAGTAGACAAATAGACCTGGAAAAACGACACAGAAATTTAATGTTATAATATTATATAGCGCAGCTATTACAAGTGATAATAACGCATGCGCAGTGATATCGCAGTTTATTATACGATTGTGCGTATAAAATTGTAAAATTATAAAACTGTAAGTATATCAGAGGTCGATGTATACAATAGAGTAGTGCAATCACGTGCCTGCCTTTATTTATATTGGCGAATTTGCATTTATAATAGCTACTGTAAATACATGAAATTGAATATAATTATCGTTTAACCGTCATTGTGGTTCGTGATTATTTAGTAATTTATTAGAAATTCCATTTTACTACATCAGGCATTATTGATTTATTTATATTTGTTCTACCATCTAAAAGTTTTTTCATCGCTTGTTGAAATGAAGTTGATGATTTGCTACGGAACAACTTTGCCACACACAACACGAAAACGGTTGTTTTCAGGACCAACAACCAAGATAAAACAGTTTCGACCAATCACAGGCTGAGATTGGTCAAACGAAGAAAAGAAACTTAAAATCATGGCATGCGGCAACAAGGGTGGTACTAATGGATAGGGGAAGAGAAAACCTATCCAGAGATACCACCAAACCCACCAGCGAAAGTAGAGGCGACACCCAATCGAGAGGGTAAGGGAGTCAGTGCAGCCGAAAGGGAAAGAGAAGAAGACATGGTCCAACAGGGTCAGAGGTGACAACATCGGATAGGGGAGGTAAATACCTATCCATAAGCAACCCCCGCGATCGTATTGGAACAGGAGAAGGGGAGATATCACCGGATATGAGAACACAAACAGACGCCGATCGAACCAACCAAAACAGGAGGTTTACTAGTCGGTACGGTGATGTGATTGTATACCGATGTCCCGCCACCGATTAAACATTGAAAGGTGAAAAGGAAGAAAACTGAAGGAATAGCAAGCAACGACGATCGACGAAGCGACGCAGAACAGCCAGCCGGAGCCTGGTATATCGCCGCCGTTACGATTACAGCTACCAGCAGCACCGAACGGCAGACGACGCCCCATCGACCCGACAACGAACTCGGACTCACCAGTCACCCGGCTTACTACTGTTTTTTCAGTGACGGTAGATTGTCTACACCGAAGACCGCACGGCGCTCTCTTCTGAGATATACCGCTCATGACTAATCGGAATCTAAATATTATATTTAGCGAACGTCCTCGACGTATAATTTCGGTTGAAAGTGTTCGGTAACTTACGTGTCTATACGGTGCGACACCCGCAGTCCCCGACCGACGAATCACCCCGGATTGGACGCCCGGAGACCAGCGGACGACAGACCGCGAAGCGCAGCCACCGATCGTCTGTCCGGCGTGACACGGGTCATCACCGACCGGCGGAACTCCCCGGCGACCAACTCCCCCATCAACCGCTCGGACTAACAGACTCTCAAGGACTCAATTCTGACGACAGCAGACCGAACCCCGAGAACGATAATCATACCGACGCTTGACCGGACGCTGCGGTTATTCAAGATTACCTTTTTCGCGACCTCACTCTATACCCACGGCACTTATTCAAGTTGACCGTCCCGGATTCGACTCGCCACCGGAGTACCGCTTAATTAAGCTTGTATCGGCGACGGTCAATCCCTGATCCCTCAATTGTACGCATCGTCTATTATGCCCCGCAACTTGTAATCTTAAGCATCGCCGATTGTTCCGGTCCACTACTTAAGTCTGATCGGAACAACTCAAGGCTTTACTTAACCCTATTCATGTAAATATATTAATGTTAAATAAGAATACAGGAACGTAATTACCATACAACACACGTGCGTTCAAATTATTTCACGACACGGGACGTTTACCGACGCCCTGTAACAGATTGTTAGTTCTTATATATGTTAAATTTGTTTTACCAATTTAATTGTAGGAGTGAACAACTATAATATTTTATACGCGTACAGTAATGCCTCGTCCAAAAAAAAATACGGGTATCGCCTACAACCGAATTGTAACCGTGTTTATTGTCATCTATGGGTCAAAGTTGCATCCGAAGTTCATCGGATTGGATATAGGTCCAAATGTCCGAGCAACATCCGCAAAAGTTGTTTGTCGATATAAATAATAGCGAACCATTTACGTTTTATAACTAGGGTGCGTTGACCTTTTGGATAACTCGTCTATAATTTTCACCAAAGGAAATATCAGATATATAGCTACAAATTTATTTTGTACTTCCGTTATAATGACCTAATTGTAAACATTTTTAAATCAAGATTAGTTTTATTAATAACTAGCTGATCCCGCAGGCACCTCGTCGCCCGTTAAATGTACCAATTCTAAATGACTCAAACTTTGCTCAATTTGTTATTTAATATTCGGTGTATGGTGTGTGGTGTTCAAAATGTATCTTAACTTTTCTGTTCCCGGAATAAAAATTCTGATTTGCGGCAGTATATTATCAAGTAGGCAATCTACCTGCGGTAGATCGCGGACCCCATGCTATTTGTACGTAAGTGTATGATTTAACTCTAAAGTATCAAAATTGTACCAAGTTTGTCATTTTTACTTAATTCCACCTACGGAGGATTAATATAATCAATTAATACAAAAGCCTAACGCAACCGTTAATCCAATGAATAAAAAAAAAACAAATGTAACACTTTAAATTAGCTTATCTTCTTCCCAGAGGTCTAATCTACACACAAACATTCATTTTTATCTATACAAATATATAAAATGATAGAGTTTATTTTTATGTTCGGGATAAACTCCGAAATTACTGAACCGATTACGAAAATTCTTTCACCAATACAAAGCCACATTCTTTGTGTCATAGGCTAATTTAAAAAGGGAAGTGATCACCCTTGGTAGGCCCTCAAACAGGAATTTCGAGATTTACGATAAAAATTTTTGTTTTTTAATGGTTGCTATGGGTTATATATAGATAAAAATAAGTGTATAGGCGTTGTTGTTTTTGGACATGTCGCCAGGTGTGCACTTAAGAGACCATAACTCCGGGACCACTTATCTCACAGCGTACAAACTTCACAAAAACTATTTACATATCAATTTTAATATGCCCTGAAATTTTTATCGAAATCGGTTCGGTGGATCTTGAGTTATAACATTTATTCAAAATGTACACTTATTTTTATATATATAGATGGAAGTTGGTTACATTTTAAGTGTAGAAAAAAATAAACAATTATACAATACTGATGGCTATACATTTTCTTTTCAAAAGTGTTTAAATAATTTTAAAATAATATTCTAAGTTGGTTGTGTTGAAAACATAGGTATACTTGTAAATTGTATTTAAATAAATGATAGGCCTCTGTCTGTAAAAGTGAAAAGGAAAACATATAATATTTAGTTATTGGGGACACAAATCTAAACGTTTGTAGAAAACCTATGGACCAACTCTGATGCAACAATATAAATTTTCCAGCTATCCAAGTACAATTCTCGACTCCAACTGTGTCCTGCAGTCTTATCAATACAGTGTATTTTGAAATAACTATTTCTATGTTTAGGAACTTCAAAACGAAACATTGTCTTTTTCTCTTACAAATTCCCATTCAAGTTTCCCCTTAATATATATTTAAAATCTGATAATTTTCAATGATGAAAAAAATCTATATAGTAATCAGTGAATCATTGTCATCAATTTAAACGATAATTAAAAATAAGTATTGTACGTTTTTGATCGTTAAATATTAAGAATAACGTTTTTGAAAAACTTACTTGTGGCTAATGATAATTTGTAATAAAGATAATAATATATGGAGATAAATTTAATTAAAGTTTACATTTTGGAAAATGTAAAACTAATAGAGTTTGGTTGTAGGTATTGCACAATTACAGACATTCAAAAATATTTATCAATGTGATTCTATTGTATTGACACAATTCGGTACGACTCTTACAAAAACAAAAGTAAAATTAATAGATTACTTGTTCTGCGCAACATTACAGCTACACTTAAGAATAACAAAATATTCAATTAAATTGACTGAGATAAACATTTGTTGAATAAACAACGGAGTATATTATATGTAAATAATAAAAGCACACAAATTAAATTTTCTCGGAGTAAAGAATAAACTTTAGAAAACTTTGTTATTACTTATTTTGAAAATAAATTATATCTGTTTCAACTAAAATAGGAAATTGACAAAGTGGTTTTAAAGTTAAAAACGCAATATTATAATTACGAACCTTATGATAATAATATATCAATATGTTCAGTCATAGATTTGACGATATTTTACTTTATGTTTGAAACATAATATTATATGAATACATCGCAGACTATAAAATGTATTCTCTTACTAAACATTATATACTATATACTTATAATACATACCAATTGAAACCCATACGACGATCCGGAGTAGAGTCATCGAGCTCAGCTGAAATATCAAATACAAATTGACGGCAATGGAGAATGACGGTACGAATGGAACCCACGGTGTTTTGAACACAAGTATTTGTCTGTAAAATTAGAATAAAAGGTATATAAATAATTTTGACCTCTCACGAGCGATAAACATTTATTTATTTCAGCAGTCTATTGTGACTGCGTCGTTCTTTTTAAACCACTTTTTATGGTAATATCCCATGAGTTTCATATACAGCACAAATCGAAAACTAAATGAGAAAATCGCAAAAAAATATTAATTTTGTTAAATAGGTATATATAAGTACTTATTTATTCTACAATACAATTATTGGTTCGTCAAAGATATTTTCAAAGCCATTATAGCTGAATATAACTGAAATCAAAAAATTCTATAACTTTTTATAAAATATAATTAAAAATATTTTAACCGTCGATAGTATTATTTTCTTAATAGGTACATCATAGAAAATATACGAATGTATGACAACATTATAATTACGTAATTATTTTACGGCATGCCTACAAACTGGTTTAGACAGTTTTGATGATTCGTTAAAAACAAAAAATGAATTAATTAGTCCGCAAAATATTTGACATTTAAAGAAGATATATAAGCCTCTTAACAAGCTAGTATGAGAATATATAATAATTATTATTATGATGAGGTTTGGGTTTTAATGCATAATCCGGACGTGAAAAATATAAACAGCTGTGCAATGCTTTCAAAATATAATAACTATCACAAACCAAGCAATGCGTTTTTACAGTTGTTAGAGAATAGAGTACATAATAGTATACGGAATAGAATACAATAATAGTACATATTGATTACACGTGCATTCGCAATCAGCTACGAACTAATAAAAAATTTAAACTAAATCGTTTTTAAAGCGAACGACTTGAGACTTTGCACGGCAACGAATCGTTATTTTTAATAAATTTTGACAATTCGTGTGTCCATGCATGTTTTTTTAATTTTTTTAAATATATTAAATTTTTATTTTTACGCACCTGTGTTAAATTAATAATTAATGACAATACATTTTCTCATAAAAAAAAATACATATATATATATGAATAATGTGACATTATTATTGCATTATAAACGATAAGCTTTTGTACTAATTATCAACAACGACTGGTATAAGTTTTTTTTTTACACATTATTGTTATGAATAGAAAAAAAATGATATTGGTGACAAAGTATTTTTAATTTCGACAGTATAACGAGACAAGTGCGAGAATATTATAAAAACGAACGAAACGGTACCTATATCTACTCGGAGTTCATAATGATGCTGCGTAGGCGAAAGCGGTGGAATTCCATTTTATTATATTTTACAAGCCTGACGTTTTTACAACCTCCGTTTTGCACCAGGTGGTAAACAAATAAAAAAAAATGTATATTGTCGAGACACAAAGCAGTTTAATATTATATCGCAATGATGTCTACAGTTATTATATTTTAGACACTGAGTTCTCTCAAAACACCGATAGAGCCTCCTGTTTTTCTAAGAATTTGAGCAGTGATTTTTTTTTAGTTAAATGGTTTTGATGACGAATTGCAATAATAATATTTTAATAACCAAGCATCCGATTTGAGTTACATTTGGAACACAATGAACTTGAATTTTAGTTTGAAACGATATATTTTAAACAAAATGTATAAATACGTTTCATATAATATATTATACGTACATTATTAATTTATAGATATTTTATGTTTACGAAACGAGTAATTGGGTCATGTGGGTTTTAATTAAAATTTGTATAAAACCGTCCCTCGAAACTAATAAATAAAGCATGGTTAACTATTTGGCTTACTTTTCGATTTTTTTTTCTATATAATATATAATATATACATCACATTCCCTCCGCGAACATTACATTTTTATAGCCACATTGCAATCTCCATTTTCGACAACAAAATTTTTACTCGTGATATTAAAGTGAAATACGTGACGGAAAAATAAATAAATAAATAAATCGTCCGAACGTGAGAAATTTGTACTGCGAGTTTGTGACGGTTTTAATTCGAATGTATTGCGGTGGGTTCGTATGGCATAATATGTAGGATACCGATGACCAGATATTTTGTATTTTCTCACACAGAGGTAGGTACAAAATACTATTTTCTGTGCATAGTGATTGTATGTGGAACATGAAAGCATAAAGACAATATGGTAATTACGTTTACGTATTTTATAATAACACACACCGAGAATGATTGAGGTGCACAGGACCAGGACACGTTTTAAATAGCAAGCTAATTATTTTAGTAAACATTTTTTTTAAGATATTTTTTATTTAATTCACGCAAAACTAAAATAACGCACTATCGTCTAGTAGAATATTATTACTTTTTTTTGTCGAGCAATCCGACAATTAAGTTGTACAATTTATGATTATTGTAGTTATTTTATTATTGTTTCGTACGATACATCCTATATGTATTAAGTGTTCTATAGTATGTTAGATAATATTTTATCAAGCAAAACAATTTTCCTTTTGTCTTTTTCAAACTATGTGCTTCGACCAATATTGTAAATAAAAATAATTTCACTCGAAACGATTTAGACGTCAAGAACGACGGTCGAAAGTCACGATGTCCCCAAGCTCTCGTCGAAGAGTGAAAAGCATCAAAATATATTTCCATTTCGCTGAGGCGAATCGAATTCAATTTGTTATTAAGGTCAAACTGAACAATGTTGTAGAAACGTTATGAAAGTACCAGTTATATATAAGAAACTTGCACTTACTCTTTGACGAACCGCACACTTACTTAGAAATCGTATTCAAACCGAAGCCAAACTTTCAGGAAATGTCTTGTTCTGACATAAATTAATATGAAATAGCCCCAGAAAAATAATATTCTCTTGTTTTTTTCCTCCGAACGAAACGTACAATTACATTATCTGTTTGGCCGCAGTCATATAATGAACGTTATGAAATATAATATAAAATATTTCGTACACGGCAACGATTCGATGTTTGTAGAATTTGTATCAATTATTTCCAATAGTTTAATTAAGACATTAAGTAAACCGTCCATACAAAATAATATAATATCCAATTACGATATGTACCTACCTGAGCGTTCATTGTCTAAGCTATTGTAGGCGGATTTAGGCTATGTTATATCGCAAGGTGTATGTTTTTAGTTTTTATTTCTATGAAATTTCATACTATTTTAACCTATCATAAGTTAGAGTCTAGGCTTGACTATATGCCACTATGGCTATAGCACGTCCCGTGAACACGCCTATGTTTACATGTATTATTCGTCAATTACAAAAATGAACAAAACTCTTCGGGAATCAACGGGGTTAGATAATATCAATATCTGGACCGCAGGGATTTTAAAAGTGTAATTGTAAAATTAAACGTATACAACTAATAAGCGTGTATGCCACGCTTGTAATTAAATATGGCACTGAAAATGACATAGCAGTTTGCCACGTATAAAATAAATTTAATTGAGTAAGTAAATTGATAAGTTAATTTAGATTTATAAACTTAGTTGGTATAAACTATAAATAAAAAATTAGTTAGGTACCACTATTTACTATCGAATTTCTTATACGAATAGTATCATTTATTGGTCATAACTAATACTCAATATCCATACTTTTAGATATCTTATTCCAGGTTGCATGAAAGAGCATTATAAACATTTAATGAATCAATAGCGAGCCAATGGTACCTCAAACACGATTTGTGGCTATTCAATTTTATCGAACCATTAAAATCAATCAATTTTTTATGCGTTCCAGCATTAGTGTTATGTACCGTTTTCGCCGTTAGATGTATAATTAATAAACTGCAGTGTTTCGTTCCACCCCTTCCGTCGGCAATAATATTATCTTATACAATTTTTCGATCACAGATAATATAACTTTCAGCTAATAACAGGGTTGTTAAAAAACACGTTTTTTTAAAAAAAAACCCCGTTTTAAACGCTTTTTAAAGATAGTTTTTTTTAAATGTTTAAAACATGTTTCTTTTGTTTAAAACCAAAAAAAACACGTTTTAAACATGTAAAAAAACCTATTACTAAATTCCTAAAAATGATAATAGTAAATTAGGTAATGATTTTTGTGGGATATTTTGGTAATCAAAGTTGAACACAGTATTTGATACACACATTACAGTATATTGTACATTAGTTTAATGTCATTAAATAAGATGGACTTCATGTACATCATGTAAGTACAGATTTAAGTAAACTAAAACTAGATAAATTAATAGAAGAACATTTATATTATTAATTACTATAGATAATCATAATGAAGCAATGAGTGATGTGATGGTATGGTAGTAATGTGTATGGACTACGGTTAGGTTACGCGGTATGGTACTATAAAGTATAAGTATAAATATATAATACATTTTAAATATAATTTAGGGGTTCTATATGTTTGTCAATAGATAGGTTATAGGTATAGCATCCCTTGACAGTTATCAAGTCATTGTGCTATTATTATTACTAGGTCTTACTAACAGGACACCTATTTTTACTTATTCATACTTATCTAGATTTTGACGCTGACGTGGCGCGCTCAAAATAATATGCGTGGGGTAGAGCTTATTTTAAGTTATGGAGTTTTATCTACAACAATTGGCCCTATTGCTTTGGATGCCATCGTTTTTAATGTTGAAATCGTTGATTTTCAATAAAAAAAATCATTAAAAAAAAGTATCTCTTAGAGTAGAAAAAATCCATAGGTTATTTTAATTTAAAATTTACTAAAAATATTGTTTTAAACACATGTTTTTTATTGATGTTTAAAACGTCTCTTTTAAACGTTTCAAACAAAATCAATATGTTTTTTTTGTGATGTTTCAAACAAACGTTTTAAACATAACAACCCTGGCTAGTAACCACACGACCGTCGATAACTCTTATCCTAAGATAGCTACGTCTCGGTTGTTATGACAATGTTTTTTCTATAAAAATGCAATGCCTACGACGTATCGTTTGTCTCGTTAAGTAAATGCGTACAGATTGTATGGGTAAGATGCATAGGTATTACTAAAATATGTCCATGTCGGTTATTCATGTTGCGGACTATTACGCGATGTGCAAAAAAATGTTGTTCCGTTTCGTGAACTAGACGAAATTTCTATGAATTTCACGAAATGGATCAGAACGTGAAATGCATAAGACATATTTTAATTTATGGATATCGTTCAGATCCGTCTCCGCTGGGGTGATCATCATCCTCATTAATTGGAGGACGTCACAGCCATCCATCGTCGCTGCACCCGCCGCCGATTATGTCACCACTGACCATAAATGTTTGTGCTTACCCGTATCACGTGGTATTATTGTTATTATTTATGATTATCGATTAATATCGTAATTGTTATTACGCCGTCTAGAAGAGACGTCTTTTCAAGCGACATTATAATATTCTTGTATAAATGCTCACAATATATTATATTTTATTCATTGTGTCATATTTATTACAAATTGATATTTTTATTGTATATATACAATATACTACACGCACCCTATGGCGCCGCGAGTTGTCTCATAGCCGACCGCCCATTTACAGAAATTAAAAGCTGCACCATAATATTTAGGTTATAAATTTATAATAAATTCCGTGTCTGCCAATAAAAATCGTTTCCCAGGTTTATTAGGCATAGAAAAAATTACTAGGAACTACATTTTTATATAAAATAGTTTATTGTATTATTGCCTAGGAATTCTTGACAGTTAATGGTAACTTCCATAATAATAATTATAATTATTTTTAGTGGGTTACCTATAGTTGCAAGTAGATTTTATTTTAATTACAAGTTTTAAACGTTAAGTATAATACAATTCAGTTGGGGTTCAATTAATGAATATAAATAAATGTACTTATAGATATTATTCTTGTATATATTTTTATACCAAAACTTAGGATAACTTTTAGTCACAAAAAGACAAAAATTATATGATTTTGATAATTATAGGTATAAGGATTTAATGGATAACAATTGTTAACGTCTTGCTATGCATTTAAAATTGTAATAATAATTTATTATGCCTAACATTGCCTACATCACCTACATAATAAAATATATGCCCAAAATTTGTTATTTCGATTTAATGATATTATGTGTTTGTGTGGCCGTTTCCGTTTCCATCACGGTCACATTTTGTTTTTTTTTTTAATGTAGGAGGTACTACACATTGTAGGTTCGTTTTGTTTTTTTAGCACACGATGTTATATTTGTAAGCGAGCGGTTATAATCATAGCCTATACAACTAATAATAATAACACGTTATACGTTCGCAGACTTCACTTACTTGTTCTGGGGTTTGCGGGATATGGCACCTAGCACGGCGATCACGGCGATCAGCAGGGCGTAGAGTAGTATGTAGACGAAAGTGGACGACTCGGAAGACACGAACACCAGGAGCACGTCGAACACGATGATGAGCACGTAGAACACGCCGACCAGTTTGAGCACTACCATTCCGCTCTCCTCGGTGGCCGGTCCCATGTCCACCCACGGGAATATGGCCGGGCACAGGTACGTGGCCGCCTATTTTCACGACGGCAAACACCGGAAAAAGAGACAAAATATAATCACAGGCGCACAATGGCAGTCAAACGGGTGGAGGGATGATCGTTCTCCGGAACATTTTTTTTTCAATATTTACGATATTACGACCATAATTTTTGAATGATCATTGAGCCCGGCAACTATGGCCATTAGCTGTTTGTTTGTTTGTAGGAGAGGATACTGTTGGTTGGTAAACACGTGTGTGTAGTTTTTGGCAGATTTTAAAGTGGGAACTCGTAGGTATCTGCCATCCCCAGGTGGGAGATGGCAGCACTTGTTCTCACCGTGACTTGCCCGAAGAAAATTCCACCCGTGAACCGAGATTTGAACAGGCGCCGGTGTGCGTCACAACCGACGCCTTTGTCCGCTGGGCCACTCCGTTACCAATCATAAATCATATTATTTTTAACGATCAATAATGCATGTTCAAAATGAGCCACATCTCCCCTCCTCCCCACAACAAAATCATTTGAACACCACTGCACGTGCAACGGAAACGCTATTGCATTTCTATGGAGAGTCGCTGTCGTGTGTATTGTAAAGAGTGATTTGGCAAGCATAATATCCTCTTACCTCCACACCCGTCCATATCATTTAATATTATGCGTTTATTCAAATAAATTTAGTTCAAAGTCTGATAACACAGAAACTATACTGGTTTAAATTTTAAATACATCGACATTTTTAAAATAAAATCATCAGAATTCTGCTTAAAAAAAAATTACTGTAAAGAAAGCAGAAGGCTGTTGTCGTTTGAAAAAAAAATAGAATCGCAAAAGGACTCTCCTGAAATGACATAAAAAAAAAACTATTTATTTTCAATTATGATCTTAATTAGGTGGTGCATTTCAAAATTCTATAAATCAAAATTTGAATAGATGCATAATTATTATAATATGAATTTGTGTGTGTGGGGAGGGGTGAGTATCATGCCTGGATTATCATGCCACATGTTACAAACTACAGGCTGTTTGTAAATAAACTTCGTTCGCAGTTGTTTATGGGTGGTAAAAATAGTGTAGTAAATAACGCTCATGTCACATTTAATATTAAATAACATTGAAGTATATGAGTTGGCATCTGATATGTATAAGTACAACAAATCGTATCACGAAATTATATAGCACCTAACATAAAATAATGCAAGGTACATCTATGGTTTATACACTTTGTAATAGTTTTAAATAGTCTTTTATTTCATAAAACATAATAGGTACAATATTATATTATATACCTACAACATTTGTATATATATTGTTTTGTTAACTAAAAAACTAAATACTTTTTAGGGTATATGAAAAGCTGCTTAATTGTGCTGATGCTAAATGGATTTCATTATTTGCATAATATTACACGTTTATACTTGATATGTTATGTACCGTAGTTAACGTTTTTTCCTAGCTCATTTACACTAACGGACGTTCTAATGTTCGGGTCATCGGGCTTAAATTACTGTACAAAAACTACGACTAAAAATATGTGACGAGTAGAGCTTTGTTATTACTACACTCATCTCACTATTTATCTTATCTATGAGATGAAGTTTACAGTTTTAACGCTCCGTTACCATGTTAAATATATTTATAGGCACGAGAAAATTTCACTCACTCATATAGCAATTATTCTGTAGATTCTATAATTTTAAAACCTTGATCCAACCCCATCAAAAGACCCGACCCCATTAAAACTCCGAGGAAAATTGATGTTTTTCGGCTGAATTCGAGTGGAAAAAATAATCAAACACGACGCGAGATTTGATCGCTTAAACGCGTAGGAAAATCGAGGACTTGACCATAATATTATATACGATAAGTCCTCAGATTCCGCGGTTGTTTAGGTGATGGGACTCGACTCGGCAGTTTTTCCAAAGATATTAACGGCTGTCAATTGTCATATTATAATATGACGTCGTACATTTTTGTTCGTATAGAGCGTGTGATGCCATTACATAATAATATTATTATGTCGACCAAAAATCGACCACACATGCAGGCACCGTTTTGTCGTTCGGGTTTTTAATCGAAAGGCACCACCATACACTATATAATGCGATATTATGTTTTTAAATCAACATTTATTTTGTTTCACGATCTTTATCATTGTTATTATTGTTTTAATAACCGACGACGCAACAACCGATATTTTGTCATAATATAAAGTGTCATAATTCATAACGATGTGATACGCTTTCCCGATAGTCTTCGCCGTCTACGGCTGCGTTGCGGTGTATCGATAACATAAACGATTTATTACTTTGTTGAAATATTGTCAGGGAACACGTGTGTCAACAATATTACCTGGTTGTGGTTTTTTATAAAATAAAATTTTCTTGAAACATCGTAGCTATAAATATTATACTACGAGGAATAATAGTATATATGTTCTCGTGACTGTTTTGACGTAAGACATTGCGCTGTTTACTGTTTAGTGTTTATTAATTTATTATTGCCGAAGTTGTGATCCTGCAGGTGAATTCAAAAAGTTTTGCAATTTATAAGTTCGCGGGTTTAAAAGTGTTAATATTTTCAATTATTAATAGCAATATTATGATAATAGTTTATGTACTATTATAATATATACATTGAATTTTCACTCAGAAGGCGCGGGACGGTATATTTATACACACACTACTATAGATGAAATTATACTGTGGATGGGCAACGCCAATGCAATCATCTATCGATCATTATTTTAATTTAGATTTGACTCGCGAGAGGCGCATATTATTGCAGGAGGAGGTGGGAAATAACTAACAAGTACCTACTCTTAGCCGTATCCTGCCCTCGTGCGCCACTAGTGGGTCAAATCAAAATTAGAATAATGAACGATGAATGATTGCATTTGAGTATTGCCTATCTATAGTGTTATGTAATCTATATTCATGATCAGTGGTGTAGTTGAGGGTACACAGCGTGTCAGTGGATATTTTAAGAAATTATCATTGGGCGACATAAAAAAAAAAAAAGGTGGGTAAGTAGATGTTGCTCTGCTGTAAAGTAGGTTACAAGTGGGTCACTGTAATGGATGGTGTTAAATTTGAATTCAATAATATAATAATATTGTATAAGAAAAACGATTCTGAGCGAAAACGGTCAGTCAACCTATGATATTACTAAGTATATTTGATGATATTATTGTGAATAAAGTAATTTATATATTTACTTATTTACGTGAAACCTTGTTTTAAATGTTCAATCCTCAGCTACAAAAGTTGAACATTTTATAAATTTTTAACTGCAAAATAATTATTAAATTTAAAATTTTATAAATTTTGTCGAAATTTGAACTTTAAATGCTTATAAAAAAAAATTGTGCATATGTATTTTTAATATTTTTCAAATGTCATTGTAACCATATAGTAGGAGACTTGTATTACATTTTCAAGCTTTTTTACCCAACAAATAAAATTTTATTGACATCTATAGAAAAAAATACTAATAAAATTTGAAACTGAAAATGTTCCTAAAAATTTCAAAACAAATCAAAATATTTTTAAAATTTTATCATGTATAGCAATTGCAAATATAAACAACCAGTGAAAATGAGTTACACCAAAAACCAAAATCGATTTTCTCCAAACAGATTTTGCGTAAAAATTCCCGTTTATCCTTAATTTTTCTTTTGTTTTTCACGGCGCTTTTGAAAACTACTAGGAAATTTTTACTTTTGATCCCCAAAAGTACCAACTAGATTCACTTTCTTATCAGAAAAGTTACTGTTGAAAAAAATCCAAACACTTTTACTGTCCTAAAAGGTGATGACAGACGCAAAAAAAAAATAAAAAAATAAAAAAAAACACGCATCATTGTAAAATCAATACATTTATCGCTTCGCTCAGAATCTAAAATTTACGCTGACTATCAAAAGCAACATATTATGAGTTTATAAAAAACTTTTCAGTATTGAATATTATAGAAAACATTACCTATATCTAACAATACCATCAAAACTCACAACACGTAAATAATTACTAATAATTTATGAGTTAGGTAAATAAATTCTTATTAATTACAAAAAATGGAATCAATATTGTCAATGACATACAATATACATAATGTAGGAGTATAATAATATCACTATAAAAATAGATATAAGAATTAAAATTATATTATTTTTTTAAACTTTTTCAAAGAACTTTTGTTACTTTTAACTAACTTAAATAAAGATAGTTAAATTTTTTTCCATGTTATTTAGTAACTTATGTTTTATGAGTTACTTTATTTTATTATCACGTTAAGTTAATTTTATTCCTAAACCACAGATCAAAATATACTACATTTTGTAAAAATGAATTTTAAAAAAAAGTAATAATAATCCAAAATATTAAATATCATATTAATTATCTAATAAATAATAATTTGTAATAATAGTTATTATATTGAATATTCACAGAAATTAACAAAACATTAATTATATTACACCAATACTATTTTTACTAGTATTTATAACCAATGGTAATTTATTAAGTTATACGTATCATATTATCAAAGTATATATATTTAATTTAGTATTTTTGTATTTTGTAAAATATTATAACTATTGAAAATAGGTACCGTATTTAGTTTAAGTACAGGTATAAATTATTAGATTTTAAATTATTTTATATTTACCGAAAGTCGTCCTGTTGTCGTAATATCGTATGACCTTGAAGACTTAAACGTTTAAACTGTTCAAAGGTTGTAAGGGTTCATAGTGAAATAATTATTTAGCTAATAGCTTGTAGGAACAAGGACTAAAATCAAATCAAAAACAATCAATTTGTAGATATTTGCCGGGACTGCTTACGACCAGATAAAACATGTAATTAAATATATCATCTACTAGGCGACAAAAAGTTTTCTCTGGGCGACATTTCTGTCACCCAGTATATTAGTTAAAATATCCACTGCAGCGTGTACCCACCCCCTGATTTTATGTTTATGCGTGGTACCTTGATGAAAATTGTGGTACACAGATTAGGTGTAGCCCCTCACGTTATTTTTTACAATGTTTAAGGCGTGTACCCTCCTACACTTTTTCTGTTATAACTTGATGCCTCGTTCGGCTTTACTCATCCTACTAACAACGTATGAATATATAATACGAACACGTTGTATACTATCCTAGTACAACGAACAACGAAACGTAAAAATATTAAACCGTATATTGATTCTCAACATTAATTAGAATCCGGTCGGTACCGAATATTGGGATCCGAACTAAACATAATTTTTTTTTCAACTCTCAAATATGTATCGCCTCTCGGACAATTATACTGATTGAATAAATACGATGAAAACATTCGTTATAATAATACGATATGCCGTCTGCTGGAGGTGGCGGCTTGTAACGATGTTGTCGGGGCCGGCACGTGGAAATAATCCTCACTTATAACATGGTATTATAATAATATCTCTCACATGCCACGACGAATATAATATATTAAGATTACTACCTTAATGGATCTAGTGATGTTGGCGCTAGCCGCGCTGAATCCTCCTGCGGCGGCCGTCGATCCGGCGGTCGAGCCCCCGTGCACGGACCCATAGAATTTGCTCTCGCACCTGTCCGAAACCAGGTATTGATCGTCACGCCCCTCCTCGGAGTCATCTCCGAAGTACGTGTCATCCGAATCCGGCGAACTGAAACAAACACATCAGTAATTCACGTTGTGCAAATAAATATTTTATTATCGAATTAAAAACGCGACCGGGCCCCGTGCGAGGCATACACATATAGCTGGTAGAACACACATACGCGTGATTGTGCGTGTCGAATTAACGGGGAGGGAAAAAAAATTATGTATACACCTGCTACATCGTTATATTACGGTTGGACGACGAATGACATATATTTTAATTATACATCACACGCAGCACCGTTAATTGGATATCGAACAACGCGTTTGGCGTCGGGTGGTGCATTATTAGGCATCATAATACTCATATAGGAAAAAACAAAATCACAACTTGAAAATGAATTCGTAGTGATGAAACATAGAACGATAGTATGATATTAAATCTACTATGAATAATAACATCACACAATATAATATTAGGTATTTTATCGATTCGGCCGCCGATTGGTGGTTGATAATAATTGCCTATTTGATTGTTAGTAAATTTCGTTGGCATGTAATAATAATATACATACACTGACAGCAGCCTCGAGTACCTCGCTGCTACTACGGCATGCAATTTTTTCCGTTACCTAATAAATTGCATATAATACGAAAAAGTTGTCAATCAAACGGAGCTGATTAGTTTGAATGTTTACTGTGACGGCAACATAGTGGACCTGCACGCCGAACGAGTTTAGAATATAATTCTCGAGTGCGATTTAATATGCGTGTAGAAAATTACTCTAAATAAAAAAATCGTATGCGATCGATATGACGATGTAGTGAATAATTCTTGATGGACTTTTTTTATTCTTAATATGAAGTCGATAGTACCTATTGTTATAGTTAAACATAGGCAGCGGCAAAACGCCACAAAACATAATATTTTTATAATAGTTTGTCGAGAAAAAATCAAAATTAAATCGCTTTGATCACCGCATAAACAATAACAAGCACCGTATTATTATAATATTTTACGTCTCGACGACATAATATTAATCATCTTAGTACACGCGACACACTAATATTTTCGTTAATGTCAGGTCACACCAAGCTGTAATTATTATAATAACATACCTATAGTGATGCGATGATCGTGATGATAATATTATATTGTTTGCATAATTTATCTCATTACTTATTACAATATTATATAGTTAACATTTTCCACACGCATATTATAATAATGCACCTAAATAATATAGTATTAAAAAAAATACGAGAGCAAACGAGAGACCGCGAGCCTCGTCGTAATAACCAGCGGTGTTTGTCTTATCGATCGCCCATGATGCTGCTGCGGGTGTCTGATAAAACGTAGAAAATCCAAAAACTGCCGCGGAAATGAATAATATTATAACGACGTACCCACTTTCGCGTTATCGTATTTCGCGACCAAATAATTGTAATTATAGCGAGGCGCGTAAATTCTCCTCGGCAGTGTCGAAATCGAATTCGAAAAGCGCAAAATTCGCCGGTGGGTAAAAACATACGAGCGCCGTCAAAATACGCGTTTCGGTGTGAACGAGGGGCTGACGTATGCGACGGGTATGGCTGTGATTTTGGGTTCTCACTTTCGCATTATCGTATTTCGCGACCGATATATTATTATGATTATAATTACTGCGAGGCGCGTTCTCCGCGGCAGTGTCAAAATCGAATTTGAAAAGCACAAAATTCACCGGTGAGTAAACATACGAGCACCGTCACAATACGCGTTTCGGTGTGGATGAGGGGCTGACGTTTGCGACGGGTATGGCTGTGATTTTGTCAGCAAGAGGACGCCAAAACGTTTTGAAAAAATCTCCAATCGATCCGACTCGTAGTTGTTAATGGCCCTCGGAGCGCTGCATTTTTCTGACAATAGAAAACTGTACGACGTTTTGATAGGAAAAAAAAATTTCCTGAGACCCGATCCAAACATTTCCAAGTACACTTCAAGTTAGGTACCATTTGCAAATTCGCACTTGTATTTTTTTTCAAATATACAATTAGATTCCTTTTTTTCTCGGCGTTACTATAGGAACGACGATAATATTATATAGGTTATTTTTTTCACCGAACATAATATTATTTCCTCTCTTCCGAAACATAACAGTAGATTGTTGTTTTATATTATAATTGTATGTATATATGTCGCGTTATTTATGCACATCGTAATTTAAAACATAGTAAAAAGTCATGTTTTTTTTTTTTGCTTTTTGTTGATATAGAATCTCAAAAATTTAAATCGTATACTTTTCTCATTATTATTGTCAAGAGCACGGAAATGCGCACGTCTTATAATACGTATAGCGGTTCATGTATCAAACGACATTTCCAAACATGATATTATTATATTGAAACGAATGAGTACGTGTTTAGTAAAAACTTACTACGAAAATTATTTTAAAAATAATAATCTCTGTTCGTTTGTACGACAAACATGTACGGTGATGATAACTTATATTATGTTATGCGCGTAATGAAAATGTTTAGGTGGAAGATTATTAGTTTTATAACCATAGGTAAGTACCTATATTTATATGGCTATATATGAGTTGTTAGTAGTCGTATTATTTTTTTTTCCGTTAACAAGTCCTCATACCTGTACCTCGTTTTATTTAAACACAATTTTAATTGGTTCGTTGATTTTTTTTTCCACACGATAATCGGCCCTTGTAAAGAATATTATGCATAAAAACCATTTTTAAATACATTTTTGGAAAATATAAAAGCACGTTTGTTCGAGTGACCGATTCAATATTTATAAAATCGAAATTATATTTATTTAATTTACTTATTTGATATTTAAAATACAGGCAGCTAGCCTAATATTTCAAAACTAAAATTATTAACAAATTTTGCTTAAATATTAATATTTAGAAAAGAAAATTGGAGAAAAGATTATAAAATAAATAAATTAGGAACAATATTATTGATAGATAGCTAAATAATAACTAAAAATGGTTCTACATTGGCAAACAATATCATCCTTACTATAGCTAGAGGCTGAGTTATAGTTGTGGATAATATACTGGCACAGTAAGTACCTTAAAATTTATACAGTTAAGGAAATACGGAGAATTTATTTACCTAAAATTCAAAAGTATAATGAATATTCTATTATACTGTCAAAATGCAGTGTCGAATCCTACGTCTATAATCTATGATTCGCATATTATTATCATAACAATTGGTTTGAGTCCCATAAAAATATGATCGTTTAGTTTTTTACTCATGCATTAATCGTATGCAATTATATCGTAGTGTTAGTGTAGAGTGCAAGTCAACACCATCGGTACCATTTAGAATGAAACGTACGTGGTATGTATTGTAACACGAAACATATATTATGTTTAAGTATATTTCTCCCGATGACACATTATGCTCTGAGAATATTATATTTTTAGTTATTACTTATTACATAATAATATAATATTACAAGGTTTCAACCCATCGCGTTATCGATTTTACCTAAACAAAATAAAATCTTGTGCGGCGTAGCCCTATAACTAACGATATTATATACTTCTATATATATACCCACTCTTGTCCGTACAGAACATTTAATGGTTTAATGCTTGCACTGAACTCAAACTCGTGTTACTCCTTTGCACGAAGTTTATAATTGAATTTGTGACAGATAAAAACTAAGGAAGAGAAAAAGAAAATACAGAGAGAAAAAATTTACAGTGAGTGGGAAAGAGAGAGAGTGAGAGAGAGAGATAGAGAGAGAGAAAGAGAGATTAAATAATAAAATGTTAGAATCATAATTCGATAACAGGTGGAGAATACGCGCGTTGGGTAATAAAATATTACCTAACCTGTGAGAGAGATGGATGATGTAAGGGTGACTGATGTAAAAAGACCTATTTCCACGACGTTGAACTGTGTCAATATTTATCTGTGCAAATGAGCAAAATTATTTTATGGAAATACCGTGAATTTATAAATATTTCACACATTTACATGTGTGATATTTGCTTTTTCTAAAATCCGTGTTTCTATTAAACTTCCAATTATAAACACAGTGTTTTCCTCCAAACAATAAATATTTAGCAGTGTGCCCGAACAGATAAAAATATAATATATAGGTACATATCGGAATGCGGGACGATCTGTACATGGACTTTTCGTATCCCGTCCCGGTATAACTACAGATTAAATGAAAATAATCTGTGGTATAACGTGACGATAATCATGATGATAAATCAATAATATTGTGTAATAATAACGTTAAGGATATTCGTTTACCTTCTCGTCACTTTTCGGACCATGATTCTCTGCGACTGGTGCGACGGTATGATTTGCTGCGGCAGCGGCAACTGCGTCTGGTAGAACGACGTCTGGTTACCGTACCCCTGGTTCGTGTACGCGTACTTTTGGTCGTCCTGCACCACCTGCAACGACATCGAATACACGATCGGGTCAGTCAATGGTCGCGAGCCCGTCCACGACCGCGGTCGTCTCGTATACTTACAAAGTTTACCCGTCCGTTGGTGACGATCTGTTTGGGCGCGTTCATGGGCGATCGCATCGTCTCCGGGAAGAAGTGTATTACGGTGGACGTCTGCGGCTGGTACCGGAGAATCAGCACGCACGTCGACACTAGAGTGTAGGCGAATAACGTGCCTTTATAGGACAAAACATAAATAACGGTCATCGCCGTTTAGATTATTTGCGTGCTTCGAATAATATAATATATCATATAATAATTTATAATATTATGTCATATTGATATTGTGCAGCGATCAAATTTCTAGACGACCCTTCCCCCCGCCATCCACCTGACTACGATTATTGCGCTTCGGTCCACACTCGACTCGCCCCCGTAATTTTAATTTGATCTCGAACCCTATGTTTACAGTCGAATTTCCTCTGATACATATATTATAATGTATTAGCCATTAGGTACGGCGTCATATCGATTTTGCGAGCAATGTCAGCGATTTACTGGTTCGGAATATTTGCGTGCGAACTTCAAACACGCAGAAGAGTAAAGACCGTTTATGCTCGAATATACTAGGAAATTCGGAATACGCATAAATAGATTTTAGATTTTCTGAGTTGATTTTTTCGATTATCAATTCATAACTCAGAAAATTCGCTTGTTGATTGAACACAAATAAGAATGACGTAATGACGCTGTGTATTATTTATACAGCACGGACTCATATAATATATATATAAATATTATTATAATATACACTCATACCATTATGCATTCCTATTGTTTTGTAAAGTACTTGAGTAAAATTATTCAAATAGTTTCTAAGTATTCGAATACGCGTATTTTAAATACTTTCTTAAAGTATTTGTATTTAAAATTAAGTACCAAGTTTTTTTTTTATTTTTTTAAATAATTACTATTTTTGAATCAATTACATTGAAAAATAAATATATTAATAGTCATTTGTATATACAACTATATAAAATGTCACAATATACAGTACATAATAATATAATCTATATGAAATAATATAAATTGGCTAAAAGCTTTACTTTCATTTGTATATACAAAGCCTTAAATTTACAGATAATCTTCTTCAAAGGCACAACGCGCAAACTATCCATTTAATTACAAACACCGCATTGTGTAGGAAGTAGTATACAAAATAGATACCTACTATCGCCCATCGATTTTATAATAAAATTGGGGAAATAAAACGAACAAACGTTTGAAAGAACATTTCTAATGCTCTTTATCACGATTGAGATGTTTTTTTTTTTGTGTGTGTGTGACTTTAACTCAACTGAACTTTAAAATAAAGAAAACAGGAGTGAAATTTATAGTTACGTAACTGGAACACCCACCAAATAATGCGGTACTTATATTTGAAACAAATTTAATACCGAAAACTAAACTTGATATTAAGGTATACAATTTTATATTTTGTAAGTACTTATCTATAAATACTTTTTTTTGTGGCTTTTAAGTGTTTGTATTTGCACAAGAATACTTTATTTTTTCCGAGCACTCAAAATCTTATTTAAATACTTTTCAAAATAAGTATATCTTTTACAAGACAGCTATACTTACACAATAGAGTGATTGTTGAAAGCGAAAAAAAAAATAACTATAAATAAAATTACCTAAATTTTTATTTTATACATAATATTATAGTATCAACGTTGTAACAAAACAAGCTCAATAATAAATTAATATAATTATATTTCTATAGAAACTGTCACGTATCTTATAAATTATATATAAACATGATATACCTAATAGTATTATAAAGGTTTTTCGTATACCAACAGAGTAAAATCGATGAAATAAAGTACGTTTGGTAATATTATAATATTATATCGATAGGTACCTATGTAAACTTATAATAACATTATTTAGCTTCCGAAAACGCCTTCTACATACCTATCTACATTTGGGGATTTGCGTGCACCCACCCACGATTATTTGCGATGTATTATATTATTGTTTGACCCTGACCGAATGATTTTGTCCTTTTACGACGACGGTGAGCGGTGAATGAGATTTCCTTTTTTCCGTTAGTATTGTATAGATATATTTTTATTGATTGAACTATACCTATAAATAATCGATTTGAATTCAATCGAAAATAATAGGTACCTACTTTTTATAATAATTTACTTGGACCATTATTATTGGATTATGCATTGCAAAAACATATCGGTACTTAACAGTTACCGATGCCCATTGAAACATTGAACAAAATCAAACTCTATTCATCTAATATGACCATAATATTGTTACATAGGTATACCGTAGGTATATATACTTCAACCAACAAGTTGCGCATTAAACCCTAAAAGCAACTAATGCTTTATTCATTCTTGTATATGAAACTGCTATATGCATTCTAACCATTCAAAGGCTACAATAAATTAACCGTAATTCCATTTAAATCCCTGCAGTGAACGAAATTAACATAGCTGTAGGTTAATAAATAGCATGCGATATGGGTACGAACACTAAAGGAACTAAAAAGCCATGATATTATTATTATTATTTTTTATTTAATTAAGTCGATTTATTTAAATTATTTGGAACCTATAGTATTGTTCCACCCCGCGGATAACACTAAATAATATCAATGTCAACAATGTTAGATATTGCTGTTTTGGATTTGGCCCGATTATGACAGTTATATTCGTGAAATTTCGATAAACAACAGTGTAATAATAATATGAGAGTATATAATACTTATATATATAAATGGCAATATGGGAGGGCTATTATCCCGTATATTTCCACATTATACCGTATCTATTTTATTCGTCGAACCCCTTTCAATACAAAATACCACAATGGTATATAGGTGACTTCTCTGATGACAAATCTCTATTCGGATGTTACACGATGATCCCGGCATGGTCTCAAAAGCTTTCAAGATTTCACCGGTTCGCTTTATATATATAGCATAATATTATACATTATACATAATGATGAGATATCATAATAATATTGCTACTAACTCTCGAAATTTCCGTTTTCATAACGCCTTAGATCGACAAAAATTGGATTTTCGGGAAAACGAGATTTATTTAAACACATGTGATTTTAAACGAAATATTAAAATGAATATAAATATTATATTATATTATAACCCTCTTTAGCGTATCCTTAACTATCGTTAGTAACAAGGGGTTAAAGAAACTCGGAATTATGACGTTTTTTTTCTTTAAAATTTGGGTACTGTATAATTTCATAATGAAAGACAAAACCTCAAAATCAATATTATAATACGATATTGTGAACAAAATCGGGAATTTATCTCCTCGGTCATCTGAAAAATGCATTGATACCGGAAATTACGTTTTACGCTGAGCAGGTATTTATATGGTTATGGTTAAGTAATTAAAGTATTAAATATTCTCGAATAACTCACCAAATCGTCGGTATCTACTTTAACCTACATAATCTAACCTTTAGTATTTAACGCGTGGTATGTTATAAACACCGATTAAGCTTAAAACGAACGGTACAATTAGAAAATACGTTATTTATTAACTTTAAAAATATACATAACAATATTAAACCCCTCGTTAACTAATTATTATTAATTTAGCCAAAGTATACGCAATAAATCATATTATGTCAAACAATTATAATTTATACGAACACAAAATAAAAGTAAAACACAATAATATGTAAACGAACCATGAATGAACCCCCTTAGAATACTCGAACAATATTTAATGGAAAATTGTTCAACTCAAATACCTATTATACCTAATCAACCATATCACACGTCACATAAAAGTTATACCTACGTTTTGTCATTAACGCATAAGTGTTTATAATGTCTATACTCAAATAACGCTGTGAAATAAAATTTTTATAGTTTTTATACTTGTTTTTAATAAAAGGATTTTATACATTGGATTATATATTATTGGTATATTTATTATGTATTATTTACTATTTATACATTGGTATGTATTCATACACATACCACATACCACGCTTATAACTTGAAGTATAAACACAAATAATGTTTTAACATGTGAGTTTGATTATATAGGTCAATTAACTTTGGTATTAAAGCTAACAACACAACATCATATTATTTTGTTCTGATTAATACAAATTTGCCATGTCGTATATGTTTTTAAGACGGAGACAACTCGTATAAAGTCACAATACTATGGGAATACACATTCTTCCTCTTAAGTTCACACAATAATATGCAAATGCGACTGACTTTGTATGGATTTATTCAGCAGCTCTTTAATACGATTAAAATAGCTTAGTTTCGTATTGCACTCGATTTAATGATTTGTGGTTTTGTTCTTATATACGACGGCGCGCAGTTAATACTGTTTTCGTGGGAATATAAATCGTAATTCTAATGAAATGTATGTACGTACACGTGTCAGAAAAGTCCTAACCTAATCGGCCGAGGCACTTACCGATAGACATCATTTCGATCAGCGTGTCCAAATTGATGACGAGAGCGGCTACTGCGGACGCCACGCCGGACAGCACAGTGGCCACTACTGGTGTACCGGTCAACGGAAATATCTGACTTAGTGACCTATATATATATACAATACAAAGATTTTAAGTGATAAAAAAACATGATGATAACATCTTTTCAATCGTTTGAGACGCGGGGAAAGATACGTATTTTGTAATTTTTCACGAATAAACGAAAAAAAAATTGTCTAATCGCGTATATCGGACCCTTACTTGAACAGCAAACCGTCTTGGGCCATCGAATAAATGATCCTGGGCATCGGAAACATGGAACCGAACATGCTGACCAACAACCCTGCCATGGCACCCGCGGCCACGATCATCTGACACCTAGGCGCGCCTACCTGCACAAACATGTCTAGTAGAGCGGCGTTCTCGTCGATTTTCGTATACGGTACTGCAAACAAAAAAAAATATTAAAAATATTATTCAAATATTAAAATTGATTATTGCCTGTATAATAATTATAGGCGGGTATAGGCACGTAACCAGAATTTTTTTAGGGGTATTTTAAGTTTAAATATAAATTGTTGTGGTAGAGTGTTGCACACTCTAAGTTGTTGTAGTCATCAGTGTTCATAATATAATAATACAGTAGAAATCACTATAACGAGCATGGCTTCGAACGAAATACTACTTACAACAAGCAAAACGTTAGGTCCCGGCACAAGGCCATATGATTGTATGTTAAAATATACGTCTACAACGAGTATGGTTATTACGAGTTATCGGCTACAACGAGTAAAATAAAACGAACTTGATTAACGACCTTCCAGTTACTACGAACAGGCACCTTTAAGATAAGAACTTTTGGCTATTATTTAGGTCGATTAATCATTGACATATATGTATGTATTATCTTTAGTTGTGTAGATATGGATTACTTGTTAATAATAAACATTATTCCTACAAATTCTGGTGTTTTCAAGTTAATAAAAATTACAAATAGCGCCAGTTGTGTGAAGACGTTCCACCATGTAGCGTCGTCAGTTTACGTTGGACGAAAAAATCGGAATAATCGGGCGGTTAAAAAATGGCGAGAAAAACAGCGTGATCGCAAAAGAATTTGGCACCTCTTCGTCGACAATTTCAATCATATGGAAGAATCGGGATCCGTTGAAAAATATGGCTGTACTTCAGCCAATGGACCAGAGCGTTATTAAGAACATTAAAGCTCATTACCGGAATCAGTTAGTACTGAAAATGATTGAGGATATTGAGAATCATGTAGAATCAAAAACAACTGTTTTGGATGCCATAATAATGCTGGATAAAGCTTGGTGTCATGTAACATCGACGGGGATTGCTAATCGCTTTCGGCATGCAGGTTTTTGTAACGTTTCGACCGATACAACACAGCTACAAGCAGACAGTGTATTGATTAATGACATCGATGAGGACTACGTACAGACTGATGACGACCTCATAACGTCAGAAATTCAAACGAATGAAGATATAGTCGACAATGTCTCATAGCCAACCAACAAGTTGAGCCAGATAATGATACTGATATCGATGAGCTTGATGATGAGTTTGAAACCGTGCCGTCAATATCCGAAGCTCGTGTTGCATTGAAGACACTAGAAAGATTTTATTACACAAAATATGAAGGTACAGATGCTGAAAGAAAAGCGTTGTATTTATTAGGAACATCGATCAACACTAAATACACGAAGCAAAGTTCAATCAAAGATTATTTTAAGAGATTAAATTCAAGTGTTTTATAATTATGTTTAAGTAATATGTATTGATAAATAAAGTATTAAATCTCCAATTATGATAATTGATAATAAATGTATAAATAATGTATGTGCATACATGTATAAAGTCAGTATTAATCTCGATTATAAGTAAAATAAAAAAAGTCGTCGGTTTTATTTTTGTATTTTCCGCTTTTAATCGGTTACAACAAAGGCTCGTTCTAACCGCATATAACGAGCTACCGGTTATAACGAGAAAAACTAACTGGCCTTTGAAACTCATTATAACCGATTTCCACTGTATTATCAAATTTTAAATTGAACCACATGACAACATATTATTTCTATATGCCTGAAGCATGGCTTTGAAAATAGGTAGTTACCTATAATATTACGTTAAAACGGTTTACTACGATTTCGAATGAGACTCGTACTTTGTAAACAGATATTAAATAGTTTAGAGGCTTATTATTTAGAGGATTATATAGCTCTCTAAATAATAATTCCCAAGCCCGTTAAAAAACATTTCAATAGTTTTATTACTTTACGTGCGAAAATTAATTTTTCCGTCGGGTGATCTCGGGCGCACTTCTTTGTTTTCGTCCGTTACTAATATATTGTTCTGTGCCGGTGTGCCTATTATTGATGTTCAGTATTACGCCGCGACTTCCAAATAAAATCGAAGGTCGTGTCTGACGTCATCGTGAAGTTGTCCGTAAGGTCCGAAATCACGCCGTTAGTTTCGTGCCTCGCGATTAAATACTTTCAATTTCTGTCGGCAAGCACTGCCCCACCTTAGAGTACAGTATTTTCCGTCATCGCTGATTCGAGTAAAAATAAGTCCTCCCCGTACCACAGCAACTGGACGCCATGTCGATATTGACGACGTGTTTGCATCAATCTTGCTTACGAATCGTATAATATATCGCGCGTCGGTCTTATCTTATCGATATTACCATGATGTCTGCCGGTTATACGGCGCCAGTGATGTATTCGTAATTTTTTTCTAGGATATACGCTCCGCACATAGGCGTATATAGGGGAGGGGCTGTGGGTAATTACCCCCCCCCCCTCTGATATATAGCTATATGGGACAATCGAGAGTTTACTGTATACTGATCTCGGGTAGACACGTATCGCAGTTAATCATTTTTTTTTCAATTCGTTGCCAAGAAAACAAACAAAATGTGTATTTAAATACTAGAGAAAATAACTAAAACACTTGTACGTCCGATGGCATCGTCGATTAAAATATGTGTTGATACTTGATACTAAATAAGCTCTTCGAAAGCTAAACCCTCTGATGCCAACTGCAGTAGGAAGTGTAAGTGCGGCTGGAGAGTTAGATTAGCGGCCCACATCTCTTTTCAAATTTCTTGTCCAGTATAATGTTTGTAAAAATATGGCTATTTAATACGTTCTACGTGAAACTAATCGCTTGTAATCAACAGGTTATAAACGTCCACGATTCGATCCCCGGCCGACGACAATATTTTTTAATTCATTTAATTTATTGTTTATCAATTGATGATTATCAGTAATTTATGAGTTATACTAAAAAGCAACATTTTTTTTCAAAAATTAATAAAAATTAGGTAAGTACCTATATATTGACAAGGAATTTACTAGTTGATAAGTTATCTCAAATAATATAATACGATACACGTTGACACATTCTTTCAAAAAAAAAAATGCAGTAAAGCACGACCACATTACAGGAAAAAAAATGTAAAAATAAGTTTTAGTTGCATAATGCATTGACTTAAACATACTATTTGAACTCTTACTCCTCAAGAGGGGCTTCGGATTAATCTATAGACTGAACACTCATACTCCTTTATTTGGTCCTATGCCAACAGGTGAAACTGAGAAGTGATAGATCCATGTGACCATGCATAAATTAAATTAAAATATTACTATTTAGTAATCATATTTATAATCACATTGATATACTTAGTACTTAATACACGTTAGTAGTTACTATAAATATACCTTCTAATTTCTGTATAACAGTAAATAGGATAGGTATAAAAAATAATACAAATAAGCCATTTATGTTTTTAAATCGTTAAAATAGTGAAATAAAATATTAAAATATAATATGGCACCGTTACGCTGTCCCGAAGAGACTTATTCGCCAGCGACATAATAATATTCTTGTATAATTGCTCACAATATATATATTATATTATTTCTATTCATTAATTCATATTGATTATTGATTCATTGTTTTATAATTGTATTGTATATCCAACTGCCCTATGGTGGCGTGATTTGTCGTATAGCCGACCACCCATTTTTAGGAACTAAATGCTGAACAATATACATTATATTATATTATATTATATTATTTAGGTTGTAATAAATTCCGTATCTGCCAATAGCAATCGTCCATTAACATAAAAAATATAATGGGTACCTATTTCTTAAACAAAACTGGGGTAGTATAATAATAACATTATTGAATGCGTTTAGTGTTTGATCTATTGAAGCCTGATATTATATTTATATTTATATTTATAAACAGGGCACACGGTTGAAAACAATAAACACATTCGATGTGATTTCAATAAGATTAGACTCGAAAAATAGTTTTGTTCGTATGGTTATGCACAGTTATACGTTCCGAGACGAGCTTTGTAAATTATAGAGGCATAGAGGCATTTCCTTCGAATGGTTATTATTTTTGGTTAAGAATAAACTGTGAGTAATTTCCGGCGAATCGTGAAATAAGTTAGAGAAAAGCTAAAATAGTTCTGAATAGTTTTAAAGAAAATCAACTTGTATCATAATAAAGCTGCGGTCTTTTCCCTCGTATACAAGTAAATAAATAATACTATAAATGCTACAGAGACGGAAATATTATTACGTTATATTATATATAGATAAAAAAATGTATAAATCACACAAAACTAAAACAAAAACAACAAAAGCTTCGGAGTTTGCAAAGTGTATATTTTCTATGCTTATATATTTTTATTGTGTGTGCTCGCAATAATTAGAATGTATAAATTACATATATTATACTGCGATCAAAAGTTATCACTGGTGATATTAATTGACATAATAGATTATTTGTTTTTAATTATCTTAATATTATACAGAATGACATGAAGTTACGAATAATAAATTGTGTTTTGCATTAAATTGTTTGAAACACTATTATTTCTTTTCATAAAAAAAAAAAAACGAATGTTTTTTGATTTTAAAACGGTTCTTAACGATAGTCTTACATAATATTAAAATTGAATGAAAACGGGATTGTTGTTTGTAATAACAAATTACAAATATATATTATTTTTTATTCTCCTGTATAGTCGCATTTTACTTATTCGTTATTTTCTCTGAAGATGTGAGTTGGATATTGAATTAATATACGTATCAGAAATCTAACGCTACAACAAACACTGAAGAAAACAAAATATTATCCCAAGTTGTGTAAGCATATCCAGTCAAAAAATGTGGGAAATTTTACAAATGTTTGTTTAGATGGTATAATAAAATGTGTGAATTTTTACTTTAAATCGTAATGATCGGGAGACAAAAAACTAACAGGATAAAAAGGATTATTTAGCATTTTTTTGTTTTTCTAAATATATTGTATTGGTAAAACCGATAATGAGGCATTAACATTTCGTTGAAACTTAATTCGTTGTAGACCGTAAGTACGTCGAATTATTTCCTCAAATATTACGTTTTCTAAAAAAACAAAAATATTACTTACGATATTTATGTTTATTTGGTATTTACCCAATATAATATTATGATTATATTATTAATGTATAGAAAAAAAATAGAAAATAAATTCAAATACAACATAGGCAATAATATACTTGTATCTACGAAATTGTCTGGTGAACGTTATCTACTAATCGTGGAGTGCGCAAGGTGATACTGATTGATAATGATACATAATTTAATACCCGCCGTTACGGACTTCTGTTAATCAATTTTTTTTTCATAATATATATGCACACGTTTTATTTATTACTACAGTGAGGATTTTAATCACCATTAAAAAGGTGTATTTTTTAAAAGTTTTTTACACAAATAAAATTGATTTATATATTAGGTACCTACCTATATATTTCTTTCTATAAAAATGCATAATTAATCGACAATTTTAAACAATGAAAAATGTTTAAATGTAATAAACAATTGATAGGTGTTTTACACGGATAACACTTAAAACAAAATACAACAAAAGGTGGGTAAGTGGATGTCACTCTGCTGTACAGAAGGTTACAAGTGGGTCACTATAATGGATGGTGTTAAATTTGAATTCAATGATATAATATCATTGTATAAGAAAAACGATTCTGAGCGAATACGGTCAGTCAGCCTATGATATTACCAAGTATATTTGATGATATTATTGTGAATAAAGTAATTTATATATTTACTTATTTACGTGAAACCTTGTTTTAAATTTTCAATCCTTAGCTATAAAAGTTGAACATTTTATAAGTTTTTAACTACATTTATTTTGTCAAAATTTAAACTTTAAATGCTTATAAAAAAAATTGTGCCTATGTATTTTTAATATTTTTCAATTGCTATTAGAAAAATATATCAGGAGCCTTATATTAAATTTTCACGTTTTTTTTACCCAACAAATAACATTTTATTGATATTTACAGAAAAAAAAAACTAAAAAAATTGAAAACTGACAATGTCCGTAAACAGCTGAAAAAGAGTCAAATTATTTTCAATATGTTATCGTGTATGAAAATGCTAATATAAACATTCAGTGAAATTTTCAAGTATCTACGGTCATTTGTTTTTGAGTTGCACCAAAAACTAAAATCGATTTTCTCGAAAACAGATTTTGCGTAAAAATTCCGTTTCTCCTTAATTTTTCTTTTGTTTTTCACGGCGCTTTGAAAACTACTGGGAAATTTTTACTTTTGACCCTCAAAGTACCAAATATATTCACTTTCCTATCAGAAAAGTTACTATTAAAGAAAATCCAAGCACTTTTACTGTCCCAAAAGGTGATGATAGACACAAAAAAACAATAAAAAAAAAACACACATCATTGTAAAATCAATACATTCATCGCTTCGCTCAGAATCTAAAATAAACTAATCAATATTTTTAGTGACGAGCGATATGAAATCCCACACAGTTCAATAATTATTAAATGTTTTAAAGAAGTACCTATATTGTTGTTATACACAGTTTTTTCTATTAAAAACAAATACAAACGCATTATAGTTGTGATACATTTATATTGAACTCTAAAATCAACTGCATTATTTTAAATCATTGAAATTTATCTTTATTTTCATTAAATTCACCTTTATTTTTATATAATTTGCAGTAAAATAAAATTACCTGCTTTAATACCATTATACAGCTACGAACAATAAATTATAAAACCAATCTCTACTTAACAAAAAAAAAAAAAATGTTAATACCTATAATGGTTTAATTTTCATTTTTTTAGTGTATGTTATTAAAATACCATAAAAACTTAATTTAATAGATATCCTAAACTGTATTACGTGGCTTATAAACTTATGCATTTAATATCATTTTAATTATTTTTTAATTTCGATATTTTAATCGATGTATCTCCGAGTGAGATTTATAAATGGCCGTAAACCTATTTATAAATGGCTGTACGATTTTACAATATATTTTAAGAAGTTTTCACACCAAATTATCAATATTTACTTACCTATAAGTGTGAGAATAATCGAAGAGCTAACATAAGCTACAAGTATGATGACCAAACTAGCCATTATGGCCAGTGGAATAGATTTTTTCGGGTTATGAGCTTCTTCGCCGGTGGTAGCAATTATGTCGAATCCAATAAAAGCGTAAAAACAAGTTGCTGCTCCTTTAAATACCTGTATAACAAAATAAATTAACATTAAATAAATTACCTACAAGGCAATATTTATTATTATATATTATATTTAAAAGTCGTATGAACTATAGAGAGAGAGAGTATAGCTAAAAAATTATAATTTTTATTAGGTTCGAGTTATTGAAACCTCATCACAGATACACGCGTAATATTCACATATTATAATATTAATATACGAAATTCTTATAGCATAGATAATAATATGCGTGCTTAACAATTAATGTCTTGAAAATGTATATATTTTTTATTGTGTTCGGTGTATAATCAGCATTAAATAATCGTCAACATTTTGACGTTCATAATGAATGAAACAAAATTTGTCTCATAATTATTACATGTTATTATTATTATATTTTGAAGATTGTGTGGACGAGTGAAAAAATCTTTGTATTCCATAAATTTATGGCCAGCAGCTCTTATTATATAAGCTATTTTGTCTTGTATATTATTTAATTTTTTTTTTTTTTGAAAACGTGTTTCTTTGAGAATTTCCTCTCATATTTTACGGATTCGTCAATTTATTATACGCATCTTCACTCCTGGAATACCTCTGTCATAAGACTAACGTTTCATGAATTTGTGTTTGTTTTATTCCGTATATTTTAGATTTAATATTTTTATATTGTTATGTAACAAAAATATACTTTATGAAATGGAATTCGTATGAGTTATATATTTAAAAAAATGAACCTTCTAATAATAATAGTGTGTTCAACGACCAACTAATTCTGCTTTTTAAATTGTTTATCTATTAAATAAAATCCTAAAAAAAATATAGGTAAATACATTTTACAACATTCAATATATTATTATGAAAGTATTTAACTTTAGGTGTATTATTTATAATTTAAATTTGATTCAGCTATAATAATATATTATTATTATAGTTTTATACTGTGATAACTAACTAGTTATAAGACTTCATATATTTCGTTCTAAAAACGTGTATAAAGTAAGCATTTAGTAAATTTTTTAGTCAATTTAGTATCGACCCGTCAATTTTGGATCCTCTACTTCGATATTCAATTTGTTTTTAGATTATTCCACGTTCAGGCAAGTAGGTATAACATACATTTCGGTATTTTAGAGTTTAAAAATGTAAAAGAAAGCGTGATCGAGCATAGAGGAGTTTCATGGTACATACTACATATTATATAGGTCACTGGTATGATTGTCTTCAGATTCAATGATAAATAACTGAATTCTATTAACGATTCTGGGCCGAGAGTATATATTCCGAAAAGAGCAAATATCATCCCGTGAAATCGATATCGTTTCAGCGCTAGTTGGAAATCGAAAAGTTTAAAATAAACATTGAAATATGTTATATTATAAATTAAAATGTATATCTAAATAATAAAAGTGTGGATATTTTCATCATTTTTAGCACGTCTCGAAAGTTCATGTTTTTAAGTTTTTCTTAGAAGCTGAATGTTCAAAATATGATTTAACTCAAATTTGTTTCATATAACATACAACACAAAATATAGAAAATATTTATATTGCATATATTTTTTATAATAATAATAATAGAGAAGACATAATATATTATTAATTTTTTTTTTTTTTGAAAACGTGTTTCTTTGAGAATTTCCTCTCATATTTTACGGATTCGTCAATTTATTATACGCATCTTCACTCCTGGAATACCTCTGTCATAAGACTAACGTTTCATGAATTTGTGTTTGTTTTATTCCGTATATTTTAGATTTAATATTTTTATATTGTTATGTAACAAAAATATACTTTATGAAATGGAATTCGTATGAGTTATATATTTAAAAAAATGAACCTTCTAATAATAATAGTGTGTTCAACGACCAACTAATTCTGCTTTTTAAATTGTTTATCTATTAAATAAAATCCTAAAAAAAATATAGGTAAATACATTTTACAACATTCAATATATTATTATGAAAGTATTTAACTTTAGGTGTATTATTTATAATTTAAATTTGATTCAGCTATAATAATATATTATTATTATAGTTTTATACTGTGATAACTAACTAGTTATAAGACTTCATATATTTCGTTCTAAAAACGTGTATAAAGTAAGCATTTAGTAAATTTTTTAGTCAATTTAGTATCGACCCGTCAATTTTGGATCCTCTACTTCGATATTCAATTTGTTTTTAGATTATTCCACGTTCAGGCAAGTAGGTATAACATACATTTCGGTATTTTAGAGTTTAAAAATGTAAAAGAAAGCGTGATCGAGCATAGAGGAGTTTCATGGTACATACTACATATTATATAGGTCACTGGTATGATTGTCTTCAGATTCAATGATAAATAACTGAATTCTATTAACGATTCTGGGCCGAGAGTATATATTCCGAAAAGAGCAAATATCATCCCGTGAAATCGATATCGTTTCAGCGCTAGTTGGAAATCGAAAAGTTTAAAATAAACATGGAAATATGTTATATTATAAATTAAAATGTATATCTAAATAATAAAAGTGTGGATATTTTCATCATTTTTAGCACGTCTCGAAAGTTCATGCTTTTAAGTTTTTCTTAGAAGCTGAATGTTCAAAATATGATTTAACTCAAATTTGTTTCATATAACATACAACACAAAATATAGAAAATATTTATATTGCATATATTTTTTATAATAATAATAATAGAGAAGACATAATATATTATTATAATTTTTGAAATATTTTGCAGTTTTTGAAGTATATTCCCATAAAAATGCATATTTTATACAAGAAATTGCATATTTAAGATTCTTCTAAAACATATGAATACATATAATTTATTGTATTTTACTTTCTCATTAAGTTCTTGGAAGTTGGAACTCAGGTTATTAGTATTACAATAGTTATGTGCCGAGTTAAAACTATTAGCAAGCTTGTTCAATCGTATAATCCTCATATTATAATATTGTCATTCAGCAATGAACAAATAAAACTTTAGTATATAGGCTAAATTAATTTGAATGTTATTTCATTAAATAAAAATAATAGATACTTAAAATTTGCTTTATGCCATATGTTTATTTTATCAATTACTTAACTTGATAAAATTTTCAAAATATTTTTACTTGTTTTGAGTTATTTACTGTCATTTTCAAATTTCATTTTTTTATTTTTTTTCATTAGGTTAAAAAGTGTAAAATTTTAATACAACGCTCCTGATATATTGTTGCAAAGCAGTTGAAAAATATTAAAATCACATAAGCACAATTTTTTTTATGAGCATTTAAAGTTCAAAAATATATAATATAAAATATATAAAATGTTCAACTTTTATAGCTAAGGATTTAAAATTTTAAACAAGGGCTATTCTTATTACCCACTTGTGACCTATTGTACAGCAGAGTGACTTGTTTTAATTGTATTGTACCTACCGAATAATCAGTTATTTTTATTTCAATAATACTCGTTAGAAAAAGTACCTATAAGTATAGTAAGAATAATAATCATAAACAAATTTTTAATAATAATATTTCATACACGTACCGTATAATTATTATATTTTTGTACAAAAATAATATTATAATAAGCCTCTTTTATCTGATAACCTGACATCGTGGTTACTTTTATCATCCTCTATATATTTATACTGGCTGAACAAAACGTCCATTAGAGTTTAACAGATACTCAAATATTTAACAGGCCCTTAACATCAAACAGTAACCATGATTGGTCCATTAAATTTTAACTAGACATTAAATTATAAAATTGTCGGACAACCTGACATTAAACTTTTAAACTTAATTTATCTACATTATAACAGCGTGCAATGTGTTTAAATCCACTACCCAGTGTTAATTATTGTCATTTAATTTAATTTTCTTCGTTTGTTTTCTCTCGAAGATAGGGCACAAAAATAAGTGACCCAGTTCCGTTCCTTATAATCTGGCATGTTATATTGTTATAACTTATAACGGAATACTGCAATCATTCAAAATTAATTTAATTCTATTGATAATAATTAATATAGTTAGGTATATAACACCAATCTGAGATATTATTTTAAGAAAATTAATGGCCTCGCACTCCGTAATATCCACTAGGTATCTCACCAGTTTAATTATTATTACAACTATAGAGTGTCTATAATCATCGAAGATAATCTCTAATTGAAATTGAACAAAACTAGTCTGAGCCTAATAACGTTATCGACGGGAAAAATGATTAATGAAATAATAATGTTTTGTTATTAAATTTATCCGAATCCAACTTTCTGTTCCAATTAATTAATTTAAACAATAATACTGCCGTCTGCCACTAAATATAATAATATAAAGGTAAATGTTCTTCAACCTCAGATTCAACCTTAGCTAATCTTTCACATTCGACCATCCATATAAATGAATATACTTTTGTATTAGTCATACATTATGTTAAAATAGTTGTCGAAGATCGAAACGCGCAGTCAATTATAGGAAATTATTGATTTTTAAACAAATACTTTTTGAATCGTCCATGAATGATATATATCTTCGTCCGATAACATTAGCGTGTTCTCGTGTACAATGTACAATATTTGTCGAAATAAGCTTTTAGGTACGTCATAAATCTAAAGTTGAACCACATTTAACTATTAATATATTGTTTTAAGATTAATTGTCTCATAAACAATAAATCAAAAACGAATTCGTGAGTTACATGAGTTCAGTTCAAATTTTTTATACTAATCTCATTCAACGTTCACTGTGTTTTTAAACATAAAAGTTTATGTTTGAACTTGTAATGTATTATTAGTTTTCTAAAAATATAGTTTTAAATAATTACTAGCCATCTAATATTTGTATGGACAGTTTATACATTATCGGCAATTACTACGATGAAAAATATTTTTCTTATCAAAAATACTTAACAATTTCCGAATTTTGTGAAAAGTTAATTGCGATTTTTCTGTTCAAAGTAAAAAAAATCATTATCATTTTATTGTTATGTTCTTTTATAAATTCTAAAAATATACTTTTCCAATTTGCATTTAGTATACGGCAAAAAACCACATAAATAATTAATTTTCTCAAATTATAAATATCACCCAAAATGTATAGTAAAAACATAACTGCTTTTTAGATCTTTTATTTATAAACAAATGTAAATACAATTTTCTGAGCTTTCTATTATTTATAACGGTATGGTAGATAAAGGTCAAGATATCGTTAATTTATTTAGTCGTCACGTTTCATAAACTTGTATATAAAAAAAAATCCTCAGGTCCCTTATTCGTATACTACAATTTATATAGCCTTTTTGTGTTCTAAATAAATTAAAATAAACAATAAATTTTCCTTGTAGAAAAAATAATTTTTAATTTCATGATTGAAAAGCGAATATTGAGAAATGTCCATTAGTATAAGGTTACTTATTGACGGGTTGTCACTTTAATGATACATTAATATAGTTTGTTTACAATATTCTTACTTATACTTACACCTCTATCCGTATACTTGTCATTTTGCTGCTTTTCTTTAACACTTCTTTATATAAATTATTTCTATCAATTTTATCAATATTTTTACAAGTTAAATTCTTCAAAAATGCGTGGATACGTACAGAATATTAATAGTTACCAACTATGATCCAATTTTGATTTTACATTTCCTAAAATAATACATTATGTTATGTTGAAAATTTCTAAATAAATGTATTTATGTAAAACATAAATTTATATTTGTATAATAGCAGAATATTATTTACTGAAATAAATTTACCGTTATATAATAATATATAGGGCATATGTTATCATTTTGCTAATGCAATATATTTAATTTACTATATCAATTTGTTTTCTATAATTGTGAACAATCTATAGATAACGTTATTTTTCGAAATGTTTAAAATGTACAACGATTGTATTTTTATTTTTACTAACAAGCTAATAAATATCGATTCATAATGATATCGGACCGTTGTTTGACTCTGTTTCAACTCAAAGAATTCGATATAATAATATGTTATTATACACATGATATTTCTTTAAATTATTCTGATATTATATTATTAAACTCTTTTGAAATTATTATACATCAGGTGTTCAGGATATTGTTTTTCGTTCTTATTACTTATTTCGTTTGTAAACGATATAGTTTTTCCGGACTCTCGTGCGTTGTGTTATTCCAATCGACTCACACGCCAATACAATTATTATAATATATTGTTCCCAAAATATTAAATTACGTAAATTACGTACGTATAACGTATTATAACAATATCGGTTAAGTAATATATTAAGCTGTTCGAATGTCGTTTTGTTTCACTGTTCAAAATATAAATCCAATTACAGAGCTACAAATTAACCCTTAATAATACATTTCTCATCGTTGCATATTGTCAAGATGTTCTCTTTGAATTTAAACTTGTATTTCAAATTTATATTCCGTTTTAAGTAAACGTTCGCGGAAATCATCAAGTCCGTTTTAATTAAACGAAATTGTTTCATCTCCAACGAGTCCGACATCCCGCAATGTCCCGATGTGTCTTTAAATCTCACTTGATATTCAGTTTCATTCAAAATATTCCTCAATAGTCTCTATGAATCTAAAGCCGGCACTATACCTATTAATCATACTCTATTCCGGATTAAGAAAAGATGCGTCGAAACTGAATTTTTTTTTTTATTTGCGACATAATTTTTGTTAAACTACTGACAATAAACCTGCACATCACCACGTCTCTACCACTTATTATTTTTTTTAACATACATTAGAAATATATCAAGGTACAACTACAAACTAATTATTTTTCCATTTAAAATAATCTTAAATATTATATCTGTCTATGACGATTTCAAAGTAAAGAATAACAACTTTATATTCGGTACATGACCAAATTTAATGGAGTGATAAATCGCAAAGACCACGATTTTCAAAAGTTTAATAATTTATTATTCCATTATTATAAGAGCATAAAACACCACGCATAGACTAATTGATGTAACTCTGCTTATTATAATAGTTAACCAAAATATTTTTTTTTTTTTTTTAAAAGTGGGAAAGTAAGAAACCGTTCTGCTATAGGTACAAAAGGCAATAGTAGGTTTCCAGTGTACCTCATCATTGAGCAAGTAACTGTAATGTGCTAATGTATATACAAAATACTTTACGACGTGTCAAATCAAATATGTATTTTGCGTAAGTCTTTCTGATATCTCCGGTCAAAATAAATTATCTTTAGATTTTAAATCTTCCAACGAGAATAAATGTATCCCAACTTTTCATGTACGTATATATTATTTAATAATAAATGTATTATCCTCCTTTATTGCGTCAAATTAATTTAAGTTAACCCCACATTGTAAGACAGCGTGATATTACAGCTTATTTTAAACTATAAACATTACACTTAAATATGTATCATGTTTTTATTGTTAAATTTGTATCGTGTAGTAATGTAAACTATTTTGGCAAAACTTGTTTCGCTATTTAACAGAATAATAACATAATTAGTGTACTAGGTATTATTCTTCATACAATTATATTTTCTCTTTCACGTAACTTTTTTAACGGTATTGCGTTAAACATGTTTACCTATAATCGTATATATTATACTTATGATTACAACTAATTTATTATATTTAATTTTATAATTTATGTATTAATTACCTATATACAAATATCTGTGAAATATATTTTTAAAAATGTAAAACTTAAAACATCTTATTTGCTCATTGAAATAAGGTACTATGTTATTTATTCTTATGAGAAAACTATATGCTGAAAAGTCAAATTACTCAATAATTAATTCGTAAATGTATATAATTTAATATCTGCTCACTATTACACTTGAGTTGCAGTTATATGTATATGCAATTTTACGATTCCCGGTACAAGAGCACCAAAGGTATTTCAAGACGTTAAAATGGGTTTTGTTAACATGGACGAGATTTCAGTGCAGTTACTGAGGGATCAATAAAAAAAAGGACAGAAAAAGAGGTCGTAATCAACCGACTGAAGACGTGGTCGTAAAAACGAGGTGACCATTCTCGGCAGTATTATTAGACCGGTTACTGCCCATATACCAACACGATTTATTGCCATTCCCATTCACTACCATGCCTTCATTTATGGGCAATGCGAAAATTCATTTTTTATTTTATTATCCTATTTATTTATAACAGTATGACACTTTTCGAGTATTTGCAATTGGTTCGGTGGTGCCCTAAACAAAAACCAACAGCTATTCATTAGGCTACAACTCATAAGTTACTGTATATCGTTCCAGATAAACGATTAATATTTTGGTTTGGACAACGATTGTAATTATGATAAAAAACCAATCAAAACGATGAACAATACTCATGATATTTAAATACAAATTTAAATAATAAGTTTTTGAAAACTTATTATTGATTACAAAATATATGGTATCTTTTTGTAAACTTCTTTACTGATATTATATAGTTTATGTTCACTGGAATGGAATTTCGATTGGGCACCTAAGTAATATCTATTATATTGTATTTCAATATTATATCTACTGTTGTTTATTCGAAATATTTGTTTACAACAAATAAAATCTATTGACGCGATAGATATACATACAGTATTTATTTTATTTTTGACTATATATATATATATATATATATTACACGTAGTACCTATACCTATGGATTTTTAGTTGTTTACACTGAAATACCCCACTATACAATTGAATTCGTACTATCGTTGACAGCTCCTTCTTGTCTTTCAAAGTGATTGAGAGGCCATATAACTCATCGCGGTTATCGTACGACTTTTGTTGGTTCATACGTCAAATTTATCCAATGCGTGAGACACATCGATTAGCCTAAAAGGCATATACATTTCGTATATCAGTCGTCTCAGTGGAAGTTATTTAAATTTTATTTTAACAGACCAAGATTTAAAGGCAAGTAGAAAATAATATAGGCTTATTTCGGAAGGCAAATGTATAAAAAAATAAAATGTTTACAATATACTATAGTCGGTTGGTTTTAGTAATTTGTATTGAAATCTTGAAACTAAACATTAAAAAAAAAAATTGACTTTTCCTCTATTTGAACGTCACTTTCTAACCTCTTATAATTATTAATTTAAACTAACATATCTATTCAACTCTTAATTTTCCAAAAATAAACCCAAATTCGTTCCTTGAAAATAGTTACCAAAATCTTAAAAATGTATAGTTATAAACAAACTAACTATGTATTAGGTATACTTTTTTAATCAACTAATGAAAATATAAAAACTCGCACAAAATGATCTACCGGTCAAGATAAATCTATAGTTTACATAAGCAAAGTGTGAGAGGATTATCAAAGGATTATGTAAGCGTTGAGGAACAAGGACAAACGTACCTATGCATAACAAAAGGCGCACTGTTGTTTGTCCACGTCTGTAACTTAAGGCCAAATTTATTTCAATACCCCCCTAAATTCACACCCCGTTTGATAAAACACGTTCAACATTGCTTTTTTAAACTCATATTTTAATTTATTTGAGTTTTAACCAAATGTATTCAGAATTGTTTCGAGTTTTGTTATAAATAAAAATGTGTAGGGGTAGGTAGGTAGGTGGATACTGTACAAAATAACTCAAATGAATTATTTTAAAAAAAGTACATTGTACTAAATGTTTGTATATTATCGTAGAGAGTATTATAGAGAGCGAACGCGTACTTCTCGTTACATTTTACACAAACGACTTGGTGTTTTTGAGTAAATTGTTAAGCCACCCGCTGCAGGTGCACTTGCAGAATATAGTATTTTTAGACTTAAAAGTCACCTATAATAGCGATCGAATACAGTCCGTGACGTACATGACAATATTATATAATATCGTTTTTTCACTTAAATTTTGACGACGTAAAAACAACAAGCGACCGTCGCGTCGTCCGTTAACACCTGCAGCATTTTACCGATTCCATAATATTATATTATTAATATCGGTAGGTACCTACCGACTTTTTTTACCGAGTGCGTTTAACACAAAGGCGCAGGGCCAAAAAATAAAAATAAAAAAAACTAACCGTCGCGAGTTTGCAATATTATTATTATCTCGCCGCGCCGTCGATATTGACTTTCGGTAAGTACACGAAGTTACGCGTTCCTCTATAATAAATTCAGCTATCACGCGTGGGACATCGTGGAACGCCTGCAAGTTATAGTAGTTCTATAACCAAATTATTTTACGCGAATACACAACGTATAGTTTACCGATAGGTAGTATAATAATAATAAAATAATAGTATCGTATCAACCCACCTAATGGTTCAGAAGTCGACAAAGCTTTTACGACGGTAGTAATAATAATAATAATAATAATAATGCTGATGATACGACTGCGTCTATATATAATATACAATATCTTTATTATTATATAAACGCGTTTCGAGCAACAGTTTGACGAACTTACCCCGCCCCAGCCGTTCGGCAGAAACCCATCGTTCTTGGTCCAATTATCGAGGTTGACGTAGAACAATCCGGCGCTCATGAGAAACACCCACGCAGCCAAGTTGATGGCGTTCATCAGATGGTTAAATATCAAACTTTTTTTAACGCCAGCTGCAAGGAGCACCATCATCAACAGAGTGATACCCGCGGCCAGGATATCCGGTTTTCCTGTAACGTGATAAATATTATATATTAAACTAATGATATATGTTTTACCGGCGTCGTCGCATAAACGTATTATATAGCATTATAATATATCATGTGCATAAGTATATCATAATATTATTATAAGACAATAAGACCATCCACAACGTTCGTTGCGATAATTTCCCATATACGTGGTATACCGTGTTTGAATATATAATAATATATGAATAATAAATAATCATTGATTTCTTTACGGAACACCTCAGTTTTGTACTAAACGCATAAATACGCAACTTCAAATGTCTACGCGAAGTAACGAGGCGAATCCAAAAAAAGTACCGAGCACTGTAGAGACAAAAGTTCAACACGATAAATTATTATATTGCTAATTTTAAACGCCCCGTTTGACCCCGATTTATACGCTGAAAATGCACATACTTTTCAAATTGCACTTGACATGAAATTAAATTGCGATTAAAAATCCATACATGTTTCACTGTGACGTGGAATCTAATTGTTATAAAACGTATCTTTGTATATTTGAGTAAAAAATCATGTTGATCGCATACTTCTGCAGCGTCATGATAACATAAGGAGGCGCTTCATTTGGCCATAATATTCGTAGACAAAATACGATGAGTTATCTCGCATTAGTTCGTACTATATAAACGAGTATTTACGTTTTAGGTTATTGGACTAGGATGGTGGATCACTAAGCCGACAAAACAACAAACAAAGAAACGATACCAAATATTCATAAAAATTTTAATTTCCGGAAAATATAAAACAACGACTAATTTTAAACTTTCCATGCACACTAATAATACACTTTATTGAAAACATGGTTATTTTTATCTAACAGTTTGCACAACTAACTTTGGAAAAAAAATGCACCATTAATTTTATTATAATGATGTCAATATAACCAACGAAAACCCACAATTTCATACTTATAGGAATAAAATAAACTATAATTTTTCAATAACATTGTTACTAATGATTATTATTATTATCTTGTCATTTTTTCCAACATACTTAATTATATTCGTAATATTCTCATATTGTAATCGAATGTACACTAATGTAACTATTATTAAAAGCTGATTGGCGTTGACTACCTATATAAAATAAATATAAATAATATATTGAATATTGATATACTGGCGTGACAAAATGTCTTTATTTTGATGTTTTTAGTACTCCTAACACCTGTTCACTGTTCAAATTTCATAGACAAAACATATATTATAGTGATTTGATGGTCATTATAAAACAAGCAATATTTTTTATTTATTTATTTGAAATACAAGCCCCAAGGTATTCAGTACAGAAAAATTAAATATACTTATACTAGTTTGACAAAAAAACATACATAGATAGCAGATATGTATCTATGTGATGAAATTTAAAGCAAATAAGACATATTAAATTAATAGTATCAACTACCTATGTTATTTATGATTTTACGAACCTTTTTTAGAAGTATTTATTATAATTTAATTTTATAAATTATTTTTAAAAACCAGTTATAAACCAAAATGATTTAACCTAATCATTAAAAAGTTATAAAAATATTATACCTAATGAATGTGTATATAAATTATTTAGGAATTAAGGAAATGAAAGTTTAAGCTCAGAAGTTAAAAAAAAAATAACCAATAATATAAGTTCTTAAAAATAGTTTCTAATCTTGTTAAATACGCCATAACAGACTTTAAATTATCCAACTAAAAGCAACTCTATTTATGTGTTTTTTTTTCAACAACGTCAACGACGACAAAAAGTAGAACAAGTAAATTTCAATTACACTAGATTAAGATTTTCCAATTTATACACCCATATTTGAACCTAGCTACCGAAGCAATACTGTAAATACACGAGGTCTGTGACGAGTTAAACGACTGAAATCCCGAATAATTTAATTTAAATCTAGCTTAACAAGCATTATGGCGATCTGCAATAATTCTACGGAAAAAATCTTGCCAAAATTGCTTAATCAATAACTGGGTCATACATTGATGTCGAAAAAGTGTTTTGAATAAATATTTTCTTTTACGGTTAACCCGTATTTATGAATTCAGCTTAAATCGTGCGCAAGTAAAAAAATATTCGTGTGCCCTATATTTTATTTTGTGTAATGGTAGTAGTAAAGGTGTTCGGTGAGACGCCATGGTAGTCGAAATTAATCAAATAAATCAGCACGATAAAGATGAAGAATTTTTCGAAAGTGCCAACATTTCGTATACATTCGCTTTAATGACGATTTTAGAAAAATATATTATATATACAACTATTGTATTTTACTGCTGTTCAAACAATTTAACTTTCAGCTGGTTGTGTGAGTGGTTTGAAAATAAATCGTAACAAATCCACTACGGATAAAACGTCAACGATGACGTACGGGTTTTAAAGTCTTGATGATATAATACTTAATCACTTTAGAAAATACTCTATGAATGTAAACTCAGGTGGTCAGATGTAATAATAATAAAATGTCCGAAGAATAAACGAGATAAAATAATTGAAACGTGCGCCGTGCTGGAATTATAATTACCAGAAAGTAGCTTTTATTAGACGAAAAAATCAAAACGTATTTATTATAGATTCGGTACATCCGTTTCCTTAGGGACTCGATCGACAAAATATTGTTACGTAACAAACGGTTTAAAAATAAACTTTTGTTCCGTTTTCCAACAATCCCTTTTTCGACTCTTATTCGATATAATAATACGTAATAATATATGACGCGTTTCATCGTACGATTTAATGAGCAAAAAATGATTTGATTTTATTCCTGTTTTTAATCCGTATATGTCAAACGCGCGCAGTATGATCGTTGAATGCAGGTCGCATATCCCATTGGACTTTGATCTTGTTATAACTCATAATATAATAGTATTATACACACGACGGTTTAAAGTAATTATAATAATAATTTAATAAACATTTTATTATAACTATAAGTGTAATAGCGAGTGAACATTTTTGCTACAGAAATCACAAACTTGTAAGATGTGGTAAAAATTTACTTGCAATTTAAATCTATAAAACATGAAGTACCTACTTATTCTTGTCGTAACAAAATGTACACCGTAAATTATTATAATGCAATACAAATCGTAGATGGCAGCGTTGGCCATTTTTACGTCTTTTGATATCCACTGTGTTTAACTCAGATTTCATGGGGGTGGAAAAAACGAGAATTCGTAATGTTAATATTATAGGTACCTTTTTAAGGATTAAAACACATTCGTTACTGCTGCTGAACTAAAAAATACGCCAGAATTAAAATTCTAGTTTCGTTCTTACATAATTTAATTATGAGTTCACGTTTTTTTACGTTCAGAACCTTGTTGTATATCTAAATAATTAAATATAATCTCGGTAGGAGAGAAAAGCCAATACGGATGGGGAAACCCGGTAGGAGTTTCAGGGGCATACGACACCCCCTTCCACCATAGTTTTGTTACTTAATACTATTATTATACGAGTACTAATAAAACAACGTTTTAAATGTATTATTATACACAATCTTGTAACTAAATTAAAACAAATACGTGTGTGTGAGTAGTGGGTGATACCCCCTTAAGAAAAATCCTGCAGAATACGCTTGCGCTGCAGGGCCAGTAGTTCCAGTAATATTTCGGAAATCCCAATGTATGTGTTTAGTTTTAAGTTTGTAATTTTATGTAGCACAAACATTTAATGTGTTTCCTAAAAAGTAAAAACAAAACGGTTAGAGCGTTAAAGGGTATAAAAAAAAGATATAAAAACGCTGTTAATAAATATTTCGTTTGAGCTAACGACGAAAACGTTTCCATCATTATAATCGAATTACCTACCTCTGCAAACCGCATACATATGATATATTATACAATATAATATTATTATAATAGTGTATTCGATCCCGCCATTTTTCGGAATAATTTCTATGATCGACGACTGATGACAAAGTTTTGAGGGTAATTTAATAAAATAAAATATTATGTACATAATACTGAGTTTTCTATTCTCGGTTCGCCGAGAGAATACGACTGCAAAGTGATAACGTAGGCTGTTGCGGCGGAGTACGAGGCGTTTTGGAACGGACAATATTAACAATAATAATATTTATGTAAAATCATTGTTTTAAACGGCAATCGAATAATCACCATCAACATAATAACGTGATATTAATTACATGTTCAGTATAATTATACTGGTACATTGTATACACATAAATATTGTATGGAAACTATCACAATATTAATATAATATGATATTGAATTTTGCGGGACGGTTTTGATAAACAAAAAATCAGATAATATATAGTAATTAAAACTGTACCATATATAAATAACTGTTAATTTTTGTATTTTATGTATGAATATTGTAAACTACATATTATATAGAACAGTTTAAAATAATATGATCTCGTCGAATACCCATCCGTTATATATATATCAAATAATATATTATGTAAAAATTACACACTATTCCTAGGTAATTGTATGCAGAGAATAATAGTAAATGTCGAAACGAAAATAATTATAACCTATATTTTAATGAGTATTATTAATAATTGAAATTTATTTCTGTTATTTTATATAGTTTTACATAATATTAATTATAAGTGTGATAAATATTTTATACACAGATACCTAGTAAGACCCTAAGACATTTGAAAAGATTCAATAACCTATTAAAAATATAATGAAGCCAAAGGACTAGATATTTTTATATTTTCAATTTTCACTGACTTAAAGTTAATTGGCTAAAAATTACTTTCAGTGCTTGAGTGGAAACTAATCATTCGGTGAATATTTAAAAATAGGTAATTATTATCGATTTAGGTATGCACTTATAAAATTATTCATCAAGAATACTTAATTATAATATCAACTAGTATACACATAATACAACTAATGATATAATTTTATAACATCGAATATAATGTCAGAATATTACAAAAAAATAATTTTAAAATGTCATACGTTCCTAACATATTAATAATAATAACGATATTATTCCGTAAATTATATCAAACAATGGCGCAAAAGACATAACGAGGAATTATGTGACCTGTATAATAATATACCGAATATTGTAAATGAGATAAAAAGTAAAATACTGGAATGGGCAGGTTATGCGTGGAGGAAACCTGAAGCCATAATAAAGACGATTTTACAAGAAAATCCAAGAGGGAAAAGACCTTTGGGAAGATCCCGAATGAAATGGGAGGACTGTGTCAAGAGGGATGTAGCAGAATTCTACCAGGATGAAGATTGGCGCATGTTGACGCAAAATTGTGATGGATGGAAACAATTATGTTTGGATGCAGGGGCTAAAAGACCTTGACAAAAAAAGAAAAAAAAATTATATCAAATACTATAATGTTATACTAAATCTGCTTTCAGTTTAAAGATATTATAAAATATAAATATTTGCATATATATATTTATTTATCTCATGTATACTGTATACATGTACATTTATGAGACATAATTTTTTTTTCAAGTTAGCTTAAAAATATCTTATATTTTTTACACGTCGAGCAAGCTACTGCCTTGTATGTGTTATAATAAAGTTGTGAACAATTGTTCATACCTATGCATTTGAATGACAAAACGTGCTGTCAAATATATTTTACTGTTATATTCAAAGTTGTCCGATTTTATTAAAACTGCAGATCATTTTCAAAATGTGCTGTAACGTTGTTATATGTCTGTTATGTTTCGATCACATTTTAAAAAAACGTCATTATAAACCCAACAGATAACTCTAACATAACAAAGCACTTTTTTGATGGAATTTTAAAAACTAGAATAATATATAGGATTACGCCAACTAAACAATTAATGTTTTTGTATTTTTTATTTACTCATGAACATTATTTTCATTGGCATTGTCTATGTATTTGTGTGTCACGTTACTTAAACAATATACATTTTATGACTACCACCAATATGAAAAAAAAAAAATTCTAAAATGGAATTTGTTTAAAAGTAATTGAAAAGAAATTACTTTTTTAATCTTTCAGCGGAGGCTAAAAACTTTTTAGCTTTTTGAAGTGATTTTAAATAAACGGCATTAAAAATTATAGATTTATTCAAAACGTTTTATTTTAATACAAACGTAAATTAAACAAGCAATATTTTTTTCTAAACACAGAAACAACTTTTTTGTATTTGATAGAAAAGTGTAGTATTGTGTTCATTTTTCATTTTCGTAATTATAATGAATGTAAAACTAAATTAAAGCAGCAATGATATACATTTCGGTTAAAATAAAATATGAAACAAATCACACATGGCAGTTTAATGGTGAAGATAAAAGATAAAAACCTCCTTGAATGTTATAGTTAAATTTATGAGATGAAAAATATTTTTGATATTTTATAGTAGATATGAAGCTATTGAAAAACAATTGGACACTTTATCATTTAAAATTTACAATTCTGATTAATGTAAATATTGTCAACTTCAATTTTTAAATCTACATCCAATATGAATAATAAATTTCAATGAAAATTGATATGACGCACAATATTATATTTTACTGTAATTCAATGAACTTATCAAAACGATAAATACTTTATGACTGATTTCGTAATTTTCGGTAACTGCAGTATTTTTTTGTTGCTGTTAAAAAAAAAATTTATGTTTTTTTTTTGGTGACAACCCTGAACATGAAATCAAAAAGTGACTAGAGATTGTTATTACAAAATATACACATTACACATACTTATGATTTAATAAGCACTTGCCTACATTATTTTTATTTTCATCATTTCATTTTATTACATAAAAATATCCACTCGTTATCCAAAACCATCTATTTATAGGGAGTTTCTTTTTTATTATTATTACTAACATAATAATATTTATTGCGTAAATTGAAATTTTAATATTTACTCCGGAAATGATTTTTCTTTCTATACGCGAGACGCAGAGTCAATAACTTTTTTTTCCCAGTATAGGTTTTATGTTCGATTTTGTTCAGCGTATAATATAATATACTTACTCACTATATAAAAAACTATTACTATATATTATTATGTGAACACAATACACATAACATGTTGGTATATGATTTGAAACTATAATATGGCCTACTTTTCGAAATTAAATAATCATAATATTATTTTCTTTCTACGCCTTATGATTTATTAACAAATTCCTTTACGAAAAATCTCACATTTATTGTCCACGGCCAACAGTATAATAATATAATATTATCCTATCTCTACCTATATTTCTGCGTAACAGAGGGCGTGTCGAGACGACGACGAAGCGGAATTCCTGCCACCGTTTTTAATATTTATAATATACACCTAGATTAAACGAACACGAATCCGACCGCATTGTGATGACACCCGTGACACGGAAATATTAGCCTCGACGGTTACCCCAAAGCTTTGCAACATCGCCTCGACGCATATTATTATAATATTGTATAACGGTTGTCAATATACGCATGGAATATACAAATAAAAATCGATGGTGACAGATAACAATATATATAGGCGTGTATAATATACGCATTGATATAACCGTGCATTTATTACTTTCGGAACTTCCGACAAGTTTCCGAGTGAATGACAAAAAAAAAAAGACTATACGGAAATTCTATTTTAGTTAGGTCTATTATATATTAAATATTTTCTCAACACGCGGGTAATAATAATAATAATAATACCGCGATAACCGACAATAGGCATACTTTATTTCAAATTCGGGTTTAGAACTGATTTTTTTTTAACATTAAAAATGATTTACAAATACAATTAGTGCAATGAGTGAATTTGAATAAATGGCTATTAACAGAAGGTTGCGTTTAGGGGTAGGCACTCAGCTGTGCCACCCGATAGGATTTAGAACTCTACATATTCTTTTAATACAAAATTCTTCAATTCTTTCTTTTAAAATATAATATATAACAAAACAGTATATTACGCTTTGTTCCAAAATGGGATATAAATACCCATCGCCCACACAATTTTGATATTCTCCGTATTAAACATTATCGTTTATGTTTATTAACTGTTGCTTACACAGACATAATCGAGTCGCTCCCCAACTTTAATTACGCCATTCACTCGAATTACATCCGTATCGGATGAATAATATTAATATATCACATTATAATACCGATATAAATAAATCAAAATAAAATAGGTATATTATACTAAAATAAATCAATACTTAAAGATTCACATTTACTTGCAAATTGTAATGTCAGTCAAAAATATTATTAAATAAACTATATAAAACCAATACAAATTTTAATTCTACTATATAAATTTTTTTGTATCTAAGGTGATAACCAAGTAATATTATAAAATACATCGATATAATATTATAATAAGGATGTAATTGTGGAAAGAAGGTATCATAATATAGTATTTTTGAATTACCAAAAACGCCCAGACTTAAAAAAAAATACCTACCTTCCTAAATTGATAAGGCAATTCATGTGTGCATTGGCCTATTCGACGTGTAAAAATTCGTAACTGAATCATCATGTTTCTCATAATTATAATCTCGTATTTAATTTTCACAATGGTATTTAAAAGTGTCTAATCGTTGTTAATATTATATTGCAACAATAATATTATAACGAGCTCATTAAAAATAATTCGTTTTATAAATACAAAACTAAAAACTTACATATAATTTTCATAGGTGTAATAACAACAGATTTAAACAACCTTCAGAGGATTAAATGGATTTACTGTATTTTATATAAGTAATATGGATAACTAGATTATTTGAATAAAACCCCCGGAGGTGGACGAAGAATTCAAGTGTGTTACCTGTAACTACATTATTTAAAAAAAAAATAACCAACTACCACTGTATGAATTAAGATGCTAGCTCCACAGTTTCACATCCTCCGATCTACTTTCAAATTCCAACCTTTTCCTCTAATAATCAAGGTCAGGTACCTCATACTCTCATAGAAATGGGATTTGATTTTAAATTGTTATGTTGGTAACCAATCTGGTAATACATCATATGAAAAAATGTCAAATTTAAAGCATTTCTCAAGTGCTATCTCAATATTAAAATCTTATAGTAAGTATTCAGCCCTAAACTCATGATATTATGTATGAAATATCTAAGAGTTACAGTGGAAAATGCTCATTTTGTTACTTGGGATAGAATGATTTTTTCAACGATCGCTGGTTATTTTGCTGAGAACAATTGGCCACTTCTTATTTTCCTCTCATGCCTTTAAAATTAAAATTTTCGTTGAATCCCCCTCCGCCCACCACAAAAATTTAACAAACTGAGATTTCCCCTATTTTTTTTTCAACTGCCTAAATTTTTACCACAACTTTCCTACCTGTTTTCCTTCATAATTCTTCAAATATTCAATATACTTGTTCCTTCCAGCATTATTTCCCTTATTTTATCAATTATCATTCATCAAAGTGTAGTTTTGATATGCTTGTATACTTTTGCAGTTTCAGTTAATTTTATTACCTCCTCGACTAATTAAATACCACAAAGTTTCATTTAAAAAAGAAAAAAACGGTGATAACCAAAAAAAAATAACAAGTAGCAAAAATTTACCTAGGTATATGTTTTAAATAAAGAGATAACTAGTTTTAACTTCGAACATTTGGATAAGATCAAAATATAAACTATGTACAATCGTCAAAACCTCCTCTACCTGTATAATATTATAATGAACTCACCGAGGAACCCTACGTAATTCTGAACGGACGTGCTAATGGCGCCGTTAGTGAGCGAGTCCAGGCTCGCACTCAGGGCACACGCGCATGCCGATGTCCCTATGAGATACTCGAGCACCATATTCCAGCCAATCAGAAACGCTATAAATTCGCCGACGGTGACGTAACTGTACATATACGCGGAACCGGAAGTGTTTGGTACTCGGACTCCGAATTCGGCGTAACACGCACCTGTAAAAGAGATAACGAAATAAAATTATTAGTTTTTTTTTTATTTTTATTTTTTTTTTAAACGGAATTTCAATATAAATTATTATGTCCTGATCATTGTCAGGTCTAGCAATAAGTACTATGTTCACTACAATTCAAACTCATATTACAATAGGGTTTTGGGTAACAGTTGAGATTGATGGTGGTAGAACGCAAATTAAGATGCAGGTCAGGTTAGGTATACATTTTGATTGTTCACTAAATGGTGAATTTTGTTTGAATTTGACACATATTACTATAACTACGACGAAAAATTACTGTATTGTAAAATACGTATAGGAAGTTAATATAATGTTATTTAAACTACCTAGTATTTTTTTTTCTCGTTTCACGTGATTCGATTCGGAGACGATTTAGACGGATAATCCGGATTCGAGGGTTGAAACCAAAATATTGCAAAAGACTATCTGATACTTTATCACATGTACAGTGTACATATACTATATATATATATATATATATACTAGCTCATCCATTTATTGATCAAAAATAAAATAAAAAAATTAACAGATTTTAAAAATAAAAATGAAGTTACAACATAAAATACGTGCGATATCAATAAAATTCGGTTTGTTGGTTTCAACTCATGAAATCAATTTGTGTTTTACAATGGAATCGAACAATGCATGTTTGTGATTTCAAATCACAGATATATAAAAATACTAAGTAACCGATTTCGGTATTATTAATGTCACAAATAAAACGGCCACTATTTCTAATTTAAGAGGTGAATGTTTATATTGTATAGTTCTGATAAAGAACGATGTTATGATATTAACCATATTAAGATTTACGGTGGATATAATATCAAATAAACTATATGAACGTGGCTTGGCGTGGCGCGTTGGCTGCTACCAGTCGCGGAATGCGACTGGGAGTAAGTAACGGCCTCAGCTACTAGCTCCCGGATGGGTAACCACCCGGGTTCATAGTAGTTAAAAACCTTGCCACACATACACGAATTTGCTACCTACCGTTACAATCGTAAAAATCAACCTACCGTACCAACCTTACCCCTACAACAGCTAATGGCCTTAGTCGCCGGGCTTAAGTTCAATAAAAAAAAAAAAAAAAAAACTATATGAACGTAAGGCATGAATCAACAGTTATTATTTCAATATTTAATTTAAACTTTAATGGACAATTATTATTCTGTACAACTTTCTACATTGAAGAACGAGATGTTACGGATTTTGAACTCTGGTTCCACTTACGGATACTTCATTAAAAATTAAAGATATATATTTAAATAAGTGTTGTAACTTGTAATTTGAAATAAATTTAATATAAACGTGTTGATATTTTTTAATAATATCTTAATGTCACTTATCATATCAGTTAAGTTGTAAATAGTCACCTTTTAGGCAACGAATGGTGGTCATATTTTTATTGAAAACATTATTTTATACGTATAAGACATAGCAATCGGCTATCTAGTATTTGTATATTTCTTAAGAGTATAAAATTAATAATTGGGAAAATAGTCAAATAATATTATAATATTAATAGTGAAATATTTAACTCCGCTTATTAATAACAGTCGGGTCGTTAATAACCCTAGTTTAACTATTCATGATTTGTTTTTTATAAAAGTTAATTTTTATTATAATTTTAATAATAAATACAACAATAATCATAAATTTTTTTTAAATTAAATGCAGATTTAGTTTTGTAATATTATAAAATATTTTTCAAATTAAACTCGATGTACTATACTATATTACGAAAAATGAAACAAATTGATTTCTGAAAATTCTTCGGTATAACATATACGAGCGAGTAGATCGAAACAGGTAATTTTTATTTCGTTTCGATAGCGATTCAACGAACCATTGAAACAATCTATCTGAACTCGATGGATCGAAACCGTCAACCTGATCATAGACAAATTCTAGCCGCCTATTTGGACAGATTTAACCCGTAAGCCTAGTGTGAATGGATTAGAGCCGTCAATCTGGTATGAGCGGATTAAAAGCACTGATTTTACCGGACCGAATAAACAGACAATTTCAATCGCTAGTAAATTAATATTAAGAAACGTGTAATCCAATTGATTCCTACATGCATTCAAGCGTGGAACAAAACTATAACGTTGATTAGTAGTTTTAGTTGCATGTGCCACCAGCTGAACGGTGAAAAATACTTGATAAAATGAGTTGTAACTTTCGGATTTTATTTTAGTTTTAAAACAGATATTATGGTGAGTAACCTGATTTGGGTTAAATCAATTTATTATTACCACTGTATTGTTTTCTACTCATCTGTAAAAAGTATATACTGTTTCGGTTTCAAAAGCGATGATGTTACTTAAAAAGTTATACCAATATAATATATATAAACCTCTCCATCACTGATTAAAATATACCAGTTATTGTTATAGTATTATGTTATTGTATACAATCTAATTATTATTAATTGTTTTCTCTTACCCGAAAATAGTGACGCTACGGCGGCTATAATAAACGAGAGGATGACCGCAGGGCCGGCAAACCTCCTAGCAACCAGTCCGGTGACCACATACATGCCTGTCCCCAGACAAGAGCCGACACCCAGAGAGGTCAAGTCAATGGTGTTCAGACATTTCTGTAATCAAAAAATATAATAATATATAACATTAGAGTGTATCTCATTCGTAATAGTTAAGAAATTCTACATCTAAAAATAATTGTATTTAATCAGGTAAATTTGTTAACCGTTATGAATCTTAAACAGAATATAATTTAATGTTATATTGTTAATTATTTTACTATAGTATTACATGTATACAAAAAATTGTATGTAGGCTGAATAATATATAACAATATAAATATATATTACGCGTGTGACCTCTGAGAAATAATTTACTTTGATTTTACAATTTATAGCATTACGATATACGTATACATTATAAATCATTGTATATTATCATATTATTTTAATTAAATATAACTTAAAATATATATTTCTATTTTGTTAAAAATATATTATGTTCGAGGTAATAACGATTGTTGAAAAATAAAAATCTTTTCGAAATGGTTTTTTGTTTAATTCGGGACGTCACGATTTTAAGAGAAAAAACTCGTGTTGTAAACTGTTTACTTCCGACGCCGGACGACGATATTGATTTTTGAGTGTCGCGGCGCGTCGTGTAGGCAATTCCGCTACACGGATGTCTATAGTGGTACGCTACACGCGGAATATTCGTCAAATATTAAATGTTGTGTGCATATCAAACGTTTCTCTCGCCTTCATCAGTCGATGTATACGAATGCGCTATTGTGTTTATCACGATAAAATTACATTTCTTTTTCACAAATTCAAGCCGCAGTTTTCTCGGTTTTATTTTCTCGAAAATACATAGTAAACTATAGGTATCATATTATTATTTCTTGTTCCCGAAATCGAATAAATATTTGTATTCCACGTAAATTTCGATAGTTTTGTGTACCGGCCACGTCGAGTTGTGGTAGTATGTGTATATATCCTTATTATGATGTGCGTTTTAAATGTAGACAAACGTCATGCGCCGTGACTATTGTTTGTAAATAAAAAAAAATGATATACATAAATATATATTTGCAAAGAACGTAGTTTTGTCATTACCACCATTTGACCAGCCAAAGCGAGTGACGTAACTCGATATGACTAATACTTGTGTATAATCAGGTGTGATCGATTCTGTCATAAAAATATAAAAAAAACCCGATACACGCATTTAATTCGTATTTTTTTTAGTGTTTAATGTAATTCGATAAGGTAGCTGATACCTTATATTGTACCTATGTATTATTAAATTTTATTCTCAAATTCCCCCCCCCCCCCAAAAAAAAACAAAAACAAAATAACTATCCGATTAGATAGGAGTAATCGACAAAACTGGTAATAAGAACGGTTGATTGTTTGAAAGAAAAAATTGGTTAGCGGTCGTCACGATCGACGACGTGAACGATTGACACTTTGTAGATGACTATACCTATAACGATGATTAAAACGGCTGCGAGATAACTGAAACACAAAAACAAGTCTGCAAAAAAAGTGTTTAATACATTAAAAAAAAGCATTCCAAGTACTTAATTTTTTACACGAATCATGTTTATAACTTTATCTATATTTTCAGTAAACCGCACATTATTTTTATTTTATTTTACATTTTTGCGGGGCTGAAATTACATTAATAATCGAGAACATCCAAAATATAAAATATATTATAGTTTAAAGTTTAAGCAGTACTAAAACATAATAACATGGACATAATGATTAATCAGTTTGAAAATAAAGATAAGCTATCATTTTAAATGATTCACGATGCTTATTAATGAAATTGACCTCATTAAAAATTAATTACCTAACAAAAGTATTATCGAGAAAAATTAATCAGTAAGTACATATGTTTTTATAGAAAAGTACAAAAAATAAATTTGAAAATAATTATGAGTACGAATACCGATCTTACTTAAATCAATACCCACATTGAATATTATTATTTAAAAGATCACAATATAGTATTAAGACATCAGATAACTTAAGTCTAAGGCTGAATATTTAATGTCCGCTATTTAAGGAAATACGTTTCCTGAAATAGACGTATATTTATTGTGTATCTATTAAAGCTGACTGTTAGACCGTTGACTATAACTATATGGCGATCACATACTTGGAATAAAAAACATTTTTTTTACATATTTCTAATAAATAATAAATATATAAATATATTATAATACATAAAAATTCAATTGTCGCAATAAATTCTACCTAGTATAATAAATGACTACTTAAGTGTTATAATATAAAGAGAATCTCTAGCTGAGAAATATGGCATATTATTTAAATTTAATTTAAGTGTAAAATCGTAAAATCCTGCAGATACATACTACAATATAGTTGTTATAGTAAATAGTAGGGGATATGATATTATGATAATTAAAGGAAAAAGAAAAAATTATCATGTTTACCTTCATCGCCGAATTTATTAACTGAAAATTGACTTTTTCTCTAGTAAAATAATACCTAATACATTTTATGGACACTAACGCCATGGCTAACTGACAAGTGTTTGAAGTAATAGTTAAGCACGTGTCTTATGAAAATGTCAATCATTCACGTGGCTTACGATGTTTAGATACAGGATAACAATACACAATAATATATTATTTAGGTATATCGGATATTTGAATCTCAATAATATTGTTTAAATGAATAAATGTAATTATTTTTAAAGGGTTTTCGAATGTATAAAATATACATTCAACATGAAGTAAATAAAAAAGAGGACCAAAATAGATTTACAATCCAACTAAAACCTGAGGATTTTCCGATGCGTCGGCTTTGTTTAATTAATTTTATTTTCCTATGGTTTAAAATGCATGGATGTGTAGTATTATTTATTTTAAAGTAAAACGATTACATTTCAGTTTAACATGTTCTAAAAACATGTGCGTGCTTACTACCTACTAATGGACACATTTACTGGAAATAAAATATTAATTTAATATTGGTGGGTACTAACTCTCAGTTTTGTGTTTGGATGTATAAAAAAAGATAGTCTGCATTTAATTGCTTCTGTTTGGAGTTATAGAAATATTGGTTTTAAAAGAGTTTTTTTTATTTTTGGTAAAAAATTGTTTGTCAGTTAAAAATAGCTTTTCAATTCTGCAATTTTATAGCTTTCAATAAAATCAATTGAATTACTTTGACGCAATTCTAAAAACAAAAATTCTAAATATTTTATATCAAAATTATTATACAAATCATTTATGTGTATAATAAAAAATGGACAAATTTCCGTTATGTTTAAGTTAAATTGAAAAATGTTATAGCTATATTATGTTATCAAAATTTTATAAGACCTGAAAATATATCCCAAATTTAATAATTATTTTGTTTAAAAGCATTAGTCACAAAATATTATTTTTATAAGTGTTTAAATTAAGACCTTTTTTTAATTTTGATTAAACAACAGATAACGACAATATGATTAAATTGTATTATAATATGATTTTGAATTTAGATAAAATGCGTTTTGGTTTTTATTACTTGGAGTTATAAATTATGACACAAGTATAACCAAGCATAAAATGCAAAAATGTCACAACAATTCAACTAAAAGTTGCTCCAATTTTTAATCTAAAATATAGAATATAATTTTCATATTATTATACATAGTATAAAATTATATTAAAAATTGTATAAAGATAATATTACTATTAGTAAATCAAGAATGCCTGATTATAAATTTAATTAATCTGTCCAAAGCAGTTAGAAACTTAACACAATGTTCACAACTAAACCACTATTATGAAAATATATTATATTATATTATTTATGCTGGTTGGATCATAGCTATAATTATATACACATATAATCCTCAAAGTTTCTAAAATCTAAATAATGTCTTATTATGTTATATTTTAATATAATATGTAACACACTTATTTAATTAAACGAAAGAATAGTTTTCATAATGGCATGGATAAATAAATAAATATTATTGAAATCCAAATAAAGTTCATTGCCATTGAACGATTATTTAACTATGTCATTATAATTATAACCATACTTTTATATAATAGGAGCTTTACATAATTTATAAGCTAAATCTTTCAAAGTAAAACAATTTATAATATAGTTACCAAGTTATACTTATTTTTTCTTTAGAAGACTATTTCTCATTTGTAAGTAATTGTAAAAATATATTTATGTATATAAATAATGTATATTAATATATATATTTATTAGTCGTATAATATTATCAATTGGTATATTATATTTTATTATTTTTATTTTTTAATTTTTATTCCAAATTTATTTACTAAAATCTTTACGGTGTACCACCACGAATTAAGATCAAAATGTAATAAACTACAATTAGTGAAAGTGAAAAAGCTAGTTAATATAATAATACAAAATATTATGTATTGATTGGAATGTAAAATATTGACAATAACGAGCAACTATGTCCATAAACAATTTTGAAAATAAAATGTCACCGATTTCATTTGTACAGCACACTCTATTAGTGGTTATTATTTAACGTCATGTGATATGGCCAAAACAATTTGATGGTTCAATGGTTTTATAAACGACACTGTCATCAGAAAAAAATAATATAAATGTATAAAAAAAACCAACTACAATCATTCTCTAAAGATAGCGTTACCATAAAGTATATATAATATGTATAATATCAGCAGCTAGACAATTTCAGACTCGTTCTTTATTTTTTACTATCGTTTTACATAATACATATAATATTATATAATATTATGTTTTTGTATATATTTTATACTTTAGAAAAAGCACATAAATTAGACTAAAACATAAATATTACAATAAATTAGAGCTAAAGGTTTAAATAAAAACCGACTTTACAGCAGAAAATACGTGTTATTACGGACAAAATGTCTTGTAGTGAACTGTTAAAATCAATTTTTATTAATAAATCCAGAATTTTATTAGATAGGACATAGGTACCCACCACGCAATTTGAAATGTAACAAGGTAAAAAACAATGCGTTTACAGTACATTATTCTCGGAACAATAAGCGGTAATAATTCATATCGTATTGATCGATGATTATGTAAATTATTGATATCCAAAAAAAAAAATGGTACCTTTAACAATAGTATTTGATATATACGTTGTACGAGGGTTACTAATTTGTTTGTTTGTTTATGAGCCTAAAATAGGTAGACCACAGAGGTTTACTGTGTACATAATTACTCATAACCTCGGAATGTTACTTAATCGTGGCCACGAAATAACACTGTTACACGTCGCATAATTATGATATTGTTATCACACGTGGTTAAAACAATTTTAACATTTGATATACGTGTGACAATATACTATTTCGTTCCTCTCTTATACGGTAGAAAAAAAAGTTAAAATCGTTATTATGTTTTAATGTATTTTAATGTCGTTGGGATGAACCGATTGACGATTTTTGGGAGATATAAAACATAGGTATAGACCACGAATAAAAATTGTAATATTAACGTCGTCGGTCGTAGCATATATAATATTTTACGATGGTAGTATCTGTACCGATTTTACGGTTTTCGAGAAGCAGCGCAGTCGATACGGATAATATCGACCGCAAACAGATTTCAGCTTACGAATTAAGGAGAGTGAAATATACGAAAGAGCCCGGTAAATATCTGCAAACCATATGTCCGGGCTATCGAGCAGACAATCTGGCGCCCCACGGAATTCTAGTCATCGTTGAGGGGTCGTCATCAAATACGTGAAAAATGTCGTTTTGCCATAGCAAACATTTCAACAGTTGTCGCGTTAACCGAAGGTGATGGACGACGATTTGTCACGGTGTGTAACCTCCCGCGTAATTGACCCAATTGCTCTTCGCAGTCCGACTTCCATATTATTATACTGCAGAGTATATATAATATTATTATATCGTCCACTTATTTCGCCATGATATTCCTTCGTATCGTGTTTTTTTAATGTCCGCGGACACGGTACAACGGGTTTTTATTGCATACACGTGTAAGTACCTATATATCTAGAGAGAAACGCACACAAGCACGGACACGCACGCGTATATACGACCGCTCTCTGGAGAAGGTATATAGCTGCGGTGTTGTAGCCCTGCAACGTTATAATAATATCTTGGCCGCAATATATGTTAATGTTTTCGCTCTACGATTCTCCCTTTCAACGAACCGGCCTTCTCGCCATCACCCCCCCCCCCTATCGACCGTCGCCCACCGCCCGCCCGCCCGCTTGTAAGTATACCGTATACCCTGTTGTACATACGAGGTTGGTGCCTAATCAATATTTTACCGCGTAGTAGGTAAACGCCACATACGATCACCTGGTATATATACACATCACGACGTGTATATTATACGCCGTGAGCACCGGACTCAATCGTTGCTACCTCATCACTTCGCCCCTTTGTGTAGGCCGCGAGCGGACTGTAAATAAATTTAATGCGTGCAGAAAGAGGCCGGTAAATTAGATGGGGAGGACGACGACCAGAGTGACGGAGAGAACCACCCGAGCGTTTAACCACGTGTAATATCCTCAAACCATTCCACCATACCTATGTGTTTTGAGCGATCTCAAAAGGTTTTGGGCGAATGACATTGCACCGATTCACCGTCAAAGGAGATTCGATATGACTGTGCGGTCCTGACGTTGAAACGCGTATAGCGTTCGTATACCTCCCCAGAGTTGTTCTCGTTTTGAATATTTTAAATCATTATAATATTTTAATATGATACTTTATTCTAAACCGGTAAGTTTTTCGTTTTTTGTTCAAGCATACGGCGGAGTGCAGCTGGGAAGGATTCTGCAGTGATATGGTTTTGACGATTTATTTTTTATGTTGTTTTTATAACCGTGCGGATTTTGATCGAAGCATGCGTCATTCGTAAGATATTTTTCACATTAATTATCGTCTCTCGATATTTTCCGAGAAATTATTACATTTACCGAACAACAGTAAATTAATGGTGATCACTGATTTATGACAATCTATATTAGACTATTTTGTCTTAATTTAGATAATATTATTAGTTTCAGTCTTTTAGAATCTTCATATTATATTAATGAAATATTATTTAACTCACCTTTAGTTTCAAATTAAAAACTGTTTCCAGTAAAAAATCTTAAGGTAAACGTTAGAATCAAAAATGTATTGAAGATTACTTTTTAAATTGTAAGTTTGCTTTTTCAGCAAACACCAACATTTTCTTTTAATAATTTAAAAAAATACAAATTTTATCAAAGTTATGTTACAATAAACTAATTTTTTATCGTGAAACTTGATGTTTTAATATACATTTTGTGATTTTAAGTCGGATGTATGTCTTTTATATAAATTGATTATAACGTTTGGTTTTATAAATAAATATATGTTTTTTTTTTATTATCTCCTAGTATGTATTCTATGGTAGCTCTACAATTATATAATTCTGAAGAGTTAGAATACGATTAGAGGAAATCAAATCTTTTTTGTACACTCATGAATGATAAATTAAATACTATATTCGTTACTGAATAATTGTTCGTTTTTATTTTCAACGTTTCTATTGTTTTCACAATGTTTGTGCATTTTTCAGATTTTAAAACAAATATCAAAAAAACTCCAATCAAAATTAACTATAAATAAATTGAAACTTAGATATTTAAAACGCCCTCGTCAAATTAGTTGAATCGCCTCAATAATAAACAACTGCGAATTCAATAGAAAAGTTTTGATATAAAAAAAATGACGTAAATTAATGTTATCGTACAAATTCATGACCTTTTATATTGAACAGCGTTAAATCTGGAATCAAACCACTCACGAATATATAGTCAAACTTTATAAACGAAGTTTTCGAGTTAAATGAACAATATATCGACATCGCTTTTTTCACCTGTCGTGAATAAACGTAGTACCATTTTTCGTACAATATTAACTTCTATCAAACAAAATTACAATAGTAATGCAATTCATCTTTAAAAGTTTCTTAAGTCATATATATTATATATCTTTATTATTACATCTTACAAAAACACAGTAAATTATAGATTTGAGCGGTTCATTGGCTATACCGATATCAGACATTAAAATGTAAGCACATTGGATTTAACTGTGTATTATGTATAATAATTAATTTTAAGTCTAATCTCTGAAATATTTTTACCCGAAACAATGTATTGTTGAATAATCTAAATTCAACTTAAATATAGCTATACATTTATCACAGCCAATTTCAGAAACAATGACAATATTGAAAAAAATAATCAATTTAATTGGCACCAAAGTTTTTAAAATTTGGTCGGGCAATTTCAAAGCTTCGCGGCCTCGACATCTTAATTATTTAATATAGAGGTACCCTAATATAATTATATTTATTCATAATCATGGATTAAATATACTCATGCTCATTATAAAGTTATGATGTAAATAAGAGAAGGCTCGACGTTAGCATAGTCTTCGGTGCCACTGAATCGATACATCGATAGTGATCCGTAAACGATTCGCAAACCTATAATATACCGTTGAATTTCATATTCTACACGTCTTGTATTAATATATTGTTGTATTAATCACTATAAAGCTCATGAAAATAATTTATAAAAATCGTACTTTTAATTTCGTTGGATGGTGTGGATCAAATCGTCCTGTTGGGCTTGATTCACCCTGAAGGTCATCTAAGTCTTTTGTTCTGACCATGCGTGTGATCAGAGCTAAACCATCCCTCCGGAAGTCGGTTGGCAATTTAGGAACAGACATGATGATCTTCTTATAGCGACTAATTCGTTATCTGAAACTCTAAAAACAAATATAGGTCAAAAATGATTTTTTTAAAAAAAACGTATTTAATAGGATATATTCTACATGCATTATATATGATATTATGTAAGTATAAAAAAAAATAAACAGCTTATTATAACACAGGTGTTAAATCTATTTACATAAATTAGATCACAGGCTATAAGATAAAACGTAAACAAATATTTAAATTGTTTTATCTCCAGTTCAGTAAACTTTTCATGTTATAATAATTTTTCAAAATATACCATTAACATATTTTTTTTCTTAAATATTTTACAATAAAAATAAAATGCAAGTATGATACAGTGACAATGGGTGTAAATATTTCTGCTACTTTCGTTCAAGTTATCGCAGAACAAAAGTGTAGGCTATTAATCTTTAAGTTTATTTGTTAAATTTATGTCGAGAACAAATAATTGAGCACTCGATATTGAAACAGAATAAAAATATTTCAACATTAAACAAATCTAAAATTGAATGCGAAGAATAGAATTAAAATATCATAAATAATACAAAATATAATTTATGATAAAAAATATTAAACAAAAAAACATTATCAATCGGTTTAAGCATCAACAAATAACTTTTGTGCATCATTTAGCTTATTCTCTCAAGATTTTAAACATGATTTATTATTATGTACTTTTTGTCAAATTACTATTATCTAAAGACAGTAACGTATGTTCAGCCATTATTCGTAAAGATCAAGATAGAATAGATAATAGTTAAGTACTAGGTAGTTATTTAAGAACTATTTCTAGGTCATACATTTTTTTTCCATAATACCTATAAAAGCTTTACTTTAAATTAATTTTAACAACAATTTTGAATTGTTTTTAAAATAACTTAAAACACTTATTCACAAAGAATTTGATCTTGAAATATGAAATTGGTGGAGGGGGCCACATTTTTCTGCAAAAAGACTATGTATGTAATTGTAGAACATAATATTATTATGTATTAAAAAGGTAAATAGGTAAAAAAACTAGTTAAATAGTTTTCTTTTAGCCCATAATTGTTTTTGGTCTTGAAAATATACTAGTGACTTCATTAAATGAGTCATGGAGAGGGGGGGTTAAAGCCTTTTAGTCCTCCCTGGAACCGTGACTGAAGGTTCTCATATACTGCGGGGACTGACTTTGTATTTATCTAGGATAAACTGGATAATACTGTTTATTTAAAGCGGACTAAAATGTTTGTTTCATCACAATAACAATTTCCAAAAGTTAAACTGGATAAATAATACTGAATCGTCTAAAAATATTATTATTTTCTAAATTAATAAAATCATACAATATAGGTAGTGTATGACAACAGCTTTACGAAATCTACGACGAAAAGTTACGCGCGTTTCACCACCTAAGTACCTACAGAGGTACACTTAAATACATATATTACAAATATTTACATTTTTGTTCAACCTCTACAAACATACAATATTGGAGGATTTAAAACCATTACGAAAAAATAAACATCAATGGCAATTCTCATTCATAAATATGAGGGGTGTCGGCAAAATAATAACACACAATATTATATTTCCAAATATATATTATATACAATATAAACATATCTTGGTTTTTCTGACGTCACGCCGTTCATTGATCCGACTCCGCTCGTAGTGTGGGTGCGACGTAAACAATCATAAAATAACAACAAAAAAACAACGACCGTATCACCTCAACCCACTAATTCATTATTAAACACCGTAGAACGGTTACGAAAATAATTTTAATTCTAAAGTAGTAGGAATTTTAAAATATGTTGTGTACACATGCGTTGTATAGCAGGACATATTAAAACGACCGAAAAGTTGTATTTTTTTTCCTGTGACAATTTCTATTATGCATTATTTAACGTTTTTAATTTGGATTTTCCTTCGGCTGTTTAATTACAAAACCGGCGATAGTAAATCATATTTTGTATTAATTGTCATTGTATAATGGTAGTGTGTGCGTTTTAACTGAACAAAGGTAAACGTGTGAACGAATTGGGTATGGCTAAAAATTAGGCACTTACATAATAAGATCTTGTTCGAATTATTTATTATTATGGTTGTAGCATTTTGTGGAGAATAGTAAATAAATGTTTAAATGTATAAGTTAATCACTTATTAGAGTACATTTTAAAAGGTAATCTCCGATTTAATGGACTGCAACTTATTATTACCTATGTCTTTCGATTTGATTAGTTATTTTTGTACATTTCTGCTCAATTCATTACGAAACAATGTTGTGCAATATACCTACAATATTGGTTCAACGCGATGAAAAGATCGCACGATACGTCATATGAATAATTAATGTTTACTTATGTCAATGTTGATTATTGTTTGTATATAATCAACTAATAACTATTCAAACATATTGTGAACTCGGTAATGATCATTTTGCACAAATATCCATACTAAATCAGAATAAAACATATTTCATAAATCTAAAAGCAGAAGAAATAATAGCTAAAAACTTTTAAATTACTTTTTTTATTACACTTTTCTCTATCACTCATTTTCTAAAAGCTTAGTCATTTTCTTTTGTTGTTAATTCATACCGTTTATTCAAAACTAAAATGGTGGCGTTCGTGTTTAATTCATGAATATTGCCACGAGGTATATATATAGTCTAAGTCAAGCACTACAGTGCAGCCGGACAGACATATAGGAATGAATTTCTGTCGCCCAATTGTTAATATCGAACAGAAATCAAAACAGAAATGTATTCAGCGTATTTCGGATATTTTATCTCTTATAGAGTTCTATAAATAGTTATATTAATGAATATGCGTGGGGTTAGTTGATTTTAAAACATACATTTAAATTAAATAACGTTTGATTGGATAGTTCGAGTACGATACATATATTATATCGCTCGCAGCAATCAACTTGTATTTGATTTGGCTGTTTAATTTAAAACGTGTACACAATGTCATTACCCAGTTATAGTACCCCCTCGTATTTTAATCAGAAGCACGAGTACCAAAAGTGTAGAGATTTTATCAGCAAAAATGGCGTTTGTTTATAAATTGATACTATGCATAATATTATATAATGTATATACCTATGATAAGTAAATTATACAGTTGTATAAGATGGCCGGGTACGAAAACGTTGAATTATTCTACGCGACATTGTTAATAATATACAAGTATTCCGGTACCTATACTCCAGCTTAGGTATACATACTGAATATTATATATATATGGTAGGTAGGTATCATTTTAACGTATACAAAAAATTTCTTTATATTTTTATAGACATAGTTTAACAATAATAATAATAATAATATAATAATAATAATAATAATAACGAACAAACCATAAAGTATCATAATAATATGATTTATCGCAATGTACTCGGATCATCCTATACAAAATAACTATTACACAAAACATAATCGTATTTTATAATTTAAAATTATTATTAATTACAATTTTAGTATCGGTACTTCAGTGTTTACGTGATTGATTATCTCTAAGCATAAACCTGATGCCTGAATTTAGGTTAATATGTTATTTTTATTTATATTATACTTTATCATACGGTTGGAATAAATTTAAAAGTTAAATTAATTTTTGTCAAGTATGTTACATATTACGAAGACGTGTCTACGGACTACAAAAACAGTCTACGGCATGTAGGTACTTACATATTATAGTTTCAGCGAGAACAGAAAGTATAGTTCAACTAAAAGTTAGTTGCGAAAACTAGTTGTTTGTCGTAACAGTTAAAGTAAAAAATCAAAAAAGTTTTATCTCCTGAAATTTATATATAAATATATATTGTATACGTCAGTAGGTAGTGAAATATCCATGAAATTCTGATTACGGCTTTTCGCACGATGGTACATTCAATAATAGTTTGGTTCTATTGTACGTCAATACTATATAATATAATGTTTGGTACAATAACATTAAATATAAGTATCATTCTTGTGAAAATCAAAATATACACGGCACCCAACACCTACAGTATTTATATAGGAACACAAACGCTGAGATTTGGAAGGGAAACGCATTCATAAATTTAAATAACCTTTAAATTTTATAGTGAATTCGGCATTGTTTCACAAAATAATAATAGTCATATTTTATAATTCTAATATTTGATTCATACACTGTTACACGCGTCTTGAATCGAATGGCGCGTATACCTGGGGATAACCTTATCTTCACAAAAAAGTGTCAGAAAATATTAGACATTTTACTATTTTGTTAATGATACACAACAAAATATAGGTGACATTGCTTAAAAATAAGTGATAGAGGATCCATCCATGTAAGTATTGGAGTATTGAAAACACATAACATTTCAACGTAACAAACAGGAATAGTATTTATTTGTCTTAGAAATCTGGTCATCGAACACATATTGAGTATATAGAATATAGATACCTAAAATATTTATAATCAGAGACTCTATATTTTACAAAAATTAAGTAGAAGAATGAACCCGGAGAAGCATAATATGTCAACAATAAAAAAAAAAAATGTTAACAAATGATGATATTCTACATTTTTACCGTATTTTCTCATGATCGTATTTTGATAATTAGATAAGTATGGACATTACCGAAAAATGTGGGTACCTGCCTGGTGCCTATCATATAACATTATATATTTTCCTCACTTTCATGATTTTTCGGAACAACTAATGTGAACTTTTCTAAGATAAAATCCATTTTATTGTATCGTATCCATACTATATGTTAACTTATATATCGATGTACACATGTTGTCTGAAACTTTTTTAGTACTTTTACTTTATAGTATTCTAAAACTAAAAAGTATTTATAGAAACAATAAGTTAGAGCAGCTTCTATCCTCTTGACCATCACGCTCTGAATCTATTTGAACAGGCTATTTTATCGTATAAATTATGTTTAGTTACCTATAAGAAATGTATAAGCTTATTTATGTGTGACTTACAATAAATAACTATAAATTTGTAAATAAATGTATAATATATTATACTGTTGTGGATAAAATATCAAAAACAAACAAAAAATATATTCAGATTTATAATTAGATTTATAATTAGATTTCAAATCAAATTATTTATGTCACAAGCAATATACTATGCTTAACTTCAAAAATATATAATGAATTAACTCTCAGCTCCCATGGTCTTTACGTCAAAGTCATATCTCAACTAGAATCCTTTGAACGCATAAACCCTAGTACGGTCGGTTGAGTAAGATCACTCACTTGATATATAAGTGCCTTTCTATGCCTTTCTGTATGTTTCTGGCACTTTAGGTAAAAAGCAACGTTTGTCCATTAATATTATTTGTTCAATAGAATGTTATACAATATAATGCTGAAATGTATTTATCTACTATTTTAGAATAGCTTTTGACCTTTGTGATATTAGATAATTCAATATACATTATACAGCATTCGTATAATAACTGATAAATACATAATCAATAGCGGGCAATAGGTACAAATACGAAACAATATTATCAACTTTCAAATTTTAAAAATTAATACCTATTATTTTATTGTTTAATAATACAATTCAACTAGGTAGTAATATTGTCATGCTCTAAAGGGACAATAGAATTTTATACATTTTTGCCTACTATATTATACCTATACGAAATATAATTGTACTATAATTTCAATGTGTAATTATTAATAAATAAACCGACACTAATAAAAGCATATTTTTGACTTTATGCAATGTTGAAATTGTTAAATAAATAATCAAATTTTAATAATACCAACTAATTTTTCTTAATAAAGTGAAGATGATTTTAAATTTCAAGATTCGTGTAAGGTGCAGTAAAAATATAATTTAAGATGTGATAAGTTAAAACCAAACATTTAATATCATTCGTTGGCCAGACCATGCTTTCGAAATAAATTTTAAAAGTTGATCTTAACGATAAATATAATTATAGAAATTAAATTATTATTTAAGCTGACTATCGACTAAACAAACAAATTTAGACGTCATAATTCTATTATATCAAGAGTGCCTATACTCTTACGGAAAAAAGCAATAGTTGTGATAACCATTTGAACAGTTCATAATATAACACTAAATTTCAAGTTAGCATAGCGACACCTATATAGTTATATATAGTTATATAGTTGGTATTACCATTGAGGTTTAGTTGTATTTATTATATGTACTTGTACTAACTTTAACTTGCGGTTATTGCAACTAAAAATATAAACAAATTTTAGTATAAAAAACCGTTGTCGTAACTATATAAAGTAGCTAACATACATTTTTGATAAGATATTGTAACCAAATACAATGCGTAATATAACTGTAAAATATTGTTGTCAGGAATGTATATAGGCTTAAAATATATGTCTCCACATTTACGTGATTGTATAATATTATGTTAACAGCCCAAGACTAAAAACAAATACATTTCATTTTACTCTAGTTTTATTGGAATATCACTAGATAAAATAGCGAATAGCGACAGACATTATATCTACCTTTATATCTAAATATGCATATACGTATAGGATAAAAGTCGACAGTTGCCTGTGGTAAAGTTATAGTACACATAGAGCTATACTGTCGTGAGAAAAACGCTTGGTACTACTTTGGTGTGTTATATGTAGCTAGAAACACTTTAACATAATTATTATTCAGCAGTAGTCTCAATTCAATGGGTAAATAAAAGAGTTTTAGTGGTCCCTTATTTACAAGTACTCCGGATACGCACTTGAGGGTGTGACTGAAGGCAATTTTAGCAAACCTTTTTTTATATACATATATGTATATGATAGGTATATAGATAGGTATACACAAAATAATGTTAGTTTCTACTTAAGCCGGGTAGGAATATGAAATTATTAGATTACAGAAACGCCTATAAATATAATTTATAACAAAATTATAATTTACACAGCACCAAAATCAATACAGTAAGTTTGTGTCTGTAATGTGTATTATTGTATAGCCAGTCGAATAAAATATTATGTTTTTAAAGAATACAGTTAAACAAACGTTTACATTGACGTAAACAAGTACATTTATAGTTTGAAAATGTATTTAAGCTTTAGAAGATATTTTATAAATTCACGATATTAATTAATCTTAGCATTTCCATATTATTAGTTTAATTTAGTAATATCAACTTTACTATAAGTTTAAATATATTACGTAATAAATGTCAAATAATATTAAACATGACATTTAAATTAAGTTCGAAAATTTTCAATAATAATGAATATAACTATAGTGAACCAAGAATGTCACGCCTTGCGGTAGTTCTGCAGAACGTAAAATTTACAAATAAAAATGTTTAATTTATATAATAATCCATGGTTAAAAAATACTGCATAGTAATAATACGTTTTTGATGATTAACATTAAGACGTGACTCGCCATACAAAACAGGATAAAATATTATAGGAACATAACATTGTCATTGTGTAAAACCAATAATTTTTATCTTAGCTCAGAATCTAAATAACGAATTTTAATATACATTAGCTAAATACGAGTAATAATTCCTTTAGTCAAATATTTACATTTTATTTTTATGAAATACATACATATTTTTCATTCAAAATTCGAAAAATAATTTATACAGTTTAAATCAAAATGTTATGTGGAAATTTAAGTCGAATAATTTTAATGAGAGAAGCTTGGGAAATCGCTCAACTGCGATAAAATATAGCAAATTTTAAGTGTACTTCGTTAATAATTAGAACTAGTAACTGTAATGTATATGCATTAAATTTTAATTAATTGGAAAATTCAATGATAAATCATTCTACCTATATACGAAAAACATTTCTGCGCAGAGATATAGAGTGTCATCTATATATATATATATATTTGTACTAAGGCTATTTTAAACATTTAATTTATATTGGATCATTTAAGTAATTTATTTTCCTGCTATACCTAGTAATACGGTATAAATTGAACTATTTTTTTCCAAAAAAATGTCTTCGCTTATAATATTATGTTTTTTTTTTAGATTCCGAGTGGAGCGATGTGTCATATTGTTTATTTTTTGTGACTTTCATCACTCTTTGGAACAGTAAAATTGCTTGGATTTTCGACTTCTATATCTTTTATGGTTGGAAAGTGAATCTTGTTACTACTTTGGGGACCAAAAGTAAAAAAATTCCCAGTATTTTTTTTAATAATTGAAAAAATATTATAATATTACAGTTTTCCGTTGTACTTCAGTACTTTGCGTAATTTTTCAAGTTAGATATTTAAAAAAAACACATCATCGTAATCCCAATATATTTATTTCAAATGTTGAGAAATATCATACAAAAATGATATTCCGTATTGTTATTATTAGTGTGTTATTGTAATAGAGAAATGAGGGATATAATTTTATAAAAAATGGAAATGTTGAAGATTGATATATGAATATTAACATTATCTATAACATACTGAAAATAGGTCATTTCATGAATTAAGAATAGGGGTAGGTACCAAGACAAAATATTTGTTCTGACTAATGACGAATAAAACGATAAAAACAAATCAAATAAAAGTGGACTGAAAACACAAAATAAGATACATTAAAAAATGATGAGTGACATAATTGATACAGATAAATTAAAATTATATAGAAAAGCAAAATACACAATCTATAACAGTAGGTTAATGTAATTTAAAAAAGTAAAACTTATATAATACTCGTTTCTAAACTTAAAAAAAATTGTCGACATTTTAAGAATTTGCAACATTTCATTAAATTTTGATTCCGCTCGTGTAGCAAAATAAACATTTTTAGCTCACTATACGTCTTTTTAGCGTTTTATTAAAAGACATATGCAAATGCTAGCGTAAATCCCTTCTCTAGACTAATGATCATTCAAAGAAAATACTTTATGTGAAATATTTTTTTCGATTATGGTTTCCATTTTATTATAGTGAAAGACATTATGACAACAATTTACCAAACAAAATAGCCCATTGTTTTTAGTATAATGCGTCTTTTTGAATGGCAATATTGTCCCCATGAACTTATTTCAGGGTCTAGAACATTCTAGTTACGTATACGAACATTTTACACAAATAGTAATAATAATAACAATTTATACCATTATTGCATTTTGGAATTTTAAAGTTTTGACGCTATATGTTTATCGCAAAAATAATTCTTAAATTAAACGGGCATGGAACTATAATTATTTAAGAACCATGTTATACGCTTATTCTAGGCGTATTTCAATATAGACGTATCTAAAAGTATTTTTCAGTTCACAACAATATACACACAAGGGATTTAAATTGAAGGTATTGAAGAAATTAAAACATTTTACGATAAATTGAACACTATATTTCACAACAACTGTAATATCATACACGGATATTCTAGGCTTTCTCAAATCCCTGTCTGGATGAAAGTACGAGCAAACCGTTACAATAATTTAATAGTCTGAAACTGAGAAATATATATCCACGAGATGAGGTATTTAAAAAAATAAATGTATTATAACACCGTTATATAAAACAATAGGCGGCGCCAACACAATAATTTTATATGGACGATAAAAAAAAGTAGTTAACTATTGTGGTTTTTCTAAATATTTTTCAAACTGTATTGCATTTTATCGTTTACGCATAAAATGTTATATTATATATAAATATTGAATACAGCATACTTTCAAATTAAACTCAATTTTTACAAACGTATTATATTATTGTATACTACGGTATAGCATAGACAGTATGCAACTTTAACTATTTTATCAGTATTGTTCATACTAAGATTTTCTTATACACATTTAGCTGTTCCCTAATATAATCGAAAATGTTGGCTTATTTGTTAATTATGAAGTTATCTGTTAGTACCTACCCTAATAAATAAAACCAAAATTTAAAATTGAATAAAAAACAATGATTTGCAGTATTTAAAATTGTTTATTATTATTGCATTAACCAATTGTATGCTCAAGTAAACTATATGTATTACACTTCAAACCGTCGGAAAATATTTATAAATATGTTACCTGCTATTAGCTATTTTTATATAAAATACGTGTGTGGGTGTACGTTATTATTGAAATATGACTCAACAAAAACGTCCCATTTCCCATAAGTTTCTAGTTTAAGTCAAACTATATGGTACCTATTAAATGAAAAGAATTTAAATTGTTTGATAAAATATTCTCTTATTCAAAACATTTCAACTATGTGCGATCTACTCGGTAAATATTTTAGTGACATTCCACACCGGAATTCTATGTCATATCTTTACTCCTGTTGTAGTTATTGTATATTATATAATTTTATATAGCTAGCAAAGTGTTATTTCTCTTTTCATTCAAAGCACAATAATTTTTACAATGTGTTTTTATCTAAAATCATTGATAATCAAAACAATACAACAATTTGTTACATATTTTAATATCAACATTCAAAATGTATTTATTTATTGTAGCTTAAATGTATACTTAGATGAAAACCCATTAAAAACAAATATTTAAACATTAACTTATACTTTAAAAGGATATAACTCAAACCTGTTTACTTTTTAATATTATTAGAACGTTTAAATAGTTTTGTTCTAAAACAATTGTTTTAAGTGATTCGGTGAGTAAAAATAACTGAAATAAAGTATTCCAAAAGTCTTGTTAATATAATTTACTATTCGATAATGGTAAGTGTACATAAACAATTTAAATTTTAATTATTTCCATTTTTATTTTCGTTGCCTAAATATTTATTGAGTTCAATATAAACCATCTGTGTTTCGTAAGTATTAATCAAAAGGCCCAAACCTATTATTTGTTTATGGGACGAGAATATGCGGGGACGGCTTCCTGTTGCGTGCCAAAAGCATTGTGCTGTTTTCCCCGTAAGCCTCTTCAGGAAATTAACTTGACCGTGGAGAGGGGTTTCAGGTCAAAAGTATGATGAATTTTTTATAACGAAAAAGAACATTCCCTTGGTTACAATATCCTGCAGGGTGAGCAATTATATTCATATAATTGGTTGATGTTTAATTGCGTGGGATTATAGTGTATAATTTATAAAAAAAACCATGGTCATAACTCACAGGTACTGCGGTTTCCTTCACGAAACTTAATATTTTTTGAACTGTATTCATAAAATGTCCGTGCACTGTACAATATCCAATGTATTCGCTTATTATTATTCATAGACAATAGGTAATCTATAATATTATATCACTACTGCTACGTATAAAACAATGATGCTCGCGTCGATGGTACGAAATAAACTTACAAAGCACCACGAGTAAATACGCATGCAAAAAAAAAAAAAAAATAAAACAACTAAAAAAATATTTCAAACAAGTATATAATTTGTTGTTACAACAAATCTTTAGAGAGATTCATAAATTAATAGAAAAAAAGTTTAAAAATTATTCATTAAAAAAAATTTGGCTTGGTTTTACAACATTGTGAGCTCTGAGCTCCTGCGATCATTCCAAGGGTTAAAATACATATAAAAGGCTTACAAGGACTTTATTGTGGGTTAGAATGAAATGGAACAAAAAACATCGGTTAGGTTTTCCGGTTGGAAAGCATTTTTTCCCTTTTTTTAACAAACCTCAAGGCTTTTGGTCCAACCTTTATATTTTTAGTATTCAAAAGGTTCGTAAAATTTTTCTCAAGACGGACACAAGATTGATAGTAATAAATCACGAGTTCTCATCAGTGTGATAAAAAAAGTATATGAGTTTAGGTACCTACGTTCATCCAAAATTAAATTTTGATCTTTTTCATTTATAAACATGGTATTCTGCAAAAAGGTACCAAAAAATAAAATCATGTTAATATTATATTATAAAATAGTTTTATCATGCTAAAGTATTATACCCATATCAGTCATATTTAATCATTTGAAATACAAACTAATATATTATTAATTCCTATAGTTTTTAATAATATTTTTATACATAGGTACCTATTATATTGTTAAACAAAACTAATTTAGAACAACATTTTGTTTTTAGCTTATATATTTGAAATAAGCACGGTGACTAATATGTAAAAGATTTAAATTGTAAATTACTCGTACGTACATAATAAGTACTAGACAATAACTAATGAAAAATATAAGAAAGTATTTATTTAAAAAATAAAAATATAATTAATATTTTAGTTTGATATTTGTATAACAAGTTATGGAGATAAACTGTAACCAAAAATAAAATAAAAATGATGATCTTCTTTATCAATGCTTGAAAAAAAATATTCAAGAAAATTACGAATTATTTGCAGCCCTTGAATACGTAAATGTTTGTATAACATAGACCACAATATTACTTGAAAGAGTTTTACAAAATGTTTGAAATGTTATCAATAACACATAAGTTATTCTTTGTTTGTTCTCCTTAAGAACACAATAGAAGTCCCAATGTATAAAAAACATATTTTTTTGTTGAATTGAACGTATTATTTTATCCTTTAAACGAGAGGAAAATCATTAGTTACCGTTTACAGCAGAGATACCTTTAAAACGACGTCATCAGCAGACATAAACAATAATATACTGTGTATTGTACATTTGTGCTATTAGAGAGAATAGGTGTATACAAAATTCTGTATTTTAAAATTCAATTTATGGTTTACTCTGGTTATGCATAATATGATTTTAAATAGATACATAAAAATGTATTTTTCAAAGAATATTATAAAGAATTACAAAATGTGAAATTGAATAGATACGTTGATTTATCAAACTTACATAACGTATGTATCCATCGTAATAAAATGATCTCATTTGACATTAAAATGCTGAATAAATAAATATTATAATAATAATTGGTGATAATTATTGATATATGTTTACAATATTGAACTTAGAAAATACATAAATAGTTGACATGGAATCTTTACTTTTGTAACTCTCAACATTCAATATTATATATTTTATATTTTTAATTGTTCAAGATGTGTTTTGAAATTGACAATTAAACGAGTATGATAGTATAACTTGAAATAATGGTAAGTAATAAGTATACTGTTTGTTAAAAAATAAAAAACCCTATACGAATTCGTATGCTCAAGAACAAATTAAATGACTTTGCAATAATGGAAAAAATATGTTAAGGCTTGGTTGGTAAGGTTAATTTAGAAAAAAGTGTAGGTGGGTAATAAAGTTTGATATATCTTTACATGGAATATTCAGTATATTATTATATGGTACCGTACACATTGTTAGTTTTTCTACTGTATCGCGTGAGAACTTTTGGGAGGTGATTTAAACTTTTAAGTCTCCAAAAAGAGTATCTATATTTAATACTTGCTATATTCACTAATATGACTTAAAATGTTTTATTATATATGGTAGCTATGAATATTCAAAAATAAAATATAAATAAAAAATTATTTGAAAATGTACAAGGAAATATTATACTCTTCACAAGTTGTTTTATCTCCAATAATGCTTTATATTATCAAAATATTATTATTAATAGGTACAAAACTATATTAAATTTATTTTATTAATTATAATTATTATTCTGATCTAATGAAACATTACTTATATATTTATATTTAATGTGATTGGTCTTAAAAATAGTGTATATTATTGTGTGGATTCAAATTATTAAATTTAGACATTTTGAATAGCAAACCGAACGGGGATGAATGGCTACACGCCATACACATATTACTTTTATACCCAAATAGAAATAACAAAAAATGGTACAAAAAAATAGTACAACAAAATAACACTTAATTATACATAACATTTTTGTTTTTAATAATTAATAAAATACCATGTAACCTTAAAACGAACGACTAAACGATATAATATGCCATATTAAATTGCTCAAATCCCCATTCAAATTAAAACACTAATACCTATTACAGTTTAAGAATACAATTTTAAAAGTATTTCTCCCATCCCTACAATTTTATCAAAGAAAAAAAGGTGGATAAGTGGATGTCGCTCTGCTGTACATTAGGTTACAAGTGGGTCACTGTAATGGATGGTGTTAAATTTGAATTCAATGATATAAATGATATAATATCATTGTATAAGAAAAACGATTCTGAGCGAAAACAGTCAGTCAGCCTATGATATTACCAAGTATATTTGATGATATTATTGTGAATAAAGTAATTTATATATAACCTATTTATGTGGAACCTTGTTTTCAATTTTCAAGCCTTAGCTATAAAAGTTGAACATTTTCTAAATTTTTAACTACAAAATAATTATTAAATTATAAATTTGATACATTTTGTCAACATTTGAACTTTAATGCTTATAAAAAAAATATTTTTAAAATTTTTCAACTGGCTATTAGAACGATATATCAGCAGCCTTATATTAAATTTTCATGCTTTTTTACCCAACAAATAAAATTTTATTGATATATATAGAAAAAAAACTAAAAAAATTGAAAACTGACAATGTCCGTAAACAGCTCAAAAAGAGTCAAATTATTTTAACATTTTATCATGCATAGAAAATGCTAATATAAACATTCAGTGAAATTTTCAAGTATCTACGGTCATTTGTTTTTGAGTTGCACCAAAAACCAAAATCGATTTTCTCAAAAACAGATTTTGTGTAAAAATTCCCGTTTTTCCTTAATTTTTATTTTGTTTTTCACGGCGCTTTTTAAAACTACTGTAAAATTTTTACTTTTGACTCCCCAAAGTACCAACTAGATTCACTTTCCTATCAGAAAAGTTACTATTGAAGAAAATCCAAGCACTTTAATTGACCTAAAAGGTGATGACAGACACAAAAAAAAATAAGACACACATTATTGTAAAATCAATACATTCATCGCTTCGCTCAGAATCTAAAACCCCTATAGTAAGACCAATACATTTTTATCATTACTCAAAATTATAAACCATATTACTCAAATGTTTCAACAAAATTAAATAATATTAATGCTTTATAAAAAATATTTTGTTAATCAATTAACTAGATACCACCAATCTAAGCATCCTATTTTTATCCTAATAATTGTCCTATATTGAAACAATATTTTATTATCACGTCACTATCAAAATATAACCTAATACTTCAGGTTCAACATAAGTGATCACTCGTCATAATAATATAGGTACATATAGGTACATAAAAAAATGTATAAATATAGTTTCCCAACTTAAAATTTGAAGCTAATACATTTTGTTTTCGTTTTTATGCCTGATTTAAATTCGATCATTATTAATTATATCAATAACTCTCAGTTATTGATGTCACTAAGACAAACAATAATAACTTAAAGAAACTATTGGCATAAGACTTAAACTTTTCTCTTGAGACCCAAATTAGAACAATAGTGAGAATGCTTCAACTTATTACGAAATAGTAAGATGATCCAAGCACAAATACCAAAGTTGCAGCGAGAGTAGCAAAATATAAGAAGGTACTTGCCCGTCAAGAAAAGTATGAAATATGAGTTATCATTAAATAGAAACAGTTATAAAACCTTGGAGAAAACCGATTTTTCATCTCAATACATTGTAAATCCAATGAATATATAAATATTATATATTTTCCCCATACAAATCGTTCGATGCTGTGATATAATTTTATAAATTGGATCAAAACAAAGAGAAGATACGTATCAACAAAAGCATAAATTAAATAAACTAATTTCTAAATATGACTGCAATAGTTGTTAATTATATTAATAAACTAAATGGAAATGAGAGTATAAATAAATAAATTACAAATGAAAGGAATTATGTTGATGCCATTTCATAAATATACCTACAGTCCTACACAAAATACTTATTACTTATTGGGTTAAATTAGATACTTTGTATTCCATTCTTATAGATATTTATTGTTATTATAAGTCACCCTCACTCCATCACAATAAAAACCATGTAACTTGTGCGTAATTCAGAAATATCAGTTTTTTGGTAATAAAATTATTTTTTTATTTCAGTTACTTTTAAAATAATTAAAAATATTTATATCTATACTGTTATACTAATGTATAAAAAAAATCAATATGTAATAAAACGAAAGCTCTTCAGCCAAATACTTTTAATCTAATCAAAAGGTTGCATGGTGTGTTTATACATATATAGATATATATATATATGATATGGAGCCACATATTAACCAATAATTACTATTAAACTATTGTTGCATACCTTCTAATGACTTAGGAGTTAGGTTAGTATAATAACACAATATTGCATTTATTACAGGGTGATGTGCAATTAATCCTTATTAGATTAGGGCATGTTATATACCTATACTACCGTTCGTTAATTTATGAACTAATTCAAACTATTACAAAATGCCCGTTTGTATTAATTTGTCAACTATGTATGTACTATACACAGTAGTACGCATTTCAGAATTTATCACAGAAACTATTTAAATTATGTTTACACGTACACTTCGTCTAGACATTTTTATAATAAAATAATATTTTTAACTCCGGCATAACCTTTAACACACATCGTTAAACCAAAAAATACTTATTTGTTCCGATCATCAATCTTTTTGACCAAAATTCAAAAAGGCGATTTTTGTTTCCGCCAAAGTATACAAAGGTGTAATAAAATAAAAATAAAACTATCACCCATTTCACTATTAAAATATAGAGGATATTTTGAAAATAATATACTCTACAATCTTTGGTACACAAATAAAATAATTAAATGTATGTATAATGTTTTCCGAATAAAATGTGTTTTACAAATTAAAATTAAATGTTTCAATTTTGACACTTTTATCTTATACGATCTACATATTGTATACTATAATTGTCAACACAAGTGTTCATAACAGCCAGCGATTTTGCTATTTTAAAAATATTTATGTTCCATATATTTTTTGGTAAAATAAAATAGACTGCTTTTTATTTTTGCTCCGATGATATACACTTATACTATGTGATCATATAATTTGTTCTAAGGAACTATAATAAAACATATTGTTATTGCAACCACTTTACAAAAGCCAAATAGTTATTTCCTCAAATATTCTATATCAAAATCTTAAACTGTAAACCATAGTATTATAAGCTGATAAAAATGGTGGCTATTAATTTAGTATGCATAATAATTTTTTGAAAATATTAATTTCTTGTACGTCGTTGACGAGTTGAATCTAATTATTTTAATCGTTCATTCATACAAATATATAAATTATAATACACCAGTCGACTGTTATCTTCATTTGAAATAACTTTGAAGTTTATACACGCCTAGTGTATAATAATTTTTATAAATGGATCAGATAACAAGAAGTACTAAGATCAAAAAGTTTTAAATAAAAATTATCATTGGTAAGTCTAGTTAAATAACACTTCGCTTCCTAAAAACATTTTGTTATTCACTATGAAATATTTATAAATGTATAATATTACTTTTAAATGTATATATTAATAATGCAACACTGGCTTGTACCCAGGTAAGTAATGAAACGAATGCCTTTAATACCCTAACACCTAGTTATACTGTACATCCTTGCCAGCTTTTTAATTTTAAATTAATTTTTCCAATTCACAAGTTATTGTGCCTTTTTGACAGATTATTAAGGATTGTTCTGATTAATGAACATACATAGGTACTTTAAAAGACTAGGCTTATGATACGATTACTTCATAAATATAGGTAACGTTTACAAACAATAAAATATAAAATTCATAATTGTAGGTTAAAAAATATTGTTCATAGAAAATTGTCTTGTAAAAAATAATATTTTGCTTGTATCGCTTAATAATTATTATTGTTTCTTAAAATCAAAAATAACCCTACGTTAAAAATTATCTTATAATAATATCTATAACTGTTTTATAAACTATACTAGAAAAAAGGTGATATCAATTATTTTTATGTTTGATTAAAATAAAAATATGTAATAAATAATAATGATCATAATATTTTCTTCAAAAAATTAATTTAGTATCCGAATTACCAAAACTTGTTAAGTACTTTTTAATAGTTCATAAAAGATTTTTTGTTTATAATAAGTTGTTAAAATATTTTAAAACTTACCAGACAAGTTTGAATTGATATAATTTACTTTGATATCAAACCGTATTTATCACTACAAGAATTTTCATAATGTTATTACCTGAAACAAATATAATATATGACATACTAATATTAATAATAATTCAAATCCATAAAAATATAAACCCATTTAAAAATTACTTTATGATATTATGGATGTCAAACATTGTGTAGCTAAATAATAAATATTGGAGTAATCGGTAGACAATGTTATTTGTCTATGTAATATACATATAGGAACTACCTTATACTAAATATATAAATAATAAATTTTATTTCGTGTTTGGTTATAGCCCTAACTGTTTCTATTAAGTTACCCTTCACTAGTTGTGTCACGGAAACGGTATTATTAAATTTATCACAGATATTTATTTATTACTCTATACAATATTTACAATTTGCGCCAAGTTCACAAATCACGGAAAATCAGAGCACTATCGTGTTCTGTAAAAGACGTAGGTACGTTGATTTGGTTGAATTCAAAGATATTTTTAATTTTAAGTGAACTATTATACCGTAACATACGCACATTGCCTTGATACGTAATATAATAGATAAGTTATAACAATATCGTATAATATAACTTATCTTATATCATTCTTTAAATACGTCTTGTTGGTAATTGTATTTTATTCTGGCTTATGATATTAATTAATAAAAGTGTCGGCTTGTCGAAGACGAGTCAGTACCGCTTAAAGTTTACAAAGTATAATTATTTATTGATGCGAATGGAACATATTGCACAATTTTAGTAACGGCCAGAACTGTTTTAGTGGGTGGGTTATAATGACTTAATAGTTTATATATATACAGGTATATCCGGAGCTATTAGTACACCTAAACTCATTTAAACCACCCACTAAAGGTACTAAGTAGTTACAAAGACAAAGAGTCGTAACGAGAATGGGTTGATAATTGGAAGCGATTACTATATCATGCGATAACTCGTTATAAAGAGACACCACCCTAGACTTTCGTAGACACCAAACGCAACTAAAATAATAAACCTATGAATAATATTATGCTATTCTATGAACGTTAAATACGCGTAAGACGACGACACGTCTAAAAGTTAATGTTTATCACTTCTATTAATTATTTAACATGTATTATTAAACGAACTCGTCCAAAATCGTCCAGAGTATCCAATATTATTACGGTTATCCATAATTGATAAGAAAATTAAAAAAAAAAACCACAACTCGAGAACCGCGATGGCAATTCTTCGTCCCAATGATTATTTCTCACACAATATAGGTCTACCAATTGCTATTGTATCCCTGTTGATCCCTTTGCGTACTGTGCCTCGTGCAAGGTGGCCAACCGTGATTTCCCGTTTTCGGGTGCGATTTATATTAGGTAAGTGAAAACGGAAAACTCGCTACCACCTATATCCTGCGCATAACCTGCAAACGTTTGCGTGTGGCAAGGTGAGCGGGAACTTTGAAATAATATTGCGCAATGCATTCAGTCAATCTGCGGAAATCGCAACGAAATCAGCACACGCGAGGATTAGCCGACAAAGCATCGTTTCCGTTTAGACGCATTCCACTTCAAAAGTTCAAAGTCGTGAAACAACCGCGATTTTAACGACGTCGTCGAGAACCATTACAATATGACTATACCTACCTATGTATTGTACTCTACACCACTTATCCACTTATCTAGTAATATTTTATTGTGTATATTATATTATATTGTGCCGCATAAACGGTGTAATATACCGACAGCAAATTAGAGATGAAAAACCGGCGTTCTCGCCACGGGGTCGACGACGACGAATATTACGATAAGCCGTCGAACGCTTAGTTGACGTATATACCTACATAAACAAACGTAAAAACCAATGCTTAAACCACCACGAGTGTGTCTGAACGTGTGAGGATAAAGCCACTTCGGCATCGCACAATTTAATCAGAGTTTTTATACATAATATTATAAAGAATAGAGCGAAAAACGTACAACATTAAAATATGATAATGTGGCCCAGGGATGGTGGATCTAGGAATGGAAGGGAGGATGAGCTAGTTTAAAAATACGTACCATAGATGAAGTCATATAAATATAAATTAAATAGTCGAGTTTTAAAAAAAATGATAAACCATAACAACATACATAAAATATTGTCGGTACAAACTGTTATAAGGACTAAGGTAATAAGGTATCACCTACACATTTTTTTTCTTTTAAATTAACTAATATAAACGATAAAAGCACCTTTGAAATATTATCTGAAGGCTTCAGTTTTCCAAGCCCCTACTTAGTATCTGCGCAACTAGTTCGCGCATAATTAATATCGTTAAAACTATTTTAAATTGTAATATTTGTAATGCAGTGAGTAAAATAATTGTTGTATAAAGCATAAGCCGATTATTGTTTGCCTCACAGATACAATTTTATCGGTGGATAGAATTTGATCGGTAGGTATTAGATATTTAATCAATGGTATAATACTGCACACCTAAATGAATAATATAAAAATAAGACGTTTCATTTAATGTGTAGGTATTTGCAGGTTATTTCTAGTAAAATTAATTATAAAACAAGAAATAATTATACCGACGTACAACAAACGTTGAAATTTAACGTCGGTACCTAATAGTAGATATATTATTGAATTAAAATACATAATTTAGGTTAGGTAAATTACTTTTAATTAATTATATTAATCTCAACCATATACGGTGTAGTAACAAATACATCCTTAAGAATATTGATCAACACATCCTGCAGCATATAACCAAGGAGATTAGTAATGCGGTTGCTACCCAAAAACATTGTGTTGGGTATAACCTCACTTCGGTAGGTAGGTACCACAAAGGTTTTGAGATTAAACATTTAAAAGTATTATAATATTTTGAATCACTAATAATTGGAATCACAATTCAAAAGGAAGACGAGACTCGTTTATTCATGTTGAATCTTATATATTATGTATTTAACGATTACCTATTGTTATCGTAAAACGTGGTTCGCATTTTTGACAAGTTATGCTAAACATAATAATATTAATATCATAATAATAGTTGTATAAATAATGTTTATTTGATCTTCAATAAATTATGAAAATCTAAAATAGTTACATTGTTTTTAATTGAAAGGTTACAAACTTATATTGTTTGCACAATGTACATTGTCTAATACCAAATAAAAAGTGGTTCTTGTTAAAACAAAAGTGTATACTGCAAGGAATTAGGGACACTATTCTATAATACTGACATCTTTAAAAATACAATATTGAAAGTTGTAATTTCTTTAATAAGTTATTATTTGATATTATTGTTGTACCGCGAATATAAGAAAGAATAAAATGTACGAACAGTTAATTCACTAACTATTAGTAGATATTAATTATTATAGAACATATCAATATTAAAAACAAAAACAATTGATAATTTATATTACCCCGGACCTCAACCTTATTTTTCTCAGTTTGGTGCATAATGAACTAGAAACACTTTTATGCGTAAGAAATTTAATTTAAAAAAATAAGCAAATAAAAATACCTCTCCAACATCATTATTATATTTTGTATTATGGTGTCTATTTAATGTTATTGTTTAATTATGTCACCTCGTTAATTAGAACATCGGAAAAAAAACAATATAAATTTTAAGTAACAAAAATTGCTCTCTATGTCTTACAAAATCCAAACGGTGTATTATGATGTGAAGTGAAAAGTGTAAGAAGTATGGAGAAGTTCAAAAACAAACTTTCTGAAGTTTATAATCAAAATTTGTAAACGGTTGAAAGAATAAATTTGTAGTATATTAATACCAGATTTGCTTATTGACGAGAGAATATAAAATAAACTCTGAAAAAGATTATCGGGATTACCAGACACAGCTGTATTACATATTTTGTTTAGCGAGTCATTATCAATCAGCACATTCAAAAAATGATTCCGTGTGGATTTCGATTAAAACCACTCGTCCACGCTCGCTATTATTTCTTTATTTCTTCATCGATTATAATTGCTCCTCACGCTTAAAAAAACAACCACTTAATAAATCGAAAAACACATACGAGTATTCCTTTGAATGTCAAACTTGACATTTTTAAAACACCGCTCGTTCCATCAGAAAATATATTCAGAGAAATAATTTTAAAAAAAAAACATTATGGTAAAACAACTTTATTTCTCTAAATCTAAAATAAATTTGAATTGCTCCTACAATTCATTAAACTGACAATATTTACCTCTCACCATGTGGAACCTACGCATTTACAAATGTATTTCAAAATTATAAGTCTTATCATGCTAAATGCGTATTTGAATAAAGTCGTGTAACGATTATTACAATTTAAGTAAGAAAATTAAATTTTTATGTATTTATACTTAGTATTACAGTCTATACATAAAATAATAAGTAATTAAAACGTAAATAATAACCACCAACAACTAACTTTAAGTAATAATCAATAGTTTATAATATGAATAAATTTCTTTCAAATTAAATCATTCAACTGCACACTCAGATAATAAGTTTTGGGTTATAGAGTAAAATACATTGAGTCCTATATAATACGACTAAAAACATTTAGTTACTAGAATTACTATATAATAAATATGAAATAGCTAGTGACATTTATTTATATGGACTTCGGACACATTCAAGACCACAGAACTAATGGGAATTTTGGTGATAAATGATCATGACGCCATCAAATATTGAACCAACAACATAAGTATTTTAGTGCTTTTCAGCAGAGACGACGGTTTATCCAAAGCAATATAAATACCAAAGACATTCAGCTCAAGAAAATAGTCATTTTGAACTACTTGCTTAGCATATTATTAACTGCACATTAAAAAATACCAAACACTACAAACAAAGTTATCCGTAATGCACACAACGTAATTAATGAAACGAAAAATTAATATATAAATCACTTTCTAATGGGTCTCGCCCACATCGAGATAATGGAAAGCCCAAAAATCAGATGAAACAATTAATGAATCACTGCAGCTGTAGCATGTATAGTAATATACCTATAAACACTCTACTTTTACGACAGTATGGAGTTATTAGCATAATATTATACCACAAACTACCACGATATATCGACAAAAATTGTTTAAATGAAATACGAAACAGGAATTTAGTGAGCCACTGACCATTGTAGGCGTGGGATTAATATTGTTGTTCGATGATAACATAAACTATTGAATCTAAAAAACTGCTCTGATACTATCTATAAAGTGGTGCCGTATAAAACTTTATGGTCGCAACTTTATTGACATTCCTGTTATTTTATCGATCTACGAAAACATTTCAAATTCTTTTAACAATAATTAATCAAAAACAGCGCGAAGAGTTAAAAAAGAAAAATAGAACCGTTATAGCCAAATATCAAACAATTTCAGAAATGTTTTTAAAAGAAGAATAATATTATTATGATTATTAATTTTAAAACAATACCTGTACGATAAAAAAAATATCATTAAATATTATGTTGTTCAAAAAATTCTATGCATCATATATAACCTAAGAAATAAAGTTTAATTTAAACACAGTTACCTTGTTGTATATAAAACATTGATATATTATTATTCTTTACAATAATTTTCAATTATTAATAATATTGTATAGGTAGGTACATTACAACCACAGACTATATTATGAAATAGTATGTCTTACAAATGTTATAAATTATAAAACATTCTTATTCAAAATTAATATAATCTCCAAAATGACTTTTATTTTATTTTTAAATTCTTTTCGATTAAGAATATAATAACATTAAGAATAAAAAAATCCCTATGCAAATTCAGACATAAAAAAACAATTGTTTTTCAACAAAAAAACTCTAGTATTATTAATGCATAACCGTTCTGCATTTTGTTCTGACATAATAATATTGTACTTCGCATTACTATATTTTATTTCTCTTATTATAAATCAATTAGATATCTTTCATGCAAGATTTTCTAAACCTTACAGATGTATTTAGCCAAAAGGATAAGGGTGCTGGTTTTTCCAATATTCCGCAATTCCATACAATTTGTAAATAATATTTTACATTTTAGTTACAACTATTCTTTTTTTTTATTTATTTTTAAATTCTTTTCGATTAAGAATATAATAACATTAAGAATAAAAAAATCCCTATGCAAATTCAGACATAAAAAAACAATTGTTTTTCAACAAAAAAACTCTAGTATTATTAATGCATAACCGTTCTGCATTTTGTTCTGACATAATAATATTGTACTTCGCATTACTATATTTTATTTCTCTTATTATAAATCAATTAGATATCTTTCATGCAAGATTTTCTAAACCTTACAGATGTATTTAGCCAAAAGGATAAGGGTGCTGGTTTTTCCAATATTCCGCAATTCCATACAATTTGTAAATAATATTTTACATTTTAGTTACAACTATTCTTTTTTTTTATTTATTTTTTAGTAAACTCAATTTTTTAATATTAATACCATAATAAAATAATACGTTTGGTATTTTGTTGTAAGCTCAATAAATTTGATTTTTTTCGAATTTTATATACATAGAAAAAAAGGATAAAGCCAATTTGTGTAGGTATAGTTACCTGGAAGTCCAGATTTCCTTGTGTATTATGAAAGTTTTAAGCCACACGTCTTATTTCTAACAACAATTGGGGTTTGTAAAGAAAAATTATTTAAAATTGAAAACGGGAGCTAGATCTCTTCAAAAATATCTTTTTTTTATTTATTTCCACCAATTACCTAAAAATTGTGAAAATGAAAAAATACTTACTAATTACTATATAGGTATAGTTGTACGCTAGTGATATACCTTTTCTACAACTAAATATTAGGTGATAGGTAATAATCTAATTTTAAATACCATCAAATCATTTAATTTATTTTTATAATATATTGAAAAATTATCATTTTAAAAAATTCAAATATCATAGATTTTATAGGAGCGTAGATCTAAGAGAGAAAATAATAAACGCATCATTCTCGACAATGTTGATTTTAATTAAGACATTGGACTAGATGAACACAATTTCATTAATCAAATCGAATGGAAAATTAATTTTAAGATACAGCGAAGTGAAATGAAACAAAGAGTACTTATAAAAGCATGTTTACCCTCTTTATTTCCTCTTTTGAGTAGTTACTCCCATTTCTTCTCATACAATTTTACAGCAAATATTTACATCAATTTTCTAAATAAGAATTTATTTTATATTTCAAGAAATTGTATAAATAATGAATACTACTAAATGCTACTAAAAGATAGATACAAATTTGTGTACAACGTAGTTATTTATAAATAACTAAAATTGTAAATTTGAATATTTGAGTGGTTGGTAGGTACTACAGAAACACATAATTACAATAATTTCTATGCACGATAGTAAAGCAGCGGTTCTATTATGAAAATTTGTAACTTGAATATTTAAAAGGAATATAATTTATTTATAAAAATATTATTTTACCATCTTAATATTATATTGCTAAAATTGTATTTAAAGTAAAGATAATAAAGCTAAAAATGTATTATGTGTTATTTAATATAATATTATGAACTTTTTTTAATTTTAAATAAAATTTTTGTTTTTCATGTAATGCCTAAACAAATATTATGTGTTATTTGTTTTACGTTTTACAAGTATAAATTCTAAATATTTATAATAATTCTTAAAGTAGGTACCTATTAAAATCTTACATATCAATAAATATTTAGATAAATATTTTATTGACGTATTACAAAATGTATTACATTTTTAAAAGGTACTTAGGTATAAAATTAAAATTCGTAAGAAAATATAGATGCATTCATATCAACTATGATATTATTATCGATATCTTCTACTGAACTTGCAATTTCTTATTTTAATATGTTTTTATAACTTTTTTTAAATATATAAACATTATACACACAATCCAGAGCATTAAGTCTCTTAATATTGTGTACTTGTCTAATATAATTCAATATAAATTATTTATAATAATTGTGCTATATTGTACCTATAACTTTGTAAATATTGTATTATAAATTTCGGAATTGTTGATAAATGGGATTTTTTTTAATGCATAATATAAACGTATAAAAATAGGAAAATTATATTGCAACAAGTCGACCGTTATATTACGTTAGAAATTTAAAAGTACCTAGTAACATTGTTTGCCCATTTATATTCTATAATTTTCCGAGTGGTAAATAATAATGATTGTGAGTACACACCTTTAATTTTACCGCTTTACATATCTCTAATCATGTCAATAAAAGCATAACACACAGAGTTAATAAAATCTGTCCTGACAATCGTTACAAGCTTTTGGCATTACAACTAGGTTTGCATAAATTTATTTATTTTATACTAATGAGGAAACCGAAAACTATATAAAACTTAATATTATAGTTTTAATCGATAAATATAATGGCGTTTTAATATGTTGTTGTATCACTTCCATGTCTACTAGGTATACTACTACCAGAAAAAGTGTTCACGGAGAAAAAACATATACATTATGTATTTTCCTAATTTTAAATATTATAAAACAATAAAAACATGAAAGTTAAAATCGATAAACACATTAAAAAAATGACTAAGATTAATCAACTTTTAGCTTCAAAAAGATTCCATACAGAAACTCACAAGCAATTAACTTTCAATTAAATGCATTGTCATATATTATTAAGAAATGTCTATTTTTTTTCTTATTCTAGTTGTCAATTACAGCAATTCCATCAAAACTGTTGAACTATTTTTTTGACGTACCTTTTAAAGCACTATTATTCAAAATAATTGATTTCTCTTGTAAACATCGCAAAGGTTAATATAATTATCCAAAACCCTTCTGAATCCATTAAAAACCATGATCATATAATTGTTCTGAAATCAAACGTATTTTTCTCAAAATAATTTTATAGTAACTCTATTAATTGTATTAGCACATTTTATTTATTATTGCAAGTTATCTATAGTAATTATACCACCCATTTACCAATATTTTTCATGAATTATTCAAGAAAAACGATAAACCAAACTCACAAATCATGTTATATATTTATTATAGGTATTGGTAATGCATTATAAGAATAATAATATGATTTATTTGAAAATTAATTTAAATCAAAATAAAACATTTTAAACAATACACATAAATTACTTATTATAAATTAACATGGAGATACCGAACAGAATTACCATATTTGTTTAAAAACTAAAGTGTAAATGTAGGTACAACTGGGTTTTACGATATTGTTATAGGTAATATTGACTATTGTTATTTGTTAAGGAGTGTAAATTATGTAGAGTATAGATAGTAAAAATATTGCAATGTACTTTGTGTTGTATTAAAGCTTTAAACGGCAAATTCGAAGCCGATTAATTTATTGAATTACAACTATACATATAGATTATATAAGTATTTTTTCGTTGTGGTATTGCCACACGGGGGTGAACGGTTTACTCAATATTTACTCCTATAAAAGTATAATTACAATTATTTATTTAAGTAGACAGTAATATTATTTTCTATAGTTGAATTTTTCAAATAACAGTTACCTAATCAATGAAAATAATATATACCTATTAAAATATACTTTGTAGGTAATTCATATTTGTAACACGTCGAACATTTAGTTTTAAAAAACAGTATTAAATGCTACAATTCATTTAATTTCGATTAAGCTCTAATCTTATACAAACAAAATTAAGGGCTATTTGGTATAATATGAAATATACGTTTTCCGAATTTAAAAACTGCATAAAAAATATAAATGTTTTATGAATTATACACGTCAATTTTTAAGAGATTAAAAGTAAAATTATACAACTGATTTTATCAATACCTACTTAAATACTTCTAGACCGGTACTTTTAGGTACCTATAAGTAAGTTAAAAAAATACTTTTAAGCTACAACTTTATACATGGAATATTAATCTACACTGATCATAGTTTTAAAACAATAGTTTAGCCGAATATAGAGATCAGCTGATATTGTGCACTTATTTCGCTTCGCTCACCTTAAAGCAGTGTACTGTAGTCTGTATAGTGTATATAGTTTTAAATACAATGGTAAATAATATAGAATTCAAAAGTTATTCTGAACAGAGCTCATTTAACAATAACGGTTTAAAAAAAAAAAAACAAAAACAAAAACAGACTAATTTTTCTATGTCCGTCTGAAGTTTTCCTTACACTTGGAATGAATTGAAGGATTAACTCTTCGAGTACTATCGATACTTGATTTCTAAATTTTTCATACTCTACACAAAATTGTACGATGTTTTCTTCAATTCGAAAATATGTTCACATAAAAAAAATATAGTAATAAAAACATCATTGTAAAACTATTACGTTGCTCGCTTCACTTAGAATCTAAAATATTACTTGAGTAAAAATTGGTTATAACAACGTTGGTAATGCACGACAAATAGGTTATATCAATATTGGTTGATACAATAAATCGGTCGTCGCGACTCAAAGTATTATTATAAATTCATAAAAAATACAGAGTTCCACAAGGTGTTTAATCCCATTAATAACTTATTTACTAATTATCTAATTTTATAGAATCTTATTTTAATTAAATTAAAAGAACAAAAATAATTAGGTATTGATAATGAAAGGCTTTAATTTAAATTACATGTGATATAATCTCTGTCTTGTATATGTCATTATATTATCTGCATAAGGTTTTGCTCTTTGAGGAATTGACGAAGAATCGATGTCGTTTCTGTATCGGATACTAGTATTTCGCATAGAACATTTTTTATTTATTTTAATATGTTTTTTTATACTTAAGATTACTCAACTTGTAGACTTGATTCGTCTAAAAATGTTATAAGTAAGTTTATTTTAATTTATTAATTACTATAAAATATTAATTTTTTAAAAACCATATTGACACAGTATAAATAAAATTGGAAATTCTTATTGATATTGTATAGAATAATTAATAATAATTAACCCTATACATTTTTCATAAAACTAGACTGTCTATTTTATTTCTTTTGAACGAAAAATAATTTTACTTAGTAATTACAAAGATATATAATACAATATTAAATAAATAATAGAATCATCTAAAACCGTATTTATTGATTTTTAAAAACAAGCTATTCAGAAAAAATATTTAAACTAGGACAAACATGGGTTCTACCATCTTACAGCTACTACATTATCCTAAATTGTACACATATCTTTAGAACAAAGTTTCGGTCAGGACAACATATCGGATAAAAGTGCCACTTATTACCGGCTCCGTCAGTATTATTAATCATTTAATCGTTATAAGAGGTTTCTGTAAAACATATTTATAATATTTCACCGAATATGGTAGTAATATATTTCAAACTAAAACCTAAGTAAAACAATATAATAGTTTTGCTATGGATTAAACTTTGGTCTATCTGTTTTTATTAACAATAACTATATTATTTATCATTTATAAGATCCAACTACTTTCAGGGTACTTTGAAATAGTAGTTATTAATATAAATATGCATCTCTGATGACATTTGTAAAAAATAATTTCAAATTGTAATTATTTATTTGCATATAATAATAAAGTTAGTAAAATACCTATATAGTACTAAAGTATATAGTACTAAATTTTAAATGTTTCTTATAAAAATAAGAATAATATATAACTAGAATATTATAATATTCTGTACAAACATAACATACAATTCGGCGATTTCACTATTGGCAATTGGCAGAGAATGAAAACAAAAGACTTCCAAGGATTGTACTTAAGAATAATAAATTTTTGACCTCGTTAGTCGTTTCAAACGATTTTACATAAATATTTTGTTACTAATAACAAGTTGTAAACGGTATTTCAACATTGACGTTTTAGTGCCTTCTCAATAATATTTCATATTTGTGTAATGATATGTACCTATATTATAGTATATACACTTACCTATTTTACGGGGAGATTTTCGCCGATGACCACGGCAACTGATTTTTACTCGGTTACCACACACCACAGAGTTGGTCGAAATCAAATTCTCAACATCTTTCGGTGTGCAACCAGCTAAGCAAAACGCGCACGCACATATACGCACAATACCAGCACTCGGGCGAACGCGGGTGTTACGATCTATACCGCAACTGGACGGCGACGTCGATCTGCGCGATAAGAAACATCATAATATTATTATTATTATTATTATTATTATTATTATTATATGATCATCAAAATGAAAACAAAAACAAAACAAAACAAAAATCTCGCCTTACAGAGCCCTACCGACTACCCGGACTACGGTTCTAGCACTGCCGCCCGCAAATGGAGTACAAAATACCCCTTGCTACTCCGCGACCCCCTCCAACCCCCACCGACCCCAACCCCCGTTATTGGGCGCTGGTAGCGCCCTGGTCCCCAAAGCGGGACTTGCGTGGAAACGCTTGGCGCGGGCAACACGTAAACGACGGCGCGGCGCCCGGCGATCTTCTGAGATTATATAGCCGGGCTACGCGAACACCAAAGCCACAAGGTGGTCGCTCATCGTGCCGTACGTGCAATCCGTCCACGTTGCGACTAAATCCCCCGTCGTATAGGTACCTATCTTTTTGCTCATTTATACTGCTTTTAAGTGCGTGTGTCACTGTGATGATAATAATAATAATAATATACACTACACGGTACTCCAAAGGTTATATGACATTATTTTTCAAGTGTTGAAACGTGAACTCTATTGTTTTAGTTACCTATATAGTATATAGTAACAAAATAAATAAAGTGCCAATGGTGTACGGGACGTTATTATAGGAACCTATATGTGACGATGTACCTACATCGAGACGTAACGATAGACAGTTTTCATTGAACTACATTATTTTATATTTTTCTCCCAATATTGTGCCACAGTCCTAAGAAAATCATCCACCCAACTGCAAGGAAATTCGTTCGTAATATATTTCTGAAATCCTTGTTGTATAGTATGCCCAAAATATTTTTACAATTTTACAATACATACTGTTGGTACGCCACTATAAAATATAATAATGTTCAACAATTAATTCTTTATTATTATTTCTTTAAACTAAACAACTTTTCGGTTATTTATTTATATTTGTATTATGATTTCAGCATGAACTACAAGGTTATTCTATTATTTTAACAGTTTAGGCTTAGATTATTTATATTATACATATATGAAGTGATATTTACATTAGACAAAATGGTCATTTATATTATTTATAACTTAATGCATTATAATATGTTTTTAAGCATTTAATTATAATTTCAAACGTCGGAAAATAAATTCGTGTTTAATTTTAAAAACTATGGAAAACAAAGAACCACTAAAAATCCTATTTAGAAAGTGATTTATCATTGCTTTTGGGTTAAATCTTAAAAATAAAAATACTAAGTTGGGCCAAGATTGTCAAGAAAAACATGTGCTGAACAACGATTGATTTACAATTTTTTTGAGTAAGTACTTCTTAATATTTTTTTCTAAAAAAAAACATTTTTTAAATTTAAGAATAACTTTATAGGAATTGGATGGATAACTAGAGTGAATATATTTTGATTTAAAAGCACTAAAGATAAGCAAGTATTGTGATTCAAAAAATAAATTTGATTGAAGCTTGATACCCATTCAGTTGTTTTTTCAAAATGTTCAGTGTTTAAAAGAAATAATTCACGTGAAATTATTTTCAAAATGTATTAAATATAATTATGTGTATATGAGTAGGTATCATGTATTTAAACTTTTGTTTTTAATACAAAAATGTGTATTAAAACGCTAGCGAAAGCATAAAAGCTTTTACCTAACCTAGACGCAATTTATAATCAATAGATAGATATTATTATCGTGACATAAAACAATTGAGACATTTTTACAACCGAAAAATTGAATTACATATTTTGTGAAACACAATATATAAGTAGCTGGATTAGCCACAAGCATTTTAATTTTTTACAACTTCAACAATTGTATATACCTACATATCATTATATTTTTTAATAAATAATGGTATATATACTGCAGTTATACAAAATAACTAATCATAATATTTTGTCTTTAAAACAATAAATGAACAGTGTAGATGGATATTACTTTAACGACCCGAGACAATTTATAACAAAAGACGCTGATATTCGAATGTTTAATGGTTTAAATGTTTAATAGGTATGTCATTGCTAGGTGTGCCATAATAATTAACCCAGTTTTAACAATGGTATGATAATAAAAAAAATAGATTAGTACTAACTCGTAGTATAATGATCAGGGACGTCTGCAAAGATAATCATTTCAGTGGGTCCGATAAATTTAACGAATTTGAAATCTTTTAAATTGGTTTTATTAAGACTAATCATTAAACATTGCAACAAATAATGAAATCATCATAAATGTTGCCTCATAATTTTTTATTTGGATTTTATTTTATTAATTTATTGGAATACCTTTAGATTTCTTTTTTTTATCCCATAATATGAACTATGTGACGAGTTGTAATTGTAATTATTTAATAATAGTAAAGATATAAAAACATAACTTTTACCCTACTTTTTATATAAAATATATAATAAACTAATCATAGTAACCATTTCATCTATTCGAAAACATGAAACTGTAATAAAATGTTGGATTTAATTAACCTATGTAATGAATATTTAACATACAAACGAACGAAACAGAATTTTAAATAAAATACAATTTCATTGAAATTATTTTAACATTGTGTCAACCTAGATTTATCTTATTTTTACTTTAATTATTCTAAAATAGGTACCTAAACTTATTTAAATTGTATTCACATAATATGTCATAATATTGTCGTGCAAACTCTTTATCCATTATTGTTTATTAAATGTGTTATTGACAATGATATTATTTTTAAACGTTACATTTATGGCCACTCTATTGATTTTAATATACGACAACTAGAAATTATAATTATAACAACTAGAAATTTTTCAGAACCATTATATAGGTAATGCAATCGTAAAAATCATAAAAAGAAAATATGTAAGTACTATAGTAACTTTCTTTGCCAATAACATGAGTAAGTACCTACATATAATGAACCGGGTGATACTTTTGAAATAAGAAACTCGTTATTTTGTAAGCTATTAACATTTTTGAAATTATTTTTCTTACATAATTTGAATTCATTATACGAAACAATATTTTACGAAGTAATAATTTCACTATTTACTATAGAAATAATTATTTTAAATTTTTACTTTTTGGAAAGACAACAAATCGATTTTATTGAAAACGGTAGGTACTTATTGCGTAAATATTCCAATCTTTTTTTAGTGTTTCTCGAGTATACTTACTGAACTTTTGACCCCTCGAAGAACAACAAACTAGATACAATTGTAAACCAGAAACCACCATCAATATTGAAGATAAAAACATTTTTACTGGCTTAAAAAGTGCCTTCAGACAAAAAATTAATAATCATTATAAAACCAATAGATTCATCGCTTCGCTCAGAATCTAAAATAACGTAAAAACGAGAAAATTTATCGAATATTAGTTTTTGACAATAAAAATGTTATTATAACTTATGTTGTTGTAATTCAAAAATAAATAATAGTAGATACTTTAAATGTACACAAATTAAATAAGATTTGAAATACAGTCATGGTTTTTTTTATATGAGAAACCATATCTGTAATAATATGATACTTACAGTTTTAAAATTCATCAAAATCAAATTTGTAAATAAAATACATAACATTTTTAATCTTATTACCTATGGCTTGAAATTTTAATACAAGATTCTGGAAAAGTTTTTCTAAGTGAATTTTTTTTTAAAAATGCTTAGTGACTCTTCATGAATGACTGTTTGAATTTTAAACTTTGTCGGGATTTTATATTTCAGATATTCAAATATAAAATAATGATTCATCCTCAAACGATTTTTATTATTTTGTTCTAATTAATAATATTTTAGTTTTAAAAACTTGAAACATTCTACCATTACTTAAATAATTATTATTTTTTAGACGCAATGAAACTCTCAATGTATTGAGACTAATTTTAAGTTATTTTTACCATGAACCGATTCACACTGTACTTAGTATGTATATGGAAAAAATTATTTTTATCTACCATATATAATATGAATATAAAAATTACCAATAGTAATATAAATGAGGCTGTAAGTATGAATAATACAATCGAATATTACAGTGACCTACTCAATTACGAGGTACATGCCTCATACATAGTTACTCTACTATACAGCAGAGCTTCATCCCTGGTTTTTTTTTTAATTTTACCCACAACATTATTAAAACATTTGTTGGTTTTATATCATATCAAAACATCTATATTTTGGGATGCTTATAAAATTATCGGTTCAAAGTTTCAAAAAATATGGCGTGTTTCTACGGATTGCAAAGCACTATCATCGTTCCATAAATTTCTACAATCAACTGGAAAAACTTACTTCTATACTAATAAAGCTTAATCAACGGGTTATATAAAAAATATCAATATAATTTTGTATTATTATTATTTTTATTATTATTATTATTTACTGTCTAATTTCACATTGGTTTAGTTGATTTTAAAATTTGAAAAATAACTATTTATTCTAGTAGAATATGATTGAATGTGGTCCTATACTACGATAGGTAACTGTTATACTCTACATTCTCAAAACTATAAACAAGTCACGATAATAACAGATAAGATTAAATCACAACATAGAAATATTCAATTTGTTTAGGAAAACGTTACACCTAATAAATAAAACAATATATTGTTTTCACTTTTAAAATATTGTACACCTTGAGTAAAACGCAACCTAGTTTCAGGCACTGTAGTAGTACTCTCCTCTACATTACAATCAATCAACTTTATATTGCAACGAGTGTACGACCGGACACTCGGACACTGTGTTCTTTCTACCGCTGTCGACCTCCGTTGTCGTTTAATGTCGGATCAACGTGCGCAAGTGTGTGTGTATGTGTGTTTATGAGTGTGGTTTCGTGTATATTTGTTCAATTTTTTTTTTTTTTTTAATAATATTTTGTGATAATTCATGGACAATAAACCTATGGCATAACTGATTTAACAACACTGGAATAATTCAATTGTACTTACTTGCCAAGTAAGTTATTCAAAAATCTATATATTTGTTTTTATTGATTTTAATTAGATCGGCTACGACCTACCTAGTCCATTAATTTTCGTAGTTTATAGTTAACAGTACTGTTTATACTTCAACTAGGTTATGTAATTCAATTTTCTTTAAGAAGTTAATGATTTTGATATTTTTGATTGGAGGTTAGGTTGTAAATTGTAATGCTTCTACTAATATTATTTAAGTGCTTCAAAAAAATAAAATAATTGATAACAATTATTTAACTATTAACTGTAATATAATATAATATTATAGTTAATACAAAATAGTTAGGTGTGCCTATACAATTATTGCAATCAGATAGTTACCATGACATCGAAATTAAATTAATGAAAATTGAAAATGTATCTTTAAAGATAAAACTAAAGTAGAAATATAAGATGTAGGACATAACATCTTAGAATAATAATTTTTTAAATATGAATTATACTATAAAAAATGTAATGAGCTATAAACATAGAGTGTGCAGATAGTTTCTTTCTACTATATATAACTATGAAATTACGATAAAAGTCAAAATATTTAACTTCTTGAGCTTCAACAAAAGTTAAATAAAGAAGTTTTATTTATTTTGAACTGTATACAAAATTAGAGGACTAAAAACTCGAATAAAAGTTTAATAGTTAAAATATTTTAGTAGGTATCTAACCAAGCTTCCTATCCAAAACAAAATACCTAATAATATAACATAACGCATATATTCTTGCATACCATTATTTAACGACCGATAACATTGTATTACGAGTATTCAGCCCTAGGGAATGAATTACAACATGGCTGGCATTTTGAAGAGAAAAAAAACGATATCGGAGATAATTAAACGATAAGCGTCGAACGGGATACAAGTACTGGTTCTACAGGTTTTTCTATTTCATTCGTGTAACCAATAATCTCGTGCTCATATGATGAATACTTGGCCATAGATAAAAAAAATAATAACAATAAAAATGCAAACATTTAATATTCAAATATCCACAATTGACAAAAATATCTACTATTGATAAAATCACAAATTAAATGTATAACAAATAAGATAAATATTGAAATAAATAGTAAAATAATTAATTTGTACCTATACAACAATAATTTGTATATATGCATAGTAGGGTCCCTAATTACCTATCAATAACGTAATATACAGTACATTTATAAAGTGAATATAAAACAAACCTATACCAATATTACTTGGGCATACAATACTGTCAGATGAAAAATGATTTTTTATTTTTATGCATCATATAATAATAATTCATTTAAAAATCATGCTTCTACTTATAATAAAAAGACTAATATATAGGTATTTCAATAAAAATAATAAGATATTACGCTAATTCAAATACATTTTTATGGTTTATTGAAAGTTTCAATATATTTATGATAAGTGCCCTTTTTAAAATGGTATTAGAAGAGTCTTAAGTACCAACTGAATGTCCATTCATTTCATACCAAAACTACACAAGTAACCACAAAGATACAAAATAAAATTTTAACTATAAAGCACATTTTTCATAAATAGGTATGACTTAAAAATACAGGATAACTTTTTTCATTTACTTATCAAAACGTTACAATGTAACTATTCAAAATGTAATACTTTTTTAACTTTTCTTAATAAATTACCAGATAGCCAAAAAAAACTATAGAATATAATACCATAATATTCCAACCGGCGAAATAGGCTACCCCTCAATGAAAAAATAATAGACCTTATATTATAATGACTTATATATTACTTATTTATTTATGTAGAGTAAAAAATAATCAATTACTAAATATAAATATTGAGGAAAGTTCCTTAAAACATTAATTTCATTAGTTGATTCTACCATAGATAACTTTACTGATAAAAACAAATCATTTCATCTTATTTTTCTAGTAAGATTAGTAAGATAAAAATAAGTTTCACATGATAAAAGTAGATACATAACAAGGTTCAGTGCTACATAACCATAGAACGAATACATAATACTAATTCCCTTGAACACATTACCAGTATTTAGGAATTAGGATCCATCCAAAGGTTTTAAACGAATTACATAAAAACAAACAACTTTTATTAAATATCAAATGAAATCCTTTTATCTGCTATTCTAAGTAAATCTCTAAACTATATTGAAAATAAAATTATTCCTTCATATCGTTTTATGGTTTTTACTATTATTTATATAATATTTTGATTTTAAACATGGTTTAGACAATTTACCAATATATTGGTACTATTTTTTTATACATACCTACAGATGTACACAGCATGCTAACTCCCAGTTTTTCATTTAATAATAAATTTATTAAAACTCTGATTTTTGGAATTTTTAAGTATGCGTGAGGACTTTAATATTTTCAAATACCTACTTAGATTTTCATACCATTTTAGTAGTGTCCCGTGGTTATACCAACTTTATTTTCAAATGAGAAACACCCTTTTTTCGTATAAATTGCCACAGGACACTCCTTAAATAGTATAAAAAATAAATAATTGAAAATTACCTACTTACAGTTCCTAAATTCTTTATTAAAAGAAAAAAAGAGTGCATACAGCTGCAAACAATGAGTTGTGACCCAAGCCCAAAATTATGTCCCTCAGATTTTTGATTAAAATTTTACACGTGTTGTGTTCTATCGTTAACAAGAAAAGTACAAAGTTATGTATATAACTAACCAAAAACTAATTACCAGTAAATTCTTTGAACACAAATCGTTTACTGCGGAGCATGCTCAGTGCACTCTGTGCATTATAATTAATAGAGCTAGGAACCTATTGTGTAATATAAAATGGTAAAATATGCATTTAATTTTACAAAAATATGCTAAAATATTCAATAAATATATGATAAAATACACAATGAATTTAATGATCATTAGGTAAGGGTATACGATTACCATCATTAGGTAAGGGTAGGGGATGAATTTTAAAATAAATTAAAAAAGTTACTTATGATACGCGACATTGTTTTCAGTAACTAACTCGGTGTCTTACTTTTACTTAAATCAATAGAATTTACAATTTACGATCGTATATTATATGCATTTTTACATCTTTATTTTTTCTATGACAAAATTATGAATTTTATGAAATTTTAATTTTTAGGAACGCAATATGACGTAATATCTATCTTTTTACACTACTTCCGTTAGTGAAATTTACCTGATGTACATTTTTGTGTTTATCTATAGTCGAAATATAAAATAATATGCATTATAAATATTAAAAATGTGCAAAATAAAAAAAATAGATTACATTTTTAATCACTATGATAATATGATCCTGCAATCCGGAAACATAACTAACTAAATTTGTAAAATACCTCTGCAAAAAACATAACAATGCAAAATCCTCGCCATATGTATAACTGCGCACAATTCTGTTTGAATAATCCAAGTATGGTACTATGGCTACTATGAAAATTAAAAACAAAAAAAAATTTTTCGATAAATAATTTTACATAATATTATAAGTTTAGATATAAACAACATCTCTGAACACGCATCAAATTACGTATTATTATAATCCGAATTCCATATAAAAACATTGACCATGAAGTGTCACCGATAGAAATATAGAATGATCCTTCGAACATTTGCATTCAGAAGACATTATAACCGAATGTTTTGTCACCATCTTAAAAACGTTCTACAACATAGCAAATTTACGTTTGGCAGAACAAATTTTGTGTTGTTAGCTTCAATATTAGAGTTAACTAACCCATTATCAGACTTAAAGGCAAGACCATTGCCTGTGTTTCTACCGTCGGTGTTATACGATATTTTACATATTCATAACTTACTTAAAAATTCAAGCATCGTAAAAAAATAGACAAACGAACACGGATAATGTTTGTACTTTTAAGTTTTATAATCAGTCAATTCACTTTAATATTATAACTAACAACACAAAATTGGTTCTGCTGGACGTAAATTTGCCGTGTTGTACGTCTGTAAGACGGAGACCACATAATATATTATTATGAGGCCACGAGGGTGGACGTCGTCATCATAGTTTGTTTAATACGATTAAATTATAGTATAATATATTCATTGAACATTTTCCCAATGCTACCTCATGTATGTATTATTTTCACATAAAAGATGAAAAATACATCAACATTTAAAATTAATAATGTTCTTTATATTTTAATTCAAGTATGTCACATAATATAATCTAATGATTACATAGTAGGGTACCTACTAATTTATTATTAATGTATACAGTAGATTCGACAAAATTTCTAACATCATTAATAAAAAATACACGTAATGTCGGTTTCAAAACAGAAATCAATAGTGAAAACAATACTACTTTAGTATTCGTATGACAATATAACAACACATGACTGTGTATAACTTTGATTAATTATTAAAATCAGGCGATATAGGTATTACACAATACATACACATTTATACGTTTAAAAATAAGCTGAAAATCTTGCCAGCATATATAGAATAAAAATAAACACAACGATAATAATATAATATAGCCATATAGGCGTGTATCTAACTACTATGCAATACATATTATTATATTCAAATGTTCTCAGTTTATGTAAAATGCATATTTTACGATTGTGTTTTTCATGCATTTCGGTAGCATACTAATTATTCGATAAAAACATTACAACTAGAGGGCTAATACTACAGAACTTCGTGCATTGATATTTATGTATAGATATACTACCCAAGACGTTTAACATATACCTCGAACCATTAAAATTTTAAAAATATTTTTTAAATATTAAAAATAATGTAGCCAATGAGTAAAAAATAAATTAACAGTAGGTAACAACTTAAATAATAATATGCCAACCAGATTAATTTGTAAATTTTGGTAATAACTACAAATTTGACGCTAAGCAAAAATAGAAAATCAAAGTGATGCAATTAAAATGAAACTCATAAATATTAAGTCAGTTATTTGAAAATTCAAAATATCACATTCTCTGATCATTTGAATTTATAATTTTATATTACCAATTTAAAATCCTATAGACATCACTATCAGAGGATTATATTACTTTTTACGATAAAATTAATACGTAAATACGCCTGGTATTGACTTGGTCTTATTGATTTCACCAACTTGATATTGATACCAAACAACTGAAGATCAGATTGCACAATATAAAAATATACTTGTAAATTACGTGCTAATATACACCTATTTCAAAACAAAATGAATAAAGTGTATTCAATAAGATTATTATGCTTCAGAAATGTTACTATAAAAAAGTTATTATTTTCTTTAATAAACTTTTCAACTTCTCTTAATTTTCTCAGGAAAAATACAAATCGTTAAACAGCACGACATGTTGGTAAATTTTTTGAACTATAAAGAATATTTAGTAATTAAACGTAAAAAATATAATTACATTATACTATTTTATCAAAACTACTTATTTTAAAACCTAGGTAATCTGAAAAAAACAATTTAAGAAAATTGACTAGTAGATACCTAACAATAATATTACGTAGAGAAGTTTGGTTTTTTACGGTTTAATATTATTAGAATCAACAATATCAAACGTTATTACTTACTAATTTTATTAGATTTGTAGGTTAGTAAACAATAATTTTAATATTTCAGTTCCAAAAATATCATCATTAATTGTGGAAATTACAAATTACACGCCTTATTCAGTTGTACATTTAGAGTACTCGTTAAACAAAAAAAAAAAAATAATAATTAAAACACTGCTATATTATGTGAGTACTGCATTCCGCATTGTATAATATTTAACATCAATAATTTAAGAGCTGTAAATAATTATCAATACCTAAATGTTACTTTTTTCATTCCTTTCATTGAAAAAATATAAAAAAAATACAAAAATCAACATGAAAATTAACTTAAATACACATTCGGTTTAAAATGTATTGAACTGATTCTGAACCAAATTCAAATTACTTATTACCTAATACCTGATGTAATTGAAGTAAGTGCTTCAAATAATTCAGATATACCTACATTTCACAAGTATAAGTAAAATTCAAAAAAAAAACACGAGACCGTTATTAGGGATACCTAATATTAAACGTAAAGTAGGTACCTAATAAAATAATCATAAAACATATAGTAAGTTATGGTACCCATCACAAGTCATCAAACCGTAAGTTATTATACTTTAACACTTATTAATTATTATAACCAGAGCATTAATGACGTTACTAAAAACACTTTGATTTAAGTCCAGAAAATTTGCATCATAACTATTAGGTAGGTACCTATATTATATTCATAGTAACAGCATTTAATCAAAGACTTGCAAAAAAAAATCATGTAAAAGAAAAAAAAATTATGAAGAGTATGAAAATCTGCCTAGGTAATTAGTTTTTAAGCAAATTATTTTTTTTACGAATTTAATTTTAAAATACTAAAAAAAAACTATAATAAAGAACGTATCAAAATCAAACAAAACTAGTGTGTTTTGGTCCAATATTACACATCAAAACACTAATATTATATCTAATAGCCAAAAATCTACTAAAACAAACCAGTGTAAACAATTTCCTCTTTTTAGTTATTAAAATAATAATATAGTTTACTAAGTTTGCTTATAATAATTAAATACCAAGTTTAATAGTTTGAAATTTGCATGTTTAAAAACATTTTAATTATATGTGCAAATCATATTTCAGAACAATTTTTACCATTTAGAATAATATAATAACTCTTTTAAAGTAATAAAATAAATTACATTATGAAGATGGTAAATATTTTTAATTTTTAGAATGAACGTCCTTTGTTTAAAATTACGTCGTAAACACCAAGTATGGTCTCCAGAAATGACCGAAAACATCAAACATTCAAAGGCGTAAGTTATTCAATTTTGTATTTAATATTTTCAAATATATAACAGTGTTTAGAGCTTGAGAAAAGAAATACAATTATATTTAATTTTAATAATTTCATTCAAAGTCCTTATTATTCATAAAGTGTTAGTGGTCTCCCTGTCTCAGTGTTAAATTTATTTTTCAAAAAATGTATATTTATAATAAGTATCAAGTTTTTATACTATAACTCCACCGCTACCACTGTGGAAGTATGTTTTGGATGAAAGCTGATGAAAGGCTCCCATATGACATTTCAAATAAAATGCGTGATTGAACCTAACCAGAAATTGTTTGTATTTAATAATGACTATTATTATTTATCATTTTTGTATAACGTTTTACAAGTGTCATGATTTGATTTTGTTGTGCCAAAAAGTTCTTACTAATATGCATAAAATATTTAATATATATTTGAATTAATAGTTCGTTCTATTTACAGACATAGTTTTAGCAAAATCGTATTATCAAAGGTAACGAATATCTTAATATATTTGCAATGTCCCTATATTATAGGTACAATGTATGTACATGGTATTATTGTTACTGCTTCGGAAAATTGTTTTCAATTTCTTAGATAATAATATACTACTTATTCTACTATATCTATATACACTAATATGCGACAGCTCTCATGAAAGTTTTTTATTAAATAAATGGTTGTAGATATTAGATTCTGTAAGTCTTACAAAAAATAATCAAGGTTTTTATAACATTTTATTAAAAAAAAGCTTATATTTTTAAACAAGTTTTTAATTTACTTTAAAATATTTGTTTTATCTTCATTTAGTATATAATACATATTACCTAGACATTAGCTTGCCACAATATAATCACTAAACATAATGTAAATGTTGTACTTGTAGCTCTGTATAAATAAAAAAATTATTGTAGTTCTTTCTTGATTATCCTAGTTAGTATTTATTATTTAATACGATTCACAAAAGATACATACGTTTTAAAATAAAAGTAGTGTAACTTAATTGGTTTTGTCAAATAAAATAATATTATTTTCAGAGGTAGGGACCTACATTAATAAAATGTTAGTTTACTAAAATCTATCATGTGGCTACATAACCCTCAATCCTTATACTAACAAGTAACATATTATTATAATATTATATTATATACACAAAACAGATAATATCTGGTTATTAAAAACGTATTTATAATTTGTCTATTATATAATATTGGTTAAGCAAAAATCGGTAACACAATATATTTTATAGAAAATACAACCAAATAGGTACTACTTTATTTGTAAAAGCCACCTATGTCGAATATTTTATCTATCTACACGCCTAGATGTGCCTATTCATATTCTGACCAATACAATACAATTATTTTGAATTATAAAATTATTTTCCTGCTCAACCTCAACCATACTTTATGTCTCTTGTATATATTATACTATTATGTATAATGTATGTACTAGGTATGTACTGTATCAATTGTACAATGTAATCACTACAATACATATAGTACCTATACACATTTTCCTAAGATATTTCTTAACAATACATAGGTTGGTACTTGTTATACACTTGTGCCTAACAAGTTTATTTTTCCACAACAAAACCATTGTGGTTTACCGCAAGTTTTAACGTACACCGCGAACATTTTCATATTAACTTTCGTTGTATAAGTATTCATAAGGATAAAAATGGACAGCCAATTTACTTAACTAGTTGTATAGCAATAATCATTTTAATGTTATTTATTATTGAGTAGGTACTTATTGATAAAGTGAAAGTGTACCTATGCATAGTATAGGATTTCACGTAAATATCAAAACCAATTTTAATTTTATGAAATAATTTAAACTAGATAAAATATAGGTAAATATATGTTGGGCTTTATTCATAAAAAAGTATAATATTTTGACTCATTTAAATCGATACCCCTATCAAATCATTGATGTTAAAAAAAATAATATGCAACGTATGCATTTTACCTATATTTTGATAATTTATTATCTATACCTACTATCTAGTATCTACTAGTATTGTTTGACGTTAAAACACGTTTGAAAATTGATTGAAATATTAATCCATCCGAATAATGAATACAAAATCATTCAGATGAAATTTTTCATGATGGAAAGCCGTATAAGTTCAATCACAATTAACACAATACAATAGAATAATATTGTTAATTAATATCTGAAAACTGTAACAGTTGAATATGCAAAAAGGATTTAGCAGAACTCTTTAAACTAAAAAAAGTTGAGTGTTTGCTCATATGTTTTATATAGTTTATCAACAAACATTAAATGACTACAATATAAGTTACTAACATTTTAATTATTTAAAATCTTTTGATAGAACCGGCATGACATTTATTTCGATTACTACAGATGAATGCTCAAAATAATTGATAACACAATCTAATATTACAAGACTAGTTATAAAGTAAATATGATTAGGCAATAATTTATCAACCAAGTTCTAGTTTTTACATAATAAATATAAACTGTTAATAAATTAATAATTTATGATAATTATATGTATGTATATTAAATGGTTATTTATTTATAAAAATATTGTAAGAAAAATGTTGTAATAATAAATTAGGTAGTATAAATTAACTATGATAATGATATATTATGTAGCCATAGTTATAATTTGCAATGAAAAATATGATCAAGGTAGTCTTCTAGTAACTTTTTGATAACACTAAAACATTATAGCCTATATATTATAGGTACCTAAAACCTAACCTACACAAAAACCAGATTTTCAGGTAAGAACTGGATACAATAAAATACAAATATTGTATTTCATTCATAAAATTTATAAAATATATGACTAAATTTTAATAATATTCTTAACATTTTAAAATGACATACCTTTTATTTAGAAATAATTTAAAATTTAAAAACCAATAGAAATATTTAATTTGATTTGGTAAAAAAAAGTTGTTGAGGTTATAAAAAAAACACAATAATTATTACCATCATGCTATTATCCTTCACCGAAGAGAAGAAAGCGAGAAGAGTATCCAACACTTAGTCTCTGCATCCTTCACGGCCTTTTTTTTAAAAATGTAGATTAACATTACTAAGTATTTATAATATAATATTAAATAATAATTAATTGTATTTTATATATAACAAAATCAATGGGTTTTTTCTACATCAAGTGATATCAATATAATCTTTAATTTACCTTCATAATATAAATATTAAAAAAAATAAATCTTGAAAAACTATAAAACAATACAACAATATTATAATAATTCAAATAAAATTGTTTCAGTTTTAAGGCTTATTATTTTAAGTAATAATTATAATTATTATAACGTTGTTATTAAAATGTTAGGATGATATTATATTATGTTGAATAGTTGAATATTGTATTGTGTATATGTTTGGTCTATATAATATTATAATACTACTATTAATATTTACAAGGCACCGGATTGCAACACAACATACACATATGTAGATAGACAAATTAAATTGAAGAACGTTGCGTAAATAATAAAGGAGCTTAGTAAAAACTAAAATTCAATGTTTATATTTAACTTAAATAGCTAATATTGATAAAATAAAAACTAAGTAACTCAATTCTGTTGTATAGTATGATTATAGTATACCTTACATCGCCATTACTCATTAAATAGGTCCCTGTAATGGAAAATGAAATCAATGTATAGGAAAAACGATTCAGAGCAAAAACGATAGGCAGTAGCCAGCGAGTGTATCAGGCTCCATTTCTAATGATAATTTATATTATTTCTACATTACTCTTAAAAATTTCTAAATCCAAAAGATAGAACAAATTTAACGAAAACTTATAAAAGTCAGTACTGATGTGGCATAAAGTGGAGTAAATAACTTTTAAATATTTTGTAAATTTATCTGTATAAAGAAAATTATAATATAAGCAATGGAAAAAAATTTGAAGTCTCTATGGGTTACGAACAATATATTATTATAATTACATCAAAATATCTAACAACATTTGAAGAAAAATTGCTATTTTTACTTAAACATAAAGTTGCATCAACATTTCATATTTAAATAACAAAAAAAAAATATTCTGCGTTATATATTTTTGAAGATTACCAACATAGCTTAAAATAAATAGAAATTTCCAAAAATCTATAAATAAAAGCCAAAATTATTTCAAGTATGGAAAATTCTATTGAATCAGAATTACAGAAAAAAACTATACATTTTTTCAAAAACCCTTTGCATAAATAAGAAAAGTATCTACTTTCGATTATTATAGACTAATTAGATAAAATTTTATATCAGGAAACATAATTGAAGCAAATTTTTCTGCTCCGAATAAAAATAATTTATAAGCTAGCATAATTAATAATTAATATAAATACGTGCAAATTAAATTAACACGTATTTGGTATCCCACCATAATATATTACATTGTCGCAACTTCAAAGTAACACCAGACCACTTGGGTAAGGTATATATCTTTGTTTTAAATTATTTTAGCTGTAAATTAATTTGTATAATATTGTGCATTTTATGAATACCCATTCTACATATCGTATAGTACTATAGTCGGAAAACAACTTACGACATTGTGGAAGAAATAACAATATGCTTAGCTCTGCTCAGAATCATTTAAACGTTTATTTACTATCGTAACAAACCAATAACCACTATCCTGAGCCTAGATAAGCGAAGCGAGACGAACACCAGGTTCCTATTTATTCTGTACTGATTTTTTGCTTATTATAAATTTTACATAATATTAAGTATTACATAGGTACTAATATTATATAATTAATGTGTATGAAAATAAATTATTTATACCTTAATTAATATATAGGTGCTTAATACTATGATTTTGTTATTGTGTAAATGCATTTTATAACAGTAAAATAATATATAATAGGTATAACAATAACGAATAACCACCAACAACATCCTGGGAGCAACACTGCTTCAACTTATTATTATAATAGGTATCGTAATAAACTATTTTGAAATTGTAAATTGTTTGTGTGTTTTAAAATTCTCATAAATTGCTTCAAAATTAAAACATTATTAAAAACCTACATAGTGCCCAAAATATTAACATTTAAATTTGATAATATTATATCAATTCACTCCAATACTAAAAATGACAGAGTAACATGGATTCTTCTTAACGTACAATTTAATATGGTATGCACTTGTATGACGGAGACAACACGTGCGGCGGCGACGTCCTCTTTAACCACAGTCATATATCGGTTGACCAAAATTTATTTTCTTATAAAAATGCCTTTCCTGACTCAAAAATTGTAACAATGAATGGCTTTTAATTTTTATAACAAACTTAAAACAAATTATATTTGAGTATAAAATGAATGTGGCAGTCCCATATCAGCGGTATATTATAATTAAATATAGTGAAAGGATTTTTGTTGGGAAGTCTAATTATACTGTATTAGTAGTATTGATTTGGAAACCGAATAGAAGAAACATAAATGAAAAAAAAAACAATAGAATAAATTCAATGAAAAAGAGAATAATTGGTCATCGATATTATATAATATGTGTTGTGGTAACTAACTAATGACAATCGATGTTTTATTTCATTTTAAAAATATGTTCAGTCGTTGTATTAACGTATAAAAAAAATCAGCATGAAGCCATTCACAAAACCGGTTGAGTTTACCGTTGTAGGTACATATTATGTATAATCTTGATTATCATACAACCTTCTCGAATATTTCACACATACCCTTTGCCTTATCATAAGAGGGGAGTGACCCATTAACCTTGTTATAACATCCGTTTCCTCTATGCGGTTAGGTTGGGATTAATCAATTCTATTGCCATTTCATCTGCGATTTTTTAGACAAAAATAGTTGAAAATAATATTATGTTTGGAATTTTAGATGTTGCCTACTATTTGATTAATTGTTTATTTTATTATTTTGTGACATGCTAGAATTTTCTACTATTGTATAATAGTATAATACCATAAATAATAATTATTTAATGATATTAAAATAATGTACTTACATTATTGTAAAATATGATTTAGGATTTCAGATAAAGACTGTAGTATATAATACAAATGGATATTTTTTCTATAGTGTAAATTAAACGCATCATCTCTATAAAAACCGTAGTATACTGAAATTATTTTATCGGTGATTAACGAATTTATATTACAAACCCAATTCCTATTTATATATAAGTATATTATTTTTGAATTATCCATGATTATAATATGAAATAATGTTGTAACATCCAATCTATACTTCAATTAACGTGGGCAAATAAATTCACAATCCATTAGTTTCAAGTTAATGGATTCTTTGATCGTATCCATGAAAATTTATCATCCAAGTTGTTCAAGATTTCTGTGTGTTTTTAAACATACCCTGTCATTGAGGGGAAATAATGCAACCTATCCAATAATCACCCACTCAGTTATTCTTAGTATCGGTCAAGTATTCTTCCTTTATTGCGTGAACACAAAACAACTTCACCAACGAAGGTGTGTCGGTAGAAATTCTTAAAAAAATATACACAAGTATATTTTGACTATTTTTTAGTCTTGGCGGCCGTTAAGTTTTTCTTTATTTCTATATATTTTTTTTTCGTGAATATATGGAAATATGGGATTATTGGTATTTATTATATTTTGTTAATGTTAGAAACTAAAAAGTACAGACATGAATACATGATAAATAGACTGACATAATATACCTTGTATTTTTCTTACAAAGGTATGTATAAAATAATAAGTACCTCAAACACAAAGCACAAAATTCACGATTTGTTCCTCCCTGCAAGCGGTTCATCAGAACATAAGAAATAATGCACTTATAATTATTATTTTGAATGCTATGATAAATCATTGTATTTGAAAAACTATTCTGAGCGCGGCTTGGTTTACCTATTATGTAATACACTTAAAGCTACATTCATTATTAAAAATCGACTAAAGAAAATATCATTCTTCAATCTTCAGCTATTAATTAAATATATAAATTTCAATATTTGTATACGTATACCTATAACAAATTACAATAAACTAATTTTTGAATCAATAATAAATGTTCAAAAACCAATATAAATTATATTTTTATACAAACGATATTTTGCATAAATGTATTTGTTTAAATTCTAGTTTAAATTATTTAATTATTGATTATTTAAATATCTAACTAGTAAAAATATTGTATTATATTGTATTTGGAATCGTATAATTAAATCTGTGTTTAATTTTGTACCTATGTAAATTTAAAACAACAACCAGATAAAGTGTACTTTAGATTGAATTAAACTATATGTTTAATGGTATAATAACTAATAACTATTAACTAGTAGGCAATACTAATATTAATAATACGTACTTAATACCTAACTATTTAACCACAAACAAGCTCACTTACCAAATGTATTAAAATATTATTCAGTGTATTTTAATTTAAACGTTGCATATAATAATGGACAGAGTTTTTTTTTAATTTAAACATAATAGGTACCTACATAATGGTAAATAATTGAATGATACTCGAATTTCTTTTTATTTGTTTCCGTAAACAACATTTTGTTATACCAGCATGATATATTATAAACTTAATTTGTATTATTTACGTTATTTAAAAATGTAATATTTGAATTACTTTAGTGAAGTAAAAAAAAAATATAGTTAAATGAAAATAATATTTTTTTTAAATAATTATTTTTTGTAGGTATAAGTTATAAAATAATTTTTCTAAATTTACTAGAACATAAAATAATTCACTGCATAAGTTAGTTTATTTCTAAATATTTTTTTTATTTTGGATGCATAAAAGTCTGTTCAAATATATTAACTCCAACTAAATATGTATAATTATAAATATGAATTTTCTAATTACCAAAATAAAAAAAAAATGACATGTAAATAAGAACATGATATCTACTGCTTAAATAAATCTGTAATATTTAAATTGAATAATGTTAGCATGATTGAATAATTTTGTAATACCCATATAATGCATATATGCATAATCAATGTATGTGTCACATTAGTAATATAATATAAATGATAAATGGCTCAAGAGTAAATTTTCTTTCTGTTTTAAAATATAATTTAACCATTTCACCGTGTACAGATGAATAATTTCTATGATGATATTAGATATTAAGGACATATACTGAAATACGTTTACTATTGAATGGTAAACAGAATGGTTGTGTTTCCAATACTCTATACAGATAGAGAGTGTATAAAACATTCTTAGGTATGTTCAGATATCTAATATGTATAAGTACCTACTAGTATATTATATTATACTGTGATGTTGCTTCTTTACATTCGAACAAAATATTATTAACCTTTCTCTATAAAATATAAATGTTGAATCAATGTTTAATAAACTCAAACTTAAATTCCCCTACTAATATATTATATCAGTCTGAAATATAATCTAAATTAATAATACACACTATTTGTTTTATTCATAATTTTAAACTTAATCAGTATTTATTAGCTTTAAAATACACATTAAGTTCCTTTTATAAAGTCTCATGTCCGTATGCATAGTCAATTTATGTGACTATGCATACGGGCATCAAATAACTATAATATGATGTAAAAATTAAGAAGTTTTATATACAAATATATAATATAGCGGTAAAGTAGACCCGTTTGTGCTAAGAAATATGCTGAAATAGTCAAACTTATCAACGTTTTTTTCCTTAACATATACGTTATGCGAGCGGAGGTGAAAGATTGGGCTAAGCTCTCCCCCAAAAATATTTCATAAATACTCATAAAATACAAAATGTGCTTGTCTCATAAAACAAGAGTTTAATTAGGTTAGGTTAGGTATACAAAAATATATCTCTCCTAAAATTTTACTTGGCTAGGTATTTTAAAGAAATACAAAATGTTATTACAAATTTGTTATTTATTCGTTAATAATACTATATTATTATTACTTGTATGTGTATATATATTAATATAATATTAGTTACTTATGTACTTTAAATATATCTGATAGAATAATAATACTTTAAAATTTAATGTCTATGACATCCCAAAACACTCTTTCAAGTGGTCCACTTAAAATCATTTCCTAACCTACATGCAATGAATTATCTTTTTTTTTTATTACAATACATTGGTCACTTGTTTTTCAAACATTGCATACCATCATACGTATACCTATAGGTGCATATATAAAAATCACAATTGTCTGCATTGTGTTTGGTAAGCACCAAGTAAAATCGATCCTGGGATGGCGAGCATGTGGGGCCATGGTGGGAGGAGCTCACGGATCGTTGACATTGTTTCGTTGCTGCCTGTTGGTTTTAATGGTTGCGGTACGGATGAATGCAAGGAAAAAGGGGAATAATAAGTAAAAAGGATAGAGAAACAACGATGACGATGAAAAGTATGTACATAATAATATTAATAATAATAAAAGATCATGATACAGAGTATGAACTGGCATGTACACACAAAGTGCATCTCCTTGTTCTTTATTTAGAATGATCCTAAATTCATCATAAACCAAATAGTCTTGGCACAAGTATAAAAAAACTAGCAAACCATTTTTTTTATTCATAAATTATCCTATAGCTGGCTATAAATATATTGAAATATTATTCAAGCAATATATTACTAATATTGACAGATAGTGATTAAAATAGTTATAATACTTGTAATAATGTAGGTAACCGATAAGTGATAACTCTAATAATGAATATACATTAAAAATGATTTTAGTTTCTTACTAAATGTTATTGATGTTTTAAAACTATAATTTTTGGAATACTATAATTTTCAATATTAGCTATAAATATATGAATTAATAATAGGTAGTACGCCTAATATCTCTATTTTATTACCTGCTACTTTATAAAGAAAGATAAAATATAATCACCTATATATTATGAAAAAACTTTATAATTTATTATAATGATGAAGAAAATCATGAATTAAAAATATATTATGTACATAGTACGTTTACTAATAATACTTTATTCCTATCTATATATGTTTTAAAAATATAATATTATAAGCAAAACTTCTTGACACCGGTTTTTATTTGAAATATCGATGATAGGTCGATGAAATGAATATATTATCACGACGTGTGAGTTATCCCTAAGTCTTAACTCTTTAGTCTTTGCCAATAAAATAAAATTGTTGACCTACTCGTATACATAAAAATAAACAAATCTTCATGTTATTATCATAATGTTTATAATTTAACGCTGTCAATAATTATAGCTTCGCACAATTGCTTATATAACTGAAAATCTTATAAATTGTTGACCCTCTTTCTTAATGCATAAAACACATAAGGTAGTGGCGTAATTTCGGTAAAATAACTGTTGTTGCTGAACCTTTATAATACTTCTTCATATAAACCCGTTGAAAAAAATACTTTCACTAGGTAGTGTATGTTTAAAAAATGTTTGAAATAATACGTGTGCTAATTTTAAAACTAGGAGTGCTAATCATCCTCGAGACCCTCCTTTTAACTGCAAATATAGCCCTTAGGTAAATTACATGAAACTTCTAAGCTGTATTTTTTTATATGTTTATTTAAATTAAGGGATAACTGTAGGTACCTGCCTAGTAATATTAGTACTTTTCGAGTTTTATACGGTACGACCTATGCATCAATTATTAACACAACTCAGATTGAGATACAGATTGTGATAGCTTTTAAAATTTTTAGTACATTATCAATAAAATGTCTATGGAACAGCATATGTAAATTCACCATATTTTTTTTCATTTTTAGTAAATCTAGCTCAATTTAAAATCTTTTTTTTAAATTCATAGTTATCATATTCAAATTTTAAACACAATACGGGACTCGTATATGATAATATATGTTGCTAATATATTATATGATATGTATTTCGCTATATGGTATCAATTAAACTGTTTTGACCTGTAGAGGAATAAAAAATGCCTTACTTAATCACTTAAAAATATATATATTATATTTAATAATTTATGTTGATGCGATATTAAAAATTCCATCAGAATAGAGTGTTCTCGTATTCACTGTTACGTACTCGTGATGTAAACTATAAAGCCATATTATTATGCTTTCCCAAATAAATAAATATCTCCGGAAATCCAAGTGTAAATTACTGTTTCCACCTATCGTCGAATCGAGATATGTTGTATCCCTATAGGTATAATAATATACACACTATATATACTATATATAACTACTTCCCATCCGCCGCCGTTACGGGCCATCGCAGCAACGCTAATACCGACGCCTAACACTTAAAACGATCTCGTAAAATACCGTTTTACTGTTCGAACCCAATACGTTTATACCTACCTACCATCTCAATTTTTGTGGCCGTCTATCTGTTATTAATACATGTACATGTATATTGTTACAATAAACACAGACTTAATATCTGGGAGTCTGTCATGGTTGAGTTGTATAATATCAGAAGAAATCTGTTTCGTATAGGTAATCATAATATGTCACGAATATTTTAGAATGTATGTCACGTATAAATTAGCTATTATACCTACACGTATTTACAGTGTAGATTTGTATTATTAAAATTATTAATAAGTAGGGCTCGGAATTTGTTACCCTAAAAACACTAAGAAATTTCTCTATAAATAAACATTAATGCATTAAAACCTTGAAATACAAATTTTAAATTTGGATTTACGTAGGTATAAAATTCCACAAAAACATAAAAATGTACATAAAATAAAAATAAATTCCGTAAAATCCAAGACATAAAAAAATGATTTGTTTCAAGACGAGCATTGTATTTCTAAAGAAAAGTAGTGCATTGTAATCTAATTACAAATAAATAAATAGGATAAAAAAAATATGCTAAAATACCCATTACTATTATTCAAATATTCAAAAATTAAACATTAAAATATAACCAGTTGTTTTTAAGAATATATATTTTTTAATGTGTAAATATGATAACAATCAACTTATCTCTTTTTAAAAAACCATACCTTTTCCTCATCGGTCTTATGCTCAAGACATTTTATAATTATGTTAATTAATATTAAATGATAAATAATGGTGACTGTTAGATATTAAATTGTTAAAAATTAAATATTATTTAAAATAACCACAAACAGTATTTAAAATTTAAAATGACTTAAATCAAATCGAACTTTAGTGAAATCAGTTGCAAAAATAAATTAATGAAAAGTACTTACCTACTTAGAAAAACGTGTTCAGAATTTATTCAACAATAATTATTCAACCACGATTTCATGACTATATTATTGTAACTAACGCTTAAATTACACTTTTCAAGTAGTTTCAACTTTTATTCCCAACGTAAATGCATAATTTGATCCGATCAATGAGATCTGCAATAATTACATAAATTACCAAATGTATCACAATCTATATTTTAAAAAGTATAATTAAAACGTATACAAATTAAACAATAAAAAATTTTTAATAAATTTTAAATATTAAGATACTAATATAGATATTATACCTAATCATACGGTTATTAAATAATTTAAAATAAACGCACTTATTTAATGATAACTTATATGTCAAACTTAATATAACTACCAAGTCTTTTAAATTATATTTTTATGCATACGTCATATACTGCCTCATACCCACGCTTAAGTATAAAAGTATACGCCTATTATACGTACCTACTTAAATATTATAATTATTGCATTGAAATTTAACTTATATTATAGAGATGACAACTACATACAAAATATACTTCATTTACCAGTACAGGTAAACATTAAACATTATTGATGTTTTATTGATGGATTATTGATGAAATTATTTTATTCAAAATTTAAAATATTAATACGACATTTTAAAACAATTATTTGGATGTTAACAATATTTGGAGATCATCGAAGGAACCTGAATAATTTTTAAGAAATATTACAATACCATATGAAGAAGCTGTTAGGTTAGATATACTTCAGAATTTAAATGTTGGCTAGGTCACTATTTTCGATGAATAAATCATAAATAATATATTATATGACGTGGACATAGATATTATTAAATATAGCATGAATGCCAGTGAATAATTTTGTTAAATCATTCACCTAAAGTGGCAAAACTTGTAATTTTTTATAATTATTATTATTGTTATCTCATAATGTAAATTATGGATTTGAAATTTAAGAAGATGTCATCGTATTATTGTCTTATCTCTGACCCAAGTAGGTACAAGATAATATTATAGTCAATTTGCATTTAGACAAACCAATTTCGTCTTGTTAGCCTATTTCTATTAGGGTGATCAGTAAATCGGCAATTTATCAAACTTAAAGTTAAGAAAATTATCTGTAATGATTGTACGTTGGCTTTTGAACATTTTTAAATTGTAATATTTTACGAACTTATAATTTGCATGAAAATTGAAATATCGAAAAAAACCAATGTATAAACCCAGGCAATGTTCGTAACTTTAAGTTTGATAATACGTAAATTCACTATAATATCAAAGATTACAACCCTAGATTGGTTCTGCTGAACGCTAATTTGTTACGTTGAGCATGGGTGTGTGAGAGAGAAAACAAAATAAAGTACACACTACACTGTCACATTGACATCTTCAACCCAAGTTTGGGTTTCAAAAACAAAGTTTGTATATTGTTGTAACCAGTTTTTCAAAACAAAATTTACTAGGATTATCGATATTTATTAAGATCAAACATGTTTATGGTGCCTACTGCCTATAAACTCGGGAAATAAATTTATATTAAATGTATAAGTTTACCAATACCTCTAAAATGCTATAATATATAATATTATGTTACCAAATTAAGTGTAGACTTAAACATGAATGTTTTTATATTATTTTCTTTTTTGTGTTTCATTTCTATTTCGATAATGATTGATCAGGATTAAAACCTATGCACGAATGCACGTTCCATGACCCACGTAGTATTTTTGGTTTCTATATTATCTATTTCTCATACTTACACATTTTCTCTTTGGCTATAATATGTATATAATACATATAGTACCTATTTACTATATATTATATTTATGACTGTAATATAAACACACCGCCTATATTATTATTACGTGTAGGAAGTTTCGGTGCTGACCTCAAATGAGGACGACCGTCTCGAAAAAGGATCAACGCACTTACTGATCGTGCCAGGGCGATCGTGTAGACCAAGTTCATCCAAGGTCACGCTAAGGTGGCAACTACTCTACTAGAAGATTGTTTTGATTTTCTGTTGAGTCACTAATGGACCCACATGCAGTATGCACGCACGTACATACACACACACATGGTGTTCACATTTCATATAACACACAACACATATATAATTTAGTATTCAGTACTATGGATTATGGATAAAAATAAAATCAGCTCTAGAGGATAGACTACCGTGTATTTCTAACGCAAAAAAAAATTATAACAATTATTGTCCAAGCGTGAATAAAATATTATACCTAACCAATATAGGAATTAAACGAATCAAAATACTAGGTCTAGTAAAATAATATCATAAGCAGGTAGGTGCCTACTATAAATCAATTTTTGCCCGGGTATTTATAGTACCTATTAAAATTGTAAATTTAAATTTACCTATTAAATTTGTAACCAAATCAAAATTAATTTCTTTCCCGTAGGAATAATTATCAATATATCGAATTATTTTTAAAAACATTTGATTGTTTGTTTCAGAATTGTTTGAACTTTTTACTATGTATAACCAAATAATATACTTATAATTCTTTATAATATTTATATTATTTTTATTCAATATTATAAACACCAATATTTAAGAAGGAATAATGAAAAATATATTTTAAACTTAGTCTTATTTATCAATAATTATCATACATGGCAGCGTCATTCCATATTCTAAAGTTCATATTGTTCAATCCTTGTTTTTAATACATGTATAGTCAAGTGTAGCCTATGTGCGCATTCATTCATGCAATTACGCAGCGGATAGCATGTACAATTGTCGAATTATATCTATAGACTATAGAATATAGGTAGTATGTTCTACTCGTACAATTTATTTTGATTATCTCCAGTTTACTGGTATGATTCTAAATACATAATGCATTCAATGATAATTTAAATATTTATCAATGATAATATAAGGAGGTACCTAAACTATAGTAAATAATTCAAAATATTATGAGGTATGAATTATTAATATAAATTATAATTACTATTTAAAACAATCAGAGGATCAATCATCTACACACCAAGTTATTGTTATTCTATACAAGTAAATTAAATTATAAATATTTAATAAAACTTTAAATTATGTCTTATTCATACGATTCGTACAATTTACAAATTACTCAACTAGAACTAACGTAACATTTGATACGTAGAAAACCAGAGGAAAACAACTGTTACTATAATCTAAGTTCCTATGTAATAATATTATCATTGCACAAAATTCGATAATTTTTTTTATTGATAGGAAAAAATTAGATCTTAAAAATGTAAATCATTTATTGTATATTTTAATATTAGAAAATATTAATTTGTAGATAGGTAGTTACCTACAATTGAGAGATAGGTTTAAATATTTTTAAAAAATCAAATATTTTAACTTATATGAATTACAAATCGTCGAAGATATACAATGGAATTATGGATTACGAATACCTCAGATATTGCAAAAAGCTTTCCTCATTAGTCATTAGTAATATAATTCTACACCGTATAGTATGTGGTTAACCATTGTCAGGGACGCATTGTAATATATTTTAGATCTCGTGTTTAATTCAACTTAATTACAGTGTATACTATAGTTATTGTTTTAATTTAGGAACACTATTGATATTAAATCTTTAGATTATCGGTATGTTCATATTTTACACGATATATTTTTATTGTATTTAAATATATTTATTACAAATTTCAGTGTAATTAATTCAATGATATAGTCACATTTTTAATACTTAGGTAAGACAATGTAGTATATACTATGAATTATATTGAATATAAGTTTTTAAAATAAATCGATTTTAACACGTCATAACAGTGTAAATAGGTATTAAATCTTAATCACAATTATTTATTAGAACAGCCCATCGGCCATCACCTAAATAATAATATATTATCCGTTAATAACTTAAATAAATAAATACATAATACATAGTATACAAAAGTATATTAATGGGAAGCTGAATATTAAATGAGTTTTAATAATTATCAAGTTTAATTTATATTAAAATTGTAATTTGACAGTCTATGAATTCTTCCGTAGTAAGTTTACTCGGATTTTCTCTATATCATATAATATAATACAGTGATAATAATATAACAGTAATATAAATGAATACATCAAAATCCCAAAAAAAAAAACACTCCGTTAATCTATAAAAACGCTAAGTATAAAAAAAACAACTCTAAAAGTTGTGATATCATTTTAAGTCTAAGTCTTTGAACTATAGATAATTGATATAATTTATGTTAAAATAGTCTGCTAAATAATTGAAATTAGGTTGGCGACTTAAGTTAAATATTTAAAAATACTATAACATAATGAGTACATAATAATATAGTCTAATATTATTGAAATAGGTAGTGTAACAATAATCAAGTTTTTTAAAGTCACCAAGCTAAATTCAATTATTTAGCAGACTATTTTGACATAAATTATTCTATAGTTCAAAGACTTACCTAGCTATAAAATGATATCACAACTTTTAGAGTAGTTTTTATACTTGTCATTTTTTACACGGAGTTTGACGGAATGTTTTTGTTGGGATAATATAATACAGTGATAATATACCCGTTTTTTAAACTAAGCTAAATTGTATCATATTATTCAATAATCATAATGATTTTTACAATTTTTGAACTTATTTTTAAATTTAACTATTTATGTTTTTAAAGAATGTTTAGTTAATATTTTTACTAAAAATATTATAATAATAGATAACAAAATATACAATAATATTCTAAACAGTAAGTATATTTCTAATTTTTAAGTTAGTATAGATAAACAAACTAATTAACGATTAAATTGCAAATTAAATTATATTTATGATTTGTTTTTCTTTTATTATCAAGCATCACTTTACTGCATTAGGTATTTTATATTTTTTACATTCTTAAAAGTTCACCGAAACATTCACACCAGGGACAATATAAGTTGGTTTAGAATAATTGTATTATATACCAACAAACTTATATTAATAATATATCAATAATTATTATATGTATCTGAATCAGAGGAAATTCGAGTAAAAAGCATTAACTATCTGATGTAGACATGTAGTGATATAGAAGCGTACATTTGAGTGAATAATTGTATTAAAATCGGGAGGCAATTAGAGAAACCTTTAAAAAAAAAAATATGGGAGTAAATTCGAGGGTCAGACCCTTCGGTGTTAATTATTAGGATTCAAGTGTACCCATATTATTATTGCGTTTGACTGTTTTAAAATTTAATATTTAACAGAATTGCATGATTTTAATCAGTTTTTAATTAGTTCTTTTAATATGTGTGTATAGGTACTATTTTTTATAAAGGATGCCGCGCCGGATGTTTAGTATGAAATATAAATTTGTTGTTTATAGTTAGAATTGTTCAAATAAGTGCGTGAATAGGGAAAGATAATACAGCAGCAAATGCGTTTAGTAAAGAATATAATTATGTATTACGTAGTTAATCAAGTTGAATAGGTACTCTGCAATTTCTGGGAATCATAGCTGATATTATAATGACTTGAGAGATCAATTATTCTAATAGACAACTACGAATACAATTATATTTTAAGTAGAGTAGGTATGATAATATGTTTTTATAATTTTATAATTTTCGATGAATAATCGAGTTGGCACAAAACGACGTGACAACTACTATAACTACGCGCAATTTCACTTCATACATGACATAGGTATACAAGTTTGGCCGAGGGAAATATCGTATACTAACCATGGAGTAATGGAGTATTATACTGTACTAAAATATATACTCTATAGTACTGACGCTATTATGGCTTGTGCCCGAAAACCATCCACATAGACAGACCTGCACTGGTCGAATAAAAATAGAAAAATATGGCACTTATATAATCCGAAGACACAACTCCGAGTTTTATACCAATCTCTTACTATGTCATAGTGGATACCTCGGTATAATAACTAACACGTATAAAATACAGAGTGCCGAGCGCTTAACTCCACACGCTGGGTCACTTAAGTATACAATATATTATTTTATATTATGATGTATTTTAAATTACTATATTTTTTACTGCAAAGATGGGTACATCTAAATGGGTTAACCTTAAATGATTATTATTTAGTATAGTTTCATCAGTTTTAATATAGTCTTAACCAACAAGTATAATATATACATACATTTAATATGCTTTGGCTTTTGTACAGATATAATACCTATAACCTATATATTATACAAACATATAGAAGCCCATAACAATAAACAACCACAAATAAAAATAAGAATAAAAATGTTTATAAACCCACAAAAAAAGAGAAGTAATAATATTGATATATTATAGACATTTATTATATACAATTTCCGAAATACCTACAGTAAATTCCATATATTTTAATATTGCATGTTAAAAATATATATATATCATAATTTAAAATAAATATTAATCAAGTCATAATAGTGTTGGTAGGGTTCCCCCACGAACCAGTAAATACAAAAGCATATTATAATATTATATACATTCTACCTTGATTCGTTAGTTATTACGGCAGGAATCATCGGAAACGTGAAAATGGTTCAGCCATTTCAGTTCGAATGTGAGAATTGCATAAAATATATTTTAACACCTACAATATTATTGTGACTGAAAAACTCATACGAATACGAGTAATCCAATCATTTTCAAAAGACCGACCACCGTCCACTACAGATAAATAAATTTGGTGAAGTCACCCACAGCTGCGGCAGGGACGATTGAAATGCGTTGTAACGGAATATGTTTTTTTTCCAAGAAAGGATTTACTGTGTATATCAACTAGTAAGTATTTTAATTTTTAATTTATCAAAATGAATTTGAAAGAAGTAAACTGTTATTAAATAAAATATTAGCTTTGCTTAACAACTCAAATTTAATATAGTAATTAGTAAGTACAAGCAAGTACATTGTACTTATGACATATATTGTAGCATGTAGGTCCTGTAACAATATTAGGTACTAATTACTTTATATTATAAATAAGTGGAACAATGACTCGGATGTTGTAGTTTCACTCATATCAACTCATATTCGTCTAGTGGGAATAAATTCTGGTTTAGATAGATCATTTTGTCGAATGTATAAGATATTTTACCCTTTATAATATATAAACTAAAAACGATTTATCATCTTGTACTAAAAATAATTTTGACAGACAGCAAAGCGGTTGTGAATTTTCAGTTCTTACAATCCATAAGTAAGTATAGTTATTATTTAACAAAAAATAAATAATAGTGGCAATGCACTAAAATTAAAAAAAATACTTTAATTTATGTGTATCAACAACAGAAACAAAAATAACTATAAAACCATACATAAAAAAACAATCAACGATATAAAAATTAAATATAATATTTAAATGCTAACAGAAAAAATTATACCTCGTTCTATAAAATATATAAGTAGATTTAGTACGACTTATATCTTTAAGTATAGTATAATTTGTAGGTATCTAACTCCTAAGTTAATTATATTCATTGATTGAAGTGTCATCGTCAGCTTGTCTTAAATCAATTTTACAACTACTGCAGGGTATGCCCATAACCATTGGTTAGGTTAGGTTACGCACACCCGAGGGTTCAAGGGGTAAATTGGTTGAAATTATCATAAAAATTAATATCCAGAAAATTGAAAAATATTTATTATTTAAACGTGATTTTTAGCGTTTTTGTATGTAAATAAAAACAAAAACACCTGATGTTAAGAGTTTTATTATGCCTATAACTCAGATTTGACTGGTGGAGTGGGTGGATAACTAGATATTAATATTTTCGATACCCTTGTGAAATATGTACCGTGTGCCACTGCACATTGCAAGATATTAATTGATAGTAATTATACATGTTATAGTTTGATATGTTTTATATGTTGTATATATTTGTTAATATTTATAAGATAATATAATATACCTACCTACACTAATGAATTCATTACACTGTATTTCTAAAAAAATATTGACATAACTAGGATTCATTTCAACGGTTATTTTTACAGTTACTAATCTTTAATATCTTTAGTGTGCCCTACCAAAACATTGCGGGTATGGTCAATTCATTCGAGCAAATACTTTTTTAATAATTAGCTATAAATAATAATAATGATAATATATAATAATAAACGGTAATTCGATACACATGGCCAAGCATCAACAACATAATAAAAGCAGTTATTTACATTGATCTGTAAGGGAAAATATAACTATCTATCAATACCTACATAGTCCTATTGACAGTTACTATTATCGATCATTGAACATTCTCATAAGTAGCAACATATAAATAAATTCGATAAGTACTGACTGTCCTTAGTGAATCGGCTGGTTATTTATTAATCATACATTGGATTGGGAATACCCGAAATCCGAATACGTATAAACAAGAATAAAGTTTGTAGGAAATCCGAATACGTATAAATAAGAATAAAGTTTGTATCTATTTACTTGAAATTGTGAAGCCGTCTTCTTTGAAAATTTCTTCTTCGGAACTTCAGTAGGTAAGTCACACAAAATACGTTCAACTCTTTCACATGCTGTGGACGTGTATACACGTCAGAGCAAAGCACTTCCTGTGTGCTTTGGACGTGTGTAGTAAGTCTTATAATATCTATGGTGTTACTCTATAATGGCGTATACTCGTTTATATCGATTTAAATTATTTGAAACGTCATGGAAGAAAAAATGTCGTAATGGATTATACATTTTTGAACTGTTTATCTTATGGAAGAAAAATCAAAAGTTTTAGTCCAAAATGTTTTTTTCTTTTTTTCACTTCAGTTTCGTCGAGCATAGATCTATCCTATTAGGGTATCAAAACCGTTTAAATAATTTATGAAATTAAGTCAGCAAACGGCAAGTGCTTCAGATTTTTGTGGTCAGCAGTGAGGGTCCGTTTCAAAGTGAATTACTGTGTTTATCAAGAAGCATTTCGTTTTAAATCGTTACATACAGATATACTTATATACTTACGTTATTATTTTTTTCATTATTTTAAATGCATCAAAAGCAGTACTTCAACCTTTAGGCGAACAATAAGAGTTGGAGCTGAGAAACAGCTTAAAGAAAGAAGACACCCAATGGTGAGTGTTGACACTTTCTATTTTGTAAATATTTGTTATTTTAAGATCGAAATTGCATTACTTATAATTTATACCCAATAAGTATGTTATGTTAAATAATAGGTATGTATATTTAAATTTTCAATCATAACAATATTATGATACCTTTTAAACGTATATGTGACTGTTAATACCTGTATAATGTTATTTGTCTAAAATATTTTAAGTGCGATAACATGAGTTTTAAACAACCTTAGTTGTATTTAGAATAAGACACCAGGATTAAACAATTTATTTATTTGTAAAAAAAAACCATTTTAACTTAATATTATTTATAAAATTTTATCTCAGTTATTATAGAATATTAGGTATAGTTATACGTACATTAGTACACGTTATATTAGGTATTTTAGTATTTTAGTATTTTAGTCCTTTAAAACTCTGAATTCAATAAATCTATTAAATATTGCTGTGTCTCCTGTAAGACACCCTTCACCGCAATACCACACGTTTTATTGGAATGTCGGACATACCAAGAAACTCGAGAGCTTAACCCAAATTCAATAAAAGCAATCGTCAATGACGAACAAGAATCAATGATTATTAAGTAATAATATAAAATAATATATTCACCTCATATAAATTCATTCAACTAAAATTAATGAAATATAATATTATTATGTAATCTACCAAGTATTTGTATTATTATACATTTAATATTAGTATTCATAAAATACTACTTTTTCATACTAAAAAATTCCATTTTTTTTTATCGTTATTATTATTATAATGAGAATAACTCTACCAAACTTCTATACAAATACAATATATTCAACGGACGTCTTTTAATCTTATTATTTTTTATTTTAGTAGTCATAATATTAATTTAGTTGAGAAACAGCAAAGTTATAACACATTTAGTAATTATTTGACTGCCTTTCAGTTTGTTATCTACCGATGAAATGTTATACCTACAGGCTATATACAATATACATACACAGAATGAGTTAAAAATATATTGTTATTTATTTAATTTAATTTATGGACAAATTTTCTAATTTAAAATGCAGATTAATAATAACAATATCGAATAAATATAGATATATCTCTATGTACAAAATCTAATATTATAATATAATATTATTATTACCTATAGCTACATAATATTATAATAATATTAATATTTATAAACGAAATGTATAAACACTGAACTTTTGACAATAATTATTATTATTAACGCCATCATGAGGCTTAAATTCATATACTGATCAATAAGTTTTTTTACTATGCATTTTGATATATATTATTGTATGTACTTATACATTTTGCCGTATCCCTGTCCCACCTTTACTTTGTCATTTAATAAAATAGTTTTTATTATTTTTGATATTATAATAACCATAAGTTTCAATTATTTTAACCGATTAATTATTTATTAAAACATAAGTACTAGTAAACCAAATTACATACCTACTGCATAGTACAGATAAATGAATCTTAATAGGCATTCATTATGTTCCTAAAGTTCTAGAAAGGCATATTTATAGTATACTTATACAACTTACCACTTTTTTGTACTTATAGTACCTAATGAGTAATTATGAATATGACGGTCAAAAATCATGATGACAATTTTACAAAACATACAAATATCCGATGGCATAAATCCTAATAGGCTCTTTGAATTTTTTGTGACCCACCCTAGAAATAATTTTGTAGAAGAGTTTTTAAAATAATAATAATAATTAATCAAGCAAAACGTTACTATACCATCTAAAAATAATAAAAAATTAAATTAAAAAAAAGAACAATAATATATTCAGAGTTCAGACAATGGCCAGCTTACAAGTGCCCGGATATAAGTGCCTAAATATGGAAGTATATTCATATATATATTCATGAAACCATCAACATCAATATGTTATTGACCCTAATACCAACACTCAAGCTCTAGATAATGCTTATGTTATAAAATTAAAACCCTTATGGTATACCTATTAAGTAAATGAAAAAAAAACTGAATTGAAAATAAATAATTCTGTACTTTGCCGTTTCAACACGTTTTTAAAAAAAATTAAGTCAACTTACAACTTATAAATGTCACTACAACTAAATTTTAATATTTACTTAATTGTGTGACAGATAAATTGTTGCAAATAATCTATGTATAATGTACATACCATACCTAAAAAATAATAGTAGCTAAATATATTAAAACATACGATCATAAAACACACTTAATTTTCTTAAAATATATAATACGCGCTTTGGGTCTAAAATAAATAAAAATAAGTTTTAATTTCAAACACGATTTAAAATGTTAAACCGTAGTGTGTAGGTGGTATATTATCGATTATACGTATATTGTGGACGTACATTTTACCAGCCTATGCCCTATAACGTAATTCCAAACTCCCACCACGGGGCAAGCCTATGATTCGTGGAAAGTCAAAACTATAAATCAAATTCCATCACAACACGACGTTTAAAATAATAATAATATATTGTTCACACCAACAGTAGCACCTTATGCCGAAAACTGTAAATCGGTGGCGGTGGTGGCGGGTTGCTTTGATTAACGACGACCGCACGTCGCATTGTAGGTACGTACACGGTAGTTACACATTACAATATTATTACAATAAAATATCATGAAATAGCATGGCGTCAGAATGATCGTGTGTTATATAAAATCAGCATTTTGTCACATGTGCGTCCGTCATTGGACTCCAAGGTCATCATCACTGGTTACTATGGTTAATGATTTACACACGTACACGTAACTATTATAATATTATTATATACACACACTGCGTCGTCTGCATTGAAAGTAAAAATTAGTCGTGACCATTGGTTATTGGGCATGAATTGAATAATCATTAATTTATTTTTGAATCGACTAGCCAGAAATAAAAACGAAACTAGTGCTGGAATGTTTTATAAAATGTAAATATAGTACACGTGGAATATATTTTTCACTGGTCTAGGTTGACACTTGAATGCTGTACTTCTCTGTAATAACCCATCATATTCTGTTCCTTGCATTAATAATTGTAATGCATTTGTATTTTTAAACCGTATTATTAAATTCTAAAATCTATAGAGTATTATTTAAACATTTAAAATAATTATCAGCGTTATGTACGAGTATACAAGGTATATTTTATTATTTATGACCGTTATAATAAATAGTTACCTCCGTTAGTCAGTTAAAACATTAATTTCATTTAATATTACATATAACTTTAAGATACTTAATTTAAAATTTAATCATCAATACATAGTGTTTACTGATTAATATGTTATTATGAATTTTTTTTTACAATGATGTGAACATTTGATCTATTGTATAGTAGGTCATGTAGGAGGATTTAAGACTTGGTAGGGGTGGGGGGTACGAATATCCCAGTATAGGTATTCCCCTTAATAATTGTGTAAAAATAACGAAATATTTATACAACACTCGAGAATGCATAGTACCTATATTTAGAGACTTACAAACAAAATACACGAACATATTATGACGGATCAGACTCAAAACCTACTACACAATAGAAGCGATAGTTACTCGATATTTGTATTATAACACTATAAGACATAAGTCCATGCATAGAGTTCTAAAGAGAACGATATTTTTATTTTTTTTTTATTGATAAATTGCAATTTATGTTAAATTATGTGTGTTTCAATTGAATATGATATTATATTAAAATTATTTATAGGTACTATATGTATGTACATCAATGGATAAATGGCTTTAGTCCAGAAATACCGTAATAATTATTATTTTCACGTTGTCGATTATTATTCACGATAATATTAAAGTGGTTAAATACTGTCTAATCATGATTAATATTAAATTATAATTAATAACAAATGCGTGAATCTTATATATATATACTATTTTGCATAGGTACTCATAATTATATTATATTGTTAATAAAAATATGATGATAGAGGAATATTCATATAAGTAACAATGCTAGTGAATGCTCATATCCTGTTATTATAATTGACCATTAAATGTAGGTATATAGTTTGTAAAACAACGTTTAGAATTTATATTATGGTTCATAAGTACTATAAAATATGCAACCTTTTTAAGATTCAATACCAATTTCGTGAATTTTAAGTCGCTTATTCGTTTATGTTAATAAAAATGTTTTTTTTTAATTCTATTTGTAATTACTATATTTAAGATTTAAATGAATCTAGATGATACTTTGAAGATAAATTTTAAAATACTCCTACTTTTCAAATAAATTTAGAAGAACCGTGAATTTTTACGCAAAACAAGTTTTTAAATAAATTTAAAATATATTTTTGTTATGTTTATTGTTATTTAAAAATGAATAATAAACATCTTAATAATTTATTACAATAGGTTCCTCGAAATTTGTATTTATAGCAATATGTTGTTTTTATATTATATTAAATATATCAAAAATTCGTGATCAACATTTTTTTTATATGCGTTTAAAGTTCAAAATTTTTATAAAATGTTATTTTAATTGAAATACTCAAGACTTTAAAATAGTACCGTAGCTGAAGGAGGTCATCAGGAGCTTATTCAACCCCCCCCCCCCTGGTAAATTATTTTTAGCATAATTCATTTTTATTTTGCTTTGCTTTAGAATTTTGAAAATTTGTAAAATACTGTAATATTATTACTGTTATTTGTAAATTTGTTACTCAATTTTTCACAAGTACCTATTATTTTCAGTTGGTAATTCTACGGCGGTAGGACGGTTTAAATTTATAAATAATAATATTGTAAACCTAATGTTTTCATCAAAAATTATTTCAGCCTACCATTTTACCAATAATATGATAAATCGCTAATAATGTAATCATACAATAAAATAGGCTGACTGACCATTTCCAATCAGAATAGTTTTTAATATTCAATAACTTATCATTTAATTCAAATAAAATATCACACTCGACGCATTAGAGACTTACTCAATATGATATACACTCAGCATCTACTAGCTACTATACTGAAGTGAGGAGAGCTAGTTTCCCACTTTTTTATTAATGCAAATAGTTGGTCTACATTTACAATTTGCGAACACTGACAATATGTTTACAAAAACGTGACAACGAATAAATTAGAACATTGTATTTAGAAATCACACTGTTTAACGTATACTCATCATGAATTTCAAACTTTCATGTAATCAACATTTACATAATTCCAAAGAATAAATTCTAAACAAGGCACGAAACATAAACAAAGCGATGATCGCTTTAGAACTTTTACACCCATTCAATCAAAACTAATTTAGTAAACTAAGATAACAAACAATATCATTCTATCAAAAATTAATATATATATATATACATATCTGTATACAGTATAGGAATTGAATTACTTACTTTGAATTTCATCATAATGACGTACTTTATCACTTGCAACAATTTTGATTGTAAATATTTGCTTTACTTTGAGAACTATAATCAAACTTATTTATTATTATCATTTGATATTTTAATAATAATGTTATCATAATATTATAGAATGGACAATAGTTTCCTTAAATATAATATATCTATTTATGTGTATTTCTGAGTTTAAGCACTGAATAGCTGTAGTTTTAAATATATTTATAATATAAGCAAAGTATATTGTTTATGGTTATTAGAATACTTTTAAGCTAGGTAGTAACAAAGATAACTGTAAGTCTATATTAACTTTTATTTAAAGGTGCGTTCGTATGGTAGGTATACTAGGTATATCGTAAATTTAAATATATTCAACTTGTATGTAACTAACGTGTTTCGACTTACCAATGTTATAATATTAAATATATATATATATATAAGAAAGATGTGAACGCACCTTAACTCTTATGCATTCGTGAATTATTATTGTAATATTACAAGTATAAATAGGTAGTATAATAATATACTTGTATTTGCTTCTGAGTTTCCTGTTGGTACATCATTCTGATTCCTATAGTAGACTGAAGTACCTATGCATTACTGAATTAGTTATTATATAGTCCCTTTTCGCCTGAATATTCTAATCGAATATTATATAAATGTAATATAGACAGTGTAATTAACATATTATATTACTATATTAAAACTGTTTCATCAATGCATAACCACAGTCAAGTTATATCATATAAATACCTATTACATAGACCGATAAGAATCATCTTCGTGACGCACTGTACTATACGTCTATACACATTTGCAGTAAAGTTTGTGGTCGTACGATTGTCAAAGCACAGCGTATAAAAGGGATTGCCCGGATCTGTGTCAAGCTAGTTTTTGTCCATTGTCCGCCGAACCTATACACGGTAAAAGGTACAACCGTATCCGACCGGTCTAATATCATTGTATACATTATAATTTATAATTTATAAATTCAACCCTATAGTTCGAGTAAAGAGGTTTTCTCATAAAATGAATTAACAATAATTATTGTCAATTGCGATATTATGCAGATACGCAGCACAACCATATAGGTCCGTTGTGAGTGTCAATTATATTAATATACCTAACCAGTCACCAGGGATCTATAGCTCGAAGTTAGAAACCCAGAAACCCATTTAAAATAAAAGCACATCAAATCATTCATCGACTCATAATAGTTTATAGTAGGGGTTCTACTCATAACCTTCTCGAGTTTGTATCTAATTCGACTTGAAAATATAAGTTCTCAAAAATTAAATAGATTTTCAATAAATGCATCTGAATATGATAATAAAACATGACAATCATCATGATATCTACAATAACATTAAAATAATTTGCATACATAATATTATAATCAATGACTAGTATTATACACGTATATCTGCTATCTGAAAGTGTAGACAATAATAATACACTGAAAAAATGACGATTGTAAACTATAATATAATTCGGTAGTGTACCTATATTATATATAATATAGTACATAGATACCCACGGTATTACTATAATTTATTTAGATAGTTTATTGAATATTGGGTTTATTGTGGTTTTAACACTAACGATATGGATGTTACTGTGGTTTCTGATTACTATACAGCATCTGCGGACATGTCTGTTTAGTTTTTATTTTATTAAAACGTAGGTAGATATATTCTATAGAGGTCCAATAATAATAATTTTTTTTATACAATACCTACCGGGTAGTTACTAAGGGCGCTTACTGAGCTCACACATTCTTACGCTTGAATTTTAAATGTATTAAATTATATATTATATGATACACCTTTCCTATATTATATTTTACTACCCGAGGCTACTCATCGTCACTGAGAATTAATGGACGCATAACGCAACAGTTTTAATGATTTTACCAATGTTAAACTATTGGGATTTACAAATAACCTATGTGGTTATACGTACCTATACTGTATATTATAATGTACGTGTACAGGTTATAAACTATAATAGGTATAATAATTATATTGTGTATGAATATTAAAATCATCTAACGAAGCGACAACAATTCAAAATGATACTTCACACATTTATATTGTATTATTTTTTATTATTCTAAAAGTTGTACCTAATGATGCGACCATTTTACCAAGGTTTAACTTTGGTTTTCAATTTTATCTATATGTATAGCACACATTATATAATATAATACGTGTAAATACATTCTAAACAGTAACCAATGCCAATAACGGTCGTAGAAGCGTATGAATATTCTAACTGTTTATCCCTACAAGGAACCTGCGAATATAATACGTATAGGTTGTGCGCCTTACCTTGCCGCGCAGTCCTCGACAAACGGACGACGCGTTTTTTCGGACCGCAAACGACTCGCGAATATAATATTTTTATTTAATTTTTTATTTAGTTGGATATTCCTAGTTTGCGCTATCTATACATAGGGAAGATGAATACTTACAATATGTTTCGTCTTACTAACTGCGTCTTAAATAAAATGAATATTAATTGTAATGGAGTAGTGTCTAAGTGATAGGTAACTCAACACTGAACCTTAAACGGAGTAATATATTTAATATATAAATAGGTTATGAGGACGTTCTCGTATAAAGTGGCGTTGGGAGTGGTAATCGTATGTTGAGATTGTAGTGTACTGAACCTGTTGACTTGTGAATGGACTTAAAAAAACTTTCAGCCACGATTTTCTAGGAGTTTTGAAATTTTGAGGTCTTAGTGTATGGTTAGGTTTCTTAAAATATAATATGGAATAATTAATTTTACTATAAAGATTTTATTTGAAATATTTGCAATTTTTTTAAGTGGGTTTGTGCACATTTTTGGACAAGCATAATATCTGAAGATGGTAAGCAGTGTGCGCAGTACTTATCTATATATATAAGTGGGTATATGGAACGTGTTTTTCTGAAATATAGACTTTCTGTATACAATAGGCACAGCATCGTTAGTTTTTTATAGCTAGGTTATAGAGTATATACGGTTATGACGAAGACTGTAAAAAACTAGATGGATTCGGCACCTAGGGTTGTCGCTCAACTTAAAAAATGTAACGTCATGACATTTACCAGGTGTCATATCCCCAGCTACCATCCATATAACTTTGATGGATGTTCAATGTGTACCTATTCCTTTTTGAGGATCTTGGGATTTTTAATTCCTTGTCTTTGAACGTTGAACACCACATTAACTTAACTAGCCCTATGCAGAGCCCTTAAGATCCTAGGCTTTGTTGTGCGTAGCACCAAGTCCTTCTCAACAGCTACATCACTCCGCTCTCTTTTCTTCGCACTGGTTCGATTCATCCTCGAGGATGGTGTGAAATCTGGCACGCATACTTGGCCAAGGATTAAATACGTATAGAGCAAGTTAAAATAAGTTTATTTCCTACCTATCGCGTTTGCTAAGGATAAATCACCCTCAGAATGACTACAGCCTAATCCCATACGCTTCAATATCCCAACATTGTCCTCACGTCGTACCAAAGTCGATCGTTGCTTTCTTACCCCTCTATAATAATTACTTAGCTTAAACTATTTTTTGTTCTTTGTCCATTAATGAATTTATTAAATATATTACAAATTTATGTTTCTCTGTATCACCATGTAATTTTGTAAAATTTCCCGCTTAAGGGTTGAATTATATAAACAAAAATAAAACTTTACAATTGTTTGGGCATATATTGGTATTTTGAACTATTTTCTAATTATTGCAACAAGATGATAAAATATTTAAATGATTTTGTAAATTGACTGTTATTGCTTCTATGTTGCGGGATTTAGTATTAAGATTCTTGTATTTTCGGCAAAAAGGGCGAAAAAAAGGACGGCTATATTAGTGCATGCACGCCATGGCGTCTGTGAGATGTCCGATGCATAGATATCAAATAAAATAGTGCCAAGTATTGATCCTTGAAGAACACCAGCTGTTATGGGTTCAAAAATAGAAAAGTTCTCATTTATTATAACAGAATATTGTTTTCCGTTAGACAACAGAAACGAGCTTGTTATATCCAACAGATAATTGAGCGGTCCTGATAATTTTGAGTTTTTACAACAATTCGAAATCTTTGAATTTATCAATAATACCAGATGCATGCACCTGTTTGAGTGTGTGGCAGTACTATTCGAATGAGTTACATGCATTATGTTCGGATGTACGTTGTGAAATAGTGTGATCTAAATCCAAAATGAAATTTTAAAATAATTTCTATTCAGTCTAGATAATTTAACAGTCGCTATTATAATATATAAGTACAAAAAATCGTTCCGCCGGAATTTCGTCACACTGCACATCACAGTTTAATTAATACGCACGATCACGCGAAAACGTTTCGATCGAAAATCGAACGGCACGCGATGAATAAAAACGCTAGTGGCGGACGCTGGGAACAAATGACGGACGGCATAATTATCGCGGTTACCCACTGGCAAATATACCTTGTATACAATATGAACCGAGGTTACAATATTGTATACCTAGATCGAGGTAGCCGTCGTCTACGTGGCTAATTCCCGGTTACCATACTATATGTCATAGCCCATAGGGATAGTGTTGAACATATTGATTATAATTAACGTGTTGCAAATATTTTGATAGCTACGTATTAAAACATATACAATATTATACAGAAACGGAACACGAGACGAGAGGTGGCGACATGGTGTGGTGGTGTAAACCCGGCTTTATACGCGACTTCACACACCTCCGTGAACCATGGTTTCCGAAAAAATTAGGCGCTGTGGTTGGCCGAGTAATAAGTCTCGCGGTCAGTAAGCTGTATACCGCAATGTTTATAAGTAGGTAGATACCATATAGCATATTATATTATATACCAGGAAGTAGAATCCAATCCCGATCGACTGACATGTTAAACCAGTTACCGCGCTTACCATCGAGTGCATCATTACAGTACGCACTGATCACAATATGAATCACTGTTATTACCGCACAAAAGATTATCGAGAATTTCAAAAAACGATTTTTTCGTCGGAAATCACTAGTCACAATGCTATCACGGTGAAGTGTGAAATCGCCCTTACTCGCGACTGGGTGACACTGACCTGTAAATATATAATGGAACGGGCATTGTAATATGTCGTTCGTGCATTGAAAAGTGTCCAATTATCGGAGGCCTCCGTGGCGTCATTTAGATTCGATTAGCTTCCTATACATTTTCATTGGAATCTTATTATAATAATTTATAAACAAAAATACAATTCTCGGTAACAAATATAATATAATAATGAATATATTATAATAACGATATTATGTGAGACGAGTTTTTCGGTCCTACGCCCGTTTCGTGTTTACAGTTCGGCGCCGGGTGGTAACCGCGATGTTTTCAGTTGGTCCGTGTCGGAGGAAAACGGTCGCCGCCGCCGCCGATGGTTGTATTATTTTCTCCGCGTCCGTCGCGCCACCGTCCGGTTCTCGACGACCATTGCTTTGAGCCCGACCCGCCGGTGCAGTGTGCTCGTTGTGCATTTTTGGGTCAGCGATTTCAAAATACCGTCTGCGAATATTTTATCATATTTTATCGACTAATAATCACTCCTATATTACCGCGTCGATTAAGCGGCCGCGCGAAACGAGCGGCGCGCGGCTTATCGATTACCCATAATGCTAAGCGCCTACACTCCGACGGCCGCTCCATCAAGCAGCATCGTTTGAAATCGACGTTAATATTGATGCGGAATCACGTCCAGCACTTTTATTGTATATTATTATTTACACGTCATAGCAACTGCCCCGGCGGCCACTCGCCGCTCGCTTGACGTCGCATCGTTTGAAATTTTTGGTTTTCTCTCGGCCACACCTCGGCTGAAAGTTGATGAATTATTGATATCAAAAAAAAAATTCACAGTAAACGATCGTTACGGCGGCGCGATATAAAACGTTACATATTATCACCTAAACTATAATGGAATTAAACGACATTAAAACGGTTATCGACGTGCGATGAACGTTATTAATAATAATAATATAATAATCGTGTTTTCACATTTCCCAAAAAAAAAATCTGTCACGACTTCGGTTACCTTTGCCGTAGTTCGATATGCTGTAAAGCTGACGGTTATAATATTTTTTTACAGTGTTTGCGACGTTAAAGAACTAAACACAAAGATACAAATGAATGTACACAAAGATACAAATTAATGTACACAAATATATCATTGGTTTAACTACCACCATGATAATTTAAAAAAAAAAAACCTTCGTAAATAATTTATTCAACTCTGTAGGTAGTTAGTAATACAATTTAACCTGTTGAAATTATAAATTGTCATAATAACTACGCATTTTTATTAATATACATTTCACGTAAATACACGTCATATGTTTACATTATATATACAGAGTATACTCCTCCCTCCCTACGAGGCTAATATTTAAATTGGAAGGCAATAAACTACAATAACAATAACAGTTGTAAATAATATTTTTGATCGCCCTGTATGCCTATTCTTTACGTCAAAACGAAATGATCGCCTGTATTAATATTATAATCATAATAAACCTATATTACAATATAATGGGAGACGGCCCGTGAAGACATTTTATTAATTTAAAATAGTGGGATGAGGAATTTAAAATATCCCATCACTTGAATTAGTAAAATCTCCGTGGAACACTCTGTATGTTATAGTAATATACTCGTATAAAATATAAATAATCGTTCACCGTCGCCGCCGCCGCCGCCGTTGTTGTCGTCGTCGTCGTCGTCGTGGCGTCGTTGGTCTGGTGCACTCATCGCCCATTCTCTCATTATTATTATTATTCCAAGCGCCGCTCTATTATCCAACAGCCTGAATGCATCACCTGTCCTGTATACCATAGTATCCACGTTCCATTTGGGGTAGGAAGTTTTAACGGTTTTTTTTTCACCCGAATTATTCCCGAGACGCGATGACGTCAATGGTTATATTCGGCAATAATGACGCGTAGGAATTCACGGATCTCAACTACCGCGTATACCTACAACAACAATTTATATTACTGCCTACGAAATATTACTACTCAACATACCCGTATTATTTTACCCATGTCTGGTAAAATATACCTTAACCGCTTCGCGACACCCCGCGATAAATACCTTATATTTTTTAATTCTATCGATATTATACCGCAAATATATAGTTAAATTCCGATAAAATATGATTTCAAGATATAACATTCATTTATACAGCCCAGTTATAGCAGGTACCTACTATCCCCCCCCTCCCGTCGGAATAATATAATTATCATCGATCCTTAGACATGCATTGCTTTTATTATGTCCGTATAGGTTAGGTTGGTCACCTACCTTCTGTTTTTATAGATTTTTTTTTTGGTACGGGTTTTCAAAAACACAATTATTACTAAAAAATAAATTGGTGGATATTTGTCAATCATCTAAATCGATTTGTCATTTACATACATTTTAAGTTAGCTAAAAAGTAAAAATGTATAATGCTTTAATGTCTGTTTACAAACACCGGAACACGACAGGAAAACTACAACTAATATAATATTATGGTGTATAATTATGTAAAATTTTTCTATTAAAAATTACCATGTAAATTCTGAATTTATATATTGTGATGTAGCCTTCACTAAGCTAAAAAAATTAAAATCCAAGTATAATTAATATTGCCTACAAATAACGTTGTGCTTTTTACGACTAAAACATTGATCGTAATTATATATTATTATTATAGAATATATAAATCCACACTTGTTCACTGTCGAAAGAACGCTTTGTGTCATTATAAGTCATAATAACAATTTAAAACATATTACGGTGTGTTATATATTTAGTGAAATATTATGAAGATCAGATCTTCGGAGATAATATTATTATTTATGTATGCAGGGGCTGATACGAGGGGAGGGAAACACATTTCTATTTCAAAGATACTTTATTTTCTTTTTGATAGCTTATAAAAAGGTGTAATAATTTATAAGTTACACACAAACAGTACTTACGATCACGATATGATTATTTTTTTTTTTTTATAGAAGCTTTTATGGTTTATCACTTTTTAAAACGACGAGTATTTAATTTATATTAACTATACACTTAAGACTTGAACGCGCATGATTTTTGTCAAGATCCTTCTCCTCTTTTTTTCGTTCCTATATCCGCTCCCGACAATGGGTACCTATTATTATAAATAGGAGGAGCTCACCGACCGCCACGTGTGAATTATGGGCACACATGGCCGAACTGAATTGTTTACACCTATTTGTACTATTACTACGCTACTATACTAATATACTACGTTCACACTGCACGTATTGTTATTTGTTGTTGTTGTTATTATTATTGTTGTTGTCCGTATTGAAGACAGGTAGATTGAAGGTAGGTGCCATCGGCAGACCCATATCGACACTACGACCGTGGTGGATATACTTTACCCATGAGCAGGACAGCAGCAGGTAAATATAAGAGAGGCGAAAATGTTCGTTATAAAACGGCCGACCGACTGCATGACCGCCCGCCCGCCCGCCCGTCCGCCCGTCCACCGGTCACGGAACGTTGCCGCGGCGTGCACCGGCTTCAGTCGAACGCCGTTCTCTCGTTTGTGCGCGTGCTCCGCGCCACCGTGCGAGTTTCCGTGTGTGTCGTATCATAATAATATTATTATCTAGAATAGTCCGCGCGACGTCGGTTTGGTTTTTGGTTTTTTCCTACACACGTTCTCGAGTCCAGAATAATATAGTTTTATAATATCAGTTTCGAAATTTTTTATTCTGTTCGCGAGATAAAAAAAATATTATTATGTATCGCGTTAAATCAAAAATCCGCGCTTAAGCCGCGGCGTTACGTGTGTTGTGTGTGTGTTTGTGAGCCGCGACAGTGCATCGTTCAAATTTGGATTTTATACGCCTACCACGGTCGTGGTGATGGATTAGAGGGATGTGAGGCATCCGTTCCCCGAGTGCTGAAGGTAAATACTAAATAATCGTTTTTTATCATATTACAATGTTAACGATGTTTTGATGCGGCCGCGCTCGCGAATTGCCGTCACCTTTCTGCACATATTAATATTCGATCGTCGGCGCGGTGTTGTTTATATACCACGACCACGTTAATATGCATTGTTTTAACCGTAAAACAATAATAATAATAATATTATAGTAAACAGCCTACTGTTGGCGATCGAAAGATAATCATAATAATAATAATAATATGTAGATTGTACGTTGTTGTTTTTCTCGGAAGTGGGTACTTCAGGTATTACTGTAGGTACTTTTATAATGCAATTTATACTTTGGATATTTTGTCGTTACCTACGCGTTCTGCACACTCGCCATTTGTCTATTTTAATCACAAATCAATTACAAAGCACTTACCGTGATAATGGGTTATGCCTAATGATAAGAAATTAAAAACCATGTAAATAACGTAGACCAGTATAATAATAATAATACGCTATATCTACAGTAACCTACTAACAACTGTTGTACTTACCGAGATGATAATAATATTGTGATTACGTATTTACGTTGGTGGTTGGTACTAGAGGAGGTATTAATTATATTCAAGTTATTGTTTTATCGAAATAATTCATTGCAATCATTGAATATAACAATTTGATTAACAATTCTGGGCATGCGTATATAATATACCGTAGTACTTTAATGCACCTTCTATCTACCTATGTCCCATACTCCCATATAATAAATATAATATATTATATATTTATTCCGTATTATACCTATGTCCTATATAATATTATAGAAGTATACCTACTAATTACTAAATATAGTACTATAATTAATAGAAATAAATAACTTATGATTTATTTTAGAAATGGTAGGTTAAGTTTATTATTGGTCGATGAATATAGGTACTATGCACTTGAAGCATTATTGTCTATTATTAATGTATCTACATTACGATTTAGATTTTCTAATGGTCATGCACACGTAAAAAAAGATCTTAAAATATTAATCAGCGTCTCTTGACGGACATTCTCTAAATATTATAACAGAAATACCTGTAAAAGATTCTTAATTTATTATATTTATTCATCACTATGTTATAAATTTGAACTTCTTTTTTTTATACTTGAAAATTTAGTTTTATAAAATAATATTAATTAAAAATTCATAATATTTAATACCTAAATAGAAATAAATGTTGGTCTAAAAGGGGGGGGGGGGGGTGCGATCGTGATCATCGGTCTCTTTCAAATATAATGTATAATAAACAAACGTAACGTAGTTATTCACCATATTTTAGTCAAATTTTTATTTCCCATAAACCGGATTATTTTTGTAAATTATAGCCTATCGGAAACTGGAAGCCAATATTACGTCTTCGGCAGCCGGAACTATGACTAATAAGAATAGCACATGATGATTGGATTCCTTACATAATAACCCACTACTCGCACTGTTTTTAAATACAAATAAAATAGATCATGATAATCGAGATGATAATATTATCATAATCAAATGTTAATTTATTCTTTAACAATCTACAGCAATCCCGACATCAATGTAAATTTTAATATCTACTTTAAATAAGGGATTTTTTTATAATGATTGATAGTTACAATTGTTTTTCATTCTTATTTACCATATCAAAATGTCAACTGATTTTTTCGGACAGTACATAATTAATTTTTCATTATTATACGGTATCGTATCAACGCTTAAGTATTTATACTATTGTCGTCTGGTTTGTTAGCTATTTAAATGTTCATTAAATAAACATATGGCCATATAGGTATAAAATAAATCCTAATTTGTTACTCTAGTAGATATACGATAAATATATAACAATAATTGCTTCCTATCATTACAAATAAAAAAAAATTATATTTTATTAAACTATGGGTAAATCGTAAATATTATGTAAATTGTTGCAATTTTGGAAAATGATCAACTATATAATACACTTTGGGAACCACTGCACTAGAGTGATTAATTTGATTACGTTATATTTAAGACTGTAAAGTCTTAATGTTCATAATAACAACAATATTTTGACGTCTCGAGACTCGTAATTTATTAATTCGTACCGTCTATATTAAATCAATTATTTTGTAATACTTAATTTTTTCCATCATCATTGACTTACATGGTTATATGATGAAAGTATCTAGTTATTCATTAAAGCTTGTAAATATGTATTAGGTACAAAATAACTGAAAGAGAAACATTCAACAATGCAGCGTTATAAAAATTGTATGTACCTTATCCTTATGTGATTATTATAGGTATGTATAACCGCATGATTATGATTGGTTATTCAATGTGACTGTTTAATCAGTAGGCGATAAACATTTGTGTGAATATTCAATGTGTGATAATTTGAAGTTTGATGTGATGTTGGTAGGTAGGTACAGTTAGACAAATACAACGTTTTGGCAGTTAATTTACATAATATTTTACTAAAAATGAAATTATATCACTATTAAAATATTATTAGGTAAATTTATCGGTTCATTAATAATAGATCATAATTTTAAAGGTTTTTTTTAAATTCTAGGTCAAAAAAATATTGCATTCAATATATTTTAACTTTTCATACAAAGGTGAACAATTGAAACACTATAATTTAATGTTACGGAATAGTCGTTAAATGTTACCCTTTATCAATTCGACTAATTGTGTTTATTAAATTTCAGAAAAAAAAAAAATAAAATATAGTTTAAAATAGTTTAAAAATCAAACATTACTTAAAAATATATATTGTAATAATTAAACTGTATATGAAATTTTAAATTAATACACTACACCTCTATGTATTATCAGATTCGTATCTTTATCTTACATTCTTACGAATTCTTACAGATATTATGTATTATTTACGTAATATAGTCAACAAATATTTAAATTCGTTGTTTTGTAACAGAATTTAGTTAAATGCCTTGAGATAAGTATTGTAGAATAAGGAACTGTATGTTTTTTATGTTATAGATACGTGTTTTTCTTTTTATACCTAATTTTTATTTGAACGCCATGCAGTAGTTAATAATTGTTGTACTGATGGTTGAAAAGTTAAAGAATTAAACGAATATTTTTAATGTTAAATAATCTAATATAGCTCACATAGGTACTGTTTTAACTTATAAGTTATAAGTATCAGCAATTACACTACCTAATAGGAACTTTAAATTTTTCTTCAAAAATGTTCTTTTTTTGATTTGTAAAGTGCGTGTAAAACTAAATTAGGTACCCATAATTGATGTGGCGTCATCAAAAGTACCCATACGCATTATTTATAGGTACCTTGTAATTCGAAAACCCAACAATTTCCAAAAATAAAATACATAGGTATTGTCTTCGCACATTCACCTAGGTATAATCAATAATAATATTATGACATGGCAAAATTATTTATTGATTATATATTTATGATACTTGATAAATTACATAATAATATCGTATTTCAATAGTATGCTAGTTCTTGTAGTGAGCAGTTACCTACCTAATCAGTAATCCCCTAGGTATTCATTTCATATAATAACCATTCTTGTGTTTTACTCTATTATTATTTTTATACTTACCTATGTCAATTAATATAATTATTATATGGTACCTATAGTATACGGTATATAGTTCTATAATAGATCTATACTATACTAGCTTTAGAACATGTAATTCATTAATATTAAAACATGATTTCGATTCGAAGTTTATATCGTTATATTGAAAATCCAATAAATTATCCTGATAATTTTTAAAACCGAAAATGACGATTCTTTAAAAATTTGTAATATTCAATAATGATGTAAAAGTATATAAATGACACTGCTACAATATTCAAAAATAAATGTTGTACATATTATATATATTAAGTAAAATATATTTCCTTAATCCTTAACTAATACTTTGGGGTTTTGTATCTCACTAAACAGCCATTTAGGGGTGAAAATAACAGACGTTCTCAATATAATAATATGCTCTGTCTAAATTTGACGCTAACAGGGAAACAACTTCAATTTACATCTCAAAGTTACTACCTTTCAACTGAGATGATAGTCGCGTTCAAATTGGACGTAACTGCTACGCATCCAACCCAGTGGCTCACTAAAAATATTGGTTACTAAGTATACGAAGGTGTTTCCTTTCCTACATTTTATACCCGATTCAATAATGCCAGTAAATGCCTCTAGAATACTATTAATTTATAACTAGCTAAATGAGTTTAATTTCTTATAGCATTGATTATTTAATCGGTTAACATATCACTTATTGCTGTAAAGTAAACAAGTAAAAAGTGTAGACAGCCTATTTAAAAAATAAGTTTATTATCAATAATAGCTTAAATAATAAGGTACATCAAACAAAAAATGTCGGTACTTGGTCGGTACAATATTTATGACACTATACCACAAATGCGTAGCTTTTGGTGGGTGCAGCAAGTTCATTACATCTATATAACAATATACAATACACAATTTTTAAATTACAACATTTAAAAATTTAGTAATGTTTTCATAATGTGTTATATGATTTAAATTGATATACTTGAATATCTTCCAATTAAAAAGGATGAAAATTTAAATTTCTTTTAAAATCTAATACCAATTTGGTACTAGATTATAATTCTTATAAAATTTTGTTTCTGGAAACCAATTCAGATAAACTCTTTGTAACAGCCTGAGAACCAATTAAAACGTTTCAGATATTCCGGATTTATCATTGCTTTAAATTGTCTCTAAGTGTCCTTTAATAATTATACGTCAATGACTTTTGGCTTTTTTTCGCATTGTTTTCCCATTTGTTTTTGTAGGTAGTAAGTTTATTATCATAGTATTTGATCAACATTTTTCAGTTATTATAATAAAATTAAATTCTGTTTTTAATGTATATAATCACCTAAATGAATATTAAAATGAGATTATAAATTTAAAACTACGCATTACATAATAAAAAAGTGCACCTTGAATTTATTTTTGTCTATTCTAAAGTATATAGAAGCCTTGAAGACAGGTCGAGGAAGATGAATTCTCTATTGTGTTCAGCTGCAAAATATTTTAAACAGCGTTTTTTTTGTCCATTAAATGAACACTGTGTATGTGTATAGTGTTACTATCGGACAACAATAGTGTTCATTCACCTTGTGCCCAAAGCGCGTGTGTCAATGAAGAATAATAATAAACCAATTCCGTGTGGTCCCGGATAGAAATAGTATTAGTAAGAACTAAGTAAATTCTATTCAGAATGCAAAGGCAAACACATTAACACGTATATTACATTTATCCCGATAATTACACATATTGTATTAAATACCTAAAGGTTAATTTTATTTATCTATATATGAAAAGATATAAGAAAATTTCTGGCTTTATCAACAACTAGTAATAATACAGTAGTTTCGATCATGATAATTTACTAAATATTTATATATATTATAAGCATTATACAGCTTGTGAAACGATATCCCTGCCTTTGCGACTTTCTAATTCCGGTATCGGGTGCAGTAAAACCTATTATAGGGATACATCGTGTTCAATGCTTCTGTGGCTTCTAGGAAGTATTGTCAAGTATTAATTAAAATACGATATATTTGTACAGCTAAGTATAGGTGCCTAACCTATATATAACATTAGTAACTAAATATACTTTAATCCTTAAAAAATGGTTCATTTGATTCTACACATACCTAGTACAAATATTAAAATTTACTTTTGTTTTATATTAATTAAGTGTAAACTATGTATTTAATATATTTAATAGAATTGAATACTATAGGTAGTTACTATATATATAAGCTAGTAATAATAATAATAATAAGCATGATGCAATAGTAATAGTTACAATGCTAAATAAATATCTAGTTTTGAGGCAAAATAATTAGATAAGATGTCATTAAAAAATGTGATAAAAACCATACTATTGTGTAGGTAGGTAATGTAAGGAAAATTACACTTAATTATAATTTTAATAAAAACATAAACCGTTTTACCTAAAAGTGTACCTATTATGTGTGTAAGCGTAAGTATAGTAGTATAGTAGTTAATACTACTGAGTACTGATGTATTGTATTTTATGTATATAATGTGGTGGAATGGTAGTTAGTACTGTTACTACAGTAAAATTACTGAATGATGAATCTTAAACTGCATTAAAAAATTACCGTGTGAAAAATAAAGTATTCTTACAGTAGTGTTGTATAAATATATCAAAACATGTATTCCGTTAACCTTTTAACTGTAATTTAGTTACACAGTAGTTAACATATAATATCACAAGATTCGATAGACACTCTATCAACTATATATACCTAAGTGTAAATTGTGCCTATATATCAACTCGTATAATTAAAAGAACAAAAATACGTTTGAAATATATATAAATAAATATATATATTATATAATATATATTTATAAAATAATTTAAATAATTTATTACATCGTTTATCAATTGATTGATTTATTATTAATTTAGTGTAACAATCCTATAACTAATATTATTATTTAGACTATTTACGTACTAAAATTATCTCATACCTAGTTATTTCAGTAGAAAGAAAGAATGAATAATATATATATATATTTTTAAATAAAACAATTTATTTCATAAATTTAACTTTCTGTAAATTTTGAAATATTGCACAAAATATAAAGAATGCATTCGATATTTCATGAATAATATGTGCATAATAAGAGTTTCAAAATTCATGAGAATCATACATCGAATTACGTCTATATTTGGTATATTTGTCAACTACTGTGTGTATTACGCATTGTTTATATAAAATAATTATAAAAACAAAAATTGAATTTTTAACTGTTATACGAGTTGGCAGTATTTACTTGAAACGTATCGATTCTTTTTCGAATTATTATTTCTATATATGCTATAAGAATAATCAGATAAGTATAGGTACCTATCAGCTAAATCGTACATTGTACGTATATTTTATTTCAGAGATTTTAGTTTCAGAACTCGAGACCCACCTCGTCATCACACTTATGGAATATAATTTTTTGTCTATCTTCAGTGACGTATCGAATGACAACACATAATATAATATTCAAAATGCATAATATTTTGTAGTCTTAGTATATTGATTTGTGTTAGGCACGTACTTGGCGTGTAGAACACCATGGCGTGGCGGGTCGGTGTACTGGCTATGACGTGTATATGCGGCGTGTAGAGGGAAGAGAACAACATTTTTTTTGCTTCAAATCGTGCACGTTTTGTCGTTGCATAATTAAAACCGAAAAAATAATATCAAAAACTAAAGGAAAAAATTTATATGTTGACCGATCTATAATAGACAGAAACAGCCGACTGCACAGCAACTGTTGCAGGAAAGGGCGACTCACGCGTGATGCCTGCTGCAGTACTACGGCGGTGTTGACGACCTTCCGCCATCGTTATTGCTGCTGCCGTTTATAGATTTTTTTCGATCATCAGTCGCGCTCCATTAACGGTCGTTCGCATTTTCTTATTAGTTTTTTTTTTTTTTTTTGTAGTGTCCGTTTGTTTTGGACAAATCCGGATTATAAATCTTTACAACAATGTACATTGTCCGTGTGTATGCATCTGAGGGGCGGAAGGAAATTATGACACGGGCATGGCTAATTTTTTTTTATATAACTCGTCCCCGACGTACTTTAGTTGACATCCGTTAAAACACAGTGATTGTGTTCGTTAAACTCTAGGCTCTAACTAATTAAATAATAAAAATAATACCCAATTTTGAAATTGTATGTATAATAACCATATACTTAGATACCTTTAGACCTTTAGAGTCAATAATAAACTTAAGAGACCCTGAATATTTCAGAAATATACAAAATTGTATTAAAGTATAATTTTCTGAAAACGTGGTGCTAACTATAAATTCCGGATGTAGTGATTGCCACCAAAGTATTGCGGATATAATGCACAGTTATTTAATTATTTGGCCCAATACCTATTTTAATCAAGTCATTTCATATTAAATGCAATTTTATTTCTATTGAGTTTTAAACAATTTACATTGTGTTTCAAGATTTTTTCTTAAATTTCCACCAACACGTGTTTATGTAAAATTTGGTAGACGTTTTACAAGCGATATAGAAAAATAAATAAATAATTTTTAAAAAGTACGTGATAAATTACATAAAAATGTAATTATTTTACTCATACGTTTTACGTTATATAATTTATTATTAAAAACTATAATTATAGGCACAGCTAGGCCATTATAGGTATACTCACTTATTATTTTATAGTGTAATATACTTTTTGCGGACTGTATAGGAAGAATGGAGATTTTAACACTAAACATTCATTGTTTCGAAACACTTGTAACTTAAAATCTTTAAATACTTGCAAGTTGTAACTTATAATTGAGTTACAAACAGTTCTACTCGTTCGAAATTCGATTTTTATTTAGCAAAATTCTCAATAAAAATATTCTGCTTCAGAATAGGAAATTAAAAATTTTCAAAAACTTTAATACTTTTTTAAGATGATAAGTGTTATGTTCACATTTTTTATTTACCTTAAATGTATATCAAACATTTCAAACCATTATAATCATTAATTTATAACAATAATTATTCAAGTCATATTGTAAAATAAAACAATCAAGTTTTAGTTTATCTACAATATAAATTAAAAGACACGCTATTCTATGTTGTTTTAAAATTTTAATGATATTAACGAACCTTGACTCTTGAGTAAAACAAATAGGTATTCCAACAATATATTACAAAAATAGAACAAACTCATAAATAATAAATCATTTTTAAGATAAATGCTCTTATTTGCATTTTTGGTGAGACATTTTGCAATGTTATTAAAATCAAATGCCCAGCTGTCGTCCAAATGTTTCCTCGGGGAACTCTCAGCTGTATTTTCTTTTTATCGATTTTTTGAATGTATTAAATCAAAATTATTATTCAGAAAATGGAAAAATATTGAAAATATATATTAATGCATAAATATTTAAATATGTATATGAATTAATCTTAATGATACTATGCGAATTCACAATGGACATTCGTTTGTTATCGCACCTTTATAGACTCGTCTACCAAGTGTTAAAATGTCAACAAGATTTACGCAATTTTTGATCGAAAGTTTTGCTATTCTTATAATTTTCAATCATCATTTTCACTTTGAGGTTGTATTTAACTAAAACCAGTATTTTAGAGACTTGTTTCTAGTAAGTACACGTCGATTTCTGATTAAAATGTATAGATAGAAAAAAATATACTTTAAAACTTAAGTTTAAGGTATTACATTTTAATTTTAAGTATCTACTTTTATAACTCGTTTAAAAGTTTTAAACCATATTTTTAGTTATGATACAGTTCGATTTGTATTGGTTAAGATGAGTGATGAATATAATTCAAAAACGTATTATTAAAATTTAAAATATAATAATTTAAACCAAACACAATTAATTTATAACTTGGATTTAAAAAAAAATATATATATTTAATTGATGTTTAAAACGTGTAGGGGTATACTCGTATTGTATAATAGTATAATACTATAGTATAATGTTTATGTATGTATAATACCTATTTGATGCACAAAACAATAATATTCTTCGATATTATAATATTATCGTGCATAGATAAAATCATTAAGCATATGAATATCAATATAATAGTAATTTATTATAAGCCTGTGATCCGTGTTATTGGAATTAAAAGATCGGAAGTCGGTGCTTGAAAATACATTATGAATAAAGTATTTTATAAGAGTAAACAAAGATGCTTTTCATGATAGACAGTATAATAGTCCAAGACTAACAATTACTTTTGAAAATCTAGGAACTCTTTTTGTCTTCGACCTGATTGTGACGGTCGATTATATATTAGTTGTATAATAAAATATATATAACCAGCCTATAAATAAACACGCATTTTAAGCTGATATTATGTTCTTAAAAAAAAAAATCATATCAGTAGTTCTACCTAGCATTTATACTACGTTTTGTTTAAGATTGTGTTTTACCATGATTTGTATATCAATGCGTGTCTCGTGAATATATGTTATAACGGAAACGTTATTATGAGTTATGAAATCGAAAACTATTTTCACTGCAATGTGCAATGATTGACATCGTGACGTTTAGATAATACATCTATAAAGAGTTAACCTCTAAAAAACTAACCTTGAAATTATTTTTCTCAAAAGAACACCTCCACGTAGCGAACAGTTTTTAATTCCCTATCGCTTATAGTCTATCCACTAGTTTCCACAATATATCTATACTTTAGGAAAATTAATAACCGTAAAATTGCTATTTAATATCATAGATTCATAGCACCTACCTATTGGTTTTTAATTTAATTTCTTCTTTTTTTTTTTGATACAATATTTCAAGGATTAATATCGAACCACCAACTATCGTTAAAAAAACCTTATTAATAAAATACGATTTTTTTTTTATTTGTTTCTAATCAAGAAATATATATCTTTTTTACCACAAATGGCATATTCTAGATGACTAAGCGAAACGACTAGAAAATGACCGGAACAGGTCAGTTCTATAACGGAGATGTGTTTTTATTGTAGAAGGGCATAATATGAAAACATTGATATTTGTCTAACAAAAGAGATGAAGTTAGAATGTTATAAGAATGTGGAATAAGGCAGATGTAGAGTACTCTACAAAGCGTCTAATAAAAATTCGGGCGGAATCTTTTTATTACTAGACGCCATATGAAATTTTATAACAACAAGGACTGCAATCATTATAACTAAGTATGTACGTATATATACTATGTATGTATGTATGGTGGTTATTGAGTGTGCAGTGTCCACCAAACAAGGTCATTGAAAACATCTTACAATTCATCCACGCGAATACTTAATAATGATTATGTCGATGTGATTACAACAAAGTTAATGACCGAGTGATTGTAATTATTTTGCCTCGAAATTAACTTGAGTGGTATGTTAAAAACTTGTTACTTACAACAATATTATCTTTATGCGTTAATATAATATAAACTTCGTGCGGTTCTTCGTCTAATATACTCATAAATACATAACATATCTGGTATAGAAGCCTTATAAAAAAAAATATATATCTAGGTTAAACCCAACAGACATAATTTGATTTTAATTTTTATTTACTTTGTCAATTTTGGTATGAGATAGTCATAGCTATCTATAATCCTATCCGTAGCCTTGGAAGTTACAATCTGTGATATAGAATAAACTAAAAATTAGCTTATATTTTCTTTTTTAAAGTGTATTTCTTATCCATGAATCAATTTACGAATTACACGGCGTGTGAAAATTCACGTTTAAAAGGTTTGTAGACCATTTTGTTTAATTTAAAAAAAATTTTAAATTAATTCTTGGACGACTTACAACAGTTATACATATTGTGTACACACCTATACTATACTGTTAACTGTTATTACATTTTGATGACATAAATAATATATTGAATTACAGATAATTATTGGTTGTAGGTATACATTAGACTTGTATATTATAATCATACATCGTGTATGCCAAAAATTGTAATAAATTATGTACTTTTGTAATAATATACTTAACCTTATTATAAATTAAAATAAACTAAAAACACTCGTAAAGAACAATGTTACTATAGAAAAATAATTTAGATATTATTCAGTATAATATATAACCTTAGAATTTAAATTAAGTATAAAAAATGTATTTATTTTGTTCTTATTAAATTTATAAAAAGTTATTATTTATTTACTTACTTAAGTTTTAAAAGTTTGAAACAATTCATAAATAAAAGTAATTTTTATTCTATATTTATTTAAGTTCTGCAAATGTTAAACCGAAAATTTGCATGCTTTGCGTTGTATAACAAATAATATAAAATTACAACCAAACTAGTTTTTCTAGATCAAATTATAACGATTCAGTAGAATCGTTTGGTAATGCAAATATTATAAGTGCCCAGTATATTATGTAATTGATAATTTAATAACCTTGAGGTAAGCCCACAATATTTGTATGATTATGGAATATAATGATTACAAATATGGCAACTTATACCTACTTAATATTCTATATTTGGATTGATTTATTTAAGTTGGGTCAAGTTTATTATTTCAAACAATACAATTTTGGGTTGTTTTATCTTTTTCAAATGGACGGAAAACTATAATAATCAATCAGTATTACTTACTCGAATCAATTTATTCATTTTAAACTTGAAAATGAATAAAGCATTCTATTACTATTAAATAAATTATTAATAATCCAATATAACTATAAAATATCTACCCTAAAAATAATAAATGATGTACAGATTGTTTTGTTTACACACTCTTATTAATATCGGTCGTTAAACTTGCATTGTTATTAAGTTGTAAAAAAAAACCGTAAGTGGAATTGTAATGGCTTTACTATATTAATTTTATTGTTGTACCCTCTTAAGTCAAGGCCGGCAAAAGCCAAATGACACGGGGCAGTGTCTGGGAATCCATGAGATAAGAACAGGTTGTCTGATGGAGCCACTGAAGTAGCTGAGGTATTTATTTTTTTTCACGACGGTCATCCTTTTGTTTTTCTATGCTTCATTGGAATCACGTTCTACAATACTAGTAATTACTAACGCATTGTCTTGGCAAAGAAATAGTCTGCTGAGCTTGTGAAAAAAAATAACCAATACCTATAATAAAGGTATCAAAAATATCGACCGTTGGCGTTTAGAAATAAATAGACACTGTATAATTCATAATATTATATATCTTTATGCTAGGAATGTAAAGAAAAAATAACGATATTCCTCTTAGACCGAACTTCTTCTCAAATGTAAAACTCATCATGAATCGAATTAATGTTATTCTTTTTTAACAGCGTGATGACAATCATAAGTAACATATGTATATTATATCATAAATCATATTCGTTGTTTTAAGAAAACTAATACATGTACATTTCGATACCTAATTTTAGTAATTTTAGTCTTTTACGAATCTTTTTGATTTTAAATTAATTTAAAATATTATAAATTGGAAAGTTATAATTTAAAATGTAAAGCCTACTTATTCTAGATATAAAGTGATAATTCACACCTACCGGCATAAAGGTGTGTTCTTGTTGAGTATAACATTTTCATATACTTGTGTACAAATATATATATATTGAAATTGTGCAAAAACTCGTTTATCAAAGTCATAGTGATGACGATGGGTGATTACGTAAAAAAAATGTATGCTCCAGTTATGGTAAATTACGTCTAATTGAAACACAATCAGGGAGAGAAAAATATTGAATGCCAGTACAATCAAATCTCTTCATAACAAAAGATCTTTGTACGAGTTCTTCATTATAGTAAGCATTTGTGTCTATGTTTTATTTATTGAAACTATGGTGACTCTGAGTGGTACTCTATGTATATGTTAATATGTCATTAAGTTATTATATTGTCTATGTTTAAAATATAAATAGTTATAAACAATATAGAAGTTTAATAATAACTGTTTAGTGAACAATGTTTATCATAATATTTTGTTAAATATTGTATATAGTATTATTTAGTAGTAGGTATAGAACATATATTATTATAGGTAAGTCCCATATCAATTGAAACAGCTGTTATTGAGAGCTTGTTCCTGAATACTTAAATATTCTATAAATGCAATAGGTAGTAAAATTATCGTTTAACTCATTAGCAATAGTACAATAGGTATTATTAACAGATAGTTATTACTTATTAAAAATCCTATTTAGAAAAATTAATTTAATGAAAAACTGAGAAAATGGTTCTGTTATATAGTTGGTTTTGAGTGTACCTCGTATTTGTCTAACAAATAAAATAAACAATATCCCCAAATTGTATAGGAATAAAAAATCCACTTGTGTAAATTGAACATTACAATTTTATCCATTCCTGCGAACATTTTATGGTATAAAAATAAATAAAAACCTTTCAAATATTCCATAATATGTAGATACAACAAGTTTTATAAAACAAAAATATTATTAAGTATTTAAGTATATTGACACAATTAATTAAATAAATAAATAAAACGAAACAAAATATTAATAACAAAAAATTAATTTAAAAGTTAAAAGAAGGATAAAAACAGTATAGATGATCTGGCTTTAAATTGGAACATTAGAACCACAAATCAAATTCCTACCTATACAACATCTGAATTCTAACTATAATATGATATATTATTGCGTTTTAGAACTTATAAATTAATTCCGCGTATCGTAGAAAGGTGTGAATAGTTTCGTGGTATGATAGAAATAATTAGTCAGATTAACAGACAGTATTTTAAAGTTATATTGCACATCAAATAAATAAACACATAATATCATTTAAGTATTGACTAAATATTTGCATTGACATTTTAATAACTGTATAGAACCCGATACTATATGTATATTAGTATTTATAATTTATATAAATTATGATAATCCTTACAGTTATGAAATCAAACTATACTTACGTATATCTGAATACTAAATAGTTAACTTATATTTTAATAATATGAGACTCTTATAATATTTCAATAATCTAATACAATTATTTATCAATGGTGTACTAATAATGGTATATTAATACTATACTATTTATATTATAATATAATGTTACTCCTATACACAAAATATTTACAATATAAACCATGATGCAAATATATCTTAATTTATTACCAAGTATTTACTAAAATCATCAAATAGCATACAAATATTAATTATTTATAATTAAAATAAAAATCTTGTATAGTAGCTGGTGGTGTTATACATATATGAGTTCAGTTGGTTAAAGTGAGTAGAAAAAAACGTCTACTGCAGAAGACCAGCACCGCTTCGCGATGTGTTAAGACTAGCCGCCGTTATTATACAATAATCAGAATATAGAAGATCGTATAGGTAGCAATTTTGAGCGGGCAAGTAGAAAATCGTGTAATTCTCCTTTTAAAGATTCGAATCAATAGCTAGCGAGACCCCTTGAGCAACTAAACTGCATTGGACACTGTAAATTATTCGCATATCGAACGACGGACAAATGTGTGTTTACTTTCAACTAATATAGTGTTAATATTATATTATGTTCGTTAATACATAACAATATCGTAAACTACGGTGAGTAGACAAAAACAATGCTCGTCCTTTTCTTTATAATAAGGTATTATTATCTATTTGTTTTGTTTTTTTTTATATCATCGAATTTTGTAATATTTGTTCTCTAATTATTACACTCCCGTATATATTATTACTACGATTACTTTCAGTATTTCTCCTCTTGCAAGTGATGTTGCAAATACACATTATTTACGGTAGCGTAAATGTATAGTATTTTAAAACGAGAAACTTCATAATAACTTATACCGGATTATTTGTTCCAATTTCAAGTTAAAATTAAAAAAGTTCAAGACTGTAAAATGGCAAAATTGTCAAATTATGATATTATTCGAATATAATAAATAAAAATTATTATTTAATTTTTCACATTGTGTTTATAATGCTGGCATTGTGCATTTCCATGTTCTTTCTATTCAAACTGTCGTGTTGTAAAGTAGTATAAACCTTCTATACAATAATTTGTTCAGCTGTTTACATATTAGTTATTACATAATAATTGTTCAGTGTTGTTCAATTGATCTCTGAAAACCTTGTATCAATCGAAAATCGTAGTGCAAAACAATATTATTAATTACATTTATATTATCTTAACCAGCATACATATAAAATTACTTTAAAAGATTTTTTTAAATTAATTTGGAGACAACTGGGATTCTAAATTTATATATATAAATAATTTTTAAAACGATAAGATAAATGAATAGAATTAAAAGATTTAGCAGGATTAAGCTCGACATACTGTGAAGTATTTCAATATCTATTAGAGGTATCACACTTAACCTATGACAATCATAATATAAAAATGAACATTTAATTATATTACCTACTACAAAATGTGTACATAGTTTTATGTTACCTCTTTTTAGTTACAAAAACTGGTTTACAAGTTGCCCATTTTTATCACAAGCTCGTAAAAAAAAATGTAGATATACACATGGCTGCAGTGATGAATAAAACTGTCACTTCATAGTGTATAGTTGTTGAACTACTAGTAACGAATTCATCCGATGTACTTACAAGTTATAACTTGCATTATTTAAGTCAATTATCAACGAAGCATAACATAATAAATGCATGTTAAAATCTCGAGTTGATATTAATTGATTTATTTGTTATTATATTTTATATTGTATACCCAAGCAATCATATTAGCACATAATTGAATCAAATTTGAATCGTATGTAATAATATGTCTTATACATTTTTTCTGTCATATCTTTTTACTGAACTTCGTTTATTTTCAAAACCAGTTATACCTTATATAACTATACTATTCTGCTATAATAGCCATATGTTATTTATATGTTTTTTAACATCGTGATCACGCAATTAAAAACAACATAATCATGCTAACTAAAAGATGCGCGTAGTTCTCAATAAATCAATATGCATCATTGCCTAAAAAAATTATCATATATGTTTATGTTATTGTACATTTATTAAAACCTGAATATATTGGTAACTGTTATTTGTAAGTAAACATTTTAAGAAATTTGGTTAAATCTTCTTAAAATACAAATAAAAAAAAAAATATTAATACATAATATGTGTCAATATAATATACTTCAAAATGTGTTTTTATCATGGTATTCAACTCCGCTAACGTAAGCATATGTATATACATTAAATCAAATATTTATCTATATTTTTTTAAGATTAGCGTACTTTAATACGAGATATAATATATGTAAGATCGAAAATACAATGGAAATCTTAATCAAAGTTGATTAAACAACTAGTCATTTTGAAACCTAAGAATATGCAATAACTATTTAAATTATTCATGACTATAGTTAAAATGTTTTTACATCGATCACTATACAAAATAATTTTTAGAGTTTTTGAAAATTTGTAACGCTAATGAGTCGAGACTAAAGATAAGGTATTGAATTATCAATTAAATTTTTTGTCAGAAGTGAATTGACATGTTATTTTTGTATGGCTATAAGACAATTGTATAGGTGTATAACAAACTATAGTTCTTAAATTTGATATAATCAATAATTCGCAAAAATAAAGCTCTAACGAATATTGCATTTGTTTAGTATTAATACGCACAATATATAAATTTATTAATTATGTATTATTTTAGAGTCATAATATTATTTACCTACCTACGTATAGAACAAGGTAACTTAGTATAGAGTGTGCTTTGTGTTATGTGTTTAGAAACTATTTAAAAATACGATACCTGCCTAGGTATAATGTATATACACCATATAAATATACGATACCGTATACACAGCTAAACACGTTCTGTTGGGAAGAAATTAATACCCAGAAATGTTGTTAAGAGTATTATTTCCACATAAGTGTAGTGTGTATACAATGCCTCCAAAAGAAATTTTAGGTTTAAGTTCTTAAAGCCAATACTATATGCGTATGACTGTATTACATTTCAATATGGATTCTAACACGGAGCTAGATTATATTTTAAAAAGGTAAAAATCGTCTGAATTGTGTAGGAACATATTGTATAGGTTATTATTTAGGTACCTAAGTATTTAATATTTTATCTGTATTTTGGGTATGGAATAATCAAAACTTTAAAACATAATATGTAATATGGTTAGGTAAAAAAAGTATATGAAATTATAGCTACTTACATAGTCGTTTTTAATTAAAATTTCGTTGCGAAGAAATTTGAAACTTGTATACTACTTTTCAAGGGACAGTTTTCACTTCACAATACTGTCACAACAGTCTTCACTTGACAGTTTCTTTACGTGTTATGTAATTATGTTTAATATATATGATACCGGCTTGAAAATATAACTTGAAAAATCGAAATAAAGTTGATTTAATATATGAGTTATGATTCAACTTCAGTGATTATGTTGAATATCAGTAAAGTAAAGGTAATATACCTACAAATCATTTCTATTTTTATAATCGGGAATGAATCCTGGGACCCACTGACTGAACTCGATTTACTGAATACTATGTCATATTAACTGTATTATTGGTATTTTACTTCTTTTTAAAATTTTGATAAATCATAAAATGTCATTTGATTTCACTTCTGTTTTTTTTCATTTATTTTTCTTTCAAAAGGGAGGCAAATTATATGTTCAGGAAACGTTTGTTAGTGGAAAAACCTGAATATCACGAAGAAAACTACATTTATTAAACCTGTCATATTAGTAAAAGTTGTACAAACTATTTCATCAAATATTACAGCTGATTTCTTACATTTGATAATATTGCTCGGTTTATATTTTGATGTAAGCAATTATACAACGTGAAGTTTTAAAAAAAGAGAGAATTATATAATAAAAAAATTCAAAAATGATTAGCGTTTCTCGAATTTATCTCTTTAGTAGGTAGCCGTGTAAAAAATTATTATAACTGTAATGGGTTTTTGCATTTTTATGGCATCTTGTTGTATATAATCCTAAGAGGAAAAAAGGGACTGTGAAAAAATTATAAGCTTCATCATAATATAGTAATTCATTGCAAGTGCTTCAGACCATTCAGGATTATGCCCAACGACTTAAGTGTACATGTATATGACATTGACCAATAAGCTTAAGCTTAACATTATTACGAGACCCGACATAGCAATAATTTATGAGTCATTCAATGTTATTGTATCATTGAGAAATGGTAAAAAATATTCAAAAATAAATAAATATATTTTGATGTTGATATACAAACGTAAAATATATATTATTCATGAATTCAAATTTTACTGAAACCATAACTTAAAAGTATCATGTGCGTGCCAATACAAATGTATCGATTTAATGGAAGTATCGTAGAAACTAACTTGAAATACCGCATTCACCACATTTTCTCCATATTATTTTAACAGAGTTTCTATTGGAAAAAGAAACTGTTGAACCAATTTTTAAAATTAATGTTTAAGTATAAAAATCTTGAAAATGTATTTGATTAGATCATTATTATTGGTTTCACGTCATAATATTTTATTTAATTGAGATTAAAACTTTTACTTAAAAATCTTATATTATACTACCTGGTACACGTATACGTTTTTAAACTATAGCCATTAAAAGTTACGACATAATATTTATTCTATTGTTTTTGTTTTTCTCATCGTTTTCTATGCATGTAATAAATTATAATCAACACTTCGAAGTATATAACTAATGTTTTGTTCGAGTTAAAATATCAAACAAATTATAACAGACGAGAAAATAATACATGATAAAAACTTAATCAAGTAGGTATATCAATGAAAAGTAATAAGTACCTATTTTGAGTAAAAAACTCCCACAGCTTGATATTGGCATAACCGAAGAAAGTAATAATCTCTTGTGTTTTAATTTATACTTAATAACTGCTGTATCCTTATACTAGATGGTAATAATAGTTCATACAACATCGGTACTTAATGATTTAATAAAGACGTAAATAATTCGAGAACGTTGAAAACATCGCTTAACGTTACCAAAAAATTTCACGGACCACTGCGATTACAGTGCTAATGTTTTGTGCGACAAAAACATCTTTTGAATGGTTACCAAAGAAAATTATTACTTTTCAAGTGTTCGACTTTTGAAAACCCATTTGATTTCCCTTGACAAAAAAACAGAACCATAAATTATGTACTTCACTTTATAGAGTTATTCTCGAATACATACAAATTGATTAGTGAAGTACTCAAGTCACATGGGATATTTCAAGTATATTTGGCTTGGTAGTGAAACATATTGGGAAGTTACGTGACCTCAATGTAAAATTTTTCTAATTCTCCGCTTTATCTATACTGATTGAAAGAAAATTCTACGAAATAATATACAAATCGAACGAACGGCACGAAGCTAAAAAAAATAAAACAATAATAATTAGATAAATAAAAAGTAGTAAATATATTTCACTAAAATTGTAAACCGCACAAATATTTGTCCACACAACTTTTTTTTATTGATTCTGTGTATTTCTTATGCGTCAGTATAAAATACCCAACAAATTTAACTTGCCAACACGCTGATTGCAACGAGCCACCTTACCTACTGACTATATAATATTTTCATGGAAAAGTATTAATTAGAGCGGTTTTTCGAATATAATCTGAATTATACGTGTTAATTTTTATTAGATGTTAACCTTGAACAATGTGGTTTAGGAGAGGTATCAAGGTCGAATTTTAGAACCCTGTAGTATCAATCGTAACTACCGAAGTGTTGAAGTGATCAAAACATGTTTTTATTGAAAACTCACAATAATTCTAGTAATAATAATGCAGGTTACATTGACAAGTCGATGCTCCATCCACAACCACTATTTCATAACACAAGTTTCGGGCAAATTAATATAATAATAATAATCAATACGCTGTTGCAACGTCTTCTCGAAAGCCCTCGGGGTCCCATCATATTTAATTTCTATATATTTTATCGTAAGACTCTTTTAGATACAATATATACCATATAATTATTAATAACATATTATCATAACGTAACGTAATTAAATACATAATTTACATATAGTTAATGATACTAATTAATTATATATACCTATTATATTTAATTTTTAAAGATTTTTTTTTTCCTAAAATTCCGCTGCATATTAATGGATGATAATATAATATAATAGTTATGACTGAAAAACACTGTGGTTAGATATTACTATGATACATTTTTTGCAATTTATATCATTGATTCATTCGTAAACTGCTTAATGTTGCACTCAAACAAGATTAAGAGTATAATATATTGTTTAACATAGGTACATTAAAACAAAAAAAACTAACTTCATTCATTTACCTGTTAGCGGTGATAAAATGAAATGCTTATCTCTTCACATTTCAGTATTTTGTAAAGAATTAATTTATAATATTTTTTAAATCAAATTTCGTCTAGACTTATTAATTTTGTGATCTCTTGGAATTTTGAAATTAGTACTTGTAGTACAATACTATTATAATGTACTTACATTATAATAGAATTATATTTTATTGTGACGGCTATTGAAGGTTATAAACACATCGGCAGGCCAAACGCGTTGTCCGCTGAGCGAACAGTATTATAATAGCCGCGCTCGAAACCAGTACATAGACCGTACGAAAATATGTAATAACCAAACGCACTATACCTATATTGTAATGATCGCAGATGTAGTACCGCAAAAATGCATCAATATATATGTATATAAAATGAAATTCTCATATCTTCACATTTCAGTATTTCGTAAAGAATTAAATTATAATATTTTTTAAATCAAATTTCGTCTAGACTTATTAATTTTGTGACCTCTCGGAATTTTGAAATTAGCTGAGTGACGGATAAGTGACGGTGAACGGATACACTGAACTCGCATTAACGTTTTTTACTTTTTATACAATGTTGAAGAAACGCGGACTACATATTATTACTGATAATATTGTACCTATACGTATTTCGCTAAAAATCCGAAACGAAAAAAGTTTTCTTTGAAAACGATAATCATCTTCGGCGGCGTAGAATGAAAAACAAAAAAAAATCAATAATAATAATAATAATATGGCGAGTACCTACATTATAGTATTGTATTATTGTGACGGCTATTGAAGGTTATAAACACATCGGCAGGCCAAACGCGTCGTCCGCTTAGCGAACAGTATTATAATAGCCGCGCGCGTATCCGAACTGCAGCTCGAAATCAGTACATGACCGTACGAAAATAAATAATAACCAAATGCACTATATAGCTATATTGTAATGATCGGCAGATGTAGTACCGCAAAAACGTATATATATGTTCACATTTCACGTGTAGGTACGGACTGTGCCAGTCATCGTGATACACACAAACGTCGGATCTATTATAAAAGTAATACAGCTCTAGAAACCTACATATTATTGTTGGGCATATAGGAGGTATATATTACGAGCATATGGAAGAATGATAATAATAGTAATAAAAAAAAAAAAACCGTCGTACCCAGGTACATGTGTATAACATACGCGTGTACAAACATATCGTTACAAACGAAATATAACAATAATTGGATCGACTGCAGATCAGTCAAGGTTTATCGGACGGGGGACGCGAAGAGAGAACCTATAATATATTGTGTACATAGATACTACTACGGCTTGGTACCTACATAAACGTTCGAATACCATGGAGGCAGCACAGGCTATAGGTATGCCGTCGGAAATATTAAAATAAAATACGATTGTATATCACTTTTTGCGATGAAATGGAAAAATAATATCAATCGACGTAATTATATTATTATAGAAACAGTCGGTTGCGACGGTGTTCCGAAGTCGAATTTTATCGTACCTACCCACGTTTATTCGTTTCCCATTCCACGTAATGTGATACGATATAGTATAAATGCACACCACGCAAATATATACATATACAATAATAATATATACATGTTATATATAGTATATACATAATATATATTGTATTACACGTTGTAATATTATATTCTCAATCAAAAAAAATCGCGAGTATTTCAATCATGACGACAGTTTTTCACGTGTACAAAAACAAAACGATTTCCTTCGTAAAAGAAATAAATACGTTATTATAGTTATACCTTTTAGAGTGTAATTATATAGTGAACTGATGTAGGATAAGTATATCTATAAAGATTTTACAATTTTAGCATTTCGAAATAAATAATAGGTGTAGGTACTTAGTATTATATAAAACCGAGAACATTATAAAATATTATTTGAATAATTTAAAATGTTTATATACGCTGCTGTTTGAGTAGCCATTACCGTTGAGGTAATAGTTGTTGTGATACCACAACATGATTGATGACACGATGATCGGGGTTAAGGAATTTGCACTTTTGCGGGATGCGATGACCTGTAACAATTATTATTGCACATATTAATTAAATATTGCAATAATTATCATATGTACCTATGTATAGACTCGTATCGGATTGAGTATAGGTAAAGTGACGTCTCTCTCGTTTTTCGTAATATCGTCTTTCACAGTTATCGATTGTACAAATGTATAGAAAAAAAAATTGTACTCGAGAAAAAGTGCAATCAAGCAAATACAAACCATCGATTTACCACAATTTACTATGATTAAATGATGATACATATTATACATAAAAAGTTGTTTGTTTAAACCTTTGATCGCTGCATAATTTACGTCATGGCGTACTCTATCATCATTAGATTTTTTTTTAAGTACACTTTTGCAATGTTTTTTTTTATTTGATTGACATTTTATGTAATTTTGTTTATAGGTTTCATTCAAAAGCCGATCGATCGAAGCACATTGAACAATTAAGGTAATATTAATTTTAAAGTTTATATAATTTTATCTCTATCAAACTGAGCAAGTAGGTCATTTTTGTATAATTAACACTTCGCTATATTATCAAAAAAATTTTTCTGGAATAAACAAATACACACAATTGAGCAAATTGCTTCAATGATTTATATATATTTTAAATTTTTCCGGCTGCAGTTACTTGGGAATTGTGTCTCTTGAAATTACTTGCAGTCTATATTGTACCAGCAATGTGCGCAATTTTCTACCAATAGAAGGACTGTATAAAATATTAAGAACTCTCTTATACCTAACAATATTCGATCATACACTCGATACAAATAAATAAAACATCGAAACATTATAAAAACGATAGCTTCCTCGTGAAGAAAACATAAACGTCAACGTAAAATAATTGATATTTTATGATGGCAGATCGTATACTTAAATTTCTACTGAATACTGATTACCAAGACAGGCACAGCTGGTAGTATATTATATATATTATACGTGTAGTATTTCCTTCACGTAACCTGCATAATATTGATTTCAAAATAATTCAAACGTAGCTGCAGTCCAGTCTAATTTCCGGAAAACAATATATGTGTGTTATGTGTGGTATAAATATATATGGACGGGAAAGGGTCCTGAGGCCTTTTTATTTTTTATATGGTTAGAGCATGAACGATCCGATTGCAATAACAGTCACGCTTGGCAAACCCCGAAGAATCGTTTCGGAAGTAGATGACGGTTTCGCCCGTGTGACACGCCTCTTAAACGGTTGGCGCGCAGGCCAGCGCCCTGCTTGTATGATAGTTTTTTTTATGTAACGGTAGTGGCATAATAAAAGAGATTAGAAGAACGTGACCAGTGTATGCAATAATAAGACAGTACTCCAAAATTGTAATAATAATAATAATAATAATAATATATACAATGTAGTGAAATAGTATAGTTATGCTAGCCATATGTATTATGTATAGGTAAGCAGTCTGTAGTAGGTACAGTGTAGTGGATCAACACCGTATAAGTAATGTCAATTATTACAGTGCTTCAATTTATGTATACGAAAAAAAAACGAAAATTTAATTGCCAAATGTAGTCGATTGAAGGTAATTGACCAATTTAGAATAAGAATGTGGTTTTTCGATTTGTACGACTGTTATGACTTATGCGTTTACGAAAAAACAAATTAAATTTCCCAAACATCGCGGTCACAGACACCTTTTTTTATATACTTTTTTATAACATAGCTTCATTATCTATTTATTATATTCCTAGTATGCCTGTATAGTTGTGTCCTTCTATTTATCAATATTTTCGCTACAATTGTTCGCTACCCCCATGACCCTATCATTATACTCTATTGGTTTAGAAAAATAAAATTTATCGATATAATATGTCTTTTGTACGACGTGCATTTATTATATATCAGAAGATTAAGTAGATACAATTAGGTACTGTACTTCATACTAACCCATCTGGTATTTATTTCACCTGTTTTTTGGATGATATTGTGTTAACCATTATATTTTTTTGACTATATATTATTATATTATATGGAATTCGAGAAGCAAATATAAAACATTAATAATTAATTTATAAGTTTTTATTTTAGTTTGCAGAGCCACTCTATTTTGATTTTTCCAATTACCATTTAAAAACTTAATTTAAAGTTATCGAACATGACGTGTCGTGTTGCTTGAATTCTCGAGTGGTCACCCACCCGAGAAGAAGCAACCGGAGGAACGACATAACACCAATTCCGAACGCAATATTAATCAATTAATGGTTATATTTCGTCTATAAGATTCGGATTACGTATAAAAACCAGAAAATTACCATTCTTGTATAAGAATTAATTCTTTTTCCATCACAATCATTTTCACAGTGTTTTTTTTTCTTAAATTATGTGAACTAGGTACCTACTTATGTAATAGGAATTTGATATTTATCTTAAATAATAAGTATATAGTTTTAAATTTCTAGAAGCTTAATATGATTCTTGGACGAGTGAATAAAATGAATAAATTATCGTAATTTATAAAAATTTATTTAATTCAAGATATTATTATGTAATTGTTTACGACGTTAAGAATTGATTAGCACCTTCCTTAGTTATTATTATTATTATTATTATTATTATTATATATTTTATCACCGTATAAATTAAAATAGACAGTGTGATTATGGATATAATGTAATCCGTTTGCAATAACAAAGGCAGGCGGCAGCCGATAATAGCTTTGTGTTGTATACATTTTTTAAGTTAATTTTATTGACCAACTATAATGACTAATTATCTCTCCTCACTTTATTATGTAAATATTTACAATGGTTTCGGCGGTGATACATAATGTTCAGTCGATCGTCAATGATCAATATTTACAATGGTTGTACTTTAAGGCATCATCTTGCCATTATTTTAATATCTTCTTTGACATTTCGATAAAGGAACAATTTAAATTAACCGACATTATTTTAGTTTAAATAATTCACTTAACGGTTTATTGTAGTTTGTCATAAATTTGTATAACCATTACAAACTGTAACTGTGTAAAAACTAGAGGGCGAGGGCCAACATAATTTATTCACAATTTATTCTGTTATACTAATGAAAGCATTCGTTTTTAAATTAAATAAATAAATTAGCCATATTTAATTATGTTTTGTTGAACTATACCTATATTAGAATATTTATTTTTATCACGCACCTAATTAATATTGTTTTTTTGAAAGTTATTTATCATAATTTCTAATTGATGTAAATATTATAGACAAATAGACAATATATTAAAGTATATATTTTAATTATAACTTTACTCTTTGGACGTATTTACTTTAGTGTCACGACACGTTTATGTTTTAAATTAAGTATTTCCCCGTATATTCGAGTATTAAAATAAATTCAAAGTCAAAATCTCATTGTAATAAAATTACAAAACTGTTAAAACATAGGACCATCTTACAAACTATACAGATATCCTGATGGGCCGGAATTGTCCTAATCGTGACAGTACCGGCGGTGACCTTCGCGAGTTCACGTTTTCATGTCTCAGCGTTTATATTTCTACTGTTCCTCGTATATCAGTTATAGGACATAAAATAACGATGAATCATATTAAATTTCCAATAAAAAAAGTCTGTGAAAGTATAAAAAAAAAAAATGGAAATTATATTTCTGAAACTCAATGAATCAGATGTATATATGTAGGTAATCAAATGAACGGAATGTTTATAAACGTGAGGTTAGTTGAAGTAAATAATATCTAAAATTTGTATTATGAAAAACTGTTAATGTTCCTTATATTCCAAATATATAATTTTCGGTAATAATTTCAGCCATCTATATATTATAAACCTTCCAACCTTATATATACCTACCTCTACAATTCTTTTCAGTTTTGGAAACATGTTCGACAAAATTGTAGGAACATTTTATATTTGCAACAATATAATCGAAACAGCGTAAAACAGTAAATTTAAAGTAAACCAGCAAATTTTATTTGAAACAATAATAAATTATTGACAAAACTATAATCACCTGAACCGGAATAACACAAATAAAAAAATTAATATAATTTACACCGTGCAGATGTCTTCTACAGCTGATCTCGCTGAAAAGAAAAAAAGACCCAAGTAGGTAAGTACTTAAATAGTTTATGAAATCACCAATTGTTTACGTTAGGTCTGTTAGATGTATCGAAACGTGTCGTATCCGTTGCGCAATTCAGTAGGAGGTACCTGCCCATCACAGGATTTCAAAGTTTTTAATCGAATTATACCAACGAATAAGCTACATTTTCACGGATCATCCGACATCTTCCTATTCGTGCGCGCGTGTTCAACCATCCGTTTTCTGGGTCGAAAATCGTATCCCGAATTGGTTTTTCTTCAATTACCACACTAACGACTCCCTCTGACTCCTTTTGTCAGTCAATTAGCGCATATACGTCAAACACCACATAGTATCGCGTGTGTGTGTATGATACTAATATGGTGTTTTATTTTATTTCATCCGGCCAATCAGAGCATGATGCACGCAGAGTTTAGCGTGCAAGAACCGACGTATATTATGTCGTGCACAGTACACAAGTTAACACGAGGCGAAGAACAGGCGAATCGCATTTCGTACGATAGCCGTTGGCATTATCTACCTAGTTCGCACGGAATTTGCTTAGGACTTAGGCCGCGCGCCGCCGGGCCGGTTATACCATACGCGTATTATCCACCTATAACACACAAACGGACACTCTGCATTTAAAGCTTAATCGGAAAAAAATTATAAACATTGAACGTATTATCTGAATGAAAAAAAAAATTATATACGTTCGTAAACGTATAGTAAATAATAAAACTGGTTCGTACAATGAGGAGAGAAAGTAGACCCGGAGTTCTCCGTAATAATGAGAGTATATACGTGAAAAGAGAATAGACCACGAGATTGAGTTTTCGCGTTGGGATTGTTGGGAATAAAAAGAAAAGTAATGCGAGTTAAATCACGACAAGTAATTAAAGAAAGTGAAGGACGGGAAAAAATTATGGCATTTTTTGGGAACAACTTATAAGTCCATATCGTGGACCAACCTTAGTCACGGCGGAGGAAAATTCCCGCGGGAACACGACGTAGCAACGCTGATTCGAAAACAATAATATAGAATGTTAAACTTTAAACGATGTATAATATTATTGTATAAAATAAACTATTAGAAAATAGGCACATACTAAAAAAAAGTTCATAAAATAAGACCGTATAAATAGTATATACCAGTATAATTATTTTATGTGGAGCATTTCTTTTTGATTGAAAAATTAAATTTATCGACTTTTCTAAATAGAAATTAATTTAAAAAAAAATATTAATTTTATACATTTATTTTGATACTTATTATTTACTAATATATATTTAATTCCAACCTACAAATGGTAAACATGTTGTTTAGTTTTAAATAAGCAAAAAAAAAAACACAAAATTATTTTATGATTAACCGACCATACAACAGGCAGCATCTCTGACCATAAAAATTGTATTCATTATTCATGCAATTATGCAAATAAGTGCTTTTAAATTTTTATCTTTTAACTTAAAACAATTAATTGTTCATTGTTTTTTTTTCTATAATATATGTGTACATGGCTTATAAAACTATACAAACGTTTTAAGAGATCTAAATTTCTGATGGCCACGTATATTATTATAATCAGTGAAAATTATTTCTAGAAAAGCTTCAGATATCGTATAACATTACGCATTATGTAGCCGAGGTGATGGTATTCATTACTTTTATTATATTAGCCAATATATTGTGCATTAGCATTACAACAGCCAAGGTGCCCGCTTTTAATGATAAGAAATTATTTTGAATAGTCCATGAACCAAATCGGACCATGCTCTCGCGTCTGCTATGTAAGAAGAACGACGCGTTGCCATTCTAAAACGTGAATACGATTTAAATTATAATAATATTATAACGTACACACATGTCGGAAATTATATACTTTAATAACACAGTTCGCGCCGTGTTCATTCTTATACGTATACTATCATGCACTATATGATTATTTACGTTCAGGATGCTTTCGCATAAATCGGTTACCATTGATGGACGCGTGGTGCGAAATTGCCAGTTCTATGCCACGTTAATTACAGAGAAAGTGCCGCACAATATGTAGATGTTAAATAACAATAATCGTTATTGAAACTGTCGTGTTTACGTTTTTTTTTTTAGTGTCGTATAGACCTCAAACGCACATATAGGTAGGTATAGTAAATAATATACCTACGCAATGCGCGAAATGGAATTGTTTTTATACCGCAATGTACTTACATATATATGTGTGTATTAATTGGACGGATTCGTCGTGGTTCGTAACCCTGACGAATATTATTTCATTTTCCGTTTAAGTTGTATAAAAGATAAATAAAAACGTCATTTTTTTTTTATTCAACAATTATCTAATATACATCCAACGTTTAATTTATCAATTAGGTAAACTGTCTTTATACATATGTATAGAAATAATTATAATCGATTGAACCTATATATATTTTTGTAACTGTATATTATAGGATTATATCGTAAGGTTTCAATATGCAGACAGTGTTAGATGGTTACGGCATGACCTAATAGAACATTAAAAATATTAAACTACGTTCATAATATCACACAGAATGTATATTGTGTTTATCGAAAATGCTAACAATTAAATTCGAAAAAGTCTCCATTACCAAAGCACGTTTTATGGGCCACTGTAAATTAGGGACAAACGCTCTCGTGCACTCTCAATCGATGGATCTATTCAGACTTTGGAGTAATGTACTCCATCATTTTTAACATTGTTTCCAAACACACCCGACGTAACATAATAATATAATATTTGCATTCCAAATGCTGTTACAATAGCTCGTCTGCTTTTATATAAACCATATTATATAATGTGTGCGCGTGCATATTAATATGTATTATATAGTCAGTTAAATTAGTATACGCAAACGGTTTAAACGCATAAAAACCAACACGGTGGTTTTGAAATATTCTTATCATACACGCCTGCGCAGAACAACGCCGTATCGAACATATTTTAACAAAAAAAAATATGCTCTATCGATCCAATGTAAACGGCTTTTGTTTTAGAATATCAGGTATAACCATTACAATCATCATATTGTTTTAAAATCGAAGATATCGGGGTAGTTTACTTAGTGCATTGGTGGATCTGCGGGGAGATATCATCCTGTTGTCTAAAAAAAAAAATAGCACCGCGATCGTCGAGGAAATGCTGTTTTATAAAAAAAAATACATTTATAACATATATATGTACATACTATAAAATGTATATCCCCTCCTCCCCCGTGAGAAAATCCTAAATCCGCCACTGACCAAGTGTCTCGTCGTGTTTGTCCTCGTGAATACGGTATAGTGTACCATACGGTGAACTTCTCATCTAACTCCTATACCTTCTACCCCTGTTATGGCAGACTAAATATTTGAGACTTAACTAACCGTGCATTTGAATACTTAATGGAAATTGTAACAGTACAGCTTTTAAAATATTTACATCGAGATTTACACAAATTATTTTTCATGTGTTGACCATCTCGGATTATTATGAAACATAAAAATAAATGTTAACATATTTTTAACTGTCGCGATTCTCGAATATAGTATGTACGTTACATTATTACACACAATTCACGGAAGACGTTGCCGTGTCATGACATTTTTATTTTTTCGATATCACAAATACGTAAAGTTAATGTTGGTCGGACGGGAATCTGTTATTTTCATGTTTTTCAAAAACATTTTAACTTGTAGTATATCTTACGATTTTGAAAAAACCGCATCATATTATTCTAATATAATATCCGCTTATAAATTTGGCTCGACTATTAAAATATATTGTAGGTTAGCGCGAAACAGTTTTTGCGAACAATTTAGAACGACGCGCGGTGGCGCCTCTCGAAAGATTCGACCTGGGCAAATTAATACGATCGTGGCGCACACTAAACGCTGGTACAAATCTGCATAAACGTCGTGTGTGCGGCATATGTGTGCGCGTATGTATATGTGGGCCGGTAGCTGTATATACGTTGTAGAATATAGATATATATATATATTATAATATTATAATATTACAGTATCACAAATCACTCGGATGCGGCCCCTTAACCGCGTTTAGCCGGTCGGCCCGACCCGGTCGGATATACTATATATAACGAACTGCATACAGAGCGTACGGATCCCCGACGCACGTTAAACGAGAAAATCTTAACAAAAAATTCTAATATAATATCCGCTTATAAATTTGGCTCGATTATTAAAATATTATAGGTTGGAGCGAGACAGTTTTTGCGAACAATTTAATACATCGACGCGCGGTGGCGCCTCTCGCGAAAGATTCGACCTATGGCTGAGCAAATTAATACGATCGTGGCGCACACTAAACGCTGGTACAAATCTGCATAAACGTCGTATGTACGATATAATAATATGTGTGTGCGTATATAATATGTATATATGTGGGCCGGTAGCTATATAGATGTATAATGTATATATATATATATTATATATTATAATATAATATAATATTACAAACCACTCGGATGCGGCCCCTTAACCGCGTTTAGCCGGTCGGCCCGACCCGGTCGGCTATACTATATATAACGAACTGCACACAGTGCGTACGGATCCCCGACGAGCACAGAACGAGACGAACCGGCGTGGCGCTGCAGCCGGGGCGCGGTCGGCAAACGGGTTCGAGAAACGGGTCACTGGGTCCTCGGCCGAGGAGGATACTATAAAGTGTGTATATAACGATGTGTATAACATTACGCGCGAGTGTGTTCTCGTGTGGATATTATTATAATGATATTATGTCGGTCGGGCTCGGGAGACGAAACGCTCGAGCGTCGCGGTGCAGCGCGCCCGTAACAACGTGTCTTATACATTATTATAATATTATATTATATATATCATATTATTATATTATTATATAGGTAGATACGTGTGTTATATTATAATATTATCTCCTATCGGCGGCGGCGGCGACGACGAAAACGCGAAAAAAAAATTACACGTAGTACACGTCGTGTATAGTATATGTACCTCTTTCCATACTACATATATATATTATGTTATAATATAGTATACACGACGTAAAGCTGGTGTACTACAGAAATAAAAAACAATAATAGTCGTGTAAAAAACGTACAACAATAATAATTATAATACCTTTATACAATATAGGTACCCTTGCGTGTGCGTTGTATTATACCTGGTTAGTAACTATTAGTAGACATGTATCATATGTATACCTATGTACCTATACTGTATATAAATATATGAGTGTGTGTGTGTGTGTATCGTGTACTCGTGTCTATATATGCGATCTGAATCCGTTTGATTGTATTCAATATTGCATACAGGGTGATTATTTTATCGTGAATCTGTGGGCTACAGATATCTCCGGAATATCTAAAGAATTTTTCAAATTTAATGAATTCATGGTAGGTACGTACAAAACACAATATTATATAGGTTCTGTTGGATTGTGTAAAAATGTGAAATACCTACTATAAATGTTATTCTTAATCGTTTGAATAAAAAATAATGGTTTAAAAATTCCTTTTGTTTCCTTTGATATTGCCTGGTTTGCGATAAAATAGAATCGCGCTGTATATTTAGATGATACTAATACACGCTATACATTTGTACATACATAATATGGTTTAATGACCGCAAACGGCAGAGTTTTAAAAAAATCAAGAGAAGCTCGCGTTTTTAATTCAAAAAACCTAATTACTGCAGCTATAATACTACAACGGTTTCATGCGAATATACGGTTTCCGGGAGTATTATGTCGTAATTATTATTGTAATAGGTTTATCGAAAACTGCAAAATTTCGTGAAAACGTTATATAATACAAATAAAAAATCATATTTTTTTTTTATACTTCCATACCTAATACTCTTGTGTCCTGCAGCTTTTAATCGAGTATTCGTCATAGAGGCAATTCTGGGAGTTTGAGTGTGGTTAACACCCCTATTTTTGAAATAAAGACTCAAATGTTATGCTATTAGAGGTCAATAATTATAGTTCTTATTTTATATTAATTAGTTAATTAATATGTAGTACCTACCTATACATAATATAATATATAGTATACAACCACTATCATTGTATATTTATGTATGATTGTTAAATAAGGATGGTGGGGGGACAAAGTTGCTAATTGTTTCATCCATGATCATAACATCCATAAACAAGACATTATTTCTAAAACTGAAAAAAAAATGGAGAGTTTCAGCTCCCCCAGATGTTTCATGGAATTTACGCCCCTAAAATTTATTATTCTAGGGATATTGGAACGTATGCATACAAATCCGAAATAATTATTGAAAAACCTTAATTTAACGTGCATGCATGGTGCATGTGCACACGTGCAGCTATACATTGTATTTACCTCAAAACGTCCTTGTACTTAGCTAACTGATTTTATTCTATTATTATCATACCTACCTACCTACTTGTTATTATTTATTGTAAACAACTACGTGTGCGTATTTTTATATAGAGTATTGTATATTATATACATATTATATTATACTACCTACCTGTTTCGGAGGACGATACACATTATATTTTAATGTTTTATAGAACCTTTATAAATATATTAAAGAGGAGTATTATATTATATAGAGTTCAATTGTGTCAGCCCGTTTTAATCATTAACTAATTACTACCGACCATTGTTGGTAGAAAAAAAAACAGACGTAGGTATATTGGTATATACAACGAGTACACCAAAATACCAAATGGAGGCCATCCGAGGGGATTTAATGTAAAATAATATAATAGCTGGCGTCGAACAAAACCATAGTGAACGACAAAGACTGTCGGGAGTATTTCCAAGTAAAAAAACATCGTTTTTTTTTAAACTTAAATCTCGAAGAATAAATAAAACAATATAGCTGTACGGCTTCGGCACTTTCGTAAATATAATATATAATAAAATAATGTTAATATAGTAAGCAGCCTCGCGTCCGCCGACAGCAGGTCTCTTGTAAACATTTCCGACGATTTTCAAAACGTTTCTACCGTCGTCGTTAACCGAAAGTTATAATATATACGGTTTTAATTTTGAAATAATGACTTTTTTTTCGCCGAGCCAAACGGGATATTATATTATATCATCCGCGTCCCCCGGCACTTTTGAATTACATTACAGTATATATATGTATATATTAAAATCGAAAATGTTACGTGTTTATATGTACATATGACGGGTTTCCCTGGAGTGACGTTATTGGAACACCGCGATGTGCAATACTAAAAAACATTGCCGACGACTTTGTACCGCGTATAATATAATTGTCTTGTGAACGGGGGGCTATGGTATAAAATAATAATTATGCACGCAATCACATTATATTATAATAATATAGTCAGCGTATATAATATTATTATACTAAAACGACTCGACGATAATTAACTCGAGAAACCAAACATCGTGATATTATGTTAACTGTAACAATTTAATTCATATAACGTTCCACTACAATAATAATAATAATAATAATAATAATTGTTACGTCTTAATTAATTATTACATGCTGCAGGTATAAGAGCTCTTGTTAACGTCCGTTTTTTTACCGGATACCGGTCCGGTGTAAAACAGATGGTTTTGTTGACGAAACGTTAAAATAACGGATATACTTCCGTTGTCTGTAATATTTTATCGATTATCTGTAATTAAATTTAGTCAGTTCTAAACAAGAAGCGGCTGAGTATAGAGTCTAGACAAATGTTTACTAGAAAGAAAAAGGTTATAATAGCGTACTATTTGTACAAAAAAATGCAGCAGAAAGAAAAAAGAAAGAAAAAAATGTGGGTACATCCTATTTTATTGGAAAGAAAAAGATATGGTATTTTCTACACTCTTTTTGAAGATCTAAAGAAAGACGAAACAAAGTTTTTTAATTTCTTTCGAATGAGTCAAGTAACATTTCAAAAATTATTAACATTAGTACAAGATAAATTAAGGCATGATGATACTAATATGCGTGAATCTATTACACCTGCTGAACGATTGGCTGTTACCTTAAGGTATGTATGAATAATATAATTTTAAAAATATAAAAATTATTATTATATTTTAATAATATAAAAATATAATATCGTCCCATTTAGGCAAAACACACCAAGCCCAAAAACATGATTTTTGAGAATCAGCTTTCCCAATTTCAAACTTTAAATGTAGCTATATGGCTGTATGCCAAATGTAACCAAATTTGTTTTTTGCTAGTTAAAATTGATTTTTCTTTAAGCAAGCAAAGTAGTTATTCATTTTTATTATGGTTAAAATACAAATTACTAAGTTAGATTTTGACTTTTGCATAGTTATATGGACTTGGTGAGTTGTGCAGGTATTTAATTGTTGATGTAGCACACTATAAATTTATCAAAATTAATTCATTTGCACACAAATAGTTATATTATAATATTATTGATTATTTTATTATAATTAAAAACATATATATTTTTTTTAACAAATATTATTTATTTTTAATTATTATAAGCAATGAATGGATTAATTAATTAATGATTCGTAAAAAACTGGTGATTTTGAAAAATCGAAATCGTAATCGGAAACGGCTGATTGACTTTCGGCTGTGTCTAGACTGTCGATTGATTCTGGCGAAGGTTGAGCAGTCGAAGAAAAGCTCCTTTTACCATTTGTTGTCATATATTGATGGACTTTGTTTGATTCATTTGCATTATAATTACGATATATGCCACGTGGATCTTCATTAATGTTCGGTGCAACATGAGATGGATGTGATAAATGAAATTGCGCGGGTTGACTTAGATTTTGATAATAATTTCTTGGTACATCATGCTGTAAATATGGCGTCTGAGTTCTTTGAGTTATGTTTCTCATGGCTTTTATGACCTCATACTGAAACTCAACTATATCAGCATCATTAAATTTTTCAATGGTCGGGGCAATTCCGCTAAAAAAAGACATATTCTACTTTGATCATCTTTTTCTACAGATTCGACTAATCTCGTTATTCTTTTTTCCAACTGATCTTTTTCTGTTACGTGTTTCTTCATTTTCTTTTTTTGAACTGGACTTTCAGATACAATTTGATTTTCTTCAACGTCTTCAGCAAGAGGCATATTTGTTTCTGTCGGTCTATGACCTACAATTTTATTTAAAAACTGCATTTGCTCATAAAATTTGTATTTTTGAACAGGTTTTGCTGCTGAACCTGACTTGTACTCTTTAATTTTTTTATCACATCTCATCCAATTATCTCTTGCATTATTCCATTTTTTTATAACATTTTTTCCTAAAATTAAAAACAAATAAAAATATTAAAAAATAAAAATAATATAAAATATAAATTATAAAATTAAAATTAAATTAATATTTATATTATAAACTTAAAAATATTATTTTTACAGGTACTTGGCATCAGGAAGTACATTTACAGATCTTCAATACACATTTAGAATCGGAATAAAAACAATAAGCTATATTGTTCGAGAAGTATGTACAACAATATGGACTGAATTGTGTAATATATATATGAAAATTCCATCCAAGGACGACTGGTTAATGATAGCTAATAATTTTGAAGCGCTGCAAATTTTCCTCTATGCTTAGGAGCCATAGACGGTAAGCATATTAGAGTCATAAAACCCGAACAAAGTGGATCAATGTTTTTAAACTACAAACACTACTTTTCCATCGTACTAATGGCCGTGACAGACACTAACTATAATTATATTTTTATCGATGTTGGTGCATACGGAAAAGAATGCGATTCAGCGGTATTCAAACAAACACAATTTTGGAAAAACTTATTAAATGATAGATTGAACATACCATCATCTACAAATAAACTAGGAACTGATTGTGATCTACCTTACGTATTCGTTGCTGACGAAGCATTTGCCCTACATGAACATGTACTTCGACCGTTTGGTGGTCATCAACTCGATGAATTAAAAAGTACATTCAACTACCGTTTGACAAGAGCAAGACGGTATGTTGAATGTACATTTGGAATAATGGCGAATAAATGGCGAATTTTACATCGACCATTAAATGTATCTACGGATTTAGCAGTTGATATAGTAAAGACTTGTTGTTTGTTGCAAAATTTTATTCACAAAGAAGAGGGAATTATTAATAGTATATCTAGTGATTCAACTACTGAAAATCTAAACTCCGATTTACGCCAATTACCTCGTTCAAATTCGGTAAGAGGTAGCTTAACATCAAATATGATTAGAAATAAATTTGCTGAGTACTTTGTGTCACCAGAAGGGAGATTATCGTGGCAGAATCAGTATATTTAACGAAAATAGGGAAAAAATAATATGTGTTTAATAAATAATAATAATAATGAATAAATAATTAATGTAAACTTACCAAATTCATTTTTTTCTTTATCAGATAATGTATCAAAACTTGGATGTATCATTTTGCAGATGTCCATCCATGCCGTAAAATTAAGCTGTTTAATTTTGTAACTTTCTGAAGTTTTATCCCAAAGGACAGGTCTATTTTCAACCAGGGAAATCAGCATTTCAATATCGATATCAATATCGATATTCATTTTTAGGTTTTAATTTTTATTTTAATTTGAAAATTGAAAGAAAAACGGAGTGAATACCGACGTTGTCAACACACTCGTATAGACTGGCGTGGTTCACTGCAACGTGCCGGCCCCCGGTGTGCCGAGGGGACAACGTACGGCGATCCGTTTCTTATCAGCTAACGGATGGTTTTCCCGTGCATAAACAAACAAATATACTAATCTATGCAGCACTGTGCAACGGATAACGGTCCGTTGTAGAAAACGGACCGTTGTCCGTCGCCGTTAACAAGAGCTCTAAGTACCTACTGTGGTTGCAGATTTTTCTTAAAACACACGCCTGCAGAAGCATGTGATATTAGCACGTGAAAAAAGTACAGCCTATAAGGCGTATAACCTACATATGCAATGTAATAATCAACCGTATGTGTTAAACCGTTGAGTGGAATAATATACGGATAAACAAACGGCTGGATAAAATATGAGGACCAATTTGTTGACTTTATCTAAAACTACACGGGAAATACGTCATAATACTATAGTCACACATAAAAGATACTGCAGTGTTGGGCAAATTAATACTGATTTAATTACAAAATACTAAACAAGGGTATCACTCTAAAGTTAAGATATGTCATCAGACCTAAATACTCGAAAAAATATACATGTTTTAATCTTGCAGAAATATTATTGAGTATAGGTACTTAACCATGCCTAGGTAAATTTATTTCAATACTACATAGAACAAAATAACTACATAAATACTATAAATAAATCATCTAAATGTACGGTTTGCATAATATAGACAACTACTATGCAATGCACTAGGTAGTGTACCACGTACGACTTAAAAACCAATATATAATATATTATAAGTTAAAAGCCAATGGTGTATTTAGAACATTTATACGGGACAATTTTTATCAAGAAAAAAATGTTACGCTCTGTTCGAAATTTGGAATCTTTACAATTTTTACTATACATAATAATTCAATAATTTATAAATTAGGAATCTAACATTTACTTTAAACTTTAAATTATATAGTGATTATAACTTTTAAGTTATAACAATATCTTCTTATATAAATAACAATAGTAATTAAATGTATCTTTAATTGTAAAATATTCTCTGTTTCTATCAGATATTGTATTCAAAAAGAATTTGTAAGTAATCAAGACTATTTCTGGTTATAATTTTTAAATTTATTTTATTTACTTACTTGCTTAACTTTGTTTAACATCCGACAAAATCAAGAATCTTATAAAATATCCAATAATAAATACTCTTTCTCGAATCTTCAAAACTAAATATTATAATCTGTTGGTTATAATGGTACAAGGCAGTTAGTAGTTTAAAATTAAATCCTGTTGGTCGAACTTAAATTTAAATAAAAACACTTTGTACTTTATTTTCAAAGAAATAATGAACTATGACTAATTGGCAACATTTAAAAAATGTATTTATCGTGATTTTCTATGCATATATTTCGCCTTGTCAATAGAAATATAAAATATGCGTACATATATATATATATATATATACTACAGGTGCAGATATATGTCGAACCTGTAAAAGCCGCATGATTAACATGATAAATTTATAGCTTATTGTCTAGAAGTTAAAGTGCAAAAACTTGACGAAACATCCAATAAATTATGTTCGGGCAGTCGGTATGTATAATATATTATGATAATACCGGCTGGTAGGAATACCTACCTGGATACGTCATAATATAGTTAACATAGACGAATTACAAATATATTATATATTTTATTATATTATAACCGAATGAAAACAATTTTAGTTAAAATGTTTTTTGCAAAAAATACGATATTATCCAGTACGATGTATAATAGGTAGCGTATTTTATTCACGAGTTGTCAATTATATTAATTTATATAATATGTAAACATAAATAATTATATACGCGTGTAAAAAACTAAAAAAAAATGGGGAAAAACAGAACGATAAATATGCGTAAAAACACGGGTAAACTTAGTACACTATATAGCTGGAACAGACGAAACATAAATATAGGGACATAATAAATCGAAATTAGCGAATACAATGACCCCGCTCGCAAGTTTGGTGAACCCACGGCAAAAATTACATTGTGTTGGCGGCGACGTACCGTTCATCCGAAGGTCAAGAAGTAGCGTTTCGTGAACTCATATTTTTCATCTTGCACGCATCACGCGGCAACGGGTAAATATCCGGATGAAATCGGTAACCGGAACCGCGGTATAATATAATATTATGCATACGCCGCGTATACGATATATATAGGTAGGTACCTACATATCATGACGTCTACAAGTGCAGCAAGCTGCGCAGGCAGTATCTGATCGCATTCAATTCGTACAGGTACGAGTAATAGGGCATAATATATTATAGTCGTGCGTGTGGCCGATTTCGATTCACGGAATATATTATTATACATTTATACCTAATAATATATTATACCATAGGTATACCGTGTTACCTATATAATGCACACATGATCGGTCTCGTGAACGAATGTGAAGTATTCAAAAGACGAAATCCGAAAAACCGACCGTCTACATAATATATAACGACTCTTCTAAACATATAATGGTATTCGAACTGTAGTGACTGACGATCTATTCAACTGCGGCCTAAGCCATATAATTTTATCGGTCTGTGCAAGTGCATTCTTCCGCACGCGAAAAACCATTCGTCGTCAGATGTGTGTGCACTGTGCATCGTTTGCAAAACGTGTCATGAGTAACGAATCCTGGTTCTTCACGCAGCGTTATGAAATCAACAATTCGAGTATACGCATCTAGTGCGCACGGATACGATATTATTATAGGTGGTGACTGCGACGATATTATACGATCAAAATCTATGTGTCTCATCGAATCACATATTTGCTCAAAAAAATAATACTATTCATATGAAACGCGTACGATAATCTCCGTGCGAGTGTATTATAACATAACACCATCACTGGTACTGCGGGCAACCGTGCTCACAAGAATATAAAAAATATAATCCCGATGTTATATTGGCGCATATTATTAACTGTCTGATGTTTGATTGTGAAATCATTTTAAACTGGCTATATATTGCGACATACCAGTATAATAAAATATGTATAATGCGCAGATCAGCTGAAAACAAGACGAGTGACGTTTTTTTTTTTTATTTGGCTTTGACGTCGAACAGAAGAAATCCTTTGAGCAACCGTCGAGACTTTTTGCCGACTATTATACTGCACCGTTAACGTGTAACATAATAAATTCTCTTTCAATCGATTTAGACGTGACACATCAGGCCGAATGTATAAAATCAATATTATATTATCATGTGTTCGATTTTTACATTGTTGTTGTTTGCATAAGCAAAATGGATAAATGAGCTGCTAGTGCGATCCTTTGAAATGTTGCCATTTTAAAAATGTAGGTATGCTTTAAACTTTAATCTTCAATTCGCCGACCTGCAGAAGCGATGATTTTAAATTTTACGTCGAATGTTATTGATACTAAGAATTATCTTGTATATGTTTATTAATATATATGATACAGCTGGTATACATATAATAAGAATTTGGAATTTGGAATTTGGTATTTTATATTTTTTAAAAGGGTTTTGCAATAATGGTCGACCATGTAGCCGACTATATAGGTATATAATTTTAGAACAGTCAGCGGAGTTCACGTTCTTCAAGATTTACGCGAAACGGTAAATAAATAATAACACCACGTCATTTTTTCGACTAACGGGCTTCGGACAGTTGGTGCATGCGTCGTCGTATCAAAATGGGAAAAAAAAATATCATTATAAACGGTTTTTGAAAAAAAGTTTTAAAAAAAAAATTGGAACTGCGTATAATAATATATAGTGTACTCGCACCCACCACGCATTCTGGTCATACATGATTGCGCCCACAATTTCTTTCGCGTTGCTAATGTGACTGAAAAAACATATTATTGACGACAATGCCAAAAACAACTACAGACTATACGCTATACACAATAACATAATAATATGTGCACTGCCGCCGTAATTATACCTCGCAGTTGTACATTCTCTGGTTTCGGTCATATAATGAAATTCTTTCAGCCGCAAAACAATACATATAGATAGCAATGGCAAAACCCTGAAGTATTGCTGTCAACGACGAAAAAAATTGTCATTAAAAAAAAATAATAAATCCATGTGTAATTAGGTACTTGCGTTCTATATTTCGGTGTTTATATGTGTGGTTCGTTTCAACTACAAGGACCTACATACGCGTATCTATCGTATTTAATAAATCACGTATAGTTGTTGTACTCGTACAATATATATATTATTAAATGATATTGTGGTCATAACCACGTATATAGTATAGCAGTATATTGTGCAGTTGGTTACGATTTAATAATATTTTATCGATCGTTCGAAATAATATTTGTTACGGGAGCGGTTATAAAGAAACAAAAAATAATAATAATAACGATTAGGTATAATTATTATGATGGTCAAAAATAATATACCTACTACCTACTCTAATTGCGAGTTAAATAGTATTCAATTATTTTTACCTTGACAATCAAGACTGCAGTTTTGTCAGGTAGTAGGTCGTACTCACCTATAATTTTATCATATTTATACACATAAATTATGTTGCATTTATCAAGACGATAATCATCTATCAGTTTAGGTATATACATTATAATGCATTATGATTTATGAGTTTTTCTTAAAAATATTTACCGCTTGAACACGGATATTATTGTGAACGTGGAAAAAATTAAGATTTGATTAATTTATTCCAAAGGTTGATTACTATTAGGTAGGTGTAGTGGTATATACCGTACACTGAAATATAGTAAAACGTTCGAAGTCGTAATTTCTTTTTTAGTAATTTATCTGACGGTTAGGCTTTAATTTTTGAAAACATATATTAGGAGATATAGGTACGAAAATATCTAATTTATCGGTACACGGTGTGTGTGAAATCAAATTACGTATAGGTATTATTAATTTTCCTCCGTCGAAACAATAATAGGAGTACTGATTATATTGTACACTTATATGTGTGTATTTTTTTTTAAAGCATCAATCACGTGAAAAAACGTTATTTTGCGCCATACACAGCTATGGCCAGCTGAATTATCCCAAACGAGTATGATTCATGTTTTGTTCCTCGTAGAGATTTTTAGCCCGAGGCGTGTGTGACGACCACTGACGAGTGTGTATGATCGTATACGCGCATGTAAAACCTAATTTCGAAAACATAATACTGAGCTAATGTGTTCGGTATTTTGATTTTTCAGACAAACGATGTCCTTGCAGATGCCGGTGACGGAAGACACGCCTCCCGACATGCTGTCTGGGGCAATGGATCTGAACGTGATACTGCCTAACGGTTCCGTGATCAAGATGAGCGTCGAGAGAAGGTCAGTATCCATCGAGATTATCCGGCGTACCTAATATTATACTGTTATAATAATAATATAATATAATGTTCTGTATATCGATATTATTATCGCTATCATCGTTATTGTTATTACTATTATAATGATCGATGATGATGTTGATATAATTGTTGTTGTTATACAAATATTCGGAAATTAAAAACTGTCGAGATTTTCTAACTTACCTGCGGCCGTCGTCTGTTTCGTCGAACATTTTTTGAAACGCTGCAGCCATAGAAATAAACATTTTTAATGCGATTTTGCCCATTTGAAATGGTCAAGTATCAATAATGATATAGCATTAAAATCATTCGATTTCAACTCGAAAATAAGCATATAAAAATAAATATTTCGATTTTTCATTGAATAGCTATTATTAATTGTTTTTATTTGATTTAAACATTTGGTAATTGTATTTTTATAAAATTATTAGATTGAATTCGTACGTCGAAAAGATTGTCGATTGTGGCATTACGTTGATCGGGTCGATTGAACATTTTATCATACGTCTCATGCTTCACATACTAATACCTCCTAAAAGCCATTCTAAAAATCTAATATGATTTACATTCCCGTTAAAAATATGTTCACGTCCAATTCCAAGGTATATATATCATAACCAAATAAAAATAAATCACGCGGAAATAAAAAAAGAAAAATAATAATAATTTATGAGTCGTAAACCAAATCCGTTATATTTTCTTTTTTATCAAATATATTTCATTTTTTTGATAAAATATTATGGAGATGTTCTACTTAAATCGCACGCCTCCATGTAAAGACGTTTTTCAATTATATTTACTCGTATGATATATAATGTGTATAATCTCGTCCTACCATTTCAGTAAACTTATCTCATAAAATATACAAGTTGTAATTGTAATCCAATATAGGTTGTTTTTTTTTAATGATTACTGATAACAACGCATTTTTTCTCTTCATAAAAGTTGTAAAATATGTTTATTCGAGGTAATCAAACATCGATGTAAATATGCTATAACCGCAATGTATGATGCCATTAAAAATAATAAATACCTCGCCAATCAGTTATAGGCTATATATTGCTATATTACTTACTTGGTATTTATTGCGGTCTTTTGACTCATTATAGCCAACAAAATGATATTGGCATTATTTTTCATTGTTTTATGCATACCTATACGGAATGACACAATATTATACAATAATATGTTTTAGTGTAAAGTCGTAAGTCATGCGAACCGTACTATAATAATGCTGCTCATTTATTGTTGAAGGAAAATTCGGTGGGCGGATACTCAAAATTCTGTCTAATCATTTCTACTCATATTCTAATATTTAACAATTATTAGAATCATGCAAGTTAGAACAATACGAACATGTACGAACGATATTTTTATTAAGTGTTTTAAAGTATAGGTAATTAATAATTATTATATTAGTTTTAACGGCAATCAATAAATTGAAATATTTATTCCGATTATTAATTGTATGCGTCTAAAAATGTTAACATTTGTACTGAACAATAAATTTACTGGTACTTAAATACTATATTTTCAGTGTTTATCATCTTTTTAGTAATTTTCGAAATCTACTAAACATTGCACGTATATGCTCCTATATACATCATTTATATTTTATATACCGAATATACGATTTCTGATCAGATATTTTTGTCTAACAAATAAATATTTTATTCCGTTTTTTTTCAAAAAACTAAAACAAAATGTCTACGGGTCTCTTAGGGAATACGAATCCAACACTTTTGTACATCAAACTTTATTACAATGTTAAACTTTCAAACGTATAAACACGTTGTGTGTCTTATAGTATATTTATGTTGTACCTACCTATTTGCTTAAAGTTGAAATAAATAATTTCTTTAGGAAATAACGTACGAACTACGAAAAAAAATAATATTATATATACCTACTCTTGAATTCAAAATATTGTTTTTGCTGAACTATATTAATTTGTACTAAATTTACGTTATCTTAATATTATATTACATGTAGGTATATTTTTTTAACGCCACTTACAGTATAATGCCATTAGTTATTTTAAATCAAACGTCATCTATAGGTATAAGGCATTATAAGGCTCTATCAAAACAAAAATTACACTGAAACGCGAGAAAATAAATATAATTATGTTAAGTACCTACATTGAAAAATATATATATACCAGACCCCTATATAGATAAATATTAAATTCATAATTTTTTTTTAGTTATATAAAACTTGATTTGAATTAGTAGAATTTCATATGATCATATCAATTTTTCAGGATGAAACATTTAAACTTGCATATATTTTCAAAACAATCATATTAAAAACTGTTTTATAATTTATAATATAATGTGTGGCTCGGCGCGGCGCAATTGAGAGTAAGCAACGGCCACCGCCCCTAGTTCCTGGATGGGTGACCACATGGTGGCAAAAACCTTACCACACATACACGTGTTGCCAACCAACCGTACTAACCATACCACAACCGTTCCAACCCTACCAACCGTAACCCCTACAATCGCTAATGGTCATAGTGGCCGGGCTCTAAACCACTAACAAAAAAATAATAATAATTATAATATAATGTCTAGTTGCCCCAAATTAATGGAAAATAAATTAGAAAATAATATACAATATTGTTTCCAAGTTAAAATATTTTGTGATATATATATATTTTTATCTAAGGTGTTGAATATTTTATAACTTAAGGACATCTAAAGCTGTAATAACATCCATTGTATATTTAGCTTAAAAAAATAACATTATGTAGCAACTTTATTAGTTTGTGCGTTAATTTGCATTTATAATATTAATCTTTGAACTTACAATTATGCCATCTCAGAAATTGTTTTTGAACTCTATATACGTTATATTTTTACATAATTTAATGCTATACCATACTTAACCTTGTTAAACTATTTTAAAGAATAACGCGAAGTGTCGGATATAATATGCATCTTTAACAATATTATTATCATGCAAGAGTACAATTTTAGTCAGAAGCTCAAGTTTCCGATATCCTTTTTTTATGTAGGCTAAAGCAATCAAATTAATCATCGTAAAAAATATATTTACTGTTGGTGAAATCGCCCGTATAATTTAGACTCGAATTACAGTGTAGCATTCGTAAATTTTTTTTATCCGTGGTTCGAGAAATGAAAACCTATAAGACTCAACAATATAATAATGCATTTTATTCCTATGAGATCTGAAAACGATTTTTTGATCACATAGCGATAGATGTCGATTATTAATAGGACGACGGTGTATCTAATAATATTCATCAAATCATATTGTATTGTATGATTGTCTATTGTCTATTCATATGTAGTCTATACACACGTCCTAAAATAATCATACAACGAGTCTAGACAGAGACGAAACGATAAAGAAAAACCTAACTCGGAAGCTCGACGGCAGTTGTTGTAACCATACACGACCTACAGGCGGATTGGCCTACAGCGAAGACTATTCGGCTGTGGGTAATCGATTTTTGTGGCCATTGTCACGGCGAAAATGTTAACCACTGGAGGAGAGTGTGTCACTGTCGCGGGCTGTGACCGTATAAATAAATATAGGTACCTACCTCCTGCCCATTAACTATGTGTCCCACATTGTAGGACACACTGTGCGGATATGTATAATATGCAGATATCTTTGCTGTGCGTATATTGTAATTATAATATTATAATATCGCAGTGTTGTGCACATGGTCGAGATCTATTGTTTCGGGTCATTGGGTTTCGCGTCGGGGAACGGTCGTCGTGTTTATTATTATTATTATTATTGTTGTTGTTAGCACCTATACAAATACCTAGGTAGTCCGAGGCAAACAAAAAAAAAAACACGATCTGATTTACAGAAATAATTAGACGTTGTTTTTGATTTGTTTTCTTGTTTTTGTTTTTAGCACGCCAATGATGGATTTGCTTGTGCAGATCACCACTGCCCACAAACTATCGCCCGGCAGTCACGCGTTGCACGCCATCGGCGACCGCGGGGTCTTGCCGTACAAGCCCAGCACTCCTATCGGTAAGTACACCCATATATATACCACATAGACATATATATATATAATGATATTGTGTCGGTGATAACCTAACTGTGTACATACGCGTCGTAAACGAACAAAAAAAAAAAAAAACGATTAGAATTTGTTGTCGATTGCGAACAAATTTTTGTGGTGCACCTTTAACCCTGGTTAAAGTTGGTCGTGAAATGATTGATAGGCAGACCGGGATTATTGCTAAAAAAATGTGCTTACAACGTATATGTTCGCCATGGTTTGTATGATAATGATAACTTATGTAATAATAATAGAGGAACCTATACCTATATCTACTAAGCTATTAAAAATAATAAATAATAAAAAAAAGTTTATCTTTCACATAATTTTATCGATGGTTTTGACGTGGGTATAGGTATTTAGTTTTTAGTATTTTTTTATCATTTGGAGGACATTTAGTCTGTTGGTGTGTTTCTCTATATTATTATGTATATCGACGAGTATTTTTAATTAAACACGTTTGACACTTGATTTGAAAAAAACACGTCATTGTTTTTGCATAAATTAAATATAATTTTATATATTCGAAGAAAAATAATAGTAGGTGCCTATTTTAAAAATGTAGTTATTAAAAAATTAATTTGAAATTCTAGTAATCAATAAAAAAAAAACGAGTGAAATGGCTTTGAAACATTTTCAAATTATTCAACCCATCCTGTTTGATTAATTTCAATTAGATTCTGCGGCTTAAAGTATTTATTCTTTATATTCTATATATTAGATCCATAATGACGACAGAACATATAATTCATTAAATTCTCAAAGGATATTAAATTAAAAACTGTTGAGTGAGATAACTATTAAAAGCAGAACATTTTTTTCAAATGAAAGTTTCATTTTAAATGCGTCACCTTTTTTTTAAAACAAAAAAAAACTTCTTTGTCCCTCTATTTAGTCAACGTTTTTATTTTGTAGGGACAGATTTCCTTTTTAAAAACATAATACTGTGTGCAATAATAATGTTATGTGCCTCGAGAATAATATTACCGGAAAACTGCAACGAATGCGTTTTATAAATTGCTGTAGAGACCTTTGACACCTTTTAATCGTATTTTCCCCCTCTCTTTTATAGGTGCCCTAGATACGTGGACAGTAAACATTGTTCCTAAAAACTTAAGTAAAAATGGCAGGTATCAAAGCCAGTCTATTATGAAATGCATAACAAAACCGTTCGAACAAACGTTCCGTCTACAGGTAATTGTTCTATAATTTTTTTTTTTTAATTAAATTTATTTTAATGCTTATACTTTTCTCATCATATATAGGTACATTTACCGAGAAATCAATTATACGTGTCCCGAATAAGTCCAAAAACGCAACTTAACAAAATTCTCAAGCAAGTATGTTTCGAGAAAAATCTTGATCCTGCCAAGTATACATTAAGGAAACCAGGTATGTTTCTATTGTCTTTTTATTATGCAATTACTATAGTACATATGTATAGTGTATACGTTACGTTCGTAAATTTTTATGTTAAATTCGTGAAAAACTCATATTTGTATACGAATTTAGAACTTAAATCTCAACACTAACGCCAACAAAAATTTTAGTGGCTATATAGGTACTAATTTGCTACCTATTGAAATATTAATTTAAAATGTTGTTCGTGAGCTCAACTAATTTTCGGATTGAAGCGAGAAACCAATATTTGTCATAATATGACGTAATCCTAATAGTCAGCTTATGGCTTATTGTATGACCTTTTAGTAAATAGTTTTACCGATAGCTGTTTGTAGCCAATAGGTAGTAAGTGTGCCTACTGTACACGTAACGCAACATCAGTAATTACGACTGCATAAAATCATTAATTGCAGTTTAATGTTTATTAAAATAATTCTATTATTATTATTATACTAGTAACCCGTTAATTAATCTGTCTTATAATATAATATAATAATGGATAATAAAACTATCTGATATTCTATTATTTTTACTCGAGAGTTTTATCATTATGCTTACAGAAATCTATAATTATAAAGAATAAACTATATAAACTGTTTAGATAGGTGTGTACAAACCACTATAGGATGTTAATAATGTTTATATAAGTGGACATGAAAATTAACATAAATCGAGTAGGTCGTCACAGCCTATGAAATATTTATAACTTCATATTGACACACCTAACATGTCACAAATATTGTTCCACATTTACGCTATAGGTAATTATTAAGACTTTCTTATACATTAATAAATCTTTAAAAACTATCTTTGGTATTATATTCCATTACTTTTCATGTTTTTGGTTTATCAAATACACCTGGTGTTTAGGCTTTACAGTATTCATCTTATAATTATTTTTTTATACATACATATTACATATATATACTTATATTATATTATTAACTAATTATTAAAATAATTATTTTTTTTCTATAAAAAAAATATTGAGTAAATTAGATGATTAACGAAACAATTTATATTTAAATAAATATTACAAAATTTTTATTTGTGCATCATGTATGGTAATCTGACTGTACTCGTATATAAACCATTTTTCCCTCAAATCAAATCAGCTTTTTTACGTTTTGCAATATCCGAACACCTCGAGAAAACTGCTTCCGCATTACTTTCCACAAATCTTCTGTATTTGTGTTACTATTATTGAACTTTATATTAAGATTCTATTCGACGCACGCAAAATCGTTTCTTTAACATATATTTGCACCCGAATTCCATGCATTGTGTCGTCAAGTACTGTTATGTTATCTTATCTTTCAATGTAAACTCGTAAAAATAATTAAACAACATAAGCACTGTTTTTTGTTACACATAGTGTCATGAACAACAACTAACAACTCACGCATTTTTTTTGTTTTTTTTAAGACAAATTGAACGAGCCCTTGGACTTGAGTAAAACATTAGTTGAGTATAAACTACAACAATTGTCACTAGTGTTGAATACTAATAGCACTCTCATCGGTGGCCTATCTTCAGATGACATCATGTCCCGGGCACCCAAAAAATTTTCGGTAACGTATACGATTATAAAATAAGAAAAAACTATTTTTTGTGCAATTTTTATAAAATATCTAAAATAAAAATTCTAAGTGCCTACTATATAACTCTATGTGATCTAATGATTATAATTAAATATAAATATTAGCTACATGGTTTTCTTTAAAAATATATTAAATATTTTATTTATCAATAAATATTTAAAAATACTTTTTAATACTAAATTTAAATAAAAATATTCAAGTATGGTATGTATCAAACAAATTAATCTTGATAGTTTGATTTGAAATAATTGTAATTACATTTAAATATATGATTATGTTAACAGTGTGATGATAGTTTGAGTAGTGGTAGTTTGGGTGGTAGAAGTTTGAGTCCGACTAGATCAGATGAATCTTCAGACACCCCACGTAGACACCCATTAATGGTCAAAGTATTGCCATCTAGACCGGTCAGGAAAAGAAGACTAGCACCAAAACCACCATCGGTAAGACAAACTACACGTTTAATTTAAATCTAGTCATTTAATAAGTTTCTAATAAAAAAAAAATACAAAATTAATTTCAGCAACCACGAAATGCTCCGGAACAAACAATAATTTCACATTCACGAAATAGTTCTGATAGTAGTGGATACCACGAATCATCAGTGCTTAGTGATGCTGTAGATTCCAGGTAAAATAAAATGTCATATAATTTATGATTATATTAATAACAATATTTTTTAAAATGCATTTATCGATAATTTTTAAAAACAATTCAAATTAATATATATTTGTATTTATTTTAATTTTTTTTTATATTGTCACTAGCAGTGTTGGAATGACGAGGTCTGGGAATTTTTCTCCTACCAAAACGTCTGGCCCGACCATGTCGCGTTCAATGACCAATCTCCAAGCTTGCGGACAAAATCAGAACCAGTTCTCCGAAATACCTTTTATGTCTAACAACATAGGTCAATCAAAACACTCCGTATCTACTACATCACTAATATCTATTCAAAGTGAGTACAAAACCATCCGTTTGTTTTCACCATGAATAAATTATAAATTAAAATAATAATAATTTAAACATATTACAATAATATTTTTAAATAATAAATTTACAATGTTGCTGTCGTAAAGGTAACCCATAAGTCCATAAATAAATTGTTTATACTTTTAGGTCGTAAAAAGAAAGCTGCGCCCCTTCCACCTCTAGCAAATAAGCCCAAACTCACACCACCACAAGAAGAATCTGAAAGTGAACCAGAAACACAGAGAAAATCGCAAACACTGCCTGTTACTACAAAACTGTATATAGCAGATCCTCAAGAAAAATCAAAAACTGTTTCCAGAATAGAACTGAACAATAATTTAGTTGAACCTAATCTATCCCCAGCAACTTCCTCGTTGTCATCACTTAGTCGATCCGATGTAGATAGAGGTATGTTACCCAAAACACCAACTGTCCTAAAATATTCCAAAATGCCCTTAAGCTTTTTATCTAGTGAACCAGCTCATAAATATAAATCTTCAGTAACACTAAACAATGTAGATAATAACACAGTTTATAGTAGTCAATACAAAACTGAGTCTTGGAATAAATTTTTAAAACATCTAAATGATGTTTTAGCTTGTAAAAATGAAGAATATGTTTAATACCCCTGCAACTGTAATACTATGTATATAATATTATTATTCTTTACACGATTTTAAATCCTGGCTTGCTTGGCTTAACTATGTATATTAAAACCCTATCTAGATTTGACTGAACCCACATCTCCCACATCCTCGATTGTAATAGGTTGTAAATACTTATCAAAATTGGAAGTGAAATCGAAAAGACCAGCGCCTAAACCACCTATACGATCTTCGACCATAAACCGACCACAGGCGTCCAGTCAACCTGGAGATTTGACAACAGTACCTCGATTATCTTCAGGTGCTTTACTAAACTTCTTCTTTCATTTTTCTATGCTTTATATGCTTATTTAAATTAAGGTGTTGGAGGAATTTTTAATATTAAAGCCACATATATAATTTAAATGTGGTATGATATAGGTTCAACTGCCGACGAAGACGAGTTGCGTATGGACGATGATGAAATCGATCGTATATTTGGAGATGCAACTAGTGGTTACGATACACCATCTATCGTTACCATAAAAGAAAGCAACACAGAAGTTACAGATATTGATTGGGAATACAAATTGCCTGACCCTCCTTCGGCATTTAGAGATGACCATTCTCCTGCAATGACGATGTTCGATACAGTAACCATCGGTAACCTTAAAGATGTCGTACTTCAAGAGGAACCTACTGTTAATCCAGTTGAAGTGAAAGAAGATAGCATCACAGTTGAAGAGTCTGTAAAAAAAATAATTGGGGACGAATACCATTGTTTCCCTCAAGACTCAGGAATTGGATCAGATGATTCATCGTTGCCGTCGAGTTGTGAAGAAAAAATACACGCTGATGAAAAACCCGTTAAAATTGTTGAACCAAAAGAATCTAAACTAAATAATTTTAAAATTGTGGCTTACGATGAAGATTGCTCTAGACCCACAGAGATATTCTGTGATGAGTCGGTTAAAACGTGGAAGACAACACAAATAGCTCGAGAATCAAATCCTGCATATAAAACGCAAACCCCGAACTCCGTTAATAGACACAAATCGTTCAGTATGGATAGAACTAACTCGTCCGTAACAGTCAAACGGAGTACGTCACATATAAGTCTCTTGAGTGGTAATATAAAACCATCCAATCGGTTGGCCAAACACTATATTGGACGAACTTATTCTTCTGAACGACTTAATTATGATGATGAGTCTCCAGTGAAAAGATCGTTCAGCGTAGACAACATAACAGAAGGTTAGTTAACAATTTCCATTTTTATTTATCTAAGTTTAAAATGGCTATTACCGGTTTTATTGTAGATGTGCGAGAAAATTGTCAAGACGACAACGACAACGAAATAATACCAAAAAAAGTTGAACCTACATTAGAACAATCTTCTCCCTTACACTCCCTCCAGGTATTATTATCAAGCAATTTACTTATAATATAACTATATAAGTAAATTATAATATAAATATAATAAACATTATTGTTAAATTAAAACTAAAACAATTATTATTATGTTTCAGATATTAAAAACGATTCTCCCCCAAATTGAAGATCATAAAGAAAATACCAAAAATAATAATTTAAGGTAAAAAAATATTTTTTGTATGGGTGATCATAAATTTGGTTCTAATTTTTCAACAAGCAAACCTAAATAATTTAGATTCTGAAATTAATAATTTGCAAATAAAAAAAAATACCACGTATGAGGCAAATATATGCAAAGAAAGAGGAATTAAATGCAGTTATATTATGCCTTATATTTATATTTGATATTATACTTCATAAATAATGGTTTAAAAAATAAATATTGCTTTTACAGAAGAAATTAGTAGGTACTGAACTGTTTATAATTTACCCTAAGAATTAAGAAACAATCAAATGATTAAAATTAAAACAAATTTTTAATAGATTCAAATACGTTCACGTTAAATTTACGTTCACGGTTAGTGACTGCTATAGCAGTAATTTCAATTTTGATGTAATGGGCCACTACTGCTATAGTAGTAATTTACAAAACCATAAAATCATGAAATTTCCAATGGTATCAAATGAAACTAGACATGTGACTGACCTGTCATGTTCACTCATAATATGTTTGGGCATAGATAAATATAAAATTCTATTTTTGAATAATTTTTGTTGGTATTTTATTAATTTGAAAAAATTTTTGAGGAGGGTAAAAGAATAATATAAAAAGTGAAGTGTCCGTGAAGGTGTTAAATACAATATTCTTCATACTACACTAACAGTAACTCTACTAACAACAACAATGTCAACTGGTTTTGTTTTTTTCGGTAAATTTGAATTATGAGAGGTGTCACTGTGTCAGCGCACTATTTGTTTTTTCTTTGACGGTCTGACCTACGCACAACATATTTCAAATGTATAATAAATTTAGTTTTGACTTATGAGTATGAAAAATTACAATTTTAAAATGCTCGTATATCACAAAACAATTTAAATATCGTACTCAATGTTTGATAATAGAAAGCTAACAACACAAAAACACGTCTCGCTGAATACAAATTTGCAATGTTCTGCGTGGGTCAGAGAGAGAAATAGTGCGCAGAAATCCATTTAAATTGAATTTGTTGATTCACTTCACATTAAATATACATAATATATGATTTAACAAGCAATAGGTACACCTCCAAATATGCAAAATTTGGTGTCATACAAAACGTCGACATTTTGAACCATGTGCAATGTGCATACTGCCTTGTGCATACACTATAAATAAACATGTAAATGCATAATATGATTCCATCTCTACTCATTATAATACATATATTGTTATTATAGTATATATTTTGTTTTACTTTCATGATTTCGTTTGTATTTTATTATAACGTGTAAGAAAATTCAACAATGAGCTTATAAAATTAATTAATTTGTCTTCAGAAGCATTATAATTACGGAGCTATTGAAAATAAATATATTTGTTTTAAAGTAGTATATTTTCTATGTATTTATCAATATTAATAGGGACTGAGTTAACGATTGAAATTTTGTATACATGATACCTACGATGCCAATTTTGTGTTTGCCCAATGAAATCCTCTATTTATACATAATATACATTACACGGTTACTTGAATTGGGTTATTTTAATTTATCTATTTAATGTAATATGTAGGTACCTAATGTACTATACACTATATATTTCATATCTAATTTCAATACGAATTATTTTACAGTTTTGATGAAGTTTCCAATATTCCAAATACATCACTTTCGGAAACAATATCAGAAAAAAACAACGAAAGTCCGTTTAATGAGAATGCACTCGAAACGAATGTGTCAAAACCAAAAATAGAAACAACCGAATTCAACGAATTTCGAACGCGGGTGGCATTTCTGAAACCCAAGTGTCAAGAAGTTGTGTGTGAGCAAAAACCTGCGACGGTGGAGACGCCAGCTACCGTAACACACGTTCAATCCAAAAATAAACTTCACGAAGAGTCCGGTAAAATCAATATATTCAATTTACAACGTGAATTTCGTAACGACAAACCGGAAGCCCAAATACCGGTCAATAAAGACGAAAAGGTTAAGAGGTATTTATACACGGGCCCCCCGAAAATCAGTCTGTCCACGTGGAACGAACGTCCCAAAAGGCAAGTAAGCATCAAAACCGACCGGGACTACGTCATTGGCATTAGACAGAGGTTACAGCGAAAGGCCGACGGCGAAGACACGAAAAAGTCGTTGGACGAGGACTACAACTGCAATAACAAGCCCGTGTCCAGGGTGCCGATAGTGAAGTCGGTTGAACTGAAGAAACCCTACGCTGAGCAATTGCAAACGGCCAGCCCGGTGTTGGCCCTGTCCGAAGCGATCAAAGCTCAAGCCAAACTCAGCAACGGCTACAGTTACCACGGTAGTGCGATCGTGTTGACGGGTGAAAATGACGACAACGTAACATTAAGACCGTTGGAAAAGAAATCATCCGCTGACCGCAGCTCGTACACTTTCGGTAAGCTAATGGGCCGGTCTAGGAAACCCAGGGAAATTTCAGCGAACGTCGATCCCAGGGAAAATCTACTTGAGTCGATCAGGTCGTTCGGAGGTAGAGACAACCTGAGGAAAATTAGAGCATAGTTCCAACAGACTTATCACTACTAAACACACTAACATTTTACTCGATTATTATTAAATGGTTCGAAATCGTAATAACATCATATATTATCGGCCCTTGTGTAGTAGATAGTTTTATTTGTTTCGCCTCAAAGACGTCACACTAAAGTCAATTATTTTTAAAGGTTTCCATAACCTGTGGCTCATCATAAATTGTCCAATGGTGACCGCAGTTTACAATATGACATGTCCAAATGCAGAAATAAGACTTTGAATAATATCATCATCCACTCGTGCAATTTGCTCTTGTTCCTTGATTTTTATAAACATAATTTTCAGATCAAAATTACGAAACCAAAATGTGTACTCTGTTTCTGATGATTGCAATTTGTTTATTGAATTCGTAAATTTTATTTTGTTGGAGATCGCCAAAGTTAATTCGAATAACCGCATTATATACTACTTGGCGCCCAACAAAACTTTTCGTTTGCAATCAGTTCTGTTTTCTGTGTTTCTGTTGTAATTGAAACACTGACTAACATCTGCTGATGCTCATTATAGGTGTAATACCTTTTTTAATTTAGGTGTCCTATTTATTTATTTTTCTTTTGTGTTTATACAAAGTTATAGGCTCGATAACAATATTAAAGTCATAACCAGAACCAAATATTTGTGACAATTTATATTTTCATTATATATTTTACTCATTTGCTCAATATTTCTAAAGTTATAGATATCGTTTAAAATTACTAATTTTGGAGTTGTTTTCGTTAACCAAAATGATATTTTAAATAATATTATTATATTTTACGTACCTACGTTATTATTGCAAATTATTCACTATAATAGTCGTTTATTAGATAGATTATTATTGTTACGACCTTTAGGAGCCAATATAAAAGTGGTCATTGTTATTTATATTGTATGTAGTATGTATTTCATTTTTTTTTTACGTATTTGTTTAATAGAATACACTTTAATACATTATTTATACTGATACTAATACAAATATTGGAATTTAATTAAAGGGAAAATATTAAAACACCCAAAGTTTATAGACTAAATATTATGTACATTTTTATTATTATTTTATGTTTGATTGTTTTGTGTTATGTAAATAAAATAATGTACACTGTTAGATTTTAATGTTATTATTTGGGAAATCGTACTATAATAATTATAATGGCATAATAATGAACAGTTATGAATAATAACAATATAATATTTTACCAATGTTTTATCTTAAATATTGGTGAAAACCTTAATGAGTACCTACAAGACCCAACCTTTTTATATCTATTCAGTTAAATAGCTAAATTTGTATATATAGATATAATGTAAAATAGAATAGACGCTTAACTAACCTATGTTCAAAGTAAAAATATAAAAAACAATTATTTTATATTAAAAACAATTAAATAAGTATATTATTTGCATCGACATAAATCTATACCTACATCAAAAAACAATAAATTCCACAGAATATTTTTATTATATTTATTGGTTCAACGGTTTATATAGTTATTAACACGTTATTTAATTAATTCATACCAGCTTTAAAATTTAATTTAAATTTAATTCTAAAGCTCAAATTTATACTTGTCGAGTAAAAGCAGTATATTATATTAGCTACACGCCTACACGTGCATTAAATGATTTAATACTGCTCGAAAGAATTAAATCAAATTATTTTAAACATACATTCGTTTAATGTTTCAAAACGTCAATTTTAAATATTGATCAAACCGAAATTGAATAAAAAACAAAAAGGTTGTTTTCTGAATATTAAATGTCTAGTGACCTGACACTTTTAAAAAATATAGCCTGTAATCGCAACAGTCTGATCAGAGTGACTTGGGGATAAAATAATTTCGTTAAAGAATCATTTTTTTTATCATAATTTTTTTATTAGGCAATATGTCACAATACAATATGCTTAATTGATAATGATATTAGTACACACAGGAAACACAGAATGAAGAGACCTCCCAGTGGAGGTACTTCGTCCGTTTGAGAATTGAGAGTAATAGTATTGCATTGTTTTAATAATATAGAACCATAGACCAACAAATTTTTTACATGATTTAAAATTAAATGGCAGTACTTAACAATCACACTTTGGCAACTGACAAGCGACAAGGTGTTGGGTCGCCACATTCTTTACCGGAATAGAGACGTGTTTGAACTTGTGTGAAAAAATAAACAATAATTTGGAGATCACACACACTCGTCTGTATAGCACACAATGAAATAGAAAAACAAAACATATTATCAAAAATATTGCGATCGACCTACTCCATATACGATTTTGGTTAATACATCAAATTATATAATATTATGGTTTACTGTATCGTACTTTATTGTGAGTGACGTGTGTAGGTAATATACAGCTTTACATAGCGGGTAGATATGCATTTATTTTAAGCTTACCGGGAGAATAATATGTATTGGTACCTACGCAAAAATAAAAACGAATCATCCCACTAATATAATATAAGTTCCTTTTATAGTGTGAACAATAGACTATAATATAATGCTCAAAACGTTATGTTATTGTCTCAGCCGACGAGATGAAAATATCGAAATTAATCGTGAAAATAAAAACTCTTTGTTTTAGGTTGTTCTTTGTCATACCTGTATATTATATTATACTTGGGTAATATAATCACCAATGTATAACTAAATAATAATGAACTATCAAAGGCAAATGCAGACCCACATTTACACAAGTGCATGATGCGGGCACTTGGCCCCAACAACTTAGGTGGACCGTAATGGAATCCATATTTTCTCCTTATATTACAAACATTTAAAATAGATTTTTTTTTTTTTTTAGATACCTCAAAATCTGTATTAAAATAAATTGTTTTTCTATCGGATCGTCGTCTTCAAATTCGACGTTCAATAGAACATTAGGCAATAATGGTTATTTAATCACACAACTCTGTGCCTGTACTCGAAAAAGAGAAATCATGGTTGCGGCATAGTTTTCAAATAAACAAAACGATGAGAAACGTTCATTATGCTATAGGTACTACGATATTAATTAATACCGAATGTATATTAGACATAGACTTTGACATTAGACTTACAGAGTAGGACAGTTGTAGGCACAGACTTTTTTTTCGGGATATTCACGCCGCCCCGCACCCCATGTACGTTTTTATTTTAGGCGTTTCAAGTCTGGCTAGATATATAATATTATAGAGGTATACAGTGTACACTTAGGTATATGTTTAAAAAATGTGTAGTTTAAAAATTTACATTTTACTTTCCTCTGTAAAAATTAAGCCCTTAAACCACACACTAAAAATTGTAATATAATATTGTTTATTATTATAATTAATTAAGAATAACTGTAGCTTATACAAAATGCAACTGGATTGTCGTGGATTTTTTTTTTAATTTCCCTCGAGGAATAATACCTGCCCCGCAGTAAAAAAACCAAAGAATCCTTCAACCAAATATTTGAATTTTTTGGCCAAATTAAAAAAATAACTCTTCAACCGCAGTACTGTTTACATTGACCATATTTGCGACATAATTAGTATAAATTCTATATAATTGTATACCCATGTCGTGAGGAGAGTTCGAGAACATTTACATTTCGCGGGCGTGGCATGCGGTCCTGGGTATTCATTTTTTTAGTCATTTTCGTTGTGTCCATGTAAACCCACCGAATGCATTTTCATGAAAAATAGAAAGTTTTTATTTATTTTGTTTGGGCGTTACTTTAGTAGCCTTACTAGTGGTTGGTATTGTTTCTTCGCATGCTAGAGAACCAAGAGAATTAATAATATTCATGTCCTCAATTTCATTCCCATTTTCAAAAACCGTGTTTCCTTCGGTACAGAAAATTATATTTACTATCAAAATATTAAATTAAATTATTATTATTTTAATGGTAAGTACTTATATGGTAGAAATATGATTTAGACTTGCAAAGGCTGCCTATGGTAGGCCCCGAGCATACTGTAATTAATTATAGAAATACTACGCAGCTATAAACAGTTTAATTTTATTAAAAATAGGTTGAGAATACAAATGTAATTATTAGCATTTCTATTTTAATCATATTTAATTAAACTTTATATTTTTGCTACCTTTTATTATTATATTATGTATGTATTAAAATATAACAGCTTATAGAAAATCTTTTCTTGTTTTTATTCAGGAAAATCAGATTAATAACAGTAAAAATAAAATTTGACATGTGAAAATATATGAATAATTTATCCCATTAGGCAGGGCTTCTGGTGGGGTAAATGAATTATAACAGACGTTAAAAATTCAAACATATTATTATTTTAGATTCTGTGCTGATGTATTTATTTTACAATGATGGATGATTTTTATGAGTGTACTGTTACGTATATGGTATATCCTATAAAATATATGATAATATTGAGTATATAAAATGCATTAGCACACATTACGAATGGTGTGGTGACACAATTAATATCGTAAGCATGCTGAGGTCAGTGCGAAGGGTGTAGTAACGAATACAGTATTGATTTAATCAAACGATATAAGTATTGTCATTTGTCACACGTCTCTTGTCGGAAAAATCGTAAACTCAATGTCCACGAGAAAGGATACGAATCGACCAGAATACCAAATTATGTCACGAGACCCGAAAACCCACCTTGTACAGTAAAGTCGCTCTACCACCACTCTTAATGATAAGATCATATATAAGGGAGACCGTCGCAAGAGCTCGTCAGATGATTAGGGATACCCAAACCACTTAGGTCGTAACACCACTCACACTCTTAACTATCAGCATTCAGAGTCGGGTCGTAACACCGCTCACCACTCTATTATATTTTTGAATTGAAACGTATGTTCAAAAATACACATTATATATTTATATCTATGTGCATCACGTCTTCGTTTCCTGAGTTGAGACATATTTTGGCGACGAGTTGGGACGTAAGAGAACAATAATTGACGCTGTTATGGACACGTTTTACGGTAGAAAACGTTATTCAATCTTCAACTTTGAAGGTGGTTTCTGGTAAAATTTAAGGAAAAACGGTAAATAATATAAACACACATAGAATTTGTCAAAATGTTTTTAATTGTTTTGTTGTTGTAATTCAAACATGTATTGGTGTAACTTTGAACTCTTTTAAACTTTTTTCCACAAAAAGATGTTAATCGAAATGCATGGAAAAAATTTTAAAAAAATTAAAATTATAATGTCTAAAAATAAGTCGAAAGAGTCAAAATATTTTGAACATTGTATTATGTGTGGTGAATGATAAAATAAAATATTTTTTTTTTTTTTTAACTTTTATTTTTAATACATACAATCTATAAATACATTTTACAATAAGCATGTTTGAGGATTTACGTTTAATGACATGATTGACACGATGAAGTAATCACCCAGCGGCAACACTTACTGGCAAAAGGGTTAGAATTATTTTAGGTCACGGTTCCAATATAATATAATGACATTAATAAACATTTGGTAATTATTTAAGCATCTCTACGGTTATTCGTTTTTGAATTAATTTAACTCCGAACTCTCATAAAAAATAAATTTGACTATCCGTTACACTTTTTTTTTATAAGTAGTTTATACTTATGACTTTATGAGAAATTTTTTGTTACATTATTAAACCTTAGATATAAAAAGAATATTTTTTATGAATTTCTTACTACAAAATAATTAGCTAATTTTCGTGATTTTGATAAATTCCTTCACGTTTGTGCGTGGACATAAAAAAAATGTGATTAAAATTGTATAGAAATATTATATTGTACAATCACTCAGCTCATAATCTAAAATACATATTTCATTTCCTAATTAGATCTATTAGGTCTAGGTATCTATTATAAAATAAACATTGTTGGTCAATATTGTTTTTCAGATACTTAGGAAAGGTACAACATAATATTTTAATCAGCTACATTTGTTATTACTTATTAGTAATTATCAATACTCCCTGGTAAATTAAATAGTTATTACTTATTAGTTATAACTTAAAATGATTGGATATATTGTGCACCTGTATTTTATATCCAATCAAAAAAAACCCAAATAACTATGTTAATTTCAGTGCAGCTTACAGAGGGCATTCACCAATGGGTATTTAATCCGTCTGGACCAATTCCGTGCGGAATCAGCTAGTCGCTGATTTAATTAATATTATTTAACAGTATAATCTCAAAAATAACAATTATTATTTATCCGTCTTGAATCTTGATTTATGTCTGAAAAATATATAAGTTTATTAAAACACCTTTTAAGATACGCATAGGCAATATAATATGCAGTGTCGCGGTTAGTGGTAACCTTATCAGAATTGATAAAATATGATATGAGTCGAACGAACGAGAGTCCGGTATCACGCATAGATAATAAGTTATTATTATAAAATCTCATGATAATACGATGGGAAGCTTTCATGCTCAATCAAATTTCTAACTTCAAAGTTTACATGTACTTACTGCGTTGATATACGGCAAATTCGGGTTCTCGAGTCTCGGCAGTGGGCAATACTTCAAAATATCAAATACTGTAAGTATGACATTTATAGTATTGGACTACATATCATCAAATAGGTACGGAGTCACGGGGCTTTCTTCACCGACATTTCAGATTGGACCAAGTAGTGAATACTGCTGAATATTAATGGATTTAACCCATCCATTAACTTTTAAGTACATAGTATTATATTATTTTTTTTTTTTCTTTGTATACAGCGTTTAAAAATACTTCTTTCAATCACACTCGTCGACAATGCAATATAAGTTGACCAAATCAATTGTGAGATGGTCATGTACCTGTCATTGTTCCTACATAAACATTACCACTTCGAGGATACTTGAAACGTGACAAATATAATGTAACCGTAAACTGGTAGCTTGCTACGCTGAAATTCACTAGTAGGTTTAAAGATCTAAACTCTTAATGTCCAGAACATTTATAATTATTTACGAGTATATAAATTGTATTATTGAAATAATAAAATGTTTTTTAGGCCAAACGAAATACAGAAAAAACGAGTATGACCTCAACGGTATACAAGTTTTAAGGTCGGTACTATCATACTTTTTATATTAAAAATATTATTATTTGTATACCTATAACGATTCCCTATGCTAAACTACATATTATATGCATATAGATTTCCATCCTATGGGGAACCTAAACAAATAATATGTCATTTTTTGGAGAGCATTTGAGGATGATAGGTAGTGCCAAGTACATTACTCGTTACATTAAGTTGTGTCCAAGATTCAGAAGAGACATGCAAGAACACTTAAGTAAAGTATAATTATTAATTTCACTGTATTTTATTTCAATAATTAACATGATTTGTCATTTTATTTTTAACCAGATATTAATGGATTAATTTGTTTTAAATAAATCCCATACTTTTTATTTTATTTAGAATGTAGTATTTCATGAAGTTTTCACAAAGTTCATAATTTTAACAATACCTAGAACATAACTTACTAAGCTACGAACAATTAAAATGCAATTGTAAATCAATTTCTAAATGCATCAATTGTAGTAATGAAAGTGTAGGTATACCTATATCAAAATTATTTATTAAATAAATAATATTTTAATTTTCCATGTTAATTAAATATGAAAATATTTATTTTATAACAGCAACAGCTTGATAGTGTATAGAATTTTTTAATTTACCTAAATAGAAATATAATACAGTTTTTTTCATTTTTTATTTCATTTTAAATAATTTACAATATAATATAGAATTAATATAGGTACTAAATAGAAATTATTTGTGTACTCTTACACATCTATTTTTAGAGATTCACAACTACTAAATTGGTTAATTTCAAATATAATATTGAAATAAGAAGATATGGACTGGTTACGACATGGTAGAGGTAAATTCAGTAATTGATATGGTACCGAAATCATGCTATAGTGTCAGTGAGTGCCTAGTGGTCTTCATCGAAAATGTTAGAACTGTATAATACTATTGATTAAATAATACTACATCATCATTCATCATACATAGAACAAGACTCAAAAGCAGGGGTGGACAGAGGCCCTGAAACAATTTTTAAATTTTATTATACAAATAAAATGAAAAAAAATAATATTTTTATATAACTAAGTTCAACATAATAAAAAAAAACAAGTTACCTCAATGTTTAAATCTTAAATCGTTTTCAATACAAATAAAATAAGAAAAATAAATTAAATATTTTAATTGAAATACTATTTTTAATGCTAATTATTATTATTGTTTTTTAAAAATTAATAAATTACTAATTGTTCCAGAACTTCTACCAATAGCATCCATTGATATGTATCGTTGCACAATAAATTCCAAATATGAATTTAAAATAACTTTTATAGCCTTCATGGCTGCAGTCTAACTGTTCCAGTTGTTTTATTTTTGTAAATAGTATTGTAATATTGTATTTTTCGTTTTCGCGGCAATGATAATGGGATGGAATTATAAAAATTATTAAAAAAAAACAAATAATATGCTCGAAGCCCAAACATAAAATTTCTAGAGGGCCTGGATGGGTATGGCCACTTACCCGCCTTGCCAGTCCGCCCCTGCTCACAAGTCCAACTAAAATTTTGGATTTGTAGCAACAAAATATTAAATATTTATAGTGTTTATTCTGGGAAGCTTGGAGTAATGCTTTGAGATTTCCAATCTGCACAATATATAATTCAAGATTCAAATAATACAAATAATATTATTAACTTCTATATGTTCTCCTCTAGAGTGTGTTACTATCGCATAGTTTTGTACTCGTAACATTTATTTTCATGACCGGTATTTTGGTATACGTGACCAGTCCATATCTTCTTAGTTCATGATTGAAATCATTTGAGCTTTAAATATGATGCAGTGAAATATTAATCATCCCATCCATGGATATAATTATGCAACCACGGATGTAAATTTAAACAAAAAAAAAATCATGATGTATCTAACAGTTTGTACAAAATTTACAGATATGTACCGACTTCGCCAGAATTGTAACTATGAACCAACAAAGTTGTAGACTGTCCTCCACATCGAAATTTCACTCAGAAGTTCCATAAAAATGACCACAACTGTTGATTGAACATGTAAGTAGTTTGTCATTTTCATTAAGTAAAACATTAAATATATATTGAATCTACAGAAAAAAAACAAACAATTAATATTTTGTATGCTTTAAAAACCTTAAATATTTTTCTTATGTGATACAGCAACTGACTAACAGAACTGACCTTAATGTTTTTTTCCATATGTGTGTAGAAATTTGTGGGTGCATGAAATGCTGTCCTGAAAATATCACAAACTAATGGTTTTGCACCAGTATGGATACAATTATTATGTTTCATTATTTTTCAATGAAGAAACTATCTCAATATTATTTATGTACTTCAGTATTTCATATTTTTTATGATTAAGATTTATTTTATTTATTATTTCAAATCAATTTTTTATTCAGCTAATAAGTAAAAATAACCAATAATTAATTGAGGAAAAATAGCAAAAAAAAATGTAAATAAGTTAAAAAGTACAATGCATGTCTCCTGATTTCTTTATGTTTGTTTTTTTTTATTTATTTTCAACTAATTAACTTAATAGTATGTATAGCTAATTGATTTTATCCTTCTTTTTCTTTAGAATTATGTAATCCTGGATTGCCGTCAATGCCCATCATTGCCGAAAAAAACCATCAATCAACATAATTATTCACGCAATTGTTTATCTGCTAACAGTATATCATATGAATCCAATAAAAACAAAATGAGCCCTTTAAAGGCTTCCACTGAAAAAAAGTTTCCTACAGAGTGATCCATATAACTTATATAAATACAAAATATGTGAAACCAGTAAATAAAGTATAGGTATACTGTATCCATGACAAAATACATAGGTATGTCAAAAGCAAAAATACAAATTTGAATCTTATATGCGCATCTCCACTTTTTTTATTTTATAAGTTCTATGATCTTGATGCTTTAATATAATATGAGACCAGTGAAAGGCAGAACTCAACATGAGGAAGAAAGTGAGGGATATGCGTATCACAATGTTGCTGACATACCTAAATACTTTGTCATGACTTAAGACCGGATTTATATTCTCTTAAAATACCTAAAATATGATGCTAATATTCTCTAAAAAACCTTCAAATATTCTCATTATATTCTCTTAAAAATTTAAAAAATAATCAATAAACATCATTATTTGCCTAAATATGCATTTTAACATTTTTTTTTTTAAATATTATTTTAATAGTGAGGTATTAATTAGGTATTAAAAGTTACGTATTCTAAAGGAATACTATTACATTTAGTAAGAGTTGGAATTGATAAAAAAAAAAAAAATTGTAAATGTTCAAAAATTTTTTTCTGGGTACCGTAATATTAAAAATTCAAAATAAATACAAATTTTTCCTCACAATTTACGAAATATTCCAAAATATGCTAAATAGGTTAAATATTCTCTAACCCATGAAATATTCTCAAATATGCAAAAAAAAATGTTTTCTACGCATTCGGAATCCCACGAATCATCCAAATTTTTTACTCTCATAAGACTGCATAGACCCAGTAACGATATGTTAAAACATATAAATCCAGTCTTTAGTCATGACTATATAGTAATAAGTTATAAGTAAAAAATACTAAATAATAATTTATGATAGTAGTATAATTCATAATCACCAAACATAATATATAATGCATAGTTGCATAGATAATGAACATTAAACAGACAGTTTACGGTAACCATTATTAAGATAAGAAAAATATAATTAATTTACCCAGTTATCCAAGTATCCCATACACCAGCAGTTCTTAAACTGTGGTCCACGGCCCCCTCGGGATCTGCAACAGTGCAATACTCATCGTCTTTTCTGTCACACACACACACAATACGCAAATATTAATTATTATTATTATTTATTTTTATTAAATTATAGGTATTTTTTGATTGTTTGTAATAAAGAAAAGAAACTTGTAAAAATATGTGCAAATGTTACTAAGAAATTAAATTTTTTATTTTTTTCTCATAAATTCGGGGCACCGTGGCTTTAAAGATATTTACTAGGACTGCTTGCCAAAAAAAGTAAAGAACTGCTGCCATACACGTTTGTATACTCATTGGAATCACAATAAAAAGAACTATCCATAAAAAATTGCCTTCTGTTTAATTTTTCAAACGTGAAAAATTTGTATTACTATTTTTATAACAAATATATTTTGTATTTAATTACTTTATTTAAAGTTTTAACTGAACTTGATTATTTTATTAGAATATGCTATACATTTTAACAATCAAAAATTGTTTTAACTGATATTTTTACTTCATACTGTAAGTTACATCTTACAACTATAAAAACAAATCAATTTCTTGAATAATAAACTTTAAATATAATTTTGTGTTAGCAAAAGTATCACTCAAATATCCCTTAATGATGCCTATGTGTATACTTATTTTTAATAAATAGTTAGTACCTAATATTCTTTCGGATAAAAAATAATAATATTGTTATTAAAAAGTGATACTTACTTTAAACTTAATTTACGTTTTAGATTCTGAGCTATGAATGTATTGATTTTAAAATGTGTGTTTTTTTAATTTATTTTTAATTTTTTGTATCTTATTACCTTTTAGGACAGTAAAACTACTTTGGTTTTCTTCAGCGGTATCTTGTTCGATGGGAAAATTAATCTAGTTTTTTTGAGCTGTTTGCAGAAATTTTCAGTTTTCAATGTTTATAGTTTTTTTTTCTATAAATATCAATACAATTTTATTTGTTGGGTAAAAAAGCGTGAAAATTTAATGCAAGGCTCCTGATATATTGTTTCAATAGCACTTTAAAATTATTATAAATACATAAGCACATTTTTTTTTATAAGCATTAAAAGATCGAATTTTGACAAAATCTATCAAATTTGAAATATTTAAATGATTTCAACTTTTATAGGTTTAAAAATTTAAAACTAGGTTCCACGTAAATATGTAAATAAATTACTTTATTCATAATAATATCATAAAATATACTTGGTAGTATACCTATTATACCTATAATAGACTGATTGACTGTCTTCGCTCAGAATCGTTTTTCGTTTACAATAATATTATATTATTGAATTCAAATTGAATCCCATCCATTACAGTGACTCACTTGTCACCTACTGTACAGCAGAGCAACACCCACTTGCCCACCATTTTTTATCTATGTAAATTAACTTAAAAATGTCAGCTTATAAGACAACAAAGGTTGGCAAGTGATTACTGCTCTGTTTTACATTAGGTGTCGTTTGAGCCATAATGGATGTGTTAAATTTAAATTCAAAATTATACTAAAACAGTAGGTTGGTGAAATTAATTTTTGTCGAAAACATTGCATTTGAAAATGTTATTGTGTATTCATAAAATATAATAAATACAATAATATTCTTTAAAAATATCATGTACTCTCTAATAATATCTTTAAATTAGAACAAAATAACTAAAATTGTTAATCTATATTGAAATATCTAATTTCTTCCAAATTTAAACTTAAAATATCTATTATAAAAACTGTGTTTATAAATTTTTTTCATTTTTGTTGGTCACGGAATGAAAAATTATATCATAAGGACAAAAGGGCTTAATAAATTAAGTTAAAATTTAGAATTAAGTTGAAACGTTAAGTTAAATAACTTGTTACTTTTCTTTTCAAATTAACTTTTAACTTAATAGGTTACTTTTTTTTCAAGAATATTGTATTAACGTGTTAGAAACGTTACTGTTAAAGAAAATCCAAGCACTTTTACTGTCCTAAAAGGTGATGACAGACACAAAAAAAAATTAAAAAAAGGTGGACAAGTGGATGTCACTCTGCTGTACAGAAGTTTACAAATGGGTCACTGTAATGGATAGTGTTAAATTTGAATTCAATGATATAATAACTATTCTGAGCAAAAACGGTCAGTCAGTCTATGATATTACCAAGTATATTTGATGATATTATTATGAATAAAGTAATTTATATATGACCTATTTACGTGGAGCCTTGTTTTAAATTTTCAATTCTTAGATATAAAAGTTGAACATTTTATAAATTTTTAACTACAAAATAATTATCAAATTATAAATTTAGTAAATTTTGTCAAAATTTGAACTTTAAATGCTTATAAAAAATATTGTGCCTATGTATTTTTAATATTTTTCAACTGCTATTAGAAAGATATATCAGGAGCCTTATATTCAATTTTCACGCTTTTTTAACCAACAAATAAAATTTTATTGATATTTATAGAAAAAAAAACTAAAAAAATTAAAAACTGTCAATGTCTGTAAACAGCTCAAAAAGAGTCAAATTATTTTCAAAATTTTATCGTGTATAGAAAATGCTAATACAAACATTCAGTGAAATTTCCAAGTATCTACAGCAGTGGTTTTCAAACTTTTATTGAACGCGGCACACCGTGCCCCTCAAAAAATGTTCACGGCACACTGACCTTTTTTTTGCACTGAATAATTGATGATCAAAATTGCATTTAATTAGAAATGTGTGGTTGGCGGGCTAACAAATTGTTATTAATTATATTTTTATAATTTTATTCTTGTACAAATTGTTGAACTTTCCGAAAAACTCAGTGAATGCTCGAGACACACCAGTGTGCCGCGGCACCCAGTTTGAAAACCACTGATCTACAGTCATACATTTTTTAATTACAACAAAATAAGAAAATCGTTACATGAGATATAGAGTGAATATCAAATGTTGTAAAAATATGAATTTCAAACACTCATAAAAATTTAATTTGACTTTCTTGTAGACATTTTTTTTTTTTTTAATAAAGGTAGACAAACTTATAGATAATCTTGTGTTATATTTTCAAATCTTAGATTAAAAAGAAAAATTTTTATGAATTCTCGACTCAAAATAATTTGCTAATTTTCGTGATTTTTCCGTATTTTGTACTTTAAATGCTTATAAATGAAAACTGTGATTAAGGATTTTTAATTTTTTTCATCTACCTTTGAAACAATAACCTATAGGAGCCTTCTATTAAATTTTCAAGCTTTTTTACCCAACAAATAAAATTTTATTGATATTTATAGAAAATAAAACTAAAAAAAATGGAAACTGAAAATGTCCGTAAACAGCTCAAAATAAATCAAAATATTTGGAAAATTTTATGGTGTATAGAAAATGCTAATATAAACATTCAGTCAACATTTAATGTACCTACGCTCATTTGTTTTAGAGTTACACCAAAAACCAAAATCGATTATCTCAAAAACAGATTTTGCGTAAAAATTCCCGTTTTTCTTTTTTTTCCATGTCGCTTTTAACTACTAGGTAATTTTTACTTTTGACCCCCTAAAGTACCAACTAGATTCACTTTCCTATCAGAAAAGTTACTATTGAAGAAAATCCAAGCACTTTTACTATCCTAAAAGGTGATGACAGACACAAAAAAAATTTAAAAAAACACACATTGTAAAATCAATACATTCATCGCTTCGCTCAGAATCTAAAAAATAATAAAATAATACGTCGTAATTTTAAAATGCAATATCGTATGAAGTTATTAACATTTTATTCCAAAGAGAAGATTTATATTTACCCACAAATATGTAATTTATTTATGATTAATGATTATAAATTATAATATTATTATTAATGAAAATTAACTATGATAGACTATTTGTATTTTTTTATAATCTATACTATTATATAAAGAGGAGTTGTTGTTAGTTGACGTTGTTGAGGGTAATCAGCTCTGGAATTACTGAACCGATTTCGAAAATTCTTTCACCAAGAGAAAGCCACATTCTTCGTGAGTGTCATGGGCTAATTTAAAAAGGGATTTGATCACCCCCGGTTGGTGCTCAACGGGAATTTTAAGATTTATGATAGAATTTATTGTTAATTAATGGTTGCTATGGGTTATAGGAGTTGAGAATAATATTTATTTTTTTTTATTTGAATATTAAGGGAGCGTCTCAATCTCATTCGTTTTAATCAGTCGAAGTTACGATCAGACGAGTACATCCATTTGCGTGACGCCATCGCTATTGAAGGAGACGCGGCCAACATTGGTCGTTTGACCATCTCTCATCTACTCGTGTTGGAAGCCCACGTACGATGCATTCAATCGCGAATTGCAACGGGAGCAAGACTATGATCGAGATGAGCTGGCTGAAAGAGTCGAACAAATGTGCCGAAAAAAAGAGCCAAACACCATCTTCCTCTTTTATTTGACATAATCACAAATCTACAGTGGAAAACTGTACAAATAATTATACCACTAGTTACGGTGAAACCTATTTACTCGATGATGGTCGCATATTTGATCTTGGTGGTATTAAGAATAATTCTCAATATTTTCTTAAATCCGGTCATATTTTTCACTCAAATCATTACCGAGTAAATAAATTTCACCATAGCTATTTAATGGTATAATTATTATTGGTATAGATTTCCATTGATTTGTTATTATGTTAAACAAAAAAGCAAGCTGGTGTTTGGCTCTTTTGCTAATAATTAAAACATACTGCAACAAGTAAAATTTGGTGCTTCTAACTCAGTACCAAGGACTGTATGAACAGCATAAACTTCATCTAAATATTTTCTACCTATCAATATAATATTTTGAAAAAATAAGAAAATCAAATATAAAAATATTATATGATATTGTACAACTAGCTGACGTTGTTTTGCCATATAAATTATTTCTAATGAATATTTTTGTAGTCAAATAAAAAATAACTAAATGTACGAGATACATTTGAACATACATTTTCTTTTAATAATTATTTTGTTAAATATAATTTAGACCAATTTATTTTTCTCAAGTTAAATTTTTTCTTTTGACTGGAAAATATATTTTAATATATAAGCTAGACTACCAAATGTAGAATCTTATTATTTTTTAATATTTTTTTTTATATATTTATAATTATTATACACATGTTCGTAAATATTATTTGTAACTAAAAAATTTTTTTAAAAAACTGGGATATTTTTATGGAAAACTTATTTTTGAAAAAACCAATTTCGTATTTTTGTTTTTAGATGTAACAGTGTAGCTGTATTTACATGCAATTTTCACCAAATATTTATATTATAACATTTACTATACACCATAACATTTTCAAAATATTTTGACTCTTTTGGAGCTTTATAGGCATAAGAAAAATTAGATTGTAATTATTATTATCAATATAAAATTGTTCACTCAGCCAATAAACTTGAAATTTAATACAAGGGCACTCATAAGTTTTTATTAAAGTAATTTTAAAAAAAGTTGAGCATAAATGCACTATAATTTTTAATGAGCATCTGGAGTTAGAATTTTGACAAAATTCGTCAAATAAACTTTTATCAGCGTTTGAAGTTCACATTTTTACGACATATTGGATGATTACCCTGCAATTAACAATTTCTCATCGATTTTTACTTTGTCACAATTCAAAAACGAATACCCGTTGTCCGTACATAGGTACTTGAAATTTACACCAAAAGTTTATAATTTTTACTAGGTTTAAGGCTTTGACGACTGATGTCGTTAGCCTATAAGGTCGATAGGGTTATTGGGACCGGGACTGATGGTACGGTCGGTTAAGAACGCGCGTGTATGTGTGGCAAGGTTTTTGCGCACTAATAACCCACCCGGGTGGTCACCCATCCGATAACTAGTGGCAGCGGTCGTTGCTTACTCTCAATTACGTCACGTGATTGATTTCAGCCACTGCGCGGCGCCGCGTCGAGCCACTATTTTAGTCTCATAGAAACAAATAATTATTAATTATTTATAGGGTTGTCTTTAAAATCGGAAAATATTTAAGAGAAGTACCTAATATAATTGAAATGTGAATGCATATAACTGTGATCATGATATTTAGTCGATCATGAGTCGTTTTGACGATAGATGGCGTTAAACTAATTATTTATGCAGGCGTTTGGTTGTTTCGTTGGGTTCGAAATGTTTATTAGTTTATCCGTAATTTTAGGACTTTCCCAAGTAACCACCCCGCTCTACGCATATTGGCCGTTAGCATTTGTAATGCATATAATAATAATATAACGATATGCACTTAGACAACATTATTATTACACGACGCTGCGGGGTTTGTCTTACGCTCGGGGCAGTTTCGGTACATATAAAATATGCATACATTGTACGGATTACACTGCACAGTGCACGTCATATGCGCACCTATATAGGTATGCACGTAACAATAACAATAACGAATGCCACTGCAGTGTCCAGGTGCAATATAATTACATTGTTCTTATAATATAAAGCGCACGACATATAGACGCGGGATGAAAAACGTGTGAAACCCGACGGGGACGACTGTGCGAGGAGGACGGCGCCGTGAATTAGCGACGTATGTGTACACGCCTATATTAAAATATTAACAATGTGCAGCATATCATCATATTATTATATGCATACCTACCTATACCGGTGTCCTGTTCATGAACTAAACGCGAAATGCCTCCGACACTGGAATAATAAACGCGCGGCGACGAGACGCTGAAACATAATATTATATTATACCGGCTACACATGCACCTAACCTATGCCCATGCGTGTAATACTACGTTTGGGGTGTAAAAGAAACAAGACAAAGGACGATTCGCATAATGTGCCGAGTGTAATGATTTGTTCGTCGTTCGTTTTGTCTTTCCCGTGCGCTCGCAGCGGCGGTCGGTCTTCTTGTGCGCGACGATTATTGTAATTATTGCGTCACAGGTTGCGCACGTACGCGCGTGTGACCCGTCTCTACGTCTCGCGCACGGGTACGCGACACGCGACATATACACATGGGACGTACAGACGGTGTTGTACTTTTAAAAAGTAACGAAATTCCGTAACTCGTCACTTCGAATATTTTTGTTTGAATTACATTCGCGTTAGCTAAAATTATTTTTATCACGTCATATTACTCTTTTTCATCGATGAAGCAATGCATTACGAATAACGTTACTTTATTTTATCATTTTTTTTTTAACCATATTCAATTCATATAATTCAAATATTATGTATATATTTTACAATCATCTCACCTATATGGTTAGGTTATATAGTCATAAGTCATAAATCATAATTAGTGTTTAATAAATTTTATTTTTAAACCGTACTCTTTTTCTTTCCGCTAATAAAGTGATAACATTTATTCCCGGAATGTTTAGTAATATTGTTAACTATAATTATTATCGAAATCAAAAATAAATATAATTGATTTTTAATTTTTCTGGGATATCCTATACCTGTAATACATTCAAAACTATTATTTTAATAACGCGTTAGTGCGTCGCTTCATAGAAATTACTTTTCAAAAGTAATTTTGTTATACAATTGCGTTACTTTAAGTAAAACGTAATGAAATTACCGCTGCGTTACAGTAATTTGTAATTCGCGTTACGCTACTACCCAACATTGGGTATAGATACAATAATATATGTATACAATATATTAATGTTATGCACGTGCATTATATCACCTTTTGTTTAGACGACCCGCTATGAAATTCTTACACCCTTGACACACACGATTGTGGGGGGGGGGGGGTGAAGGAGGGACTGTCGCATCAACAGTTGGTCTTGTGCAAAAACTGCTGCGATAATAATATGTGCGTGTCGGCGACCGGCGTGCCGCCTCCGTTTTCCCATCGACAGCCTGCAGAAGTACTGTCGTATACGCGCGTGCACAATATATTAAATAATAACGAATATTATCATAATAGCAATAATAATAATTATGATAATAGGCGCGTTGCAGTCGCGGAGCGTCTCCGTCACTCGTCCGCCACCGTGTAAATCGTCTTCGTTCAACCCCTCTCCCCGTCCTCGCGGAGACCGGAAATGCTAATTCGTTCATTAAACCACCGCTCGCCCGATCACCCCTGCGTCGTATATCCGCATTGTTCACACACACTCGCACGAACCACGGTATAATAATTATTACGATGTGACCGCGCGTTGTTTATAACCGTTTGCTCATTATAATAATATTTTAAATACGCGTTCTTGCATAGTAATGTATGCGTGCATATACCCGTACACCGAGCAGGTAATATACCTATATTTATATTCCTTGTTGCATTAAGCGATTCTCTCACGGACGCAATTCGATACACGAGACATGTGCTGCGTGTATAGATTATAGACAATAGGTAGATCTCGGCGCAGGGCATGCGTATATACATTTGCCCGTGTATATAATATATGTATCCGAAAGACATTTGCATTTTCTTTCTTAACGAGGGTATACTGATGTTAAACTATAGTATCGTTGCCGATGAACAGGATTTAATTAATCTTTTTCCGTCCGATGATGCATAAATGAGGGAATTTCTGTAACGACAGTGTTCTAATTCTGAATATATTATATATATTATAATACGATAATATATAGATGGACAGTTGGTACACAATTTGGTTCATAGCGTTAACGTCTTTCCGTGGTACATACTAATAATAATTATTACCTTTTATATATTATGATGACAGTACCTATGCCTATTTGATATTCGGTTACGTGTTATATACATATTATAAGTACACCGATAAGATTTGATTATGCAAAATGTATTAAGTTGTTACAATAAGTTGCATCTGTATCCGTGGCTGCCTACACCGGGGCCCACCTTAAAGTTTAAATAAATGTAGTTAAAATTCGTTCAATTTTTATAGGTTTAAAATAAATCATAAAAGCCCATTGAAAATTATCTCATGACTTATGAGAACACAAAACTATTGTACGATAATGTATGTAAACATCGTGTTGATCTGGTTGAAATGTATGCACCTATTTATTCAAGTCACATTAATAGACGCGTTTTTATCTACGTCTAAATGCGAGATAAATTAATAAAGCTATGTAGTTACTTGCAATTAAAATACCTGTTGGATGTTTCTTCCGCTTCGTATATGATAAGAATAAAAACATACTTGAGATATTATAAATAATATAACTCTATACGCCTCAATAGTATATTATATATATATCTGACTGAAGCATAATATTGGCTATTGCTATGCTATATTATCTGAAGCAAAATCATTAAACACTGACGATATTCTAAATAATTTTGATGAATGTCATAACTTCAATAGAAGAATATATTGTAAAATAAAATTATGTAACTTAAATAAGGAACTTTTAGCGGTTTTTGTAAACTATTCTGAAAGTTAAAGATGATAAATATTATGTTATATTATTAATTATTATACTGTCGTTCTTATTATTATTGTTTCTAATTAATTTTAATTATGCATTCAAATTCATATGAATATATAAATTTAGCTTTTTAAATATTAAAAAAAGAAACGATTATTTTGTGAATTTGTTGTGTATGTATTTTAAAATGTATATTACAAAATGTAATATTTATTTTCAATTTAAAATAGGTATGTTCGTTATAATATTTTGTTATGAATTTATGGTTTATCACAATTAATAATATGTTAATTGCGTGTAATTTTTGGGGTTATGATAAATGTCTTATAAAAATGTTGGCCTATTTTTATAGTACAAACAACTGTTTCGTTTTTTCTGAATTCGGATGATTGTAATAATAATATGTCTATGAACATAACTGCAGTACCTAATCATTATTATTTAATACTTATTATCTATTTAGTATTAACTATTATACTATGTTTATGTTTGGGACGTTACAGTTCGTGATTCATTATTACAATTGTTAACAACCGTATTAATATAATATATAGGTACTAAGCTACAAATCTATATAATAGTATTCGGACAGCTCATTAAAATTGAATATACCCTAAATATACCCATATGTGCTTCATACATGCTTCATACATTTGTATATAATTTAAAATATAATACAGCTATTATGTATAATAATTTTAATAATTGTATAAATGCATAATGGTTGTACGGTAATACGGTATATGATGCATTGCAAAGTTTGATGCACAATCGTTCACACATTATTATAGCGTTTGTCATTCAATGATCGATAAAAATGCAAAAACTATTTAGTACCTACCTACCCAAATGATAATTGACATGATGTTAATCGACATTGTAATTTTGCGCATATGTATAGGCACACGGAAATAATAAATATATGTATCGGTGGCGGAGTTTCAGGTGAAATGTTATTTCTTGATTAGCCTTAAGACCAAGTCCGCATAACACGGTAAACATACAATATTGTACACATATATACCTACTCACTATATACTATCATATATATGGCAGTTGGATATTATAATAACAGGATGCGTATACGTAAATAATAATATAATGTATACATAATGGCTAATAGTGTATTATTATTATTATATATGAATTTCGATACGATGTGATTAGAACTGATATAAAAATACGGAAAAGTGCGCGGTGGAAAAAGTTCCCTGGGAAATGGCGGCGGTGGCTGTGGCATAATGCATGGCTGCAGCTCGCACACACAATTTCCTGAATGCGCACAAGTACACACACACACACACACACACATAAAAAAAACATCATGGCCGCGCAGCGTTTTCCCGCGACCCCCGCCGATCATAGGTCGACGGACCACCACTACGCCGCCGCCGTTCGTTACGCGTTGCTAAATCGACACCCTCGTTCCGAATCTATCTACCCCCTGCGAGCCACGTGCACACGATCCGACATAAAACACACCCAGAGCAACACACACACACACACATTGAGTTTGTCGACGGGCAATTACACAATATATTTTTGCACTTATACATTATATTATATAAATGAACGCACGCTGCAATATATGTGTATATAGTGACGGTGACGAGGGGAGGAGGCAAAACGAAAAAATAAAAATATCTCGTCCGAAATTCCGGAAAAACAATTATACAATTATTTGATAACGCCCTCGTGTGCACTCACATATATTATTATAAATAGGTGTCATATCATGTTTAGGGCCAAAGATAAAAAACGCACGAGTCGATACGATTCCAATAATAATATGTTTATGTGCAATAAATTATGCAATAAACGACTTGCTTATAATCGATTTCCAATGTACAAAACACTTAATAACTATACTATTATATAATTGGTATATGCCTTACCTAGTTATATACTAATACTATTGTGACGAAAAAATATACCATCGCTCGTCTGCACGACATAATATTAATTAAGGTATTTTTTTCGTTAATTTCGACTTCGAAGCCGCTTTTGCAGCGCAACGCACTTTATATACCTAGTTTGGTTAAATAAAATGTCCTTTAAAATAATTAATACGAACTTGCGAGTTACTTGTAGCGGTAACGGTTTCGGCATAACTTCAAGGAGAAGAGGGCGAATTTAGTACCACAGAACAAAAACATATTATGCAAAAAAAAATTGTTTTCATCGCTATGCCGAAGACATTGTCCTGCAAGCGTACCTTATAGTACTTGTCTTAGTCTTATACCTACTTGTTATATTTTAAAACTTTTATAATATAGCTTCTGTTAATGATGTCCATAAATTATAATTTTTAATATTTTTATATAAAAAAATTATCCAAGCCCCTTTTTTAAACCACCATGGTTACTGTGTTTTATAATATACATACTCTACTTAAATCGAGTAAGGTAAAAACCATTCATACGGCACATGTACTAACTTAACCAACGCATCATACGTTAGTGAACATAAAAAAGTGCATAAAAATATAAAATATAATATTATTATGTAAGTAGTTGTTATTATATTACGTCATATATAAAAAGTAAATATACATTATACCTTGTTTATTTTATAGTTTTACAATTCTATGCGAGTTGCCGCTAAAACGTGTGTGGAAAATCTTATAGGTACATATATGATTTTCTTTATAATCATTTAAAAATAAATTTTAATCGTAGGTTTTCCCCAAGAAAAATTACAACTAGCTACCATCATATAGTTGTCGTTTTAAAAATTTAAATAGGCTGATAGTGCAGTTATCAAAAACTATAAAGAGTGATTTACCAAGCTTGTTCACCCACCTCCTTTTTTTCTTCAATGCAATTGTTCAAAATCTGAGTTTTGGAATTTTTAAATATACCTACTTAAAGACCACTATATTTTCAAATTCTTGGGATTTTTTGCACTACTAAATGAGTTCCTGTGGTGATCCAAATTGCTGTTGTTCAAATGAGAACCCTCTTTTTTAATGTAAATTATTAAACTGATAATTTATTTACCTAATGTCCTAATTCCATACTTGAACGAACCGTCCTTACAAATATTTTTCAAAAATATAAAGTAGATGTAATATTAGATCTAGTATTTATTATATTTGAACCGTTAATAATAATCACTACAATTTTCGAATATCCATAGCCCCATTATATTATCTCCCAAGCCTGGATTATGGACCTATTGTCCATAGAGTTAAATAGGTAATTCAAGAATTACTCTTTCAAATTTTGATCATAACACGTCAAAATGTTCAGAAAACTTATCCGTTAAATAATTTACGGTATAAAATGTGGATTTTTATTTCAAAAACGCAAGTTTATATCAGCACAGGATACTCATTAATAGTAGTTCAAAAAATTTCAAGAATTTGAAATATGGTGTTTTAAGTATATTTAAAAATTCAAAAAATAGATTTTGAATTGCTGCATAGTTGAAAAAAAAAAGATGTGGGCACTGAGCGTACTCGGCGAATCATTCTGTATATGAATAGGCAGCTATTTAAAGATATATAACTTATGTTTCCATCGGCACTTGTGGTTGTGCACCATTGATTAAAAATACCCATTATACATTTACCACAATAATTTTTATCTTCTCGTTTTTATGTACTAAATGTGTGAAGTACAGTACAGGATTTTTCTTTAAATTCATTTTTCGAAACGTAATTTATAATTAGGATATAATTTCAAAATTTTATATTATAATAAAAATGGTAAATGGTAAATAAACACTAAAATATATTATAAATATTAAACATTTTATACGACTATATATTACCTATTTATTTATTTCCGTTTATATTCACTGAACTTAAAATAATAATGTTTCTATTTATTTTAATGATATTTTATTCATGAAAAACTTAACAAATGACTCATTTCAGAGAAAATATTTATTTACGTATAAAAATAAGAAATTTAGTACCCTGCAACTGCTAAGGAGTGTTTATACATTACAATTATTTTTTTTTTAAATTACGCATTATATAATATGAGTTAGGTATTATTTAGTTTAAACTCAATCATACCTGGTTACCACACATTACCATAGTATATCACACGCTTTACTTTCAACAAGTTATCACAGCTCAAGCGTATGTACGAATATGGGTATTTTATTTAATTTAATTACGGATGAAATGGAAGCTGACTAGTTTACCCATTGTGGCGTGATAGTGGCAAAGCATGCAAAAAACATACAAAGGGGTAGTGCACATTTATAACATATAACAGCTTGTTTTTATACTTAAAAAAATTAATTTAATTATACTTTGTAAACGTCCTGAAGTTAAACTATATAGTAATTTTCTTTAATACCTATATTATGTAATACACGGTCAATTAAAATAAAATTGAATTGTAGGTATATAGGTAATTAATGTATTATATAAATATATTATGATATGAAAATAAGGAATATACATATAATTATTACTATAACTACAGCTAACTTTAAAGAGTATAATATTATAAGCAATACATTATTTTTGTTGAAGTCAATAATAAATTGGAAAGAAATCAAAAACTATATGATTTAAGTAAAAACTGGGAAACTTGCTTTTGAGTGTTACTTGTCATTGGATAAACCTGCACTGTAATTTATGTGTTAATTTTTAATTATATATGATAAATATCGTTCGTGGTAAAGTAGCTTAGGTTAAGTCTAAATATTTAAAAAAATTAATTGTGCATACATATCATGCATGTAATTTCAAAAAGTTTAAGTTTTTTTGATTATTATTTTTTAACAAAAATCATTTGAAGGAAAATTGTTGTTTTTTGTTTAATATTCAATTACGATAACATATCTTCAAACGTTAATAAAAACGGTACTACACAATAATCCTCCTTTAAAATATACTTTTTGACTTCAGTAATACTAATCCTTTATCCTACTCATATATATTATTCTTTAAATTTTAAATTAAATTAAATTAATACCTTTAATACCTCGAAGGATTTCAAACTAGTTTCATACAACAACGATATAGTAGTACCCGTAGTTTCGATACTTAATCACAACTGATGAAAAATAGGCCTTAAGTACATCCCACGGAGACAGACCGCCGACTGTCTGGACGGATCTCTGAGTAATACTATAACATGGGCACTCGGACGGGCTGGAAAATGACACTGCCCGGAACAGTATGGGAATAGACCTTGAACCTCTAAATCATCATAAAATTCATCACTGCCGCCAGACTCCAATCCAAAATTTGAAAAACCATGTACATAGTATACCATATGTTTATAGTTAAAATAATGTTCAATGTTATTACATATTTTATAAATGCTCTTGGGCATGGCGTAATGGAAAATTAAACATTCAGAAAAATCCATTTTATTCGTTTATTTTAAATTTTAGAAAGAATTGACTTATTATCGAATATTTAAAAATAAGTACACTGCAACACTAAGATAAAAAACCTGACAGCACTTCATGCTCCCCACAGAATATAAAAGTTAACGAGGGAAAAAGTTTACAGGTTAAATATTCGTTGCAGATATAGGCGTATCATGGCAAGGTATAGAAAGCTTGTAAATATTCTATATATGTATAAATTGTTTAAAATGTTTCAAACTTTCTAGACGTTACTAAATATTTGAATGTACGCTGCAATATGCTTATATGACGTGTACCTATACTAACTTTATTATGTATAATGTATAAGCCTGCAGCCTGCTACAACCAACGTTATAGGAATGAATATTTAATCAGAACAACTGAATAATAATATACTCGAATATTAACGGTGGTCGATATGTTTTATTTTCTGTCTTATCAAATAAAATGTCGAGTTATATTGTTACGATAAAAAAATTAACAACTGTCTTCTATAAAGTTTGAAAGCCATTGAGCGGAATGTAGTAAAATAAAAATAACATAAGTGTAATAATATAATGAGTTGTTTAAAGATCAAAGGTAACTATAAACTTTTGAAAATCGTTTTTGAATTAATTTCACACAATCTGTAAAAAATGCGGTTCGTAGTTGATTTTAAAACAATAATTATTTTTAACCACTATTTATAGTATTTAACACGGTTATTCTTGCTGAACTGCAGGTACTGAAGTTATGTATATCACACAGGAGTAATATATAATATTACACTTTTATCGCGCACAGTATTTTTACGTCAATTATTTACGAGTTGCAGTTTACCGACGGATGACATACGCACTGTCTACATACAATATCACATAACAATATATATTCAAATTTTTGTGGAAGCGGTTCCAAAAAATATTAAATTTCAGCGGAGTTGACCGCAATACGGTACACTTATTATGTCATTATATTTTACAATCGATGGAACGTAATATAAAACGATAATGTTTTTCGTCTCTTTTCGCGCACCATCACAGCCGCTAGTGAAAATCCGAAAACGTTTCCGGCGAAAGGATGTCTTAGACTACACTGCGATACACGTAAACTGCGCACGTCAAACGCGTTATACTAAAATGTTTAATTATATTATTATTATATACCTATGCCCGCGATTCGGCGGTGATGATGACGTGCGTTTATATATACATAGAGGTACGGATCCCCAACAGACAAATAATAATTTTACTTTGCGTACATAATAATAATTTTATATACACATAGCATTACCCCCGATGAGATAATTTTATGTAAATGTATGCGACGAAAAAAAGTTATACGTCGTGTGTACGCGCATACAGAAACAATATCCCCTGCGTGCACCCATTATATTATTGTTATTATTATTATTTCCTCTACACACACATACACCACACACACACACACACCAGTTAGCCCGGGGACAATAATTATTATTCGGTTTTTTGCATACGATTAATGAACGTTCTCACCGGTCCAGCGCGGTATTCGTTTGTTTTGTTTTGTTTTTTTTTTTTCACATCCTTTATATCCGTCAGGTATTTTTTTTTTACTACTCTCGTTGACTATACATATTATATATTGTACACACGACGAAGGTATTTTTAAAGAACCCTCGACGAGACCATAATATATAGCTGGCACACACACACACGACCCCATGCCGACCACGTACCGGAATCCCTTCAAGGAAGACATGCAGCGTCCTCTTTCTCATCGCGAGCATATATACAAAAATATTATGCATATTAGTTTTTCCGTCCAAGACAATGGCCCGCTGATTTTTAATAATATACCACGCGGGTGTGTGTGTACCCGGCCAGGCTTTTGTATACCCGGTATAATAATAATATAACAACTGGTTTTTTTGTCACATGAGCGGTAGTTATAAAGGTACAACACCGTGCCACGAAGCACCGCTGCATCCCGCAGTATGGCACCGCAGTCCGTCGCGGATGCCACAAAATGTATATAATGATATTATATATTATTAACAATCACACCGCTCTTTATTTCCTGTAAAATTTGTAATTCCTGATGTAAAATTTACCAGGTACGTCAGCCGGTTCGTAACGTCCGCCGCCACCGCCGCAGCCACCACCACGTGCGAATCGTGTCATGATGAATATTATTTATCATCGCGTCCGTCGTCAAAAATTTCAATTTTTTTTCGTGGCCATCAAGACTTGGTATATATAAATATTATTTAGGTAGGTATGTTATACGAATATGTATTATACCCGCCTGTCATAATAATAATTTCAACGCGACGGGTTTTCGAAAATCCATTGTTATACGTAATACGGTATACATTAATTTATCGAATCATTTCAAACAAATGTGTAGTACCTATAATAATAATAATATGTACGTATTATATTATTATTATTATGTGACGCGTAACGTTTGAAAGGTTTACACCCACATACCGTAATATTATATTGAATTTGCAGCAGGTCGTGGAACATTATTTTCTTAAACCTTGTTTTTCTTTTTCATCATTTATTACGCATTTGACTAAACACATAAAATATGTTTATTTTCAGTCTGTAGAATTGATTGTATAAAAGTTGCATGTTAACAAAAAATATTTGTGAAAATAAATTTGGAATTATAATAATTGCATTCGCGTCTATATACAGTTATTATATTTACGCTTCGTTATCCAGTTTTTTCACCAGATTTTCCCGAGAGCCTTGTTAAGCCGCACACTTCTCTTTACCCGCCACCAGAATCCAACGAGAAACCCCTCTATTTATTTTTCTCGTTTTTAATAATTTTTCTCTCGGTCCCCCTGGACAGTGAAAAAACACGCATACTCTTTCACTATTCTGTTAATAAATATACGCGTACTTTTGTAACCTGCTGATATTAACCTATCTTTCGTTAGGTAGCAAATTTATGTTAAACATCAACGACTCCGTCCCAAAAACAAATATGCCAATGTGTGCTAAACAAATATTATAATTTAGTACAGACGATAAACGGCACATTTTCGGAGTATAAATTAGCATGACTAAAGTCTTAAAAAGTTTAAGTTCTTATAGGTACTTCATTTGGCATTTGTGTGGTAGAAATTGACTATGAAACAATTTGCAGGCGTTTTGAATTCACCACAATATGTTTTAAATATGTAATAACGTTTCACTAACTTAATTTACCTCGAATGGTTTTTAATTTTAATTGTATTAACTAACTAAATAATTAAATTTAATAAAAATGTATTTGATAAACCTAACAATTGATTGAGATAACGATTAGGAGTCAATTTTAAGAATCACTTGACCCTCAACATATAGAATTTTAGTCATAACATGTGTCTAAAAATTATTATGAATAAGCTAATTATATAATATAAACCAAAATCGTCGTATTTTCGCAACCGTGTGTGTACTACTAACATATACAACATACCAAAACATATACGTTCAGTAGTTCTAATTTAGTGTTGTTAGCTTAAATATTACAGTAAATTAATTTATTGTCAACCTTAAAATAATAATTTAAAAGAAAAATATTATAAAAACCAGAAAGAGAAAACGTATTATGTTCTTACCTTAAATTTTGATATATCTTAATAAGTTAAAACTAACAATACACACTATGTGTATACACGCAAAGTTGCTATGTTGTTCATGTCTAAGTCAGAAACAAAATAATATGCAGATGTGACGTCCTCTTACGCACGTCCTTAGAAAGTCTACCGAATTGTTTCAATTATAAAATTATCAGCAGGTGTAAGTTTATTTATTTATAAGCATACATAGTGGCAAACCAATTTTAATGTTTTCTGGTCTCCATGTCGCTTTTAGTCATTGATTTTTTGAACTTGTATATGAGAATATAATATATGAAAAAAAAATGGGAGGAGTAGTCAGTGAAGTAGAGAAAATGAACGAGAAATTTCCGAGAGAAAAAACAGCCATTTGTGTGCGTTAAGGGAAGCTAGTTATATTTTAAATATTATATAGGTGTATATATATATATATAAAGAGAGAGAGAGCCCAAAGGAAGCCAACGTGATGGCGTTCGATTCCGAATACCACGCGCGGTAGAGGAAAAGTCTGAATTACAATGGAAGCGAAGAGGGGAAATGTCACAGATAGAGTGAGCAGAGGAGGGAAATTCGCGAATAATAAACGTAAAAGTATATTCTGAAAACGGAAAAGAAAACGCCGGCAGCTGCTGATGTAATAATAAAAAAAAATAAAATAAAAAAATAAAAGGGAATAAGGAAAAAGGGAGAGAAGTTCACCGTCAGGCTGCAGTTATATTATAGGCTCGATATTAAATCTGGACGTCCGTTCGTCCGTCCCCGCCGATGCCACCGCCGCCGCCGATGCTGCCGTGTGAGTTATATTATATGAAATGTAATTTCTTTACTGCAATAAAATGAAATTAGTTTCCTCACTGGTCCTTATGCATATAGATATTTTTTTTATTATAATTTAATAACGAATATAAAGATAAAAATGTCACGAAAAAAATGTCGCCCGTAACGTGTAATAAGGAAATTATTTACGCTATTTATAGTATTTTCATTTAGCTCATAATCGAATATATATATATACTATATCTTTTACCATTTCGTACACAGCTTCTGATTAGTATCAATGTGAAATAGTTATTACGTTTTTCTTTTTTAATAGGTACCTAATATCATTTCGATCTTTTGTATATTATTATATATATAATTATAACGAAAAGAAATTCTAAATGTTTGATACATTTTTTGTAATCAGAGAAATAATGTATCGCGTCTACCTATATTATCTCGTAGAGTCGTAAATGACAACGATTTAAGATTTTTTAATGTTATAATAATGTAATAAGTATAGGCCAAAAAGCTATTAATAGTTTGGGGAAAGAGCATTGATATTATAATGTAATTGTACTTTAAAAAAATGTATACCAATATTTCTTCGGTTAATCAACAAACTATAAATATTATGTAAATAGGTAACATAAAAAAAAAAAAAATAATAATAAATTCATCATTAACTTATTTTGACGTGAAAGTAAATTCCTTAGATAATACTTAGGTAAATTAACATGGGTATCTACTAGATGTATACATTTACAATGATAAAAACTTATAGTCGCTAATAATATTAAATTATTTAAAATGTAAGTTAATTGCATTTATCAGAATAATTAAGTTCATAAGAATCAATTACATTTTTTATTAATATAAACTTTTAACAATAATAGTTTATTATTACGGAGAAAAAAAACTTCATTTTACATAATATTATTATATTACATAAACAGTTTTATAAATAATATATTTACAACTTTATGGTACATATTATAATTAATACGTTGAACATATATAATTCTCAATACATAATTATAATAATTAAAACTATTCGTTTTTATTATTTTATTTTAATTGTTATGTGGCGTCCATCACTCTAAACCTAATCTACTTTCATCCATGTTTTGTGAAACATTCATAATCAACAATTATCAATATTTAAATTTCTGTTCATGCACATGTTCTTTTATCAATAAAACTATAAAAGTATGGTTAGATAAACAATATAATGAGTGAAACCGTCTCTTTAAAAACTTTAAGTTTTAATACATTTACTAAAGTTAAACAAAAGTAGTGATAAAACATTAGTAGTATTCGATGATGTGGTATAAATTAAACCTTATTAATTTTCCCCTCTTTAAGTTATAATACTGTTTAATTTAAAAAAAAAGTTTCGGAAAACCTTTTATTCCGGTCAAAGAAAAAGAACCCTTATTACCTTTACAATGTTTTAACACGTTTAAAGTCCTGCGTCTAATTTGCAATTAACCCTCCGATTAAATGTCTTGGTGTTTATACATAAGCCAATCTAATTATCGGTAGAATGTTTGTATATATAATATATAAATGTTTTTTTTTCTTTTAGGGTCGGGTAGGTATATACTATATATTGTAAAAGAAAACACCAGTATTAAAAAATAAAATAAAAACGGTTGATGATAATATCAGATTACGAGTACTTTTTGCTTTTTAATAATACTTCCGGGACCTTTCCCATTTTTTTTTTTCCTTGACGAGGGTTGGTTGGTTTATACAAGCCCTTTAAGAAAAGCTCTTAAAGGGGACGTTTGAGCAATATTCACGAATCGCATGGCTTACACATAATAATACTATTCGAATATATACATAAAAATATACACACTCATATACGACGTTATACAGAACCAACAACGATGTACGTTTTACATGGTGGAATGGAAATCTTCTTATTAATCAATGCTCTTTCCTCCCTCATACGGTCCTTGGTCCTTGCTCAAGTGAGCCAATACACAACGCCCGAATAAAAGGGAGACCGGAAAAAGTTTTTTAATTTAAAGAAAGTTTTTTTTTCCATTTTGTAAAATCTGTTTGAGCGAGTACTTAAGTGCCATTACAAAGTTGAAGCAAAAAATAAATAGATAACGAGGACCTAATTTATTTATATTCACGGTATTTGTATTTCATTGTACACGATGGTCCGCAAACCTATTCATGTATACGCGTGTATAAATTTATACATTATAATAGGTATATACCTACTATATATAATACTAAGTAAAACAAGTGAACTGAGGTAGAATTTATATTTATTTTTTATTATAAAACTTTTTTAACCGTCTGAAATGTACTGATTATATGAAAGTTCAACATTATATATTAACGTGCATATAAAACGCTATTCGTAAAAGGTATGATTGGGTTGGTTAAGTATATTACTTACATAGTTTTCGTGACACACGCTACGTTAATATTAAAATAATAATAATAGCTGCACGTCCATGCGGCATGCATTCAATTTTAAAAATGTTATTCAAACAATAATTGTTTAAATTATACATATGGGTAGTTGTAGATCATTATTATTGTACTACGCAGAGAAATCAGTATAAGCTAGAAGCTTTTAATTCAAATTTGCATCTTATTTTAAGGTGAATAACAAGCTAATTTAGGGCTTGGACAAATGAAGTTGATTTATGTAAAAATCCTTTTACCTATAACATACTACTAGGATACTAGTCCAACAAGCCACTAATCTCAAAGTTAAATCAGTTATAGCTTCGAAACGACTAATTATCTAATATATTTAGCTACAATAATAAGATCAAAAATTATCTAAAAAAAATTCTGCGTCTTTAAATAAAACTTGAGGTTAGGTTAGGCCTAACCTACACTCACCATATGAAAACTAAAATATATAAAAGTATAATTTCAATTTTGCAGTGAAACCGTAAAAAATGTACCTATAGAATTTTAATTTTTTAAACTAATTAAAAGTGTAATGCATAATTACAATTATTATAAACAGAAAAAAGTACTTGTTATTTTTTCAAGTAAAAATTTGCATTTTATACATAATAAGTTTATGCTAAAGTTAATTTTTTTAAAAGAATCGTGGAAATGGGTACTTTAATTATTATTTTAAATCAAGTTAAATAATAAAACATTAGCTTTATAATCATTTATACCTGTACGTACTATAATATAATAATTTAATTATATATTATACATTTCTACATAGTATACGTATAATAATAATAATAATATCGTTTATTACGGAAAAAATGAAGTATTAATAAGTAATAATTAAGTATTTCTACATGTATCTACTTAAAATTCAGTTCTTTATATTTCAAAAAAATAGTTAAATCCAAACTATTTTTGGAAAGTTGAGATTTATTTTACTTAAATTTGAAAAGGTAAATAAAAAGTTAAATAATTTATTACGATGTTTATTTGCTATTAACAAACATTTACTCAATTCTGTCAGAACATACTATTTAACCGTAAAATATAAAATTAATAGTGATTATTAATTATTAATTATTCATTCAAACGACTCATTAAAATATGCATACATAAAATTGTATTACTATTATTTTAATTGAAATCCTACTCATTACGTGAAAACACAAATTGAATATGTACAATATATTAATGTTTACTGTAGAGTGTAGGTATACATATAATATTATTAGGATTTATGTGTCCTGGAAATTAAAACTGAAAACGTATTCACAGAACCCCATCGCACTCTTCTCGTTGTAGGAAACCCTATCATATTTTATTATGTAATGAATTGAGAATAAAAAAATATTATGAATACAATTTATACATTTATAGTTATATTTCGAAAATGAAAATCCTGTTTAATAAATTAATACTTACTTAATTTAATAATATAATGATACCGAGTATAATATTATGATTGTTAATGAGCATGCAAATGTTGCGTTTAAAAAAAAAATGAAAGCAACCAGCTGGGGTTATAACTAATAGCACGAATATTATCCCCAATTATATAGAATGAATTTCCGTCTGAAATTAACCATCTTGTTAAACTCTGTAGAAAATTGGTTTATGTATATGCAGTTGCCGGTTAATACGTAGATAATTGGCTACGGAGATTGTACGATGCGTTGTTTACTGCAGTCGTTATTTTATAAAAATTCAAAAACAAATTGCACATGTTCACTGTGTAGGAATTTTAAATATAGCAAGGGGGTCTGGATATGTTAAATAAAACAAAAAAAAAACCCTACTAAAAATCAAGTATAATTTTCTCTGAAAAAAGGCGTTAGGTAGGTACAAAATATGTAATGAAAACATACCAATTATTAGTCCTTTTCGTTTACCGTCTGTATTTTAAATTCATAAATATATAAATTAGCAATATGTTTTATGGGTAGGTACCTATTGTTTATGTATAATTAAATTATATATCCCGCTAATAATATTACCTACTATGTACCTATTTATACGTATAAATACGTAGGTCTTGCGATGCAGTTGTTTGAATTGAATGTAAAAAAAAAAAAAACGTTAAGGTCAATATAATTATGTTCTCATATACTATATAGTCACTATATTTATTTAAACTAACAACAACCACCATATAATATAATACAAACTATATCGTTATTAAATCGTATATAGTTGTATAGATATCATATAAGTAGGACTGTAAGAATCCAAATAAGATCGAATAAGCTACCTTTTATGACATTATGACCAAATATTATGCATATTTCAGATGTGAGATTCAACATTATTTATTGTCTATCTGAAAATCATTATGTATTACAAGTCTATTTTATTAGAAATAGTCGATGTCTAATAATGTACCTATATGTTAAAATTTCGTTAAAATAAATATATAATATAATATATTAATTTGTATTTACTGTTATATTAGTCAACTTAAGTTGTTTTAAAATGTGGGATTTTAGTTAAAATATCTTCAACATTAACAAAACTATAATAATATGTTACATATTTTAAGGTAATTTTTTGAAATAATACTTGACATACAATTATGTACACATTTTGTGTATTATTTAGCATTTTCAATCTGACAAGTGCACACTGGTGAACACTGCTTGCATGATAATGATTAGATGTATCACCAGTGCAGTAGATAACGTAAATTGCCAATATGCAAAAAAGGCAACTTTAACACACCGGTGACGCTAATAAAAATTGTGAACATGTTTCACTTCGTGTTAACAGTAACAATATTAACCACTGTATAGCGTACAGTTTTCCAGATACATTCGTGGAGTGTATAGTATCAGCATAGGCGGAGACCAAGGGGGGCTTATGGGGGCTTAGCCTCTCAACAATCCGTGAACTCCTCTTTTAGTTGTGTGGGTTCGAAGCCCACAGTATAGACAATTGAGATTTGAGATTTTTTTTGAATAATCGTCAATAAAAAAATGTTCACTCGGTCAAAAAGTTTTACAAATATGCATGTTTTTTGAAGCCTTTAAAGTTAAAACGTTGATAAAATTCGTCGATTTGAAACTTTTACGTACTTATATTATTATATTTTATACACACAATGATATTTTAGTATTTTTACTTTCAATTTGTATCTAATGGGTATGCATGTGCCATCATATAAAAATATAAAAAAACCTATAAAGCAAAAATCATAATGATAAAAAATTGGTGATTTGCAATGACACCGAGTTATGTAAAAAGCATATTTTCAAAAAAGTTTAAACTTTTCTAAGTAATGAGTGTAGACACTGAAATGGGTCATCATCACTTGTGAGTTGTGTAATATGTTAATTTTTATTTTATTACTCTATTCAACTCGACTAGAGTCGTTAAGAGCACGGTACTGAACTGATCTGACGGAAGTATAATAATATTATAATTTGTATATGTGTATTTTTAACAACTTGTTTAGCATCAAGAGACTTGAAAACTTCCTACGTCGGAGGAAAATGTTATTTATTTCATTTAAATTACTTTTACGTTTATATTTTTAATTCATATCTGATGGGATCTTTTTCGTAAAGAATATCATAATATATAATATGCAACGCGCTGCAGTGTCACGTTGATGGAAACGAATGTTCTTTCCAGCGGGTAATATTTTTCTTCTCTTTTTATAGCCATTGGTATTATGGAAATATTCTTGGAGCCCCGAGCAGCCCCGCGTGGCGGTGGAAAGAAATGAAGCGCAAACGGCACGAAATTGACATGAGTGGTGGTGGGCTGGGCGGGCGGGTGAGCGTCAGTCGCAGGCGGAACGACGGAGGCGCTTGCACGTCGTGGTCTCCTTGGAAACGTTAACCGAAGCCATTTTCGGGCCAATAACTATACATGTAAGTTTTCTCTCTCCTCTCTCCTTGAATTTATGAATGTGTTATATATAGAAAAAAAACATGACAAGGGGGCGCAAAAAAAAAAAACGTAATAACTCAAGTTTCAGTTCAATAAGCTAAAAGCGTTTGTTACTTTTGCTATTGCTGCCACTGTTTCTCGGAAATTTTTTCCACAAAACCCGATAACTTTTCATATGCGCACATACCGCGGCGGTGGCGTAGTGCTTTTAACTGGATTAAACAATTTTTGGAACTCTGTGGCGCAGAACCCGTCTTACAATAACACTTAAATATAATATATTAATAATACCTACCTATTTATTATGAAGTATAGTTATCAGTCTACAGGCTTGTCATTTATTCATCCTCACAGCATATATATGTATTATAATTTATAAGTATAATAAATTAGGAGTAAAATACTATTGTTGATTATTTTTTTTTACGTTTTTATAAAACTTTAACCACACTAATGCATAGTAGCGTTACATTGTTTATTATATAAAAGTTGTCTGTCGCTTTTAAAATGATGCTGTTTCAACTTTATTTACTTTACCTTCTCTTGACTTTCACACATTACATTATATAAACACACTACACACATCACACGACTGTACTATTAAAACCTGTATCAAATAAAATAACAGTGTTTTATGGTCTTTGAAATGGTGTTTAATATTACACTACGTCTTGTTAATGTGTCATTATTTATTTATCTCGTTATACTATTTTTTTCAGGAGAAGATTTTAAAAATAATATAACAGTTTAATACATAAGGTTTGTCATTAAACAATTGTAAATAAAAGCAAATAATATAAAAGTGGTGATTATAATTAAATATTTTATGAAGAAAATCGTTGGCATTGTAGGACCATAGCGGGAACGCTTATAAAGAGGGTGAAAACTTGCTGAAAAGATACGAGACAGTGCTTAATCCGTTCATCATTAGGGTAGGTTTCATTAAGAAACTTACAACGAGAGAAAAAAAAATAAATACAGAATAATAAAAAAAAAAGTAATTGAGAATAAGGGACCAACGATACTTTTCGCGGGGATTCAGAGTGGGGTGTGAATAACCTCAATTTATTTCTGGGTAAAATAATAATTAACGAACCGAGCCACCAGACGAGTTTTATTATTTTTTTCATCAGTTCATTTAAAGTTTTAAAAGTGTTTTTTTTTACGTCGGAGAATCCACCGTTTAGCGACAAACAGTTGGGAAAGGCTCATTTTCATATTTTTACCAACCTGTTGACCTTTATTTTTAAATCTTTGACCACACCGATAACTAGCTATGCTTCGCTGTGCGCTATAGATGTATTTATATTGACAGTTTTTAGATTCTAAGTGGAGCGATGAATGTATTTACTTTACAGTTTTCCTTTTCAATAACGTTTTTTTTTCCTTACCATCACCATATTTTAGAGAAGTAAAAATGCTTTGAGTTTCTAATTCAGTATCTGTTTTGACATTTTCATTAGGAGCTTTAAGGGGAGAACCTGGAGGAAAGTGGTCAAAAATTACAAATGCTCAATAGTTTTCAAAAGTGTAAAGAAAAATAAGAAAAAATGTGAATTTGTACGCAAAACCAGTTTCCGTCAAAATTGACACCTGATTTACAACAAAGCAGTACCCGCCTATTTTTCATCGAGATAAACAAAATAAATAATTTAAGGAAATATTTGTGAAAATGAACATGAGATTTATTCATAAAATGAATAACAAAATTTCTGCCAAGCCTTTATAATTATTGGCATCTATATTAAATTATATTATATAGGTACATAAACATAATATACATTCTACATATTATTTATTTAATAAAAACAAAATATTCCTAGTTAACATTTTTTTTTTATTACTAAGAAAGGAATTTGAAGTCAATAAACTTATCATTTGGTTCATAAACTATGTAAATAATTTTGATTACTTTGCTACTTTTTAAATAAAAAAATATTGTCCCTCAAGTCTTTATTATATAAAATATAATAATATACATAACTTCTCCGTTGGTTATCGATCATTATTATATTTACGACAATGTTATACTTATGGAACCTTGGAACTAAGGAGGGAAAATATTTATGTTATATACCTGTATATAAATCTAAGTGGAATCAGAATATTATATTGGCTTGGAAAAGTGTATGTAGTAAGGGTTTGAAGGTGTTTATAATATACATATACATATTATTATAATATATACTATAATTTTATACTAAATAAAAATATTATCATACACTGACAAAATTAAAAAAGGAAAATATATACCAAGAATGTTTTCGAAATTCATACCTCGCTCTCTATCTCAACGCCGCTGCTGATCTAATACATCACAATCACGCTTAAAGTGTATAAATAATATATTAAAAAATAAATATACCTAAATATATGTATATTATATATATATATATAAATGTACATAGACGCTTCGCCTGCGTTAAACACCAAAAACCACCTCTCCAGCCCTCCTCGTCAAACCACAGTTAGAGTTTACGGGGGTAGATTTAAAACGGTCGGCGATAATAATATAACCACCGCGTACAATGCTTTCGATTTTTTATCTTTCCCTCCGTCTGCATCTCATTTTGAATGCATGCCCCGCGTCGTTATATATACGACCATCGCATCTCGTCTTGCATTTCGTTCGCGTATAATAAATAAATATATAAAATATATATACAGGCGCGTGGTTCTGGCGTTATTGCGAAAAAACCAATTTCACTCAGTTTAATGGAAATATTTATGAGATCTACCAGGGCACCATTAGGGACGGGGAAAGTGCGACGGTCGTTGAGTAGGTATAGGGGAGGTAGGCGCTGTTGTGATGATAGGAAGGGGTGTCGAAGGGGGAACGGAGAGATGCGTGTGGCGTGTTTCGGCTCGGCGTGCTGAGGGTGTGTATAGGTTGAGACGACTTGGCACGAATAGTATGCAGGTCGAAATATACCGTGCCTATAATACCACTACGACTGATGTATACTATATAATAAATATATATATACACACAGTGTTTCTTCTGTATGCGTAATTTTGTGAGCTGCAGACGCGATCAGGTGGAAAAGTCGAGACGGGTGGAGACGTGCAGGCGTTGTTGGTTCTCCGAAATGAGAATTAATGGCACAAAGAACTAAGAAGTTTGGAATCGACCAGGGATAGGAAAAATTACGATAGCGAATGAAAACACGCTTGGTGGTGGCTGCTGCGGTAGCGGTAAAAAGTCTCTTGCAGCTATGCAAAAGCTTTTACTTTCGGAGATTGTATAAAAATATATCAGCACAGCTTTCAAATGAACCGAAATTACACCACAAACTGCACACTACACATACACAGATATATTTCTTTTACTAAAAGGTTGATCAATTGGTTGAATGAAATTGATCGTGGTAAAATAAAATTGTTCACCTGCAATTCCATAGAATTATAATTTCGGTAAATTTGTCATCGAATAAATAAAAGCAAAATCTAAATTATTCCTATTCTTATTATCTGTTCTATTTTTCATTTTCTTAATCGCTAATGACGATTATTTAACAATAATACATATCTGTGGCACACTTTCTCTTTTCAGCACAAGCTCCGATTTTTAAAAGAGAACAAATAAATATTTAATGTATTTTCTTGTATCATATATATGTTACAAACATTTTTAATTTGATGTAAAATAAATATTATTATTATTATTATTATTACCTAGGTAGGTATCAAAAAAATTATTGTTTATTAAATTTGTTATTATTTTTCTTACGATGTGCTATCCGTAAAAAATATTTATCAGATACACGCGTATATTTTTTTTTATATATAAATAAAAATACACGCTACTATTGGGACACAAGTTATTTTATAAATAAGACCTAATCCTAATGATTGAGAAGTATAATATTGTCTAATTTAAAATTATTAGGAATGATCAGTGTTTGTGTATTATCTACTCAATCACTCGCTTTATATATATATATAATAATGATTATTGTACATTATTCGTGCATGGCGTTCTATCAACCTAAAGTATACGACCAATTGGCCTAAATTTGAGTTGCTATTAACGAACACAATAGGTAACGCAAACATAAAAACATCCTAATAGAGTAAATAGTAATAACTAATAATATTATATTGATCAAGTTATAATTTACTATGCACATTGTAGTATTTATTAATCTATGTTCTATAAGTATACGTAAATACTTTTATTTCAGTTAGTAAACTGTTCCGCTATAGAAAAATCATTTTTATGTACCTAATATATTTAACCATATGTATAGGTACCGTGTATTATACCATAAACCCCTTTTTAGTATATAAAATCTAATATGATTATTTAAGAGGATGTCAGCGTAGTATTTGTTATCTCTCTCTAACCTACGCACAGCATAGCAAATTTTACGTTCACATTATTGATTATAACCAGTGTTATAAAGTATTTGAGTAAAAGTATTCAAATAATTTTTTCCTAATTTAATACTTTTTTAAATACTTTTTATTTTGAAGTATTTTAATGGTATTTTAAATACTTTTTTTTTACTATTGAATACCATTTAATTAAATACTTTTTTTTTGTAATTCTTAATTTGTTTCTATTCATAATCCTTGTTAAACTTGGACGAAATTAGATATGCTTAAACAAAAAACAACGATTTACAAAAAAATTTTTCTCTATATTAAATCGTATTTCTTTATTATTGTACAATATGTCTAAATTTGAAGAACTAATATATTTTTAATCAAATAATTACAAAAAAAAACTTCCTGTCGATGGCAATTAATGATTATCTGTTATCGCCGGAAATGTAATAAACATAAAACCAAGCTTTGTAATAATCCTGTATAACACTTTCAGTTATTGATATACATTTAATATATTACCTACGTATGATTATCGTAGGTACATAATACTATATTATTTGAATTTTACGTAACATGGTATATATTATTTTATATAAAAAGTACGCAATTATCAACAACAGAAACTTAAAATTAAATTACCAAATATGTATCATGATAATTATTTTCATTTGTTGTTTCCACTTGATACCAAACGGCAAAAACTAGGATCGCAATATCATTTTTGAAATGGTAACTATTACCTATAAGACTTTGTATTTACTTATAATTAGTAAAAACAAATAATATGTACATACAATTATTGTATAACATACATATTATTTTTTTTATTATCTATAAATTATATTGGATTAAAACAATTTAGTCTCTTTTATAGAAAGTTTTTATTCATTTAATATTCAGAGCATTTATTGAGCAGAGCAGTACTGGTTTTACAAGGTTTTTTTTTATCATTAGAGGTTTGAAATTTTCACTAAATATATATTTAATTTAGAATTTTCTAAACATGAAACATCTAATTTTCAAAATATTTTGGCTATTTTTGTGCTAACTTGAAAATGTGAAAATTATTTTTATTTAAAAACTCCTACAATTTCTCTGTTTTAAAACTTGAAATCCCAAATTGTTTAAGCTCCGATGAGTTTCTTATTTGTATATATTTGCCCATCCGTAAATTAAAGATTAAGATACACATAGAACTTTATTTTTAATTCAAAAAATATATATATTATTAAATTACTTTATAACATTACAGATAATCTTTTGGACATAATATATAACTAATGGTAATATAATACATAAAGATATATCCATCTCGTTAATGTAAACAAACTAAAAAAGTTTTGATTGTGTTTTTAATTTAAGAATTACAAACTAAAAAGTGTTTGGATTAAACGTTTTGAAACATACAAAATAATAACTCTTTAAAAAGCTTAAATATTTTTTAACAGTGGCATTTAGTTTTATTATTTTTGTCTGAATATTTTACAATTATTTAAATAATACAACCTTTGTTGATTGATAATATTATTAATGTCGAACTTTTTTGTTTTGTATAATTTTTTTAATATTATTGATCTAACACAACTTCAGCTGCTAAGTAATTTTTATTTGTTTAATTAATTTTCATAACATTTAATATGTATTTTTTTATATCACTACATATATATAATAACATAGTATATTCATTTATTTTTAAATATTGATAAATTTTATTTTTATCTAATAAATAGTCCACTTCATTTTAAATATTATATTTCTGACTCTAGTATCGAACTTAAATTAAAAGATTTAGAATCTAGTAAAATTTATAAAATATATTTAATTTTCTAATTTTTTTCATTATATTCAAATTAATATTATATGTTATATTAACCATTTTATATAGTACAAAACTACAATGTTTGTTATATTATAGCATTTGCATTATGCTCTATAATGTTTATAATATTATATAATAGGAGTCGCGTCTGTGTATTTAATAAATAAATAAGGATAGTCATACCAACATAGTATATTTAACTAGATAGGCTAAGGTGCTATATTTGAGTCTAAAATATTTTTCTGGTATATAGGATCCTAAAACAATGAGAAATATCACCAATCAAGTATATACCTATACGTGAATAATAAATGCAGTTTAGGACAGCAAATATGGTCAGTGATTATTATAATTTTCGATGGTTGTGTAATGCTTTAAAATTTAATTAAGTGTACAAAACAAATGAAGTTTACGTTCACCAATTAATCCTCTTCTTCCGTTAAGAAAACAATATTATTGAGAAGGATAGGTACTCTATTCGAACTATTAGATGTAATATAAATGCATGATAATTGATATAAGTAATTGATCTCAAATACATTTGTTTCGGAGATTATCTGCGTGCAATAATATGAATAAAAAGACAATTCGGTAGGTAACTGGAATGTTCGAATGCGGCGCTTTGAATGACTTAACATCGGGGGGATACAATATTTATGTCACCACGAAGTGGGTATAATAATAATATAACAAATGCGAGGAGTGCCCATATAAAATGTAACCTTTATCAGGGTGGTCCATGGGGATTTTCCATTTTCCTGTGTTCAATACTGTATCAGAAAACTACGCGGTGGTAGCAGTGGATGAGCGCACCAAGAAGGCAAACGAAATACGATTCTCGTTGTCGGGTGGTTGTGCAAAAGCGCGCGCGCGTGGTATAATGCTGGAAAAACACGATTTTATGATACGCGTATATGAATAATATAAATATTATATGTTAAGAAACGGAAAAAAATGAGTACGAAGAAAAAACACTGTTTATAATGTTTATATTATATGTACGCATAATAATGTATAATATAATAATATATAGGAATTCCATGTCCCATGCCGTCTCTCTCTCTCCCTCTCACACTCTGTGTGTAGTCGCTCCTTTATAACGACTGGCCGTGAGATGAGATGAGGGTGAGAGCGGGTAAACCAAGAAAAAAAAAATCCCGAAAGCCCCGCTACAGTATTATATATACACGCATCGTGTGGCATCTCACTGCGCAAGCGTGCAGGCTCCGCGGACGGTGAGATATAGCGATAGACACAGCGAGAAAGACAGAAGGGAAAACACATGGAGTAGGTGGGAGCAGTGGCGACGGGAGAACGACCTATAACGATAAGAAAACCCCGGGAAAATTTCACATTTGCATTAGCCGACGGTCGTATATTTTTTCCTCTATATATATATATATTTTTTTTTTACTCCTACTCTCTCACCGTCCTTCTCCGGGACACTTCGTCCCGTCCGCCCTCACATACACCACGGGTACTCTCACACACCCTTTATATATACACACTGCGTACATCCTCCCTCGAGTTCACACAGACATACACAATCGTATATGTATTATACACATCAACATGTACACACACGCGCGCGCGCGAGCGCGCTCCCGAATAACGCGCTGACGACAACGACTCCACCACCGCTGCCGCCGCCACCACCAACACCGACCCCGCACAACCCTCGTGGTCTCGCCGGGCCAGCCATATTTTGCAGTTCTTTTTCTCTCTCTCTCTTTCTCTCTCTCACACACACACTTTTCTCTTCCTTTCTCTTTTTCTTTTTTTCTCTTTCCCTCCCCACGCCCACCGTATGTCATGTAAACTTGTATAATGTATATAATATGCACAGTATACATGCATACTGCATAGGTATATAGTACATTCGAATACGTATACAGTATACAGTATAATACGCACACGCACCCGCACGAGCTTTTTTTCCCCTCGTGTGTTCGCGTTATCGATCAAACCTCCACCATCGCCGCCACTGCCGCCGAGAACCCCACACGCGTGGTCCGCCTTTTTTTCCCCCAAACAATGGCAAACCGCGTCGTTGGACGTATATATAATATATTATATGTATATAATATGTGTGTGTGTGTGTGTTATATATATACACCACGCGGGGCCGACCGGGAGATTTTTTTTTATCGACGAAAACGGTTTACGTGCGCTGCACCGGTAACCGCCACCGCGGACGGGTTTTTCCGTATCGATAAGCGCTGGTTGCTGCGCCCCTCCCACCATTTGCTAGCCTTCGACAGGGAATCATACTTATTACAACATTCAAATAGTATATAGGTATCATAATATATTTATACTATACCATAAAATAATAAAACGTGATTGTCGATTACATAATATGATACATAATATTTTGTAAGTTAGGATAAAATAATAATATGATTTATAATAGAAATAATTTTCCCCCCAACTATTTAATGTTATATATTACTATTATGGTTTGTTGTATTACTTGCATGTATTTACAATTTACAGAATGGTCTCAAAAAAACTTTTTCAAAAGAAATATAGTTCCTTAACTCTTTCTTTACTTATTACTTATAACGATATACAGTGTGTATAATATGCCTAATGAATTCTTAATACAACTTTTCCTTTGATTTCCTGTTTTGTAGATTATGGTAAACATAATGGATAATATAATAATATCATATTATTCTTCATCAGTCGTATAAATATGCGTTGTTGACTTAAATAATATTACAAAATATATTAGGTATACGGTATACCTTACTATAATCCAGTGTTGATGTTTTATAATATGATTCAGTAATAACTATAATATAATATATATTATTGTAGATCATAACATATAAATTCCCAGTACGGTTATTGATAAGTCCCTTCAACAGTGTATTTAATAATAATAAGTAAAAGACAGTGTATTGGATCAAATAAGGAGAGCTTGGTGGGACTTAGATCTCCCAAAAATATACCAAGTCCCCTCCAATCAAGTCACCTATCGCTAACAATAATATTACATTTTTTCTACAATTTTAAGATTGAACTCAATAATTATAATTATTAAAAATTTCGTTTTTGAGGTAGGTACAATTTTTCTGATAGGTGATATATATAAACAGTCAACAAACGATAAGAATTTTTTTTTCCGTAAAAAAATGTTGCAAGAGAATAATATGACCTAGCTGACTATGTAATATAATAATATGCAGTATAATATAATAATAATATTATATTATAGGTACCTATACAAACAAAAATTATATTTTTCATCACTACTATAATAACTTATTAAAGAAATTAGGTTATTTTTGAATATCACTATAAGTATAAATATTAATACTATTTAATATTATAATTTATAATTATGTTGCAACTTTGTTAGGTAGAAATAAGAGATAAATGGGTTAAATTTTTTTAAAAGCCTTAACTTTCTTTTTGCATCTTTATAAATAAATACAAAAACCCAAATCTACGTAGGTAGCGACCGCCTACCGATTAAACAAATGTATACTATGCACAAGTATAATATTATATTGATATCTAATCACAACTTTAGTAGAAACGTTCAATTTAATTTGTACCTATCTACAAATTAAATGTACCTACATATTTTGCATGAAAACTCTGGTATAAAAATCTTTCTTACAAAAAAATTTTAATTCGTTTTCACTATAATATTAAAAACCTATGGATATATACTTGAAAAAAATATCTTATGGAAAATCTCCATACAATTTAGTCTTTGTACAAAGAGAATACTCCATATTTAAGACATTCTTTGGTCTTAATATTTTCTGTGTAGTATATACAATTATCTTAATTGTTTTACAATAAAAAATATTCAAAATTAACATGGTTTAAAAATACTTACAAAGCAGGGGATCTTGTCTTGAGTAATTCGTATATTCTGTACGAGTTCTGTTCCCTGAAAGTGAATGAAACTAAAATAATTTAAGAATACGAATACCAATTTTAAATAGTATTTAATATTTATAATAAACATAGAACTCTCAAAAAGTTTGTTTGTGATGAATTGATGAATACACAAAATGATCCGTTTAACTGTTTAAGTGTCGTTTCAAATGTTGCTAAAGTTATTATTTCAAAAAGTTTTAGCTTTTTTTTAAATATTCTTTTTGCATAATTTGATGTAAACCAAAATGTTTGGAAAAAAAATAGTTTCCAAATGGTTATTGTTAACATTTTTAAAGTTTTTACTTTTCTAATGACAATATTTTATTCTATAAAATGTCCATAGATACCTTTTAATTTAATATTTCTAAACAGAATATTGTTTGGAGCGTTTCAATATATAAAAATCGAAGTAGTTATAATTACTTTAAGTATTTAGTATTTATGACAAGAGTAGTGTGGCGCGGGGGTACATCGCAATATTTTGGTCCATTACTCCACTCATATAAACTTTAAATACTTACTTATAACTTATATAAGTTATAATTACATACTTACACAGGAAAACTGCTAATTTAATCCACAGACCACAATATAGCTTAGGTCTATGTATAAACGCTATTGACGCATAAATGTTATTTATTTAATAAGGGTAGATATATTAAATAGGTATGTATAATATATTCATAAAATAAAATGTGTTTAATAATTGCATGTTAAGTATAATTTAGTATAGAAAACATTTTCGAATAATAATTCTATAATTTTTTTTTTGATTTCAATTGTTATGAGATTATACTTGGCAATAATGGAAAAGTACGATTGATTTTATAAGTAAATAAAACTAATTGACTCAAATATCACTAATAGGTATTTTATTAGACATATTATTTTAATAGATATTATTATTAAACTATATCGAAATGTGCATCAACCGTCAAGATGATCAAGTAATAGGTCAGGTATATAACCATACCGAACTGTATACCACATTGTACATTATGTACCCGAAAATAACGAAACAAGCATAATACAATTGTATACTTCGATCCATTATTAGCTGTGAAGATTTATTTACCTCAATGAAAATAAATTGATTGATCAGAATAATGTATACTTATATATACAAACTATATGAGTGTATGTTTAGGTAACTATGTTCCGTATGATAGTTATAGAATATACGTATATACCTTATAGAATTGTTACCTATTGGGTATGTTGATTACATTTTCATCGAGCAAAAGGTTTTATTAGATTCATTTTGGAAAAAAAAAAGAATATTATAATAAATAATATGTTTATTGTTTATACGCGTGTGTTTCTTGGTGCGTGTACAGAATTGTTCTTTCCGGCTTGATATTTATTATTTACTTTATAATAATATAATAAATCAAGTGGTATTCGTATAAAATTATAACATATATATGTATAATATTGTATTCTTTGAAACATCCTGTTCAGAGTTTGAAAGGTGCAGTAGCAGATATTATTATAGCAAGTATAAAATCCGGTTTAATTGAAAGGATTCGTTAATTCTGAATGCGAAAAAAATTTTTAAAAAAAAAACTCCTATCATATTATTATAATATTGATCCCATGCACTGCAATGTATACATGATATTGTATATGTGTACAAAAAAAATTGAACTCTGGAAAAAAAACCCACACCGCGACGGTGCTGGCAGAGAATCTGCAAGCAGCTGAAATATAATTTTTTTTTTCGCTCAAACTAATCTATGAGTATACAGACGGGTGTGTGGGAAAACAAAAAAAAATTATTATAAACAATGCACAAATTTGAATTGGACGATGAGTTCTTTTAGCTCCCCACGCCATGCAGTTGTTCTCTCGCGGGTGAATGGGACAGTGCGTTCTCGCATCCTGACTGTAACGTACCATACATATATACATAAGATCGAAAAAAATAAACCATATTTTTTATTCCTGTAGTTCTTTATGGCCGTATTTATGTATAATAATAATATGTAAAATAGCTGAGCACTTTATGTTGTCAACGGTCCTACAGATAAATAATACGCGAGACGTCGAGGTATGTATAGTGACGAGGACTGAGGAGGATAGGGTAGGGAACAATAGGTTTACCGTATATACACTATATATACAGTGCGTATTATTATACATGTATGTATAGCGTGTAATGTGCAGTATTATATTATTATTTATTATAATATTATTATAAATGCGCAACAGCGACGGAGAAAAAAGATTGTATTTAAAAAACTCATTACAGCCTTACAACACAATACTGGTTGAAGTATACCGTATCCATATATCCATTAAACTAAAGCAGAAAAAAGTTTTGATTCATGAACGGTCTAAATATTGTTTTGGTACACGCGTATACGATGTACATATTTTGCGCACCAGATTAGATATCGTTTCAACATATAATATACGTACAACTTAATGTGCATTCTCATGGTAATTGTTTTCAGTCTTAACTAAACACGTGCAACAAAAAGATGGTATGTTAAAATAAGTTTTTTCTTTCAAAAATTAATTATTGTGGTCTGTGATTAAATGATTTTTTACCACATGTTTGGCAGTGTCTTGTTATATTGTAGTATTGTACTAAAACAAATGTGGAGATTATAATCTATACGTAAATATCTATAATCTATCGTATACGCAATGTAGAAATATCGCATATAAATTATATTGGTACCTATATAATTACTAATTAGTGTAAATATAATATGCTATATTATATTTTAGCACTATCGCTATTTTAACGATTTAAAAATATAAATTGCTCATTTGTATTTTATATGCCTATTGACTATTTTATAGAAATTAGAAGGTATTTGTAGTAACTACAAACGTGTAGACGTATAGTAAGAATATCAATGTGTTTATAATTATGATTATTGATTACTAAATAATATTATTTTAATTGAATTTATGCATGATCGCATGGATTCATCACTTGTCAGTTATCAGCATAGGCGCAATATGTGAGTATAGGGTACTAAGCCTATAGAGAAATCCAAGCCCCTCTCGAGAAGTAAGAGCCCAAATAATATGTTTAAGTTAATGAATTATGCAACATAAAACTAACATTTTTTCTTTGATGTGGTCGTACTTAACTGAAATTGTTTTGAAAGAATGTGTCAAAATTGATCATATCATATTATTTGAACTAACGTATAAGTTAGTAAATCCCTTGCCGATATAATTATAAATACCTACCTAATTTTTATTAATTTTTGAAAATCTATTATGATTATAGTATAACTCATTGTCAATCAATAAACAATAAATAAATTTAATTTAAAAAATAGTGCAAAAATTTTGTCATCGGCTGGAATCGAACCTCGGTCATTTATTACCTGTTGATTAAAAACGACTAGTTTCACGTAGAACGGATTAAGAAGCCATTTTTTTTGAAAACTTACTGGACAAGAAATGTGAAAAAGAGATGCGGGCCGCTAATTTATCTCTCCAGCTGCAGTACACCCCTCCTACTGCAGTTGGCTTCAGAGAGCTTAACTTTTCGGAGAGCCTATTTATTATCAACACATCTTTCGATCGACGACGCCATCGGACGTACAAGTATTTTAGTTATTTTCTCTAGTATTTAAATACACGATTTGTTTGTTCTTTTGGCAACGAATGAAAAAAAAAACCATTAACTGCGATATGCATCTATCCGGGATCATACAATAAACACTCTTGATTGTCCGCGGAATAGGGTGACATGGCAACCGCGCGGATAAGTGAATATTCTGCGGTTAGGTAATCTACAAAATACAAATTGCAGAAACAAAAATGCTTTTATTATATTATTAAAAAAAATTATATTACGTAATAGATATAAAATAGTAATTAAACAACGTTGTATTTTTATTGAAATATTCATATAATTATCATTAGCAGTAGTTCATTATTTTTATTCAATAAATCCTCAAACTTTTCAAACGAAATTCCATGCCATACTAACTACGGATACGGAGTTCCTCTTGATCGCTTTGACCGTTAGTCGCACTCTTAAGAGAATGTCGTACCCGCTGTGTTGTCCCAGTCTTACTAATAAATAATATATCAAAATGTATGTCTAGCAGTACCAATTATTTGTGTTGTTAGCTTAAATATTATAGTGAATTGACCAATGATCAAACTTAAATATAAGAACATTATCTGTGTTTTAACGATATTTTTTTAAGTGCATTATGAACATTTTCAAATATTAATATTTTACATGCTCATAACTCCCTTAAAAATTAAAATATCGTAAAAAACAAACGAAAGAACACAGATAATGTTATTATATTTAAAATTGATAATACATAGATCAATTCGCTCTAAGAGATGAAGGGAGATGAAGGGAATAGTTCCACGGAACCCACCTCACCCATGGAAAAAATCATTTGATAGACATTCGCCATTGCTACCAAAATAAAATTGGAACTGCTGGATGTACATTTTGGTACATTATGCGTTAGTAAGACGCAATTGACACTTTTATGTATTACTCGATTACAGTGACCCACATGATACCTAATGTACAGCAAAACGGTACCAACTTGCCCACCTTTTTTATTTACCTGTTATTAACAGTCTACATAGTGTTGAATATTCAATTGACCTAATGATAATCAATAGTATTTACTAAATTGTTATTAATCTATAATGTGACTAGGTACATATGCTATATTTCATTACTATAAAATAATAAATATGTAGAATTTTTTACTGATTAGTCAATGTCCGAACATAATATTATGTACTTATAGGTAATCAACAAAAGTTAAACAAATAATATTTAAGGTAATGAAATCTAACATACTTAATATATGACATTATAGTATGACTGGTCAATTGAATTACCTAGATATTGCACCTAATGCACCAATGATTGTTAAAAACAGACCATCGTATTATAATAATAATAATAATAATAATAATAGGTTTTTATTTCAATGAAATAACATTTGATTTGAAATGTATAAAACGAAATTTTAAATAGTTACAAAACTGAAATAGTTGTTCTATTTTCAAAATAGTAATATACCTGCCTATAGGAGGTGTACACTAGGTGCATTACTTTATTTAGTAATACCCAGTTGTCTACTATTTCTTCTTCAATACAACAATACCCAGTATACTGGGTACTACACCTGCCTAATACAACAAACTATACCCATTTAAATACACAATGGAAATTCGTTATTCAACATTTAAAAAATTTGCATTTTAGCTTTGAAAATTAAATATCTTGGATATTTGAAAAAAAAACCAAAACAAAAACAAATATTTTATTTTTTGTATATTAAGTTAAAGAGAACGTTGTCGTAACCAGCAGGTGTTATATCGTACTGGTCTTTTACACACACGTAGCATAACAATTCTATGCACCGGATTCTTACTAGAGCTTATTTACAGTTAATATTGGAGAAAATTTACATATAATTAAGTTTTAGGAGAATATGAACTGTACTCGAGTGACGAAATAGTTCATATTTTTAATTTATTATGATTTATAACTACTGGAATAGTTTTAAATTTAAAATTCATGTTATAACTCATTTTGAAATAAAGATAGACTATCCACTCAAGGCTCAAGCAAAGTTTGTCAGTTTGCTCTTATATTACCTATATAGCTGTATTTAGATTAATCTATGTAACTATATACTGAGCTGTACATTAAGAATCCGGTAAGTTGATTTGTTATGTATACGTGTGTGTTTTAACAGAGCCTGAATTCTTGAGGCCCGGGACAAAAGCATAAAAAAACGAGCCTCTTTTATAAATTGTAAATAATAAACAATATTCGAATATAGGGTATGGGTATGTTTCAAAATCTTAACAATTTTTATATTTTTTTTCTAGCATTTCACTCTGAAAATGCATCAATAACATTCCCGAAATTAATGTTTGCAATTATGTAATTTTCAATGGATAAGATGTCTAAAAGTTACAATTGTTTTTTTAGTTTTAAATTTTTCAATTCTTCTTCCTTTTTTATTTTTATTTTCTTTTAGCTGAGCCAGTGAAGTATTTTTAGGTAACATTTTTAAATGAAAAATATAACAATGTACTAATAAATAAAATAAATTACGAAAAATCGGACAAGTGGGTAACGCTCTGCTGTACATTAGATGTCTAGAAAAGTCACCGTAAATTGTTAATGGATGTGTTAAATTTGAATTCAATAGCGAATAACGATTCTGAGCAAAGACGGTCTGTCAACCCATTAGTATATTTTATGATATGATTGTGATTAAAGTAATTTATCTTACTATTAGTCATTAGGTAATATATAGGTAGCCATTAGTAAATACTAAATAACTTTAAACGCTCATAAAAATTGTGTTTGACTTTCCGCTGAATTTTTTTTTTGTTAAATATGCAGGGAAATTAACTTAAATTTTCAAATCTTTGATATATATAGAACAACTTTTTATTTACGCTCAACTTTTTATAATTTCCAAAACGACAACTTATGAGTAGCCTTGTATTAATTTATAGGTACACGTTTGTTGTTATTACAACTCAGTATAATAAATATTCCAAAAAAAGATATTTTTATCATTTAGTTTAACAAAACGTATCACTATCTGACTATATCAATACATTATATATATATATATATATTACATGTATCATAAACTATATACATATCTGTCAAAATTAAGTTCAATCAATGGTATTAATACAATAATATTCCTATATCTAGAGAATCATTTGATGCAATCCAGTTTTCAATTGGTCTAGATTCTCTGTCCCCAAGAAAAAATTTAGCAGATGTATTATTTATTTATGATTTATTAATTGGAAATATTGATTGTCTTTATTTATTGGAAAAATTAGGAGCTCGCGTATCATCATATTTCTCTAGAAGTTAAGAATTATTTACTATCCCCTACTAACTGAAAAAATCTGATGCTGATTCATTTTTCCCGTTAAATATAGCTAATAACATTTCCTCCTCATTAGATCCATTAGATTTTTTTTCATCTACTCGTGGCAGTTTTTAATACAACACGATTTTATTTTTAAGAAATAGTGATGTATAGGTTAGATCCGTTAAGGTTAAACTGTTTATAAATACATAAATAAATATTACCTGTGTCGTAAAATAATAGACCATCTAATGAGTATTTCTCATCTTATAACTAAATTTTTTATGACAATGAAAAATATAATTTATATTTTAACAAGTATTTTTGAATGTGCAGACTTTTTTGGTGTTATTCAAATTTAAAGATTAATTAAATTTAAAAGAATTAAATCCTGTAAGTGGGCCCTGGACAAATACCCATGATGTCCTTGCGTAAATAAGGCCCTTCGTGTGTAAGACAGAAACAACAATGTGGGTACGACGTCGTAATCAAAAAAATACTATATGAATTATAATGAATGTGATGAGTATAGCTTTCTATTACTATAAAAATATCAAATATTTTATTAAACTAAAAAATTAATGGGAACAACTCGGTGAGACACGCTATGTAACAAAAAAAGATAAGATAATTCGCATAGACCTTATAGTACTATAATACGTACCTATGTCCTATACCATTAATCATTATACATTTATACTATTATAATGAAATGTATATAGCTTATCATTATTTTTAATTTATATTTCAACTATTTAATAATATTAATAATAATATTTCATGAATTATATTAAAAATTATTACATACTATTGTTGTACATAGGCAGATTTAAAAAGTCTAATAATTAAAATATACAACACGTTGAAATTATGTAGGGATAATTAAATTGTATACCTATCTGCCACCTGTTAACCTATACCACAGTCCGTGACTACCAGAGTGATCAAGATTACTAATTTAATAATTTATAACATAATGTAAAAAAACACAGATTTTAAATTGAAAACTGATGCCTAACTATTAAAAAATATGTAAATAACCATGTAAGTGTATTATCATATACCAACTATTATAGTAGGTACTATGATAGTATAATCTATATACGACATATTTATAGATTGGTACCAACCTTTTGTTATTAGTTATAAATTATTTCAAATTGTATACCTATAAGAAAAATACAGGAAGAAGCCAAGAGCTACTAATTAGGTACTGCCCATATGGGAAGAGTTGTTCAATGTTTTAAGAATCAATTATGTGATGAACTCGGCTTATTTAAAATGGCTCTTTCAAAATGTTGATTAAAACGGTTAACGGACTATATAAATTATATCATATATATTATTTATTTATTATTATTGTTATATGTGATTTACTAGCATAATACCTAATTATTTACACTTCTAATCATATTTTCTTTAGTTGAAAAAGGTATCATTTTATATTATTGCGTTCGTGCCTTAGTGTGAACTATCTTAACAATAATTATTAGGTAACTTCAACAATATTTTGCAGTTCAAATATGCAAAACGTACCTTTAGGACAGTTTAGGTATCATGGTTTACATGGTTATGAATAACTCGTGAATATTTACATGATTTAATAATTCATGATATTATTTAATTTGACATGTTGTCGTGTTGAGCTTTGTACTGAGGTCGCACACCACGGAAGTCTAGGTTCTAATCGCAAGAATTAAAGTGTTTCATGTTTCTTGTTTTAGCGGTTTTGCAATGTTCTGTGGTTAACAGTCTGTAGTGGCGACAACGAGTCAGAGGCCAGACACTAAACACAGTACGGTTCGAACACACCATTGTTAACTTACTCTGAGCTAGATGGCGCCGTGGTTTCACTTTATTATCATAAAATCACGATTGATAGACCGATTACTACTCTATGGTTTACTATCAATATTGCATTTGCCGCCAAAATAACACAAAGTAGATACACAATTACGACAATATGCGTGCGTATCATCAAAAATCACATACGGTAAAATAATAATGAGATAATTTTAAATTTACAATATTATATTATTTTGGTCTCGTCGATAAACGATACTAATAATTTATGATAGTATTAGTGCATTATTCTTTAATCTATGATTATAGGTAATTAACAAAATAAATGAACAGATGATACACATGTTAATACGAGTTTCTACTCACGTCTGAGTGTCTGACACAGCTGCAGCTAACGTAGTACTACATACTTTGACTTCTTCGCGAACGCGGTTTGTGTCCTATGTCCGGCGACATGAACTCCGACGACGACGATCTAAAAGCTTTGGCTCTGTTCTTGGATGCTGAACTCGATGGTGTTCCGACAACTACGGAAAAAATCATAGAGACTAAAGAGGGTAAGTGTATAATCGACTATTGGTTAGTTTAGGAATCTTAACGATCGGCAACGGTATCGAATATAATTTATAATAATATATTGGTTTTGAATCACGCATCCCATTTTGTTTAATATCTGTAGATGTAATAAAAGACAACATCGACAACGGTAGTCAACTGGCTGAGAGCTATTCTAAAAAGGCAGCCGGAACATTTAGTGACTTTTTCAAATCGATGAAGTCGAAAATTGTCGATTTAGATGAAGAAGTAGTTAAATGTGAACCAAAGAAGAAGTCCGTACCCAAATTACCAAAATTTGGATTTGATCCCTCAGCAGACCCTGTGTTTGGTCTACGTATGATCAATCCATTGTTGTCATCTCAGACGATTCAAGACAGGATGATTGGTAAAGTACCAGTACCTGTTAGCCGAGTTAAACCATATCTTAAGTCTCCAGAAAACTCTGATTGGGTTGTAGCTGGCGTTTTGGTAAACAAATCTTTTCCAAAGACTTCACAAAAAGGTATGATTTTACTGCCTTGTTTATAGTTTAATTATTTAATTTTTTTCTTAAATACTCTTATATTGTAGGTTCTACTTTTAGCATATGGAAAATAAGTGACTTAAAACCAGGGATGAGTACTATTACATTATTTTTATTTGGCCGCTCACATGCTGACTTATGGAAAACAGAAGTAGGATTTGTTGTTGGGATACTGAATCCAAAAGGTAAGACTATTTTGACTAATGACTATTATAATAATCATTAATCAGGTAATCATACACAAATTATATGTTACTATAAAATTAATAAATCACAACTTTCTGTTATATATATTAGGTATACCATTTCTGTTGTTTTGTTAAAATAATTTAGTGTATTATTTTGTGAGTTCTTAATAATCATTATAATCAAAATTAGGGTAGACAGTATATTGAATTCCTTATTTTATCAAAAACATTATGTTTATAATATTATGTATTCAAATTGATAGTCAATGAACTAAAATTTGATTAATAAAAGACGCACAGTCCGTTGACCATAGATTAACAGTTCTCTAAACAACTATGCCGTGCTAATATTCCGCAGAGAGAGGTCTTCTGTAGTATGCTGAGAGTAGGTATTAAGATAATAATCGGATCAGTTTATATTTCAACCAAATATACCTGATTAGTAAGGCTCAGAAGTTGTAGGAAGTTGAGTATTCTGCATATTTTGTAAATTTTAGAAAAAAGGGACCTTTTTAAATTTTATATCTTTAATTTTAGTATACAATTAGGGGCTGAAGGGGTTTACATGACTATGACTCACACATTTATCGGTTCGATTCATAGCAAAAGTGCAAAAAATGTTTGTGGTTCTACCTGATCAACATTTTCTCGTGCTGTCATCAGATTGCATCATCCAGTTTCCAACTAGGTTCCACTCCAATAGGAGTGAAGACCACACATGTCTTCTCTTAGAGAAGGGGGGTAGTACCATGCATATAGTAATATTTACATGGATAAATAGATCACATGATCTGCATACTACCCATTTGAAATAAGCATGACAAAGACCTTGAGGTCATATCAATGAAGAAATACAATTTCAAAAATATTGAAAATATAATTCTGTTAATACTATTTAGGTACTGATAATATTTTTTCAGTTCATTAATTAACATTGCAGCCAGTTCTCCACACATCAGATCTTTCTTTTAAATTTTAAATTTATTTAGTAAATCAATTTTAATATAGTAATATACTAACTATATAATACTGTTAATTATAAATAATGATTATTAAATTAACAAAATATTTTGGAATTTTGAATAAAATTGTTTGCATATTTAAAAAAAATGTATGCATATTTAGTCTACTTTTGTGTCCTACTGATTAACTACATTGTATTAACTATTATTGTTTTATTCGCTTAAATAGAAATGGATGGTAAAGACAAGAAGGATGAAATAGCATTATCCATAAATAGTGGTGATCAAGTGATGTTGTGGGGCAGATCCAAAGATTTCGGGACTTGTAAAGGAACTAAGAACAATGGAGACAAGTGTGATATGTTTGTAAACATTAATAACTGTGATGTTTGTACATATCATGTAAAACGAGAATATATCAAGCATTGCAGTCAAAGAGCAAATATTGGAAATTCTAGACCAACAGCCGCCCACAGCTTACGAGATAAAGTATGTTGTACGTAATATTTAAAATGTATTAGTTTTATTAATTGTTTATCTTTATTATTATTATGATAGGTATTGGGAAAAAACGAGGTATTTTATGGTGGTAAAAGTTTTGTGTCTACTAAATCTAATCATTCACAATTAATGAAAGAAGACAAAGTGAAGCTTCAACGATTGAATGCTGGCAAACAGCTTGTATTAGACCCAATTAAATCTCTTACCACCGCACCTCGTGCTACTATTGCTAATCGTCGAGCTACTGCTATTAAAGACTCTGTTAATGATTTAAAAACCAATGAAATGAGTGGGTCAGGAAAAAAAAATATTGATCATAAAGAAGCTCAAAAAATGTGTACATTTAAAGATATATTAGGTAGCTCATCAAATCAAAAAAATTTTGGATCTATGCGTCCAAAATGTGCCAAAGCAAGTGCATTGAATTGGATTAAATCAAATGGGACAATTCAAAAAGAAAATCCAAATTTATTTGAAAAAAGTAAGGGTGGTAAAAAAAGAAAATTGCCTGAAGACATTGTTTTAGATTTAGGCCAAAAAAAGAAAGTTGCTGTAGAAGAAAAAGTTTCACCAAGATTTTTAGAACTTATGAAAGCTACTTCTCAGAACCAAGATCTTATTGATACAGCTCAGCAAGAAGCTGAAGACAAATATTTTGATCAAATGGATAAAAAGGAAAAAATGGAATACAAAATGATGAATACATACAAGGTGCAATGTAAAGCTGTACGTTGTCTGGTATGCAAATATACTTGGTTTTCAGCATCTGAATGGTGTAAAACTGAAAAACATACGTTGCGTGTACTTGATGCTACTAAAAGGTTTTTCAAATGTAATGATTGCAACTCAAGAATTGTTTGTTTGACAATGTTCCCTTTGATCTCGTGCAAAAATTGTAATGGTTCCAAATGGGAACGAGCCCCAATGATGGGTCACAAAAAAGTAGATGAAATCCATTTAAGTATTCGTGGAGATGAACAAACGTTCTTGAGCTCTATGCAACCAAAACTTAGTATGGGCTTAATGGTGGCAGAAGAAGATTGAGTAGTTATAAAATTGGTTCATATTGTCCTTGCAAATATATTGCTGAGTTGAGAAGTTACTTCTTCATAGTTATTATTGAGTAATAATTAATATAAAATATATATAATTTTATGGACTATATTCACTAATATATTTATTTAATATTTTACGTTTGTTTAGAATATATATTTTACACTTGATCTAATTGTTAAGTAGGTACTAGAATTATAACGTTAAAGAACTGTAATTCATTTTATATAAACTAAAGTAGTATTACTTATATGTTATTGACATTCTGGTAATATTTTTTTAACCTTTGAAACTTTAAATGTGTATTCATTTTAATGCTAAATAAATATTAATTTCTGATCTTCAATAAATGTAAATTATTATGACATTACTAATTTTTTATCTCTGATTATTGGTTTAAGAGTATCTGAGTATAAAATAACCAAATTATTGTGTTATTCCGATTATTAATATACAATATACATAAAACTATTATTAGTATGTAAAATTATAATTTGTGATACCATACATAATAAAATGCAGATTTAACTGATTGTAAATTGTTATGATCACAGTAGATTATAATGTATAATTTAAAACAATACCTTTTTTAGTAAGTTAAATATTTAATTTTGGATATTTGCAAATATAATATAATATTAATTTTGTAAATTAAAAACCTTACTAGATGTTTTTCATATAAATTATATTTTTTTTAAAAAACAAACTTATATGTGATTTTTAGTTCTATGTCACTGTATTGTCTGTATCTACTCATGTTCATTATATATATTGATAGATTTAAATTGTATTATTCTTAAAATTATATATCTATAGCAGGTACAATTTTTTTTGCATTTTCTAAAATTGAATTCTGTATTTCAACTAAGTAATGAGTTACTAACAATAGTACCTATAGAATTCTGACAATTAATAACGAACTGATTTAAATTAGATTCTCAGCAATGAATCTAATGATTTTACAATGATATATTTATTTGTTTTGTGTCTGCATAAAAATTGTCTAGTAGAATAAATGCTTTGATATCAATTTCAATAAATATTAGTATTTAAATAATAATTGTTCGCTTACCAAAACGTTACTGTCTTCGATTTTTATTTTCCATAAATGTCAATAAAATTTTTTGATTGGTCAAAAAGCTTTAAAATGTAATTCAAAGTCCCTTATAAGTTGAACATACAGGAATTAAAAAACCATTGACCGTAAATCAACAATATTTTTTTTTATGATCGTTTAAAGATAGAATTTTGCCGTTATGTAAAGAAAATCGATTTTGTCAAAAACTGGTTTTGCGTACAATTTCTCGTTTTCCCTAATTTTATTATTTTTGTTTTTCCAAATTATTAAAAACCGTACTGGGAAAAAAAATTTTTGATAGGTACATGTATGGTAAATATATACTTTTAAAATAATTGCTAAATATGTATGAAATAATAAGTACGATATCTGTATTTAAATCTCAATCGTACAATTATAATCAAACGGCGTTATAGATAGATTATTTAAATTACACCCTATCATACACAATGCTATAATGTCAGGTACCCCGTGGACAGTGGTGATCGTTGTATCATACAAAGGTGAGTTAATCCTCATTGTATTATAATTTATAAAATAAGAAACCATGTTTTTGTATCTATATGCCTTTAGGATTTCAATGTAATGACTAATTATTAAGTGAACTCAAGTGTCAATAATAGGTGACTTTTTAGTTCTTACTCCGATGGCTAATTTTATTCTTTCATCACATATACTTATTGTGGTAAAATAAGTACAAACTGTGTGTATATATTCTAAATTAATGTAAATTAATAAAAACAACTTTCGACGTGAAACAGAAAATGATAACCAGTGGGAGCATAATGCCATAATATAATTACTCAGATTATTGTGGCGTAACTAGGAGGGGGGGCTTAACCCCCTTCCTGACTACGATTTATCCCCTTTCTCCCCACCCCAAAAAAATATTGCTTATTGATTTATATATAAGCCTCTCTGGGTTATTTTAAATTAATAGTTTTGTTATACCCCCCCCCCAGAATTTTAACCCTGGTTGCGTCTATGCGAGACGAGAGTCACAAATATTTGTAATAACATAAACTCATTTCGCCAGATTTCAGAATTGTATCGCTCTGCACCTGCACATCAAGTTATTGAAATACCAATCGTGCTAGTGGACGACAAAAATCGGTTTCAACAATAGAATCGGACTGTACAGATATCGATTTTGGACTTTTCTGCAGGACACATGTGTTTGTTTCCGTAACATTGACCAACAATGGTCGTGGTTGACCACTACATTATATACCACATCAAGGTGGGTTTCCACTAAACAAGTTCGCACGTGTACGTGCGCATTTAATGACCCAGTCACAATATTTTGTGTACTCCATTAGATTTCAAATTTCGTATAGATAATAAAATATATGGCATTTTATTCAAAGATAGTAAATTTAAAAATAAAATTATACTTAGATTTAGTAAATATTATATTTGTTTCGATTATTTTAATTAAGAGGATGCCTCATCAGTCAACACCCTTATTTTATTATTGAAAATAGTTTTTCGCGGGATAAAATTACGGAGACAGCTGTGGTCACAGTAGATATTATAGTCATAAGTATAGAAAATAACTTTATCTGAGTCGCAGTTTTTTTTTATAACTTAATGAAAATCCAAATCAATCATTCGTAACGATTAATTTTTTTCGTGAGTACCTATCGATATAAAATAAAATAAAAAAACCTTGCGCTGTACGGTATATAAATATAAAGACGTATTTTTGTATATTAGTTTGAAAAATTTGGTAAATCTGCTGTAAATATTGTACTTGTAATTTTTTCTAGCATTATGTATCCATTTTTGGTACTGATATCTGACATTAACTGAGTATTTAAATTATTATATTATTTAAGATTAAAATTTGGCATTCTTCTTGAAATGTCTTTAGAATTGCCTATACCAAACCCCTTAAAAGTGGATGTATTTTCCTCGAAAAAAGTAAAACTGTTGATGAATTTTACTAATCTCTAGAAGGTCGTAGTGCATCGTAATTCCTTGTGTTAATAGTTGTAGGCGTGTAGTGCACCAAAGTCAACAATTTGACTATCAAAATTTTTAGAAACAAAAGTGCGATGTTTAACTGCAGAATCCGTTAAGAAATAATATACTCAGTTGTAGGACGTGATTGACATGATTTGTCTGTGTTACGACTGTGTGCTCAAACATTTTAAAGATAATTAATCTAGTAGAAGAATTTATTGCAAGTCAAAAATATAGTATCGTTATTTTTTGTTTTAAATTCTATTTTATTGATCCATCTATAATATAGTATACTTTATACAGCCATTATAAACATGTTTATAACGACATGAGATACACCGCCTGCTGTAAAGGTGTACATATCATGTATAATAATGGGGGTAAGAGTACCTAATACCTATCAGCCAAACCTCTATAAAAAAAAAAAACAAATAAAATCCGTAATTTATCGTTTCGTCATATTATTATTATATAATATCTCGAATGGAACACCGCCGACGCACAGTGAGGTTATGACCGCGGTTATTTTCGGGGGGGGGGGGGGTTGGCTCGGTATATATATTATATTATAGTGACGTGCGAGCGTGCCTACGACAAAAAAATGAATTAACCGTCACCATAATGGTCGCACCGGATATTCGTGGCAGCGTCAGCAGTACACGACTATTTGTCTTAAAAATAATATATTATGATAGAACCCACGGTGCCGTGAAAACGATTGGGTGACAAAAAAACCGCCGCCGCGTTTATTGGTTTTTACCATTATCCTCCGAACGAATTCGATTCGCATCGGCTGTTGTTTTTTTCATTTTTCAAACTATATAACCCACTCTCGTCGTTCGTGTATATAATATAACATATAACAATAATAATAATATAAAAAAGTATGCGGCTCGCACACGATATTATATTGTTATCGTCGCCCGGAGGTGCATTATTAAATATTCCACCGCCCGCCGCCTTACGTATATTTTTAATATTTTGTTCGTATTTCGTATAATATCGTTATATGGGTACAATACCTGTATATTTCAGGTCGGGCAATCGCCACAGTGTTTCCATATTACGACGACATCAACGTAAGTCCGTGATAGGAATTGTGTTCGCGAATAGTTCGGCAAATCGCACACACGACAATATTATATCCTTTTTAAAATATTTGAAAAATGTTTAGGACAGGCGGTGAGAAAACAATAAATGTTATTCGAGGAAAAAAAAGTTCAAGCTACCACTGTTCTTTAATAATATATTATACGTATACCTATAGGTACCTCGGTATACGAGATCTCCGTGGGGCTGATCCGGGTCGTTGTATAAAGCTGTACAAACCTTTAAGGGGGGTTCACACTACATACGTGTACGTGCATAAAAATACTTTTCTGTGATTGGTTGGTATACATGGTGAGCTTTTGGTATACCGGAGTGTTTATACGTCCTTACCACAGGTTTAACCATGATACCATGAAGTTGGATCCAGTTCAACTTTTTCATGTACACGGATCTATATTGATAACAATATTGATAACATAAAGGCGGGTTTCCAATATACTTGCATGCAAGTCCTTTGCTGTGATTGGTTGGTTAGGTTAAGTTACCACACGATTAACCAAGTTGTTAGGTTAGGTTACGTTTACCGTGTTGTTGAACATAGCTGAACATTTTTCGTGTACGCGGCAAACGTGTATAGTGGAAACCCGCCGTTAAGAATATATGAGGTAACTAATATGCTAACCGATGGGAAACATTTGTAGCGAACGGATCCGGTCAATATATGCACGTATGTAGTGGAATGTGGAAACCCATCTTAATGCCGTGTGTAAGTCGCTGTCTTCCATTAACATCATCTCAGTGAGCGCATAACTGCGCACGTTTAATACATAGGTATGTACCATTACACGGTTTTATTTATAAACTATGTTTAGTAAAAATGTTTATAATATTATTTTATTATTATGAACGCGGGTACAATACGCCGAGCGAAATAGGTACTTACAGGAATTGTTTTGCGAACGGTACCTTCCACGGAATAGGTATCAGCATTGATTATAAATAGGTACTAATAATAGTATAATTATCATACTATAGTTGTATTAGTATTTATAATCGATGGTGTCAACTATATAGTGCAGTACCGATAGGTACCTATATACTCACACAGTGATATATTATTATAACTAGTGTTTGAAGTCTAAAATATTTCATGTAAAATATTGAATTTTTTTTCAAATACAAATATTGTTTATAATTATTTATCGGTTAATAATAATATAGTCGATGAGTTGTAGCTACTATCATTCATATTAATGCAATGAGTGCCGTGGCCGACAGTACTCGACATACATCTATATATCTATATATTACATCATACATCTATATATTAGGTCGTTTCTTAATTGTTATGCTGTAGGTATATTATGTTTATTGTTTTATAAACCATTATACATACTGATACTAATTACATTATAATAATATATTAACAAATTAAATCCTATTATAAGCTATCGGTAAATATTAAAATATATAAAACTAAACTATACTTCTATTTCCTACTGAAAACTTTGCTACATGCTAACATATTTTATATTATACATATATATTAATTATATTGAAACTAATAAGTGTATAAATTATAAACATATAATACTACAGTAATAAACGTATTCTGTATGATATTGTATCATTTAAAAATTGTTGTATGGTTCGGTTAGGTTAGGTCAACCTAACCCAATCATCACTAATGGGTCATTAGTGATTGTTTTATCCAATATTATACATTTAAAAATATAAAAACAAATTTTATTAAAACACTGAAACCTATTTGTTAAATATTATGTTTCACCATTTTATTTTTTATGTCATTTTCAAACATTTTATAATTATAACGACTTTTATAATGACACGATGATTATGTATTGTATGCAACAATACGACTACACTGGAAGAAAATAAAACTTCGGCGATAGTCCTATTCTTATCGTACATAATATATAGAAAAGCCTTTGTCCCGCAAAAGATATTCCTCGCCGCGGAAAAGTGCGCGGGCCAATCGATTTTCGCTCAGGGTGTGCCGCGGTGGTGACCCCTCGTCGCATCCCTTTTGAAAAAAAGAAACCTTTGCTAGCAAGGGAAAACTTTTAGTTTTTGGATATAATCAATACAAGTGTCAAAATGGTGCGTAGAATTTATGTTATTTTGAATAACAATCACTACAGTACACATACATAAATCGTATATATAAATATGTGTGTGTGTGTGTGTGCGTGTGAGTATGAGTGTGTGAATACGTATTATGTATGTAGTTTATGTATAAAGAAGAAACGTGATTTTACTACATTTGAGAATTTTGACGAAATACAGTTTCGTCGTCGCCGCAGTCCATTTTAGTGACACATATCATTATAATATATTATTTATATTACCTGCTATCTTTTCTGGAGGTTATTGAATACGTAATAATCACGTGTGCCTATATTATTATTATAATAATATTAAATGCGTACACCAATTAAGATTAAGGTAGGTTTCAAAGTTGATATAATGCCATAATGATATTATATTGATATCATTAAAAACAAGTTGTTGTAGACTTTCTTTCTTTAAGGGCAAACTGCAGCGTATCTTAGACCTTAGTTGTTACTTATTAATGTTTAATATTATACATTTATTATTAATATAATATACCTACTTACTTAATCATATTATAATATTTAAATGAAATCTAAAGATGAATGATATAGCCTGTAAGAACTTTTATAGACTTGTGGTTATATATTAATAGTATAATACACTGTCATTGTCGTAAACATAAGTCGTTAGAATTTATATATTATGGAAAAATAAATAAATGAGCTTATTAATAATAAACCTGGTTAACCGGTTAGGTTAGCCGTTAGGCACATAGACACCTATACTTTATTCATTAACATAAAAAACAAATTATCATTAATAAACTATAAATTACCTAGATGAGGAAAATAAATTTCGTTTACTGTGTAAAAACGACTAAAGTATAGTTAATAACAGATATTATACTTTATAGCTACTAATATAAATTAAAATACAATATCGTATTTTTAATTAATATACCTATTTGTATATATATATATATAATATATCTGTATCTATATAAATGTCAACTGCATACCCTAACCTAACTTATGATGATTACAGATTAGATTTACTATCAGATGTGAAACCTATGATATGCTATACAACAAAATGTGAATAATTTACATTTGAATGATAGTTCGTTTAATTTTAAATCAGCTGCTCGTAGTGACGTACCTACAAAAACCTACCTATTTAGGATTATTAATTGGAATAGTGGGGGGGGGGGGTTAAATTATAGTCCATTATCAAAACGTGCAGCAGGGGACTTTGCCCCTTTGATTATTTTTTACATCATTCATTTTAAGCTCCAGAAACTTCTCACTTAGATAATGTTTACTAGTAGGTACCATAGAAATGTTAGAATTATTTTAAGAGAAGAATATACTTTTGGAAAAACTGTATCGATATAATTTCATAGTGCTTCTAATCATTTTTAACCAAATAGTTTTCATTCATTAATTTTGTTTCCAATTGTTTACCCTAGCCATTAAAATGTATTAATCTTTGTTTGCAGGAGAGTATACAAATACATCTATATTAATTTTTTTTTATATTTCCTTCGATCATTTTAAAACTCCTAAGTAAATAAATATTCAAATCCTGGAGTATATGTGAAAAACTTTTAAGTAATATTAATTACATGTTGACTTCATTTTAAAATTAAATAATGTGAAGGATAAACATAAAGAAGAAAACATTATTATACCTACATTTTACACAAACACATTACCACAAAATAACGATTTCCACTGGGCTTTGTGAAATATATTGTTATTACCTGATGGCGGGTATACAGCATTCTAGCATAATTCCTAACAAAAAACAAATCACGGTTATCGGTTATGGAATAACCACGAGGAACACGTTTTAATTAATAAAAAAACTATTTATGACTTAAAAAGATTTTAATTAACAGTCGAAACATATTATTACTTCATACTTGCGTGTGTAAACATAATATTATTATGATAACTTATCCCAGGTCTTATGTCGCACATAAAAATCTAAACTGACCCTCCAAGGTGGGGGGAGGTGTTAATGCAGATCATGATTCTCCACCGTAAAATTCCACTGTTTCTATAGCTGTTTAGTAATTAGTACAATCATATAATATAGTGTTGAAAGAAACGGTCTTCCGAAACAGTGTCCTACAGCAATCGCACTCGTGACGTTTGTGCATAATATTTTATTACTATTATTATATTATTATATATGTACGACCGCGACAAACAAATTTCCGGTCGCGTCTTCAACAAAGGGAACTTGAATAATATAATACACATCACGACGGCAATTCTTTATACACATTAATATTATTATTATCCAAATTGAAGCTGTGGCGAGTACGTATATACGTGACATATGTACATTGTATATTATATTATTATACCGAAATATATAGAGAGCACTGCCGCGGGAGAACGCGCGCGAGCACAGTTATTTTTTTAAACATTTTTTTTTACTATGTATATTATATACGTATAAGTTTGTGTGTGTGTATGTGTGTGTGTGTGCGTTCACCCCGTTCAGCCGGCCCCGGGGTTCCTAAACAATAATGTACACGTAAAAAATAATGAAAAGGAAGACGCGGGAACGACGTTACCTGTACACAATATGGTGTATACTATAAAAAAATAGGTACAGCATGCAAAAATACCGGAGAGGGCTTGCTCTCCGGTCTCTCCACTGGGGCATTTTAATTTGCATACGGTTTGTGTTCGTATTCAAATAAGTTGACATTCCTACAACCCTTTCTTTCTCTGCAGTATACGCGCGCATATTCCCATCCGGCAGCGGTCCCATTTGCATAATATTATACCCGCTGCCGAAAACAGAAGGGGCCTTTATTATAATTTTTTTTTTTAAACATTTTTCCACCTCGCCACTGGTGATGTCCTGAGGTGGTTTATCCTCGCGTCGCCCGTGATGCAACCGTCGTTGTCGTCCGCGCCCAGTTACACGTGCATGCGTACCTATATATGTAGGGAATGTATTTTACACTCAATTCTATCCCCCCTCCACCCCACCAAAATTATTAGGCCCCTATTACTGTTTTTTTAGTAAAAAAACAGACCCACTCGGATTATTTTGAGACCAGTCTTTCGGTATGAAAAGCCTAACGAAATAAAATACCGCACGCGTATTTCTGATCATAATTATCACTGTATGATATATATGTCACACCGTTATTATAATATTATATCATATTATAATTATAGTGCAATAATAATTACAGAAGATTTTTTCATGAAAAATTTGCCCATGTTTTTTCTATTTTTTTTTAATTTTTGGTTTTGCTACCGCAATAATTTTGATTTTTGAGATTTAATGCCTAACCGCAAGACGCGTGACCGCTAATGACGGGTATTATGCATTACATTCATCTAAATTCACGGGATAGAATAATTTTTGTATTATGCACTTATACTAGAACCAATGCGTGCTACAAATAGGGGTGCATGGGTGTTGAAAACATTTCTCGTTACCACAAAATTGGACTTATTTCAAATGTGATCGTTGTTTATTTTAAGTTCCTATTTATATGCATTTAATATTATACATGTATCGTTTCCCAGATGGTCGATGGATTACGTCATGTTTATACCTAGGTATACGAACTAATTGTACCCATATTATAATGTCAAACCGAGCCATTATTATTTATATATTTGCAAATATGATATAATATGAAGAATCTAGTTATTTTATTGAAAACGTAAACTAAATATAATATACTGCAGAAAAGAGACATACTAATATGTCTATAGATAAATTTATTCTGAATATATTTTTTATATAAACACATAGAGACGAGTACCAATCTTAACCATACTGTATTTACATTAGCTTTTAAGAATTCGATGAATCTGTCTCTAGTTTTTTGTGCTAACATCAAAAATATATCCAGAATTAAGAAATGGAAAATCATAAAATTAGATTTATGTGTAATTGTATTTATATATTTTATATTTCAACTGAAATAGAAAGTTAGTTTAATTTAAATCCAGGTGAAGTCTGGTACAATATAATTAATAATTATATCTACTGTATAAAATCAAAAGTCTTGATAAACTTTATATTAAAATCCACAGTGTCATAGGCTACTACTTATTATTATTTACCTTTTACTTTTCAACATATAAATGTTGAGTATAGTTGACTCACGAAAGAATATCATTTTTTTTTTGTTTATACATTGTTGGCATTGGTTACAGAAAATAAAATAGTTTTTATGATTGGATGTAATATTTTAGACCCATATTTTATGCTTGGTCAAAAAAACCTAAAATCACTATGTTAAAAATCTATGCATTTTACATTTAATAGAGTTTAAGAAGGGGTAAATGCATGGGCATTTAATTTGTCATGGACAATGCCACACAGGATCAGCTAGTACCTGTATTAATCTATGCTGCTCATTCAACCGTGTATAACATATTATTATTTATTTTATTAGAATTTTAGGTAGGTACCCATACCCATCAAATACAATGAATACAAATTATGTGATAGTTTTGAACATTATAGGTCGATAATCGATATTATTATGAACAAATTAAAATTATTTTGTTAAGCTTATTAAATATAATTGAGAAAAATAACAAATTTTTTATTGATGTATAATTTTATATAAATAGTATTTAAATACTTAATGCATACATTTTAAAGAGTAAAAATATATTCTTTTAAATGTATCTACGTAAATCATATAAACTATACAGTCAACGAGATAATATATAAATACGTTAAACTCCAGCGCATAATTACTTGTATTCTGTATATATTTTCCAACAATAAGTAGGAAAATCGCACGATCTTAGAAGGGCATTTCTGTAGTGGGGTATAGATGAGTTTTGATTTTTACATAGTCATATTCCCTCGGCGACTGCATTTAGGAATGATTAAATGTTTGAATAATAATAATCAATCCGTATAGACCTTAATGGCTTAATACCTTATTATTGAAACGACATGGTAATGAATACTAAATGTAGAACTTTATACTTTATGTCATAATATATTAATATGTGCATTTCGATTTGCGAGTAAAATATTTGGAAATTTGACTCTTTATTATAAATGATAACGTAGTCGGGAACTGAAAATATATGGGTAGTATGCTTTTAACTTATTGATATTATTATTCTATTTAATACATGATGTATAATAACAGCAACTAGAGTAATATTTGTATCTACATTAACTATCCATAAAGCCAAATTTGCAGTACCTGCCTAATTGTAAATCGTATTTAATTAATATTATTGTTTACCTATAGTAGTAGTACAACATTTTGTTAGTAATTAATTATCTGTAGTTCTATGGTTTTTGCACATACTGAAAGTTTACTCTATTAGGCTCAATGCTTAAAGCTTGATATAATATTATCGCGTACACAATTTAATCCAATTACGCCACTACAATACAATGTCAATAATTAGCGAATTATATTTCCGCCACTTAACACAATAACACTGCAGTTAGTAAGTGATATTATTTTTTCTAACGAATTTTGTTGTTTCTACAAGAACTTCACGTTCGTGTTTACACATAACGCGAACAAAATATATAATTTATTAAGGTCTTCTTTGGCCTTCTTCTTCATGCGTAGATTCTATGTACGTAAAGTACGTACATTGTATGAGTATTATAATGTGCGTATAGTATTCTAGTAAATTTAATATTATATATAAATATACACGAGTGGTATAAGACGATAATTCAAAGGGGCAAACAACAATCGAATTCAGTGGTTTACGTGATAATGTATACATTTTTTCCGAGCCCGAAGAAAAACGTATTAGGCATTTTAGTCTGCTCACGCCCATATTATAATATCATATAGGAGATTTTATTCATAAGATTGTTTACGTCGTGAAATACTTCTCTCTCCGCATTTCTGCGCGTCTATCGGCATTTACAATCGACCCAGCGTACGTACAACCTATAGGAACATCATATTAATACTCCAGTATACAATATAATATTATGTATGTTTTCTACATTCATCAAACATTTCTGTTATGATTATACATTTATATATGTACCATGTGTAATACTATATAGGTACCTGCACATATTCCATATTATTATTATGTGCGTGCGACTGTGCGAGTATAATATATCATATTCGTCTAAATTATGCACAAAAGGAATAGATAAAAGTTAAAATACAGAGTTCATTTTTTATATTTATATAAGATAAAATTAATTTATCATAGGTACATTATAATATTATATAGGTAGTACTTTATATTGTATATTACATTATACTGTAGGTACCTGATTTTTAATTAATGCCGATAACTGATAAGAGTTTATAGGTTTTAATTGAAAACAATAATATTCAAATGTCCATATACCTAATTTGCTCTTACACTGTATTAGCGAACTAAAAACTTTGGTATTATCATATAATCTATCATTAACAAATAAATAAATCTCAAGAAAGATTGATTTGACAGTAATCTATGTACCTCATCTAAGTAAGATCGTACGAGTGGTTTTTACATGCTAAAATGTTATTATTTTATATAAAACATTTTTTATGCATGTATATTATATTTATTTACAAGATACTTGGCGTTTAAATTTTGTTCTTGTTAAATCTTCGAATAAAACACCCAATTAAATATTTTTATTATTTCAACCTCATTTTAATAACAAATGTATAATAGACGTATAATTAATTTAAATTAATTATATTATTTAATTTAATTATAATATAAGCAACAGTTAACCATTATAATTTTTGTAATATATGGCAGTTTAATAGGTTCTAATTATTTAAATGTCAATATCTAGTCGATATTTGCAAAAATCAAAATTATATATTATAATATTCATTAAACATATTCGTTTATCTAACAAAATATATTGTGTGGGCCCAATAAAAAAATTATCTAATAATTAAACTTAAAATAACTTATCTATTATTACTTATAATTCATAAATTATATATCTATGTTTATGCTACCTTTTATACATTTATATGCAAAAATATTCATTACCATAACCTTCTCATTTTGTCAATGAATTCATTTTTCTGCATTTGAAAATCCAATTCTGAAGTCAACTATCTTGCTCATAAATAATTCTTAAACCACTTTTAAAATATATTTTTACAATACTATATAATATCATCGTGTAATGAAGATAATCTATAAAATATGCATAGTAATATATTATACTGCAGGTATACTATTTCTCAAAAATCGTCCAATCAAAATATCGTTTTCAATCAGATTTCCTGTTGCCCCAAACCAAATTCGCGTTTCTTCAAATATATAATATAATACCATATACGTATACTGCAGCAGTATACACTATTACACTAATAATATACTTTTCATTTTTTCCCAATTCAGCAATATCCTCCTCTCTCACATGCCTCTGCAGTGTATGCGTGTTGGGTCGGGTTTACTTATACATAATGTATATATAGGACCCGAGTTATACATGCGAGGTTATTGGTTGTGTGTTATATAGGAACGGAAAATGTAAAGGAGGAACCTTCGTTTCACTCGGATTGTCGATTTCCTATACACTATAATATATACACTCCTCCACCCTTGTGGCATATATGAGCGCACTCGTACATAATGGTGACTGTGCGTTTTCGCCCCCTCAGCGCCGGCACCGCCACCTACGCCCGGGTGGGCTACCGTCGCGCACGCGTGACCCGTCGCCGCTGCTTCGACGGGGTCGGTGTGTGCCACGAGGCGACCGGCAGCAAGCGTCACATCAGCTCAAGGAACTCATCGTTCAACAACCTTCTGCTCGGGTAAGAATGACAAATACATTCATTACTTTAAAATATATTATTGTTATTGGCTTATTATATTACATATTATTATTTAACTCTTGTACCTAAATGATATATTTTTTATCCTGTACTTGTTCGCATTGTTTCTCATCCATATCTACGTTAAAGAATAAAGAAATTATATATTATAATATGTAGGTTACCTATAAATACAACAATACTGTATATTATATTCTGGGGTAATTAATTAGCACAATGTTTTGGAGTAGGTAATAATTTAAAATAATTTATTCGCACAAAATAAAAAAAGGTTAAAAATTATAAGGTTTTTGGAGTCAGTTTGTCAAAATTAAAAGTGATGGTTCCTTTGTTGATCGTACCTGTAACATAAAAAACAGAATATCATTTTATTTATTGCGTGTTGTATAATATGTATATTGTATAAATTTGGTGTGTTATTATTATTATTTCCGTATCAATGATCCGTGAAAACTTCCCGTCATCACCAGACAGTATAATTTCTTCATTTACTTTTCTTATACTTTTTTTCGTTTAACTCATTCGTGGAACGGATGCGCCGTATTATACAAAATAGGATATTAGTTTTTAAAATAAAAATTTGGTTCTGTTCATCGTTAACGCATATTATAAATATATATATAGTATTATCATTAATGAATTAAGTTAGGTGTAGTGGGGGAATATGGATTCATAATAATAATTGAATGAAATATTGACTGGTAAAATATGTATTTAATTATATATAACTAGGTTATTCCTTATGGAAAATATATAGATAATAGTTATATAATTTGATGTACCTATTGAATTTAGGCATATGGATGTTATAGTTATTTAATTAATGTTATATATATATAAGTATTTTAAAATGTATAATTGTGTATATAATATTATTACTATACGAATATAATATTGTAGTAACTACTTTCAGCAGGTATTATTTATTTATTATACACCTACATATGTTAATTTATTATTTTTTAATGTTAATAATGAATATAATAATATATTTTGAATTTATGAATATAAAATTAACAAAACTCTTCTTTTAAACACTTTTCGCCCCATTTTAATAATCATTAGGTATACTTGAATTTATATTTTCCAAACATATAAATTATGTATAGGTATTTAGGTATATAATATGCTATACCGCATATATCTATAATATAACTACATTAGATCAATACAATGATAATTCACACACAAAACTTAGTTAATTTACTCGATAAACTTATAGAAGGTATACACTGTGAAATCCATGTTGAAACCAACTGATAGTATAGAAATTTGTATATATTGATATTCTGAATTTTGGGTATCGCATATTATTTTACAATAAATTACAAATTATTATATTTTAAGTTGGGTTTATTAATACATTTATGCATCTATATCATTATTGATTGTGTTGAGGAATTGTTTTGAATGTTCTGTTAATCTTCGGTCACGATTAAACTTTGCCTATGGGCTATGTTATAATATTTCAGGTTTAATAAAATGCCATCAGGTATTTTTTCAAAACAAAATATTCGTTCGTCAAAATCGGTTAACATAATATAAGTTACGTTTTCTGGCATTCTATAAACTATATACCTAGTTACGTAGATAGTTGTATTGTTCCAGACATGTGTCCCATTTGAGCTCATGCGACTAATTCAGTTTCACCCGAATAACTCCAAATAACTTCTATGACTATAAAATCTACGTGGATAAATATCATCCGCGTGACATTTAGTTTGAGTCTTTACATACCTACAAAACGTATAGGTACTGTAGCAAATTTCTAACCTAAGTCAGTAGTCTTCAGTCACCGAAAAAGACTCTTGTATAATAAATTGTAAGATGAGTTTAGGTATACTAGTCCACTATAGGTGCGACCACCATCTCGTATTATAACTGCACTATGATTTATAGGTATAGGTACTCCACATTAATACACTGCACAGTATACACACGCTGCGTCTTTAAAATGTACAAAACGCTTGTAGTATTATTAACTGCGGTATCGTACAGTGCACACAATCAAGTGATGGTGCACCAATAGTGCACAATAAGTGCATGACGACCATCACTCGATGGTGCGATCCACTGATCCAAAACGATCGCGTATGATATTATTGCGCGAGTATGACATATATAATAGGTAGGTAATATGATAACAGTATTATGTGATAAGAAAACGGAAGATCGCGTTTTAATTACGACAGTAAAAATATATAGGTGCAAGGACGGGAAAACAATTCCCAAGTAGGACGCGCGCGGGCACTAAGTCGTACAGTGATCGCGCAATGACGCCGGATGAACAGCTGTTGGTGCGCGGCGGCGGCGAAGGGACGCGCGCGAAAAAAGTTGCGTTGGCCGCGACTAACTACTGTAATAATGATGTATACATACGCGCGCCGCCGCCGCCGCCGCTAATAACAATCATCTGTTGTTTGTGCGTTCCGGCGGCCACCGATCGATTATACGCGGCGGTGGCGGCTCGCGGCTGTGTAATATGCTAATGAGTGGCGTCGGCGACGACACGGGCGGGGAGACGTCATTAATCGGTGGCTGTGCGTTCTCAGTGTCAAGGTTACTATAAAATATACGCTCGCGCCGTACATTATTATACATATATGTATATTCATCGGGCATCTTGCGCATTTTATACGTGTGCTGCTTGCAGTGTGTGCGTGTGTGCGCGTGCGTAAACATTATATTATTATTATTATTATATTATTGTTCCTCCGCGCGCGCACACGTACGCACGCACAAGCGCGTGCGGGGACGAGAGGGGGTAATTTTCGCGCCCAATGGACGAGGAGCGGCCGGCGACGGGGGCGTAGTTTCATTAACCACCCCACGCGAAGGACGCGCACCGCCGTCGCCGCCACCGCCGCCGCCACCACCGCCACCGCCATATTATCATTACGCGTGACTTATAGTTTTTCTCTCTTTTCGTTTCCCCGAGAGTTTATTTTTTATTTTTAATGCGTTTCTTCTTCTTTATAATACGCGCGATGCGTTGCCCCACCGACCCACTTACGATTCATCGCCGCCGTCGCCGTCATTAACGCGCGCCACCCCGCTACGGCTGCAGTCTTGAACGCGGCAATGAAAATCGCGTTTTCTTCTCAGTCGTTCCGAAATAGTGCGTCAATCGATGAGGTCTGCAGTGTGCAGTAAAATAATGTATAAATACGTAAACGCGACACACGCTCAAAGAATTAAAATGCATTTACAACTCATACCTACCTATATATAGATTTATAAGTTATTAATTATCTATGCATAAATTGCTGTGCTTATATTTCCGTAAGTACAAGAAAGTTTCTGTTTGTGTGATTATTGCAATATCAAACGTAATATAGGTAAATTTTTTTTTTTTGTTTTCACTTATGCACGCATTTTGTCATATAAACTAACGCCTGATATACATATTTTATACTGTAGGTATACATATTTATTTATACGCGATGTTGAGCATTACATAATATCAATAATATCAAGGTAAATTGTACAGATGAGAAATCTTTAATAATGTCTAAGAAATAATAATTATTTAATTACAATAATGTGTAGCATGGATTTTTTTAGAGGGTGTTTTAATTTTTTATTCATTTATAACTTGTGCGGATCTGCACGCTCACCACCGTAGTCAACAATCTTCATATTTTAATAATATCAAATATTAAATAAACCTCATGAAACCACGTGACAATAAATATTTTCAATTTCGTATAAATCTGAAGCATAATATGTAATGAGTATATTTTTTACATAAATACGGCCAGGGGATGTTTCAACAACCAAAATCCCCTTATCCTCATAAACAACACTATATTATGTAAACGCCACTGACACTAATCGTGTTACAACGTCAGATACTATAACGTTTAAAAAAAATTCATATTAATTACATGCACATAGCCACATAGGTATAGATTATATATAATATACCTACTGTAGGACGTATAATAGATGCCTTATGTTATTCGTAATCGCATAATGTTAATTTTATCAATACTAAATTTGAACGAAACGTGTTATATTGGTATAAATAATATGGCACACTAAAATTGTCTCCCGGTCTGACCCTCGAATTGCCTCCACATTTTAAAACATTCATTCACTAGAATAACCTCCCCCCACATTAAGTAGCTGAACCTATACTCTTTAGAATTTAAATTGCCTCCGCGATTAATACACATAATAAATCTACAGTATGAAAATTATTTTACTTAAAATATTTATTTCATTATCAAAAAAGAAACCTCGTTATCAACATTTATTTTATTATTCATATTATGAATAAAAACTAAATGTAAAGATATTATATATTATATATTATATTTATATTATATTATATTATATATTTTTGGGTGAACTCTAGAATAATTGCTAGTTATTGTTCTTAAAAGTAGTATAAATACTGTCAATAATTAAAATTAATAATAAATAATCAAAAACTGTTTAATTTAATTGCTAATATATAAATAAAAAAGATTTTTTTGATTGACATTTTTCATCGGGTATCTAGTTATAGTTTACTTTATAGTTATTTATCGTCCAGTTTCTATTTTAAACGGCAGTACATATTTACATTATGCACCTAATTTAAATTTTCTGACTTAATACAACCATTAGGGCCTATATGTATACTGTATAGTGTATAATATGTCATGCATATTGCACATAGATATTAAGCAACTACATTTAGTAAATCTAAATACCTATTCCTAGTCTACCTAATTCGTATTTTATTTAAACTGTAAATGCATTTTAAAATAAAATATATTATTGCTCATTTCAGTACATAATATATTAATATTTAAATATTAAATAGTATACAAACATTATAGATATTAGATACACATTATACCTATTGGGCATTCGCTATTAATGTATAAAACCTATGATTTATGCCCATATACCATGATATTTATAATATTATTTCGACCAATATAAACTAATATATCATCTATATATAGTTAATAGATATTAGATACATAAAATATATTATATATACGTTATACGTGATAAACTTGTTGATACATTAATAGAATAAGTAATCTATTTATTGTAATCACTTATAATAAGTAAAACCTTATATTATATGAACATCCATCATATCATACAATTTGTAATATGTACAATGTATATTATGTAATACATACCATATAATTTTAAAATATATATAAGATGGTATCTTTATTCTTCAATTGTATATAACTAGATACATTTGTTAATATTTATATTTGTATATACAATAACTAGCTGAATAACTAAGATAGTTTTTATAAATTAATTTGATTTTTTATGCAAACTTAAATAACAAAAAAAATGTAGGTACAATAAGGCCAATATAATTTTAGAAAAAATTTAAATATATTTATTATTTTCCATTGGTAGTCATATTTAGAGAAAAAAAATTTATTTTTCTGTTTTGCAAATCCTATACCTGCAGAGTTTTTTTCTTTTTATATTTATTGAACGTCAGTCCGTGGGGACACGTTCGAAGAAGGGGTGGAAAAAGAAGCGTTTTGCCTGTCGGAAAATACTCTCAATATATATTCGTGCACATACGTCTAAAAAAAAAAGAAGGGAATATGTGGAAAAAGGGTCGAGGGAGACGTATACACTTTTTCCCTCATCGTCGTAACTCCCTCCACCATTCTAAGCAAGTTGGCAGAATAATCAATATGAAGAAAAACTGATATTATTTCCGGTACGTATGGGGGTGCGGTAGTCGCTCGCAAACATTTGGACTGTATAACATGACAGTCCACCCCCAGCATTCTATTTTTTATATTATTATTTTGGGGGTGAGCGGCCATTTTGTGTGAGGGACTCTCTTAGTACTTGCCTACGAACAACAGGAGTTTCTATCTATAATATTTTACAATTTAAAAAGACCCAATGATTTCGAAATAAGATTATCAAAGGATTTTGTCTTGTTTTCGGGTGACACGGACGTAAGTCCGGTAATTCCAAACACCAATAACTCGCAGATACACAGGAAATTACTTTTTCCCGTGTTCGTCAGTATAGTCCCCTCCGTTAATATAACGTCAAATTGGATACGAAATAACATACATTTATATATAAACAGTACCAAATAATCCCTAGCATCAAGATTGCAACATATATTGTTTTAACATCCTATTATACTGATGTTTGTGAGGATCGGAAATCACAATAAACAAAAATGTAAGCTTTAGAATTATACAACAATGTGAATGATAATCGTCTTTAATATTATTAATTGTACATAGGTACATACATTGTCTATATAATGTATTCAAGAGTTTCTAACCTCTGAGGCTTTAAATTATTATAAATAAATAAAGACAATTAAATTGTATTAACATTATAAATTGTATATAATATACATAATGTTTACGTAGGTACCTTTTATATGGTAAATATTATATATCATTCTTATAGAATCTTGTCATTTTATTTTTTTCATATAAGTCATACTACTAATGTTTGTCTCTGAAAAATTCGATTTCAACTGAATACAAATATGGGAATTTTTCAATGAATATCAAATAAGTTTCATAAATATTTATTTTATCACACAAAAAAACAAACTTGTCATGTGTGTATAATAACTAATAAGTAATAACAAAATAATCACAAACGTATATATTAAATTATAAATACATATATAATATATATTTGTATCTATACATATGCAAATAGTATTATGAAATACCTAATAAATACTTTTTCCGTTTAATTCATACATATTTTTATAGTAAAATTATATTTTCTAAGTTATTTTGGTTAGTTATATTATGTATATTTTGACGTATCGACACAGAATTTATTTACGAATTTATAATTAAATGTAAATTGAAAATTACCATTATAACAGTAATCTAAATATTACAAATGCTGTATTAAATAACTAAATATTATATTCAATTAGTTGTAATAATTATTATTCTTATATAGTACCAAAGCCTAGTCGAAATTATAAGAAATGCACTTCTGAACAATTAAATAGAACTCATAGAAAAAGTTTATTTTCACATCGTATTTTCATAATATTACACAATATAAGTACAGGAACCAAAGCTTATTGATTTTATATTTAACAAGTACACATCATCATTGTATAATTAAAAAATGAATACCATCTATTCTTTAAATAATCAATTATATTTTATTTGATCTTTTAATGACATAAAATATATTTTAATTTTCAAGAAAACGGTTGTTCAGAAATTTAAAATTATGACTAATACTTTTGTTTTAACTTTTAGAATATTGTTGTTTACGATACTCAATAAAATGAAAATATAATACTTTGGTGTACAGATATTATTCTAAAAAACATTTATGCGTATCAACGACATCGTATTTCTTTAATCTTTGTATTTTATAACGATACTGCCTTTAAAACTTTATGTTGACTATAAAGCTATTATTTATAGTTATAGACATAAAATATACGATGTGGAAAAAAGTAATATACTACTCAACGCGCGATTTATATAATTATTTTTTCGTCATATAACATGTTTAGGTGCCTATGTTATAAATCAATTTTTGCACTTAATATTTGAATATAGTTAATCACTCTTTTATTGTAATAAGTGCTATTTGTACCTACATTATAGTTATAAATATTTTTGTTCGTTAAATAGTAGATGGAAACTTTTAAGTTATTCTATAAGTTTTAAAACTATTACCATGTTTAAAATACCAAGTAATGTAATCATTTATAAATTATTTTACTTTTAAGAGTACAACTGTGGATAACATTTTTGATTTTAGAGCGTATAAGATTTGAGATTGATTTAAAATAATTGAAATAATTAGTATAAAACTTTAAACAAATATAATTCCTATGGTATTAAAATTGTTTAAATTACTGCAATTGGTAATACATCGTTTATGCGGTTTATGAAATTAGATTCTATATTTTAATGTCCAATTTGTATATCAGAAAGGAAGAACTAAAACATTATAACTTACTATAAGTACTAAGTTGTATTTGTTATTTTACTCATAGACCGATGTTTATAAAAATTATAATTATTAAAAATAATCTTGTCGGTTAACATATTTAAACATGCAAGTCTTTCAACATTCAAATCAACGAATGATATATTTATAGTTTAACAAGATTAAGGTGAAATAAAATAAAAATAATATTTAGTAAAATGATGGCCAACAATAAATGATGAGTTAAAACGTAGCTGTTATTACATAAATATTTAGTGGGTACCTATATCATAAAGTATCTATTTTCTGGTAATAGATATACTTAACTGCTTAAGCATATCATACATAAGCGGTAATTCATTTTTAATACAATGATATTATTGAATATAATATATATTATTTATATTTACAAGCATTTTAAGTTAAAAAATTAACATTGTTCTTAAAATACATTTAGTTTTACAAAAAAAATGTCTTAAAAATAATACATTGAACTCTATTTAATAAGCCAGTTAACAGCTCTTTAATAATGACTCACCAGAAAATATTGTATTCCAATTGAAATCCTCGTAATGCTATCATAAATATCTCGTGGACTTATCTCACTAACAAAACTATTTATTTAATATAGGTATATAATTATATGAATATTGACTAAGATGCATATAATGTCTATTATTTCAGGAAAAATAGATTGCTGATATGCGGAGTGATGTATGCATCGGCTGGTGACGATCGCGGCCAAATGATCCAGTCGTACTGCATATGTTATCTTCCAAAGACCCGACCGGTAATGTGGCAGTGCAGAGGAAAGGGTTATGAACTATTGTAATATTTTTAATGTATGTATAGGAGGAGAGAGGAAAAAAACGAGAAGTGAAAGGGTTACACACGTTGGTTCAGCTGTACCCCGGCACATCAACGCACTGAGGTAAGTGGGTAATATTTAAAAAAAAAACGGTTCGTTTTATAAATTAGCATTTTTCTACGTACATTGTCTACGTACCCGGAGCCTGTTCTTAAATTACCATTTTTACCCATACACCCGGCTCATTATAATCCCCGGATCCCTTTCATTAAACACTCCACGCATCATACAACTATACGAGCAATGCTTCAACGGAATTAGCTCGGTAGCAGACAAATCGAGTGTCACTTACAATAATATCCGCTGCAGTATCTGGCAAATTATTACGAAATATTCAAAGCGCTTAGACAGACCCTAAAAAACAAATCTTGTTATATAACATATTATTATTATTTATTTTATAGGTATATAATAATAATAATGTAAAGCTCTGTATATGATATGATTATTTCATATTTTTTGTTCTTTTTATGCGTATATAATTATATATATTTATGTACAGCGTATAGCAACATAGCCATATATAGGTAACAAGTTACTCTTTTCAGGCTTTAACGTAGAATTTCAATATAAAATAATATTTAATCATAATATCATCGAAAAAAACATCGTCTTCAGTCTCGTATTGTTTATTAGTAATTATTCAATTACATAACTATGTATTATACCATTATATTGTATTGATAGCACGTATATTTTTGTTGCGGGTAAACATGTCGTGCCCGGACGTGTACAGATGCTAAAGAGGTCCTGCTGAGAGGGTTATCATGGTTCAGTAGCGATTAAAAAATAACTAAAAGGAAAAAAAACAAACCCCTGTCATTTCCATTGTTCCACCGCGAGCTTGACATCCGACGCATCCTATGACAGTAAAGACAAACCGCGCCCTTTCAAATAATTTCAAATGTTTTGCCAAGCACGATTATAAAGCTGCAGTTTAATATCATGCGTATATGATTAATGAACGATTGTTTCGGTTATTAGACATATTTCTACGTTCTACCTTACATTATATCTCTGTCCCAACCAGAAAATATTAATGTTAGGTGATCATTTTCCTCAGAATTTGACCCTTTCTGATTGAGCCCGGTGGAAGTCTATTAATAATCCTATTTTTATAATGATAATTTATCTCAATCTATAAATCAAAAAATATATATAATATATAATACTATAATAGACTGAAAGGACGTTAAAATGATCAATAGCTTTGTGTATTTAAACCTGAAAAAACCGATACGATTTTACATTTTAAGAAAGAACAGCAACATTACAAACTGTATCCATACATACATATTATTGACATAACATATTTTGTGAAAGAACGAATTTTTTTTAATTTAATACTTAAGATAAATACTTTCGTGGATTCCCTGCAATTATAATGATTATATTTATACTACATATTTAATAGTGCTTGGCAATATAGACGTTGCGCAATGTGTATGGCATGAAAACAAAATTTGGAGGGTGTTGGCACTGTCGTCATTGTCATCGTAAGAACAATATAACTTATTCTTGGGGCGTAGAGTAAAATTGGCGGTATACGTTGCGTTGGAAGGCCTTGTTCGGAATACGCTCATTTGCATGCAATTACGGTTTCCGGAGGAGGTATATACATAATACATATACATTTATGAAGTTAAGGAGGTCACGAGGTTTCCGGAGGGAGTCGATAATTTAATTACAAGAATCGCAAACCACCTGCTGACGTAATTTTACGAGTCTTGTCGATTTTTTAAGTCTCTTTAATTTTCGGTGTTACGTATAATTGTGTATATTTTGTATAGTGTATATAAAAATGCAACGTATAATAATATATAATAATATAATGTGCGCATACAGCTGGTTCGTCCTTTACAAGGGGATATGGTTTGATTCTGTTTATATAGAAATAAAATATAAAACAATCACTTATTAACTACCTATAATAATATATCTTGACGTGCACACGCATATAATATAATAAATAATATGTATAATGTATGATATACATTTTTATTTTTTTACGCATATAACGAATCGATAAAGCTGAAGGAGGTTGAACTTTGCTAAACCACCTAACCCCCCCTAAATTCACCCCTTTCTCTGGCTTTGCTGTTCGTTTGGTAATACGCTCTCTTTGGACAGTCACATACGTATATGTGCAGTCGACATTCGATTTGCTTGCCTGGGTTTTTTGCTTCGCCCTTTTTTTTCTTATCGAATTATCTCGGCGTCTTGGATTTGATTTTTGAATTTCACTGAAATTCCTTTTCCCCGTCGCCCTCACTTTATCAGATATATATATAACATAATATATATGTATACATACGAACGCTCACGTATATATCCCGTTCCATTTGGAAGAAACGTATGACGTATGCGAAAAGTGTACACAACCACTCGAGTCAAATATAAAATGTATAATGTACACACGCTCGAGCGTCTTCCGAACACCCGCTCGCCGTGCTCCCGAGCACACGGTAGTAATACGGTTTGGAATACTCCCATATATAAATATATATTTTTATATGTATTTTTCTCTCTTTTTTTTTTATTTGTTCGAATCCCTGGCTGAAATCTTCTCCATACATCACCCTATTTGAATAGCACACTTCTCTTTTGCGTGTGTGTAAATATGCACACATACATGTATTACGAATTTTCATATTATTATAATAAAAATACCATTGCCGTGTACTCTTGGAAAAAAAATATATAAAACACTTTTTCTCAGGTCCCCGACAACTATGCACCAATTGTATCAAATACACGAGAATATTTTGCCATTATTTTCTTCTTTTGTTAGTGCGGTGACCCACTCCATCCTCCGCAATAATAACAATGGCCGACATTATTGGCTAATTTGTGCATACATTTCACTGCACTCGAATCTTTTTTCTATGTACGTGCGTAGAAAGAGGAGGTACAATAAAATCACTCTGATGTATACGAACAAGGCCTAAGATAGTTCCAAACACTTGCATATTATTATATAATTTATTACAGTGAAATTTTTACTTAGAGTTTATTGGTTTTAAATAAATTCATTATGACTATTGACACATACAAATAGGGTTAGATAAAATTGCCTAGCTACCTCTTATTTCATAAAAGTGCTGTTATTAAAAATCATGGATCATCATCAGATATTTATTTAACTGTTTGAACCTTAATCTACAATATAATATCTTAAAAACAGATAAAATATAATTCTAACTACCTACATAAGTATATCAAATTAAAAGTTCTAAATTTTACAAATGATTTATGATGTAAGCATATAATATTCATAAGTCATAAGTGGTCAAATATAGTTAAAAAAAATTATATATTGTTGTTTTAATTACTTCTAATTTCTAAATAAGTACACGCATACACCGAAATTTAACAACTGCGAAACATTAATTAATAATATGTCAGCAATGTTTTATTAATCACACGACATAGACTATTTAGTACGATTTAATATTTAACAGAATTTAGATTTTTTTAAATGTTTAATGAATTAACACATCTAGAAATATTTACCTATGGATATTCTGAGTAATAAGGCTGATGGAATTAAATTTTAGGAAAATTAAAATCAACTTATATGGGTCAGGAAACGACGTGATTTCGGTACACTACTGTTTTATTTTTCCTTTACTTACTCGTTCGAGTTTTCCTGTCCCTAAAAGCCCTTTCGTTACACTTGTGCCCCTGGGAAAACGCTATTTTTCTAAATCTCCCCTTCCTACATATTTGCCATTGCATGCTCTTCGTTGAGCAATGTTCACTAACCACTGGCAGCGACAGGTCGTCTTTTTTCCCTCTTCTACTCTTTTCGTATCTTTCCCGTCTTCCTGCGTACCTTCAATCCGTCGCTTTCCTTCCACGAAATCAATCAACTAAGGATATACGTTCTACTGGCATGGTGAGGAAAAGGGTGGTGTGCACTTACCCCATTCGTATACAGGGACGCCCGCACACGCACACATATTACATATTGTCGGCCATTGCATGTATGTATACACCCTCCCGCGCTATTTTCCTCAAACGACCCTGGAACTGTTGCCTTGGTAACAGACACATAGTATTTCAACTCTCTTATTCATTTTCCTCAACACAAGTACACACATATGGATTTCTTCTGGTTATATTCGTGTATGCAACATTTTAATATTTTTCGAGAAAAACGAAAAACACAACTAAAATCTGCACGTATTCTTATTCTGGCTTCAAAAATTTGTCGGGCAGGTCAAGAGCAGACATTTGGGTCATGGCCAAGAGAAAAAATAATAATAAGGGTGAATGAAAACAGATGAGAGAAAGTTTTTAAATAAAAAAAAGCGTGCATATACACACCCACACATAGTGCTTTATTATTCGCCCTCGTTTTTAATGGTTCCGGAAGAGACAAGGTGGAGCGGGTATGAGTGAGAGAAAGAAAGGGAAGCAAACAAAGTTAATTGAACTCCATATACCCGGATGTGCAAGGACGGATTGTGTGTGAGGGGGGTATGTATTTCGTGAATGAGGGAGAATTTCGCGCGCAAGTCAAGTCATTAACATGCCTGCCGGGCCTACCCCTCTACTCGCCAGAGCGCAATCCACGTTTACGTTAAATAAACTCATTCATCTTTTGCCCTGCTTCCCTTACCACCACAAATGCCACCTTCTCTCTTGCACTGCATTTTGTTTACAAGCGTGTGTAAAATCCTTCGGGTTAATGCCCCAACGTCGACCTCCTTTTCCTCTCCAAACCATTATTTATGTTTTTCATAAACGCGTGCTTTAGCAATCAGTTGAACATTAATTTAACCCAATTTTTTTTTTCGAGACATCATTGTTTATAATATAATATTATTATATTATCATCTTTTCCCGTTTTTTCTAACAAATATCTATACAAAATTTATTATTATAATTATTTTAAATCAAATAAGTACATTAATTAATTTGCACTTCAATAGAAATTCAATAAAAAAAATAAGCTCAAAAAACTTCGTAGAAATTGCCACACAAATCTAGATTCGAAGTCATTATAAATTCACCTATATGCTGCATCAAAATAGTTTGCATAATAATTTGTGATTGAATTACTCTACGTGAATTGTGTGACGTATTTATACTAAACACCTGGACAGAAATGGTTTTGAAATAAGTGTCAAATTCGTTAGTCACATACATATATTACAAATCAATTCATTCAATACTTTTAGTGTTGTTTCTTAACGGGGTAGTGGTTTAAATATTATTGAATGTAACTGAACAAAAAATACATACTATATGTTTGGAATTTCCATTTCCTGTACCTAAGCAATTTACCAGTCAAAATCGTTAGTAAGAACAAACATATCATTTTTGTTTGCAATATTTTAAAATATTTCAAAATATTCTATTATTTATTTTATTCTTTAGGTATACTTTTAGGTAGCTATAATTGAAAAACTGTCTTTTTATAAATCACATAAAAGATGATACTTTTGATATAACTTTAATATTGTCTTGGAATCCAATGTCATCTCCATAAACATATACTATAATGTATTTTTGATGATTATAAGTAGGATCTATGTGAATAAAAAAATATATTTACTAACTTATTCTCGTTTGTTATTTTTTTGCGAAATGACCTATCATAAACACGTGCTAAACAGTCTTTCGAAATTCCTTTTATATAATTTTAGCAAAACCAATGCACTTGGTTCAAATTATTTTTTTGTTTCCGACAAATTCGATTGAGTATACACGTGTCTACCTGTCATTGATGTCCTACTCGAACACTGTGTACACCCGGATGTATAAAAAATTACCCTTAGTCCCTACGATGACAATGACATCCGCGATTCCCCTTTTATAACCCGGGACCGGTTTCCCGTCAATTGATTTCAACCCGACACACCAATAAGTCCATCGATTTCACACGTACTCTACTGCTCTAGCATCCGAAATAAATCACGAATCCCATAACCCTCGATCTCTTTGACTGTAAGTGCGCATGAAAACCTCGGATGTTTATGTATATGCACTGTAGTTTTTACTGGATGGCACTTTTTCAATAACTCGTTTTATTTGCGTCACGCTTAGAATGTTTGATTTCCAACAATATTTTACCACAAATTGAACGTAATTCAGACGACCAGTTTTTACCAACCAGTTCTTATATCTACCAATAAACTATAAAATTAAATATAAATTCAAAATTGTAACTACGCTATAGTGAACAACCGGTCGTCTTAACTCGTATTTTGAATACTTAAGATACCTATTAATGCATATTTTATCTCATAATACTTTTGGGACAAAAACACCATCATTACCTATTTTATCTCACTATTTACGGTCTAGTAATATTTTATAGGTACATGACAGAAATAATTAAATATCTGTAAATGTGTTGTCTGTTTAACCATGTTTTTTAACCACATATCATAATATATATTTTACATGATACAAAATATAAATATGTTTTACTTAGATTATTTAAAATATTTTTTTTTTCAGCGGGTAATATTATATAAATTATGAAACCAAAAGAATAAGTTGCGATGTAAAGTACATAATATTTCATGTGAACCCCAATTCAAGTTTACATTGAAATTGTCTGCATCGAGTTTAATTGAACATTTGCAACATTTGAACATGATATCCATTTTCATATACTTGGACGGGGTTCTCCGAGTAACGAAATCGTATACCGACTCGAAACTGTTCTATATTTTCGAATAACAAACACTTTTTTTTCTACAACGTTAGGTACTAACAAACACGCCGTAAATCGATTTTTGTATCCCTTTTGTATACCTGCAAAGGGTTCTTTTTTGTCGGCCGGTGGGAACGCATTGCCTTATATGCAGATTGCAGATGCATACTACCCTTCCGTAAACCCTTCCGAGAATACATAAATTATATTTCACGCATGGATTAAAAAATTCAAAAAAATAATAATAACAATCGTGTAGAAGACGCAAAAATATTTCGCGAAATATAAATTATTGTCCATTAAAAAAAGGGTGCCTTTTTATACACAGCTAGTAAGCACATACGCTTTACGCTCCGCCTATCCTCTATGCCCGCATATTATAATGAACACCCTTTTCACTTATTTACATATAGGCTGCAATCAATTTTTTTCGCAGAGTATTAAATGCCATTTTAACGGATTAACGGTCGCTAAAACGAATAATTTTAGTTCTAATACCGACGATATGAATCAGCTATTAGAGTTACCCGTTCTCGTAATTTAATATTTAGGATATTGTCTGCATGATTTACCGTTTTTACAGCATCATACTTCACCGCTGTTAATGGTAGTTGTACAATTTGTATAAGTTTCTTTTCGTTTAAATAATAATTTACAGTAAAATCATTTTATGATTTTATTGATTTGTATCAACAATTTTCTGGCAACGGTTCAGTCATTCGGTTCGGGAGTTTCATTTTTATATCAAATATGTAATTGTTTTCTGTTCAACGCAATAATAATAAATATGACAAGCTTGTAATACCTATTATTCTACCAATCATATACATGTCACCAACAAGAAACGTTATGCGATAATGTTGCTACGTCGCATTAGTTTAAGCCACGGTATGTACTCGTATATTATATACGTAATATCGATGTAAAAAAATATAAAAGTATATTCCGCGTTATACGACCAATAAAAAACAACTATGTTGTATGAGAGAAAGGGGAAAATGTTCATCTCTACTTCCCTTCCATTGTATAACTGGAAATTCTATTTTCCTCTCAAAGGGATTTTCGTCCACCGAGATCAAACGGCATATCTTTTGTAAGATACACGAGAATATACGACCGACAAGAAAATGGAATTGAGCAGGGGGACGCGACAAGAAGAAAGAGGAAAACCCTTTGCAACTTTCCCCACATATACATCCCTTCCACCGCATTTATTTAATATATACGCATTACGCCACAGCGAGAAGTTTGTGTATTTTTCGTGTGTGTGTGCACTGTGCACATTGAATCAATACTTTCACACGTGAGAGGTAAAAGGGTTAGGTTGTAGTGGCAAACACACGGTGGGGCTAAAGGAGAGAATAATAATATCCGTGAGCTATACAATTACAGGTGCATCGTATGATGTGACTAGTACTGACTACAATCAGGTGCAATTAATTTCGACTCGTAGTTAATTTAGTGCAGTAATAAAAACTACAATATAGATATAAGATAAAATCGAAAAACATCATATAAAAATATTGTATAATACGGAATTATTTAAGTATAGATACTATAATACTGTATAATTATATAAAACCATAGACCTAGATTAATTGATTCCAATACTCCTCTAAACAGTTAGAAACCAATCCGACGTATAATAGGAATATACAAATTATGTGAAGCAATTATATAGGTATATATACCTAATAAACATCAATTATTTCTTTTGTTGCTAAAATATCTACAAATCTTCACAGTATACTTAATATTTATAATATAGAATAATAATAGTCACTAATATAGCTAGTTATACAAATTGAGTCACCGTCGATCGTTATAAACTTAATAAATACCTACACTATGAAAAAATAATTTCTTAATTTGTGAATTTTGTATACTTTTCAATAACATACGTTAAATATTATATATTATAAATATTTCTAGGTTTAAAAATAAAACTTTCATTATGTGTTTTATCAAACGTGTGTATATTATTTTATATCCTACACTTATTCAAAAACAATTTTGAGAAATCTTTCTATTCATAATTTTGTTGGCCTAAGCATTATTTATTCTTCATTTATTTCTTCAAATATAAAATATGCGATACTTATATACTTATATAATATATAATAAATTGAATAAGTACATTTTTTGTCATTTTTATTAATTTTTACAAAATTTACATATGACTTTCAAAAATATCTACCCCAACCACGTTTACATTTTCGGACTAAATTATACATATAATTTAGATACCTTAAGTTGTAAACGTATTGGTTTATAATTTTAGGTGTATAATTTTAGCTTTTATGATCTACTGAAGTTAGTTGTGTTTAGCAACCTATAGAACTGTTTTATTTAATATAACCGTGGTACGCTTTATTTCTCTATGTGTTAATTATTTTAAGTTTACACATTACACTATTTCTAAACACTTTTTCCAAACAAATTTATTTTCTCTTCGTCACTTTGATCTCTAATACCTAGTCGTTTAATTCACTCGCCATCGCTTCACATACACATATAAATCTTCAACGCTGTAACCAAATTTTAGTGATTGCTTCAGAAAATATCGACAACCCAGAGACCCGGCGGTGTAAGTTATATTATAATAATAATGGCGTCGCATATTAACCATATACATATAGGTGTGTGCGCATTTATATATATATATATATATATATATATAATATATACGTACTTACGTATAATATACAGGGTACAGGCGGTGTATGGCGTGTGTAAAGAACGTTTTTGCTTCGGCAACGTAATTTTGTGGTGCGGTAAAGCGGAAAAATAATAATATATACAATAAAAATAATACTTGGATGTGGCAGCAGTGGGTGGAGGGTAGAGAGATATAGGGAAAATATAGTGCGAGGAAAGAATGGAAAAGCCTAGACACAACGGCTCGTGTAGTTGTGTCACACGTGTTCATGACAGCTCACTTTCTACCCTGCACCACGTCTTTCCACACCAGAGTTTTTTTATTTTGATGTACACACAGTTGCACGACACGGTACAATATTTTATGGAATTCTTGAACGATTTTGGACGAAGGGGTTGGTTGGGGTGCGTATGTAATATATATATATATTATACCACGTGTATAAGTATATATATATACATATATTATATAGTAATATTATTATACCAAGTCAGCCTTAATGCTCTCCTCCCGACCGTCACCCTTCGTCACCCATCATTCATTCCCTCCTCCCATTCGTTTTCGTTCCTCAGAAAAACGAAAATACAGTGGAAATTCGTATACGTTTTATATTATATCCGACAAAGGTTAAAAGGGGTTTTTTCAGCTTTTTCGAGAAAGTGAGTAGAAGTTAACGGGCGTGTTCTATCGCTAGAATCCATTTTGTCGTTGAACGATGTTGCGACAAAAATGCTCCAGCAAGATAAAATTTGTTCAAATAGATTACTTCATTTGATATTAGATTTGTTTTTTATCTGATATTTTATTGCAAAAAAAATAATTTTACAATATTTGGTAGTGTTGTAATTAAAAACCTAATAAATACTCTAAACAATAATCTATATTGCAGTAATTTGTAATTGTTTGTATTTGTTTAAAATTACTATAGTTTAAGCATTAAATCGAATAGTTTACCAGCATAATTTTACAAAATCACATAATAAATATAAAATGTTAATGTTTAACATAATGATTTTTATGATATGTACTTTATATAGTTATACCTATTAGAACATTAAGTAGGAACATATCATGTTCACAATTATATACTAGAATAACAAAATATATTATAATTTATCAACTTACATTTACTCGGATATCATAAGTTATAATATTCTTTCCTAAATGGTAAGAAAAACATATTTCAAAATTAATATTTGAAAATTGAAAAATATATTTATCTCTAGGTACCTATTAAATACGATTTAATTTAATGTTTCTCCTCTTGTGATGTGTTCCCTTGCCACTGGCTAAAAAAATGTCTCTAAGATTTGTATTTATTACTATATAAAAGCGGTACGACGTATAAAAAAACATGGACATTCCATTTTAACTTTTGTCATGTTATAAAATATTTCTTCATAAAGATAAAGATAATTTTAATTTATCACAATAAGTTAATGAGTATACACATCGGGAAATCGGCTGAAATAATTTCTAAAACTAGAAAATTGTGAACACATGTTATTGAATCGTCAGTTTACTAACCTCAGTTTATCAGGATTTATACAGACAGATCGTGCTATATTAATTGTGGTAACTGTGGTATGTGATATGTGCGTGATGTACTTCACATAATAATATGTATTTTATTCAGAACAAATATATATTCGATTCATTTTAGTACGACCAATTATATTATTATATTTCACCGTTCGTATATGAACGTGTGTTTACGTTGCATTTCACTCTATATACTTCTCAATTCTCTCTCTCTCTCTCTCTCTCTCTCTCTCTGCCTGTCTGTGTCTTCCTCTCTTTTTCTTTTCTCTCTCTCTCTCTCTCTGTCTCTCTCTCTATCTATGTCTATCTCTCTGTGTATTATATGATATATATGTGTGTATGTGTGCATACATAATATATCTCTATATATCGTTTAATAAAATTCCGTATGTGCGACATGTTCTGAGCGCAAGTGCAAAATGAAAATAATATTCCGTCCACGGTCCCGTGTTCGACAGCAGTTACGCACCGCCACCCTATAGTCGTTTTTTTTATTATTATTATATATACAACACGCAGCGGCACGAAAAAATAAAATCGTGTATAAGAAGAACGTCGGAAATAGTAGGGTTACGCCGGGAGTGGCGGAGGTGGTGCGCATAGAATAGGACGCGAGGAAGCGTACATATATAGTAGTGCGGCGGCGGTAGGAAAAACGCGTCCTTTTTATGTTATGCCGAGTACGGGACCGGAATAAAATGAAAAAGCGAACTTGCAATAATATAAAAAAAAAACTCTGAGGTAACACACACACACACACACACACACACATACACATGTGGTTCGTCTTGCTCGCGGGCGAGAGCGGTGAAGATGGCGAGAGGAAAGGGTATACAGCAGCAGTAGAGGAAAAAGATAGGTTATCGTGAGAGAGAAGCTTTTCGTCTTGCACACACTTGCACACGTGTCCTATATACACAACTACACGAGGGAATAGAGAGAGGCTGACAGAGTGATGGAGAACGGTAAGGGGATACAGTATAGAGAAAGAGAAAAATGTAACTTGCACGTAGGTGTATATAGATATATATATGTATATGTATACATATACATCGTATACTTATAATATATACGTATACTGCTCGTGTCTATAAATAAAAGAAAAGGAGACGCGGTAGAGGAAGAGACGAAAAAAATGAGGGAATTTGAGAACATATATGGAACTACAAACGCGCGCGCGCGCTTGCCCGTCCACCCGACCTGCAGCAACTGCTCTCCTCCGTCCGCCCGTTTGCCACCGAACCCATGAAAAAAGGGGGTTTTTACGACCGTTCTCTTTTCTATATCTGCGAAAACATGCAGAAAATCTACCCTCTATCGCTTACCCACTTATGTGTCTCGCTCGTACGTCAATATAAAGAGGAAAATGTATATCCGTATACATATTATATACACACACTATTACACATATATGTATATTGTACATATATATATATATGTTTAGGCACACAGGCATATATACGCGTCCTCTGAGTGCATATAATATATCCTCTGTGCACGAGCGTGGGTATCACATTTTTATGCTAAAAAATAGAAAGGAAAATATGAAACACAAAAAAAAAATAATAATAATCATAACCCTTTTATGGAAAATATTATCAAATTGGCAATATAACTCTACTCGGCGGCAGCGTTTTAAATAAAAAATCACTGTTCTGTATACTAATATAAATAAAAAAAGGCCGCTGCCTCTATATAAAGGCGTATATATATTATTATCTTACGTACATAATTTAGTTGCTAACTGCAGTTCAGCAGTTATATCAAAATATATTTCGTATAATATTATGTACAATATACGTATGCATATATATATTAATATTATCGTCTCGATGGAAACGTTTTAGAAAATTAAAAAAAAACCAACTAATGCTATTTTTGTCTTTTTGCCTCAAATAAGTTTTAAAACGCATTTATACAAATTGCTCTTTAAACGGTACTTCCAGGTTTTATTTTAAAATGCCTTCTCGTTAAAAAAAAACTTAGTTTTGTATTCTTACATACTATATTTTTAACTTAAGCTACTTTTTCAATTACAATTGTACAGTTAAGTTATTTTCAACAAATTATACCCAACTATGAGTTATATGATTTACATGTCAAGAGTTAAAAACATTTTATACTACATTCAAGTATAATTTTCGCCACAAATTCTTTTTTTTCTCGACGTTTCTGCAACATTACATAAACGTTTTAAATTATATTTAATAAATTTATGTAATGTATGTATAGTATACATATTAAACAACACCTATTTAATAAATGTGACGTATAATATATTATAAGTAAATATGACTATCGTTGTTAAACGTGTTAAACAATCGATCAAAGATAATTTGGCAAAACGCGAAAACAGAATTCAAAGTGCCGGAAATGCAGAGAACGGAATATTATATTTTAGTTCGTTTAAGGGGTGAATGGCGCGTAATTCATTAGATTTCTCATTTTCTAACAAATTAACTTCTCCTTTGATCGCTGTGGTGACGGCAAGGTGTGTGCAGCGACTGCGGTAACGATAAGGACCGTAAAGACATTATTATAACCGCCGTTTAACGACGGTGCCTCTAAATAATAAACAACAAACGCAGGGGAATTAAACATTTGTCAAGAACGTGTGTTTCGCATATTATTACGTATTACCCCGTGTGTATATTATGTATATAAATATTCTATATTTTATGTGTACGTATAATTTTTGTTTTATTTGCCGTCTACAAGGCCAATGGGTTAAATGGACCATGTTTTTTCGGTTAAAAAAAATGGCAATAATAACGACCTTGCAGAGAGTCAAAACCCCTCGAAAAATCTGCATTTCAGCGAGCATTGTATACTATACGCATGTATGTAATGTTTACGGTAATTCTATTATGTAATACTGGCCAAGCGTGATGATGGTTGCCAATTCGGTTTTGCGATTTTTAAATAATGTGAACGGCGCCACCTCTACCCCTTACACCACATAACGCAGCACTCGCCATACAGACCTGCAACACAATATTTTATATATTCGTGTCAAAAAAAAACAACCCATCTGCGTTAGATATGCATATATGACTCCTCTCGGCGCGCATAAGTTTACAGCTCCGATAAGCGAACAAAAACGAAAAGTTTTTCAAAAGACGCCTTCGCGATAAGGAGTCACAAGTTTTTGTGCTTTGAAATAGCGCCAAAAAAAACAACTTGATTACCTTCGTGAAAATATCGTTTAATGGGTCAAGTTGACTAGGTTTCGACGTTTGAGTGGTGTAATAAATCGTCTGGTTTCGTATCTACTTATATAGTGTATAGGTATAACTTGATAAAATAGATAAAATTATATTAAATTATTATCATGACAAGTCTTTTTCAAATAGCTTTTGGAATCACTTAAACATTAATTAAACAAAGGAAAGTTACTAAAAAAATACATATCCGTGTATCCGCAAAAATTGGCTATACACTGTATAACTCAGTTACCTACATTACTCAGTACCCTATACCTATATATTTTACCTATCTGTCTGAGATTGATGATCCAATAGTCTAGTTGTATTGGGTACTGATTAACATGGATAATTTAGTTATACAGTGTATCTTGTTTTCGCAAACATAGGTATAATATATAATACATTAATACAGGAGTAGGTTTTTTTGAAATATCGTACTCAGTGAAATATGTATGGATACATTTATCTAAAATTAAAAAATTATCTAATTGCAAAAGAAATAATCTATATTGGCGTTCAAGGGACCAGGAATAATAGTTCTTAACTCATATTTCGATTGAATTTTTCAGTTTTTAAATCTATTTGCAATACTTTTATTATAAATAACGACTAAACTTAGATTATCAGTTTCTTCTGTGATTACGTAGATACGATAATACCTCTATAATACTTATGTAACGATAAAGAACACGTAGGCAACGTTATCAAAAATCTTCGTAACACATTAAGCTTTCATTTTACGCTTATGTATGCCATAAAATGTGATATTTTGTATAATACTTTCCGCTTTTCAAGCTAAATCAATAAAATAACGTTGTTATTTTTATAGCACTGTAGTAATACATATTTTAACAATGTCTATAATGGTATACATAGCTTGCTCAAAACATATAAGTGATAAGCCGCGTTGATCAAATTCAATTAGTATCAAATTCGGATAAGTATTTCACTTTTTCCAAAAATTCTTCTAAAAAATAATGTACGTTATTCACCTTAAAAAAAATAATAATATTGTACTTTAATTTTTATCGCAACTATAATATTTATTTTATATAACATTTCATTCTTGGAGGCCTATATAATAATATTAGGTACACAATATGTACATTATAATATGGTTCTTTAAAACCGTTGTCGAGTGGGCCATTTTCCGTTTCGGAAGAAAGTAAATCTTCCCTACTAAATATAGAATGCGGTAGTTCACATGCAAATGCACATCCGGTTATTAATCGACGAGGTGAGGTTGGGGAAGACACTGCAGGTGTTTGATGACGAAGCCCAAACGGTCTCTCTAGAGAACCCTTTCTTGTTATTTACGCGCTGGGCAGATGGTGACGAGCATTATAGAAAATAAAGAAGATAATTACAATCTACTACCGCTGCTCGTTTAACATTTTTTTATTTTTATTTTCTTCTTTTGAAACCCCAAAGACCTTTTATTATCTATTTATATTTTTGTCTGTTGTTTTTTTTTTCACTGAATAATAAATAATAATAAACAGATCCAGTATATATTATAATTTATAATCCGATGGGCGTATAACAAAAACAAAAAAACTAGTCTTTTTTTTGTTATTAACTATTTATTATTATGTCTATACGTGTAGATTACAAAAAGACAAAATAATAAATAGATATGCATAACATTTACTAAAAACGAGTTCATTTGTAATCAAAAATTAGTGACATACGATTCTAGATTTTGTTAAAAATGAATGTTTACTTAGATATTTAAATATTTTCATAGTGTCCTGTTTTTGTTGTTCATCCCCATTCTCTAGAAAAATACTGACAATTTAGAGAAACGGCAGCATTTATCTGTACGCTGGGCTCATCAAACATGTTGAGCTGTCTCACTATAGTTTACTACCATGATTAGTGTTTATTGAAGATACAAAGATACAAAGTGACTTGTGTAAAATTAACCTAATTTATGATTAATATAATTATTAGTTAGATACATCATTAATTCCAAATAGTTAATTTTTCATATACATATTTTATTTGCTTACTATGATAGATAATATACACATTATTTAATATACATAATATGCGCATCATAATATAATAATTATTGCCATGGTAACCATCAATGTTTTTTTTAAATCATATCGTACCACTAACGACTAGAGTTCCAAAACATCATGACAATAACACATTTCAATGTGCATTCATTTATCATCCGGTTTACATTTAATACGTTTTTACACGCTTGTGCAAAAATTAATGGACGGTAAAATAAACATTTCAATTTGGTGAACAATATATAATCACTTAAAATCGTCATCGCTCAATGTAATTACGTTTTGCGTTTGGCACACACAACTCATACGAACAGGGCAAGAATATTTAGTATTTACACTAAACTTATAATTTATAAAATTATACGAAGGTATCTCGTTCATCTATTTATTATTATTGATGATATTTGTAATATAAAGAATATAACTTAATAGGTTTATTCAATTAATTTACTTACTGCATTCAAAATTTAAAATACACTTTTTACATTGAATAAAACTGGATAACTGCTACATTATAATAATAATCAATGTAACACATACATTATTTTTAAATAATACTTATGGCTATTATGTACTTTCTCGTCTTACCAATATTGTAAATAATCATAGACCATATAATAATATATACAATATCTATATTGTCTTAAATCTCCATATCATAATTCTAATTTTCGCTCATAAATGTATAAATAATTTTTTCCTTCTTGAATATTTTGTATTATGATTTATATATTGAATTATCTGATATACATATTATATTTTAAATTTCAGATTAATAACATTTAAATTAAGAAACAAAAAGAAAAAAACCATTTTGGGCTTTGAAGTTATTGGTTTACATCAACATTTTTTGGTAAGCATAATCATCTATTTTATTTCATGCGAAGTATACAAACTACACTAACAATAGAAATGACAATATTTATAATTCATAAATAACATTATAATAACATAAAATAGTATAGTGTATATAAAGTTAATTAGGTGTAACTACTGAAACCGCCGTAGTAGTTTTGTATCAAAACGCATGCATTTAAATATACCAACCTACCTAGTACCTATAAAAGCTTATTTTGTCAGTATATCTTTAAATTGCAATTGTAAATTTGTACAATTAGAATGTACATAATATAGTACATCGCATCATGTGACGTATAATTAACGACGTGATAATTAGCATTAGGCTTCTGTTTTCTGGATAAAAAAACCGATTAGTACCTACTACAGCTAGTAATACATTTGTGATACATTGTTCGTGCGTATACAATACGAGTTGACATTGCATCATAACATTTATAACACTAAATATGTAATGGTACACAGTAGACAATTCGATCATTTATACGACCATGATACGTATATTATGCCTCCTACTCTCAGCCCCTAAACATATATATATATGTTATACTATTATACATATTTCACAATGATCTTTTCAGACTTTAGACGCGTATTTATCTTGGTCCATATAATGTTAATATGTATACCTAATGTTAATGTTATATACGTATTTATTCCTAGACATGAAATTAACCGGACCTAAACGAGTTCAATCGTTCAAATTTCAAAATTAATAAATTAAGCTCATATTTAGTTTAAATCAATAGATCAGTAGAATCAAATAAATTTTAACTTAATTGTTGAAGTTAATTTTGCTTCCCAAAAAAATGTTTTATTTTGCTATTAACTATAATAATGATTATAAATTAGTTAAAATTTTAACGGAGTTCATACACAAAAATAAATTTTAAAAAACACACATCATGTTAGTTTTTTAAATAAACTTTCCAAAGTCTGATAGTATAGCTTATTTATACCAACTGGCAACTGCACCACGTTTGAAAACCTATTGCTGGTACCTATGCGAGTGGCTATAATTCGACTGTGCGAGCTTAAAATGTAACTTTTAGTTTTTATCCGTGCATACATTTTTGAATAAATCATAAACGCATATTGTATATAACTAATGCCGAAAAAAAATCCGTCTTTCAAAATTATTACGTATATCTACGACGACGGAGAAAGCAGGAGAGTGTGCACTGTGCATTATATTTTTATAATAATAATAATATATAATATATACCAGGAAAATAGGCGCACGCCATTGTCAAAGTTTACGACCGTTCGTACACCCCAGCATTCAATTTTCCCAAGCTCAAAGCGCGTACGTTCATGCGTGTGTATGTGTGTATTTGTGTGTGTGTCGCCTACTAACGATGGACGCGCGACAATGTTGTACTCTAACGAACCTGCAGCAGCAGCCGAGGGATACGAATATATAATATATATAAAAAAAAATAAAATTCGCGACTAGAGGGAAATGCCGTGACGAGAATAATATGTCGTTTCCCTCGTTATTTTCCATTCGAAAAGCATCATACATAATACATATATATGTACACACACTGCACACACACACACACACACGTATACGTACGACGGTATAACAATATTAACAATAATAATAATAATAAAATACCTTGCACACATATACGATATACACGCAAGTATATTATAGTAAGTTGTATTATTATACTACGACGACGACGATCGATTGTGTCAGAAATCTTCTCATATACGATGATATTATTATATGATACATAATATCATATAAGTACATATATATGCATATTGTTACCGGGTACATTACGGCGTTTACTCGTGACAAGGCGATCGTTTTTAATCGCATTTATAAAGTACCTATATAGTATATATAGTTATGTCGTCATGTAGTTACGACTCGTTGCTGAGGACGTAAAATGTTCGGTTCATTTATAGGTCGGATTCCGATATTTTTCGTGTAATATATACAATATTATACACTAGCTATTAGTCCCCATACCTTACTCGTACCATAATACCTGCAGTACGTATCTATTTATCGTATACTGTATACTCAGTCGTCTACACACGACTCCTATAGTCCTATCGTAAAGTAGAGTGATTACCTACTGTCCGACTTTTTTATTTATGTTGATTAAATGTATTTTTCTCGATCAAAAATTATATAAATTTAATGCATGGTTGCTCATTAGTTTATCCTACAGCAATTATAAAAATGCTAAAAGTAGGTATATAACCACTTTGCAAAAAACCTCCATCAGAGTTGACGATCAGAGCATTTTTTCTACTAGAAAACACATAAACAAAAAAAACACACATCACTGTAAAATCAATACATTCATCGTTACACTCAAAATCTAATATCAAAAATACACTGTTATTAATCGAGTGAATTCTGAAGGAGTAACTTTATTGCAGGTATTCTATATTGTGGGTAAAGTATATTGCGTGGTATATTTTGTGTGATGATAAGTTTTTATTAAAACTGCACACGCACGATATCGACCAATGGACAGACGTCCCCAAAATATAATTTAATATCGATTCGGTCTACCGGACCTCGTCCAAAATGGCCAACCCTCTTCGACAATCGCCCTACACAATATACGCTCATTGAACTGCTGCTATATTATGTATAATACATACGATAAACCCACGAAACGCTAAAAAAAACTGGGAATACACAATGGATATATTATAAGAGAAAAAAGGAATATTATAATAGAACAAGTAAAAACGATCGTCGTCAGCAGTAAATGATTGTTACCAAGAAACGAAAAAAATTCAATATTATATAGGTATTATTATACACGCGTGTGCGAGATCATATAAGTCAGTGATTTGGTGTCGTAGGTAAACGTGATTTTTCACATCAGCCTGGAAATAACATTGTATTAACTATTAAATCTCCTAAATATAATTCGTTTTATATAATATATATTGTAATATTATACATTTATACATAGGTAGATAACTTGCGCGCAACGTTCTTTTTGATAAGAATGTAATATTATATTCCCAATTGTAAAAAAACACGTGTTCTTAAAAAAAATTAAAAAAATACTTACTCTTTGTAACGGTCGATTTCGTAAAAAAAAACTCGTTTGTACACGTACGAGCGTACATGTTTATGTAAATCACTCTTTCGATAGATGCATATTATCATATTATTAATATTACGTGTCAATATATAACATGCTTACCCGCGTTAAAACCGTAATCAAAGAGTCTTTGATCGCGATTACAACATTATTTATCTAAATCGTAGTATTTTATTGTGATTTGTGACCACGTCGTGTTTTAAATAACTATTTTTTTTAAGTGACGATGGTGGAAAATAATTTGTACAGCATTTCACTTTTTTTTTGTAGGGAACTAAGATATACATTAGATATTTAGATTCTCGTAATTAATTCGTGGTACGAGCTTCGAGCTAAGTAAAACTACGCCGACAATACGTTATATGTACTTATAGTTGTAATAAATAAATGGCGTCAACAAAGAGAAAATCTCTAATATTTCTTCAAACGATATCTATAAATTAGATTCTTGAGTTCCTCTTTACGAATATTTTATACTGTCTATACGACGAAATTGAAGCATATAAAATATTTCTGAGATATTATGCAATATACTAAGTAGGTACTTACTAAAACATTACAATTTGTTGTTGGAAATAATCGATTATATTAGTAAATTTATAAATAAATAAATCGAGATGGGTACGATATACAATAATATTATAATAACTGACAGTCAAAACAACCGAAATTTGTTTTTGAACTAATATTACTTATGAGTTATTAGGAATCATACAATTTGATATTGATTGTTTTTTTGTCTTATCTTAACATTTATTCTTGTCATAAACCGTCAATAATACGACCCGTAAACTGTGTGGTCATTATAGATAAAATATTTATCTTATTTCATCAAAAGTAAACGTTATTAGGTACATCTAAATGGTCAATATAAGGACGTTATAACGGCCGATAAAACTTAGGATATATATTGTGTAACTAATGGCCGTTGTCGCCGATGTTTTGTTTTAAATCAATAAAAAAATTATATAAATATATTGTGTAACATAGGAGTTTTGCAGGGACCTTTACTTTATGTCATTAAACCCAGTATTTATTTATTCTTCGAGAAGATAATGGGCCCCATTGAACATGTCACTACAACCAGTGTCATTATAAATGATTTCTACAGTATTATAATTCCTATTGACTATTTTATCTATTTATTTATTTATTGTTAAACTTGTTTGATGTACTCAAACGGACAACTACAATTCTTTAGCGATTATTTAACGTCGTCCTCGTTTAATGTTTAAATATATAGGTAGTGGTATTCTTTCAAAGTATATAAATATTCTTGAACAAAAATAAAACACTTTAGACTTAAAGTTAGGAACATTGCACCACAACGGCTGCTGACTTGGTTTATTATTTATAAATTGGTTTATATATTTCTCGCGTGGAAATAATATATATGTGCATAAAAATATATTTAAGCACGTTAAACAGTGAAAACTTTTATTGTCAGTATTTTTTCTGGACGTTTTTATACGGTGGTTTTGCAACGCACGCGTCTCGTGTACACTTTATGTCTAAGTACATTATACACGAATTCTAGCAAAAAGACTCTTAGTGGTCGTGGAAAGGATGACTACGGTCTACGGTGAGCAGTGGTAGTAGGTATATATAGTATATACGCATATTTCAAAGGTATATTATACAGAATAATAACATGACATTTAAATAATATAATATAAGACAACCGTAATATTTCTGACATGATATATATTATATATTATACTCGGTAGACCGCATAAATATATATATATAATGTGAATGGGTATCTGGTTACTATATGCGCGCGTAATATACATGTATGAACATAGAGTGTAAGTGTACCACATATACCACGCATATAATATGTATAGTGTATACCTGTAACCGGTGACGTTTCCCCGCAGGAAACCTTTTTCGAATATTATATAATAAAAATAACTGAGTGAACGATCACGTGACAGTGTCAAAGTATACATCCGAGTGTCTATATATTTAAACTATATAAATGGAAACATCCCTCGAGGAGAGTATACTATACAGTATATAAAATATATATATGAGGTATAATAGGTATATAATATAATACAACCATACATGTAATAGATATTAAGATATAATATGTATACGAATGTAAGACACGTTGACTGTAAACGTGCGAGTATATTATTATGTTTGTAAATCGCTAAACGGTGCGTTAGCAAAAAAAGTGGCTACCTATATATTATATAGTATATTATACTATATATACTACATTATATATAGAAATATATACAATACACGTATATTATATTATGTTATTCGCACAATCGCACGTGAATCTTACAATTAAAATACGCGAGACCCGTCGTTTCCAGAGACGATACAGCTGTTATATAACTATCCATTTTTCTTCGATAACACTGCACTCGTGTACGTTAAAAAAACGATTTTTGAAGAAAAAACATATTACATATTACTATTATTATGTAAAATGATTATGTGTTCAAGTATATACTGTAGCTACATGATAAAATAATTAAAACAGAAAAAATCTTTTGCACAAGGACACCGGTGAGGTGAATAGAAATTAAACAGTATTTCATTTTTTTTTTTTCGAAATATAATATTTTTTTTGTGATCACAGCGGCGCTCACGTCATAACCCTTTCCCCGCGGGCCGGCTGATCGGTTTTTTTCTCACCCCTGCAGTATATACGATGATTTGTGTGCGTGTAAGTGTGTGTGTGTGTGTGTGCGTGCATGCCATCTGCATAAAAACGTGTATATTTATACGTATAATATTATATATACGCATATCGCGGGGTGGTTCCTTAACGATGTTCCTTTTATGCGGCCAGACGGACCAAACAGACAGCCCATTAATTCTGACTCGGATGCCCCACACACGTTTGTGTGTGCGTGTGTATGTGTGTTGTGTATAGGTATATTATATAAATTCATATAACAATATAACGGTTAAAAAAAATTATGTATACCCAACACCTTGTTTTCACGTTAAATGACTATTCACGCCTACCGCGACCTAGTGTTTATTATTATTATTATTATTATTAGGTCTCTTTTGATGCGCGCGCTAGTGTGTGTGTGTGTGTGTGTTTGGCCTAGAACAATTTTTTTTAACCGTATCATTATTGTGTTTTATTACGTGCGTAGTCTGTCGAAACCTGCAGCATACACAATATAATCAAACCCTTTTTACAGGCGAGTATCTCTCTCTCTTTCTCTCTCTCCCGCGCTCTTTTAAAGTATGTATGTATTATAACAATAACAATAATAATGATGATGATAATAACGATTGGCGATAACGTGTTGTGCAATGTTCGTAGACATAATACGTTTATATAGTTCATATAATATAGTACATTGTACAGTGTAGTTAATAATATATTTTATTTTAAATTTGGACGTCTATAGTGCAATCTACCTGTCGGCTAGTCCGGCGCTACAGGTATATTTCATCATCATTAGGTGCCAACTGCCTATATCCTGTACAAAGACGATTCAGCTTGCACTCGTCTTATTATATTGAGTTATTATTGTACGACTTAAAAGTGTTTTAAAAATATAGAGAGAGGGCTCGATGGGCTACGAGCGAGTGAGTGAGTACAATATATAGATATGACGAGATAGCAATCGTATACAATATTGTATAAATCCGCTTTTGTACTTAGTAGGTATATACAGTGTTGGGTAAATTACTTTTAAAAAATAATAAAATTACGTTACTCGTTACTTCAAATATTTTTATTTAAATTACATCTGCGTTACCTAAAATTATTTTTATCACGTTACATTTCTTTTTCATTAATAAAGTGATGCGTTACAAATAACGTTACTTTTTTTTATCATTTTTTTTTTAACCATATTCAATTCATATGATTCAATTATTATACATATATATTTTACAATCATAGACCTAGTGATAATAGACCTATATTAGTATTATGTACAAATGTACAATCATCTCACCTATATGGCTATATAGTCATAAGTCATAAATCATAATTATTTTTTATTACATTTTTTTTTAAACCGAAATCTTTTCTTTCTGCTAATAAAATGATAACATTTATTCCTGAAATTTTTAGTAATATTGTTAACTATTATCGGAATCAAAAATAAATATAATTGATTTTTAATTTTTCTGGGATATCCTATACCTGTAATATATTCAAAACTATTATTTTAATAATGTGGAAAATAACGCGTTATTAGTGCGTTACTTCATAGAAATTACTTTTCAAAAGTGATTTTGTTACAATCGCGTTACTTTAAGTAAAATGTAATAAAATTACTGCTGCGTTACTGAAAAAGTAATTGCGTTACAGTAATTTGTAATTCGCGTTGCGTTACTACCCAACACCGGGTATATATTATAATATTACAGAAATATGTGTCATGTCGAAATGAAAACAGTATAAATATTTATCAGTGGTTAAATGTTTTAATTGTACTTCGTTTTATAACGTTATATATTATATAATAGGTACTGCACATACATTTTGTCCGTAATCCATTTATTGTAATACACTATAATAGTGTACGTATCCAATATGATTAATAAGATAGGTCTATATGTATACGAATATAATATGATACACGTGAAATTATTTCACCCCATCGATTCCTGCAGCAACGGGATGAAATACGCGTCCTCCTATGTGCATACTATGCAGGCTATCATGTCTTGTTGCAGACGTTATCTCTTAACACTCGAAACACATCATCGCGCGTCATATACATACATACGCGATGCGTTCGAGTACATTATTCACATGCACGTATAACGATCATATTTGGTCGTTGACCTACTATATATTGTACAATCGTGTACACAATATGTAAGCTATATAGCAGAGGTAACCCTTTTCAGTAGTTATAGCTGGATGTATATGGACGATGTGTATAACGCAGTATTATAATTAGCTACATATTGAATCCCTGGGGTAGAGTTGGCGGTGTACACGATGCATGTGTATATATATAGGAAATAGGTACACGCGTATGTGTATAGGAGGAGAATGCCTCGCGGTACATATATTATAATGTGCACGAACGATGGGCAGGTGAGACGACGGAATGAATTATCGCGGCAGAGAGGGTTTTCAAAAACGACGCACGTGGGGCTGAATTTTATGAAACGCGTTTTCTTCGATTTTTTTATTTTGCTCTCCGGATACTGTTACAAGAGGCATGTATACATTTATAATAGCATTCCAAATAATGCGTTTATCCGTATTTATTGCATATTATATATATATATATATAGGTATATATTATTATATAATATTATAATAATAACATGTTATATTGTACATGTACGAATCGTATAGGCGCATGCGTCTTATATGTATACAAGTGCACAACATACAAAAATATTATATATTTTACACTTTCTGCAGAGACGTCCTCGTGAGATTGATTCGCGATCGGGCTATACTTTTTAAAATTATCATCTAACATAATATCCGCTTTGCTATATTATTATGAGTGCCACGCGAATCGTATAAAGTCGTGTGTAGAGTTTTCGTACGAGTTCCGTGTACCTATATATGTTACCATGGAAGTAGCTATGTATACTATGTATATGTACCGCTGTCGGGTATATAAACATAATATAACATAATATTATATTATACGCGCGTGTATAGGACATTGTCGTGGTGACATTTGTGGGCGGTGTTTATAATTTTTTTTATTTTTCGTAGTTTGTACACACTATGTATAATATTATATGGTATAAAAAATAGTGCGTGCCACGCGCGTTGACCAAAATTACGGCCGAGGCTTTATAAATATATAATAATAGTAATAATAATACACGTATTATTATACCTATATCAGCTCGTGTAAAATGCCCACAATGTAATTATGTATTATTACGAACGTATTATTCCGTTAGCCCCCACATTTATACCTATATTCTCAGACACACGCACGATGTATATAGATACAATACATAGGTGTGTGTTTGTGTGTGGGTGGATGGGTGTGACGCGTGTGCACAATTATTGACAGGTCCCTGTCAGCTCAATCCATTAGTCTTCGCTCGCGCACACCATCGCATACACCGCGTATAAATTGTATTAACTTTCCATTCGAGCAAACGCAATCCCATTAATGTCGTCGTACTTTTGACGCACCACCGCCGCGATGTGGCTAAAAATACTATCGTAAATAATAATAATAATATGTATATGCCTGTTCGTAGGTATGTGTGCCTGTTTTACCCGATGTCGATATACAGATTGCACTATTTCACAATTTATAGGTAGGTACATTGTATACTATATACTCATAACATACGGTGTATTCCCATAGTATAGGGTTTACTTTTCCGGTGCCCGACTTATCACTATATACAGGAATGCTTCACGTCTACCAGCATCCCACCATTCCTTGACAAAAATGTGACCGTGTTGCAAAAATAATTTTATAACTTTTTTTTTCACGTGTTCCATTGACGTGACAAGTCAATGGACAGATAATAAAAATAAATAACTATAGGTGTAAAACAAAACAAAAAAAGAGCAATATTTGGTTGTTGTACCTAAATCATGTATAGAATAAATAGAATTGTTATCAACTGAAATTATAACATTTATTGTTCCTTCAGATTAACTATAAAATAGTCAGTTTCTTCTGAGTTACTTAGTATATACCTACCTATAATCTGTTTAATCGCATGTATAGTCGCCGTTCACACCACACCGTTTATATTAATTTATGATAATTATAAATTATGTTTAAAAATATATTTTTTTATATTAATAATAATGTAATTATTTCGTACTTGGTCGATAAATTCCATTTGTTAGTTATAGCTAGATAACAATCGTGATTTCACCTTACAGTGAATTAATTATGAATGTTTTTTAAACAGTCTATCAATTTATGTGTAAGAGTTCAAATAACATAAGTGTTAACAGTTTTTATTATAGATTGTAAAAAAAAAAACGAAGTACAAAATAAATAACGAGTGTCGAGTAACAATCCAACCACCAACCGTATATTGGTGTTAATACACGAAATAATATTTAAATATTTTGTTTATACAGTTTATACAGAGTGATATATTTAAGTGTCTACAGTTCTATAGGTGCTCGTTATTTAAAAAAGTTTTACATTTTTTTTATCATTGCAAAACAACATTTATGAAAAAGTTTAAGTTAAAACACTTAAAAATTATAACAATAAACATGTAGTTTTGCAATCAAATTATATAGAAACATATTTTATAGAAGTTAAAACTTTTCAAATAATTATAATGAGTGTAGATTCTTAAATGGATCAGCTTGTAATGCTTGTATAATATAATATTAGAGATTAAGTTTTCGTATGCATTTATTATTTTTATATTCAAATGCAATCGTTTTAAGTATACCCTTCAAATGATTAAATTTGTTTCATCGCCGACATTATTTTATAATGGATACATGTATTACCCTAATCGATTTATTGTTATCGAATATCGAGTATATAATATGTATAATAACATATCGATGGTCATAATATCTTTTGGCGATTAGCAAACCTACCCACTAAATATGAATAATTGGTAGTAATTATTTTCAACTATATAATAGCACGCTGTATACCCAACTAAGTATATGATAAACCATTGCACTATTGCAATATTTTTTAAAAGCATACAGTAATAATATTATTTCCGCTGTTCCAATAAAGTTATACACTTATATATGTAGATAGGTATACATATCATTATTATTATTATTGTATCACAGAACACTGTCATAACAAAAATACTAAAAATTTGAATCTTTATCAATATGTATTATTGTTTTTCATTTATTAACAGGCTTGGTGCCAAATTCCCAATCGAATAGCATGTAGTACAACACATCTTAACACGATTTTTATTTAAATGTTATAATATTATGCACAATATTCATTCAAATTTTTCATTAAAATAATAATATAATATCCTAACCGAAAATATTATCTTACAACCATGCGTAGTTACCCAAATACCTATATAATGTTATTAGATACATCGAAACATTTGAAACTAAAAAGAAATAACTTAATAGTTAATAATAATTTATTATACCTTACAGGCAGTTACAGCTGGTATCTTCATACTATAACTTATATGTATATCATGTAATACAATTTATATTATTATTATTTAAACTATGCCCTGTGAAATAAGTACATATTATTATATAATATATTAATATACCATTATTCACGTTTTAAAAGATAAATTTATTATTACACTTATGCAGTTCCCAGTCGAATACACAACGACATCTGTCGGTCGGTTTACATAACTAAACGTGCGAGTGGGGTACTCGTTTTTTATTTTCTGGTACATATTCCGTAAATTATTTTACTTTACATAACAACAATGAATATTCTATTGTACGGCGGAATCCGTGATTTCACTTAATACTTTAATATAATGCACTGACTAGTTTTAAAAACCAATCTGTCGTCACGGCCGTCAATAATATGATCAATCAAAATGGCTAGACAGTTGTAGACGCCCACTGATCGGGTACCTACTATACTTATGCAGTACACGGTGTGTAGTTTTTTGTAAGTAATTTGTTTAATTGTGTTGTAGGTACTGAAATATTTTGAGAAACGAATTATAAAAGAATTTTATGATTTCTGTAAATATTTCGGTTATTTTCAATGGATTTCGGTTTGAACTGAACTGCGAAAAAACCTACAAAAATATAGGTATGTTTTATTGATTCGAATCCATGCCTTATCTTATCGTACGTGTCTAACGATTCATCTACACGCATCAATTCGGCTGCGTTAACGAGCAGATTGTCACCTGTTGACCTAGTTGAACGGGTGTTTTTCTTGTTTTGGCTGGTTTTAATTGTCGAACGCATTATATAATCGCGTTTCACCATCAACTCACTATAACCAAAAACTGTCGATTCACAACTCCCTAAGTTTTAGCAAGTTTAAAAATAATAAAATAAATACACACAACGTATCATATACTGTAGAAATATTGTAATCCTTTGTTTTTTTGTATATAAGTTTAGAATGTGAGAAAAATCTATAAAAAGTTAATTACAAATATTTACAAATATTTTCAATATATCGTTAACTTTTTGAGTTTCGTCGTAAAAGTTCTTGGTATATATGATTTTAAACTTTATGTACCAAGAATTAATAAATTAAATCTATTAAAGAAATAAACCAACCACCGTTCGGCAATTATAGTTTGATCCGATCAGAAAATTATCTGTGTTTGTAAATGGGCTTTTTAGGACAGTTTGATTTTTTCGCGAGTTTTTCGTATATAATATGTCGTAAATTAAAAATACTCATAACTAACTTTAAAACTGAATCATCGTAAAAAAACCTCACACAAACACAGGTAATGTCCTCACCGTCCAGTTACATAATAAGTCAATTCACTCTAATTTTAAAACTAATGAAGCTTCATTTGTTGTGTTACGCACTTGTAAGACGGAGACAACAAATGTCTGGGTAGCGTCCTCTTAAATAATAATAATATTCCAAACCCTACACATTATAATATACCTACCTACATGTATAAATTGTATATATTAGTCCCTTTTGTAATTTGTTCGATTTGTCACAAATACTGTATCAAAATCAACGTGATATTGATAATAAATATATAATATAGGTAATACAGTGTACCTACACAGTATTTCAACATGATTATATTATATTTTTACATCCATTTTATAAATATTAAATTGTACCTAATATACACTAAACAGTCATTAACCATCACTTATGAAATTCAAGTACCTACCCACCTAAATTTAACAATGTTTATTCGTTTCAGGTGTACTTTATGACTTACCTATGCGTCAACGTAGATACCTATACAATTTTTCAAGACTTGAGCATTTTTTTACTCAAAAATCAATTAGAAAGACAAAATCGTTTATACTCGCCTGGCATGGTGTTCTTACATAGATACTCGAATCTGATATTACTCGGCTGTCGACAAGTATTATTGCGCTCAATGTAAGTTTAGTATTTTTTTTAAATATTTATTATTTATTTTATTAAGCTTTAAGTGCATATTTAAAACTGCACCATAGCCTAGATTATAGCGTATAGGAAAAGTTGGTTATGTAATATGAATATTTGTACCTACACACTTTAAACGTATGGCTCGCCAAGATTTTCACATAATATTATGCCGAATATTACATATTTACATGCACTCATCCCTATGCTTTTGTTGTATGTAAACATAGCTTGAGTCCAAGTGATGCTCAGGTAAAATATGAGTGGGTGGGTGTTGGTAGAAGAATAATAGGACATTTTATAGGTTGGTATTACAGTATTATAGGGGTCTTGGGTCTCTACATCGTGGCATCGTGAAATGTGCACGTAATCTAATAAATAATAATCATAGTTTGAAATATCAATATGTATTTAAATACTTGATTTGACTAAGCTAATATTAGGAGTTGTGACTTGTGGTTACATTGTTCATAGTTCATAATATTGTCTATATATCTGTAGCTTCTGACGAGAGTAGTTTTGTGGATTGTTCCGTATGTACCTATGAATTATATTAATAGATAAGTACCTCTATTACATTGCATTCATAAACATAGGTTATAAAACCTTGATTAAAGTAAAATTTAAGCAAAAATTGGTTAGTTGGCTTAGACAGCTTAATATTCATAGGCACAGCGAAGTATTTAATAATAATAATAGGCAATAGATATGGATTGCTACTCAGAGGACAAAATAGAATCATGAATTTTATCTTATGAATTAATTGTTATTCAAAACTATTTAAATGTATTTATCATAATATTAGTATAATAGTATGAAATAAAAACATTGATACGTTAAGTCAACAAGTATGTATACAACTGTATTTCAGTATTTGTTTTGGGCTTTAAGCTATTTCCTCATTAATTATTGTATTGCTAGGATTGCTATTGGATTTTTTTATAATCTAATATAATGTACTTAATATTTTGCCTCCCACCCCGCAAATTTTCCACAGACTAAAAATACTAATAGCCGCACACACCAATGTAATAATATTGTTATAATAACGTGGTGGGACGTACACGACGCGCCATCTAGCGGTCGTGGCAACGCAGGACGCGAACGCCATCTGCACTCGCGGCGGCAGTAGCGATGTCAACGCCGCCTGTACGCTGATCCAATCCATGGCTGCTACGACATCTACAGCCACAGATGGCGGCACCGGTAACACCGGCCGCGGTGGCCGAAGCTACGACTGCGCACTAGGCAGCGGAAGGCGTGTCGAACCGAGGCCGTCCGGCCAATGGAACGCGCGCAAGCGCCCGTACCGCCGCCGACGGTGGTGCCGCGCGCCCGACGACGAGACGACCGCGGACACCGTGCCGAGTGCCGACACTCTCTTCGCGAGCTCTCGGCCGGCAACACGCTCGACGGACCGCGCACGCGCGCCGACACTCGCTGCCGGCCATCGGCCACGGTCACTCCGTCGGCGCCCTCCCCACACGCGCGCGCACGCACACGGGTCCCGTTCACACCCGCGGCCGTTTCTGTCAACTCAGAGAACATTCCAATTTTTTTTTTCATACCCCGTTCTTTCACCGCTCGCTCACACAGTCACTCATTCCATCTCTCTCGCTCCCCGTTCCGCCCGTAACACTCTCATCACTCGAACACGCGCCGCCTCTCCCGCAACACACGTATTAATATTATATGTTTCGGATCACTTCGTTCATTTTTTTCTATTTTCTCCAAATCGAAATTTTTTCTGTGGTCTCCATCTCGACACGAGACTTCCCGCGTTCCTATAATATATGTAACCGATTTTTTATTTTATTTCTCCGCCATTGCCGCCGCCTTCGCCGCACACTAAGGTCAGTATGTCATCATATTATTAAATACATATTACATATATATTATTATTTTATAGGTTTATATAATACACACAATATAATTGCCCAATAATTGGTCAGAATTTTATCCATTTCAATCGTTTGGTATCGTTCAGTTCGATAAATTGTTGTAAATCTCTGTCTCGAAATCGAATATAATTACCTGTATAACGTTTTTGAGTTTATTATTATTATTTTTTTTTCGATTCTGTTCTGTAATGCTCAACGATTATATTGTCGCTGCAATTATTTGTGTACCCATACATAATAATAATATATATACACTGATGATCACTATTGCCGGTGCCTATATTGTGTTTAGTAGATCATAATTAAGTCTCGCAGGTGTTTTTTCGACGTGTCAGACACTATATTTTAATATTAATGTCACGCTAACGTTGCGGTTTCATGCCATAAAACATATTTTTATTTACTTGTAATTTTTTAGGACTAATTAAAACCGTTAATTCGCTATCTATTCGTTAATATCTCGGTTTTGATAAAATAATATTAATTAACACAAAAATTGTAATGTAGGTAGGCACTAAAAAATTTTATAACTAATTTAAAATATCAATAAAAAATGTTTAAGTTCTTTTAAAGAACTTGAACAATTTGTAAAATATTATCCGATCATATCGAATAAAAATCAATTATCTATACCTTTATTATAGTAAGAACTATAGTTATCATATTAATATTATATTATACCTATTGTTTATTTAGTATTTAACAATTTTAGGTGCTATCGTTATTATTTATTTTTTTGTTTTTAATAAAGGAATTAAATAGGTACACTTTTTATAAATTAAAAATAAAATAATGGTAGGTACATCGATGAAATAATGTTTTTTTTAATTTTTCAATGACGTTTGATTTAAGTAAATAATTTATACAAGTACATAATTATAGTAAATTTAATTATTTCATCTACTTATCTAGAAATGTTGTTAGGCAATAATTTAATAAAAAAAAAATAATAAACTTGATAAAATAATTAATATAATCCGGTACCTTGAGATAACTAATATTTTATCGTTATTTCAAAACTATATTATATCTTTTATTATATGTACACCTACCTACCATTGAGTAATTTTTTTTAAACAGTTTAAAAAAAACTTATACCTAACACACAATTGTATAATGCATATTTTGTTATGGCAGATATATTATAATATACCTAAATATTATATAATACTTTAGTGACCACTCAATAATTCATAAATTATACGTTATTATTATAGTTTTTTTAATTGACCAACGGTCAGTACCTAAATTTTAGTTTAATGATTTTGAGTTTGAAAGTATTGTTTATTACACTCCACGCTCCACGCAAAAGTATATGGTTTTCGGTCCTCAAAAGTCTTGTCACCAAAGGTTAAACGACTATCGTCTTTATTTATATTTTTTTTTTTGTAGGCCCTCTTTGAATATTCATATAATATACTAGGTGTCGCGGTGGTAATATTCAAATGTCATATGATCATGTTTAAACCATTTCTCGTATCCTGTAACGTATAATTGCATTTAAAAAATGTAAATTATAACACACTCGCGCCAGAGAGACAAAAAAAAACCGAATCCGTGTTTAAAAATAAACGTTTTCTACTATTACAATAATAATACATGTGTATAATATATAGGTACCCATAATATTATTATACTGTTCGTTTAAAAAACTTCAACGGGTTTCGTGTATATTGTTCCTAATATTATCGCGATGCGTGTGGTAGTCTCCCGTGGTATAACTGCGCTCTTTTTTAAACATTCCCAGACACGCGCAAGTTTTTTTTTCCGAAAATAATATATTATAATATTTTATGCGTCGGACGCAATTCTAGGCGTATTTGACAGATAACCAAACACACACGGTCGTAACACCGGTCGGCGAATGGCGCTCCTCGAACACGTGGTTCGAATATTTCTCGACGTGGGTACACTTCGGTATGCATTTCATCGTCTCGATAAAATCATCGTACAAATATTAATATTATAATATATATTTTTTTTTATACCCGATAACTGTTGTAAAAACGATTGTTCTTCATCCCGGTCTTGGGATCGTTAAAATTAATAATCAATCTATATGATATACCGGTCCGGAATACGCATCACCGCGGTGCATATTTTATATATTATTGTACACACATTATACGATTATAATATAAGGTCAATGGCGACGACTGCCGACGACGTTCGCAAAAGGGGGTGGAATACGTGTTTTTGGCTTTATTTTTTTTTCGTGTGTGCGTCCCCCGATCGTGGAGTACATTTTTATTGGATTACTCCGACGGGGTCGATGCGTTGTTGTTGACAAATCCGGCGGCGGATCGATTTTGTGTGTTAGGTCGTCCGGGACGATACCCCCGACCAGAATAAAAATTACGTATGAAAAAAACTTTTGAAAGGGGGTGCGGCATGTACGATTGTTCCCCACACGCACAGAATCATATGCAAACATAAATAGTATGTTATATTTCTCCGAAACCGGGCAACGTTCGAAATTGTATATGTTCATTTCCACTGCAATGGCGACTGTCGCGTGTCCAAAAAAAAATAATATACACTATACTATTATATATTTTATCATATTATTGTGTCTGTGGTCTGTCAAACAGCTTAAATTAGTTAGGTATTTATTATTTTGTCCGTTATATAACTTTACTTATTTTTCGTATAAGTATAGGTACCGTTTTTTAAACAAACGTGTTTAGTATAAGTAGTAAGATATAAAGTGTAATATATGACCGAAAAATAGCGAACAGTTAAATTGCAGTTAATTAAGTCGATCGCGAAACGTTTTAACGTAATTTTAAAAACGCCACGGGATAACATGTCAATGGTAAAATACTTTCAAATATTAAAATTCACTTTTGTGCTCGTATAGTATTGCACAGTAAATAACCACCGTCATAATTATTTTTCCTTATGTAATATTATAATATGCTTAAATCTGAAACACATAATACACCTAAAATTTTACATTAGTTTATTAATCACCACGGTAATTACACAAACGACGTGTAACATATAGTACGTATAGCGCATATAATATTAGTTGTTATGTTCAGTTATCAAAATTATTTCTCGTCAAATCCACTAGGTGGCAGTAACATATAGGTACCATATAATATTTCAACAATAATTTACTGTATAAAATAATATGTATAACAGCCGTGAGTTGGTTGACTCGATAGGCAAACGTATTATTAATATAAAATAATAATATATTCATACGGTTAGGTTCGTCTATTAGGTCTTTTTTCCCGAACCGCGGTTACAATGGTTTCCGAAAACGACCTAAACCGTGGCGCAGTTCTCGTGAGTTTGTCGTGACAATATTATAATATTAAATCATAGTAATAATTGCACGTTTTGGTGTGACCGCATAATTTTAACGGACCGATTTCGATTACCCAACCAACCAACCAACCCACCTACCCATCTACCCATGATAATGTTAATGTGCTCTAGGCGGTGGCGGCGGCGGCGGTGCTTTCGGTTTGGTGGGAGTTTTCGTCGGGTGGGGCCGTGAAAATCGTATAAAATCGTTTTCGAAAGTGCCTACGCGTCGCCAGTGCGTTTCGTTTTAGTTTTTGGCGGTAAACGTGGCGCGCTAGCCGTACATTGTTTGTTGAACAGTCGTCGCGTACGAGCGAAGGTTGCGCGTGTCCGGTGGCGTCGGTCGTCGTGGACGGGCGGAGTGCGGTGGTGGTGGTAGCATTTGACGTGGCGGTGGCGACGGCGATGACGACGACGACGACGGTGGCGAAGTCGAAAGCGGGTCGCGGCGTTGCTCAGTGCGCACGCGCTTCTCTCTCCCCCCACTGCGGTCCCACACCATCGTCGACTGCGGTGGTGATGCGCGGCGGACAAGTGGCGCGGCCCGACGGCCGCCGACTCGGGCCGAGCGAACGCGGCGCGTCCGACCACTGGCGATCCCACCGTCCTTTTCTCCGCCACCGCCTTGACGATCGGTCGTGTCCGTTGACTGTCTCTTGCGCCGCACCGGCACGCCAACTGTATCACACTCACACCGTTGTCTGTTACTCAACATCAGACCGGCGTCACCGCTGCTGCTGCTGCAGACCTTCGCACAGGTGAGTCTCAATTTTTTTTTTATTTCATGTTTTTCAAATCTCTTTTTTTTTTCTTTTCATTCTTTGCGTGTGCATTTTAACTCTAGTAATTTTTCAAATGAATAAAAAAAAATATGTAAATTTTTTATTATACTTCACTTGTACGCGCGTTCTCTCGTCCGCTGTAGGGCGTGTATCGTGGCCGCCTCCGCCGTGTGTCGCGTCACAACCACCACATGGTTTTCATTAAATTTTTTTCTATTCGCGTTTACTATAATATTATATTATAATAAAATAATAATTTTTTCCGGATGTCGAACGCCTATAATTTTTTTTTTCTTACCTTACCACCAACACGAGAATAAATACCGCGTGGTGCAATCGTTTACGTCTATAATATTTTAATACTTAGCCGGGCATAAGATTATCCACAAACGTGTATCCGGTCCATCGATCTACGGTTTTTTTTTCTTTTTACATTTCTCACTTGATATTTTCTCGGTATTTCGTTTTCGTTTCTGAGAAATCTCGTCTTCGGTAGTGTTCGCCCAGTACACGTGGTGTGCGTATGTGAACCGTCTCATCTACCCTACGGACATAACACAAACGAAGTGTGACGGCAAGAAAATATGTACCCGAGTTTTTTCAAAAGAGTAGTTGCGATTTCGAAATGGAAAATAATAACAATAAATATCCTCACCCCGGGTGTCCCGTCGTCATTCGCGTCTCTTCTGAATGCGTGTTCGGAGTAACAAAAAAAAATTATAGACTTAAAAACCCCCCCAGATGGCGGTCGACCGGCCCGCCTGCTGCTCTCTCCGCGTTCTTGACTCCACGCCGCCGGTGTAGTCTTCAGTGCGCTTACAACTACCTGCTACTATAGTTCTCCGACCACAACGGCATCGACAACCACATCATCATCATCTCTACGTTCACGGACACTTTACAGCAATGACCACTAGCGAGGTATAGAGTTCCTACGTTCAAATTTTGAATATTACTCGTAGGAACTTCATACCGTGCTCTTGGACTTGCGACATTCTACGGTGGATATTTTTTTTTTCACTCCTCGTGAGGTAGTTATTTTATTGTATCGTGTACTCAACCTATTGTTTTGTATTTTTTTTTTTTTTTTTATAAGTTATTACCGTGGGCAACTTACCTATATCTGTACGTTTAATATTAATCTCATGGTTATTAATATTATTATTATTATTACTACTACTACTATAATATTATCATTGAACCTGCCTCCCGTGTCGTCGTTATTATTAATTATTATTACCATAGTCATCCACACTTATGATTTTTTCCTGTAGATTGATTAAAATCACAATCGGCCGCCCGCTTTTTGTCCTACTCTGACCTTGCTCGAGAACCCTCGTTTGTTATTAATTTTCGTTTTTTTCGTCCGTCTATTGTCTTTGGGGTAGAAACCGGTTTTGTCAGTCACGTATGCGTGTGTGTGTGTGTGTGTGCCCCGTGGCCCTCCGAGGGTTAGGTCGAATACAACGATAAAATAAAAAATCCCAAGTGCTTCTTTGATTATCTCTCCGACGCTTATATTTTTTTTCCTTTCCCCCTTGCGTATCTAATAAAATAAATCTACTCTTGGCGGTGTTTTTGTAAGTACCGCGCGCGTGCAGGTAATAATACGCCGATTCTGATTGAGAAACCTGCGACGAGTGGATTTGTTGTAGTTGTAACAGTCACATTATTATTATTATTATTATTATTGCCATCGTCGTAGCAGGCAGCTGAAATCGCAGACGACGACGTCTTTCGGTCGGCCTTACACCCTATTTATGATATAGTAGAGTTTAATTTTTTTTGTTGTAACGACATGGTGTATTTGTCATAGGACCGTTTCATTAAAGATAATAACTCCAAAGAAATTTCAATAAGAAGAAAAACCATCGTGATCCGTCTACGTGTTTTTTTTGCCATCACGTATACGAAATATGCCTATGTGATGAGATACATTTTACGTTTTCAATAGGTATTGACTGACGTATTTTTATAGTGTGACACTTGTAAAATTCTCGATAAAACCGTTTCGTGTTACACTTGTGTACCCATAAACAGGTGAATCACGGATATAACGGTTCATACATTTCGATAATCTTTATAACATTATACTATTATGATACCACATAGATTATTTTCTATAGAAACTTGAGATGGAAAACGCATTTAACTTAACGTCTAATTTAAAGTTATTGAATTTTTGTTAGTATCAAAACCTTTTGAATATTTTAATTACGCAAATACTCGTTTTATTTTTATATTTTTTTTTTATTTGGTTTATTAAAACATTTTACAAAATTTAATAAAATGTATGTTATTGGACAAGTATCAATGTCCCGAGAATTCAATTTTACAATTTATTATCAACGTGTAAAACAGTCTGTGATCTTTAGTCTTTCCTTAATCGATTTCTTATCTATACGCACTATGCGCAGTCAAATAAATGTAATGCAATTTAATAGTACCCTCGAGTATTTGAGTAGCTTTTTTTTTAACAAATTATAAATAATTATTGTTTATTATTTAAAACTCAAATCTGACTAGGCATGGTAAATTGTTATAACTAACGATTTTACATTTTTACATTCATACCATTCATACATTTTAGTACAAATATCATAAAAGTGTTTGATACGTTCATTATTTTTACTTGGTTATATTAAAATTAGTAGAAAAATGTTAAACAATCATCTGAATAAATATTGTACATATTTATAGATATATTTGGGTACAAACATATTACCTATTCAGCTATTCTATAATAATAAGTGTTTTTTTAAAAGTATTCAGCTATTGCCAAATCTCATGTGTCAGGAAACTGAACCAAAAATGGTGTTTTTCTCTATTTTTATTCTCAACCTCGTGTTTTGGCTAATAAGTAACACTACTTCAACATCCATCGATTTGAAAACAGTAATTTTAAATGTGTTATGACTTTAGACTTATGTTATTTGTGTACTTATATTGTTTTTAGAAAACCTATCGCGCTTATTATTTCATACAAACCAATATAATTGTATTACCTACTAATTAGTAACTAGTACTAACCTTACAATTTTGAAACGACGTTAGTTCCAAAGAAATGGTAAATATAATAGAAGAACATTAAAACAAGAAGTTATGTAAGCGCTTACATCACTATAATAGTGTAACAATATAAAAAATCATAGATATTCGAGTAACAAAATAAAATGGGTACAGTGATTTTTTTACGTAAATATTTTTTTATTTTACTCTGATACTAAAAAAATTATATGAATACTTATAATGGAATGAATAATTTAACTCTTTAGATTATAATTCTTAATTTTAATTTTAATAATAAGAAAAATAGTATTTTGTATTTAGTTAATTTTATATACATCAAAAAAGAGTGGATAATGGATATACAGTAATTGAGTTACGAACAAAATTATATTTCAGGTTCAGGCATAGTTTATACATTTAACGAATTAATCTACTTATGTAATTACGGCGGTATTTGTTAAAGAGGAAGTCCATTGTTTCGACGAAAAAAGAGGTCTTGACATTTGACATTCGATGTGTACAGATAAAACTCTTCCTACCGCTGTCTTACGAAATTGCGACGGTTATTGTTTTTTTTTGCCATTTTTTACCCTCTTCAAAAACCACTGACTCTTAATAGCCTTGAAGAAATTCCAAAATTGTTGGTTCAATTGCCTTCCATTTATAATTCAAACCATTTCGAACCCCGTCGAGAGTATTTTTATTTTTAAAATTGTAAAGAGAATATTAACGGAGTAACAGACAACTCTGAACCTGCGTGTATGGTGTATGTTACGTATTTTGTTTCAAAAGAACCACCACTCGCCCTACAACGTGTGTGTACTGTGTATCGGTATCCCGCGCTAGTATTCATACATAACAAATTGTTGATTCTATTGAAATTTATTTTATCCGATTACGATGTCGTTAAAAATTCGGTTTGAAAATCAACTAGACCAAGAGCTTTTGCTGGTAATTTTGTTTCTCTTTATTTAGTCAGTGCAATCATGTATATGTGCAACGGATGTGCGTGATACGATGATAAATAATTAATGAAGCTCGTGAAAATTGGCATATGTGTGCGTTAGTGGTTATATAATACTATATATACATTTAAATAGTACGGTTTGGATTGTAAAATAATAAATTATTATGTTTTTAAAAAATTTGAATTTGAAGCTGGTTTCCACTATAAACGTTCGTGTGTGCGTGCATTTAATGAGGTTCGTTACGATCCCTCCCCCCCCCCAAAGTTTTACATTAGTGTTTTGCCAGAAAATGTTGGTCATATTATAATATTATTAAATAATAATTAGCTGCGTACACGTACTCGTGTACGAATATTTAAACATTTCGAGCTAGATCCAACAACATGGTAACGTGGTTTATTGCATGGGTAAGAAACAATAGAATATATAAACACTCTGGTATACCAAATGCTTACCATGGATACCAACCGATCACAGCAAATTTTTTTTTACACGTATTGTGAAAACGTGCCTTTATACAGAGGTTAGGACTTAAGTCAGATAAAATACATTTTACTATACATTGACACATCATTATTATTTAGTAGTCAAATATTTGTCCATACCTTAATACAATTAAGAGTAAAATAAACATACCTACCAGCATTAAATTTCTCTGTATACTTAATAATGAATATAGGTATATAGATTTATGAAAACCAAACTGATTACTACTATACTAAAATATTCACTATACTAAAGGTTCTTAATTTCTTGTGGTTAATGATTTAAGGATTTTAGCAAAGTATTATTATTTATGTAATGTGTACTATCTTTAGTGTTATTACTATGTGATAGTGATTTTAATAAGTAAAATAAATACCATCAAACTTGGTAATAACTAATAGTTTTGAAATGTATTTCAAGTTTAAATATAGTGTTTTATAAAAGCGTGCTTCCGACAATAAATTGAGTTCGAAATTTAACTATCGTATTTTATATTTTGTTTTATTTTAATGTTAAAAATTTCAATTTATTGTTGCCTGGGAACTTGTTTTTCTTATCGTTTTATTTTAATTATAAATAAAAACATAACAATTTATTTTTCCGATCACTTAAAATATCGTGTCACTTTATACTTATTTCTATCGGATTAGAATGTTTTTCTATGCGTTTCTTGTCACAATTTATTGACTTTGTCAATAATTTGACGTCTGTGGAATGTCGATTTCGTTAAATGGATATTATCTCTGCAGTTGTAAAAGTAAATTAAAATAACCAGAATCAGAATGATGGTTGTTGCAAAGGTTTAGACTATAATACGTCACGAATATAAATATTTTATTAATTAAAAGTCTCGCAGTGAATCGAACTAGAATTTATATGAGTTAAGTGGATAAAAACCAGTTTAGATTTATGCCATGAAAGTCTATAACGACAGAGGAAATTTTCTATTTGAAGGAGCTAGTTTATATTGTAGTAAACACAGCGAAGAATCAAACCGGCTGCGGTATACGATTTTTATTGATTCAGTGAGAAATACCTTTTGTGAGAAGCTGTACGGTGGGAATTAGAGATTGTGTATGTTCTTTAGAGTTTAGACTACGTGTGCGTATGTATAGATAACAGATTAATCGGTCGCCTATAAGTATACTAGTGTCCACAACGATTACGATGGGCAATGGGCATCAACAAGTGTGAGAATTTCTGTGTAAAAAACCGAAGATATCCATCTCGTGCAAATCAACCGAAAATCGAACACGAGCGCGTACTACTCTTTCGTCCGTAATAGCTGTTGGGCGTTATTAGAAAATCGTAAAAAAATACGCGTGTAGCCGACAACGAGGGAAACCTTTTGATGACTTTTAAATGAGAATTAATGTCGTTGTACGGGGCACACAAGTTCGTTACGTGAGCGCGCGGCGACGACGTCGGTAAAAATACGTCGTAAATATATTTCGCTGGCTTGCAGGTTAAAATTCCATTAAAGTTTATAAAAAAAAAACAATTTCCATCGCGATCAAGAAAAAGTCAATTGTCCCATTTTCGAGTGGCCGTAAAAATGTCCGTTCTAAAACCGAGGGGACAGTGGCGGCAGCAGCAGCAGGTGTACACAATATGCGCCGCTCTACGTGTCGTCGTAGTCGGTGTATTTTTTCTCGGTATACGATTGCCGTGTGTACAATATAAAAACCAACAAACGTATATTTTGTGTACGAGTTGGTATAATATATTCCTATAATGCCTACTTTGCTAGCACTGCAGCTCACTATAATAATAATAATTGTCGTGTCCGAGACTCGAGAAACGAGCTTCGTGTGCGACTGCGATAAAAAAACTAAAAAGACCAACCTTTGGTCAGGTAAAAACGGGACGTTTCCTCTAAAAAGAATTTGAAAAAAAAAAAACGATCCGTTTTTATTCGTTTGTCGTAGAAAACGACAATATCGTTTGTGAATAATACTAGGTTTTCGCCGTGGCCGCCGCGTCGTTTGTGTGAACGTCGCCACGACTGCGTCCCGCGCTTTTTCTCTTGTGCCGCCGACGTCGGCCCACCGTTGCCGCGTTTGTCGTCGTCGTCGCAGTCGTTATAATGCCCGTTTGTATATTATTATTATTATTACTATTATTATTATTATAGTAGGTAGTCGTCGTCGTCGTACACGGCACGCATATAGCCGGTTCCATCGTAGGCATGCGGGTCCCGTCGCCGCCAGTCGCCACTGCCAGTGGCGTCCACACCGCGCCAGTTTGTGCGTGTGCGCGTGTGTGCGCGTGTGTGTACGCGCGCACACACACGAGTATTTTGTCAGCGTCCCAACGCCGCCGCCGCCGCCGCCGCCGAACACCGCCTCTCCGCTTGTGCGTGTGCGCGTCGTTCCTCTTTCTGCCCCGGCCTATTCCGTGTGGGAACGACAGAGAAAAGGGTTAGGAACTCTGCATGTGTATTTGGTGGCGTGCGTGTGCGTCGACGTAGACAAGGCCACGGGTTCCACGTGTCCGCGGCGGGAGAACACGGGAGACTGTGCGTGTGCGTGTGTCTTTGCGCAGGAGAGAAAACGAAAAACGTGTACCTACACGATAATAATTTGGCCCTCCGGAGTCTGGATCGTCCAGTGTCGATTTTTTTCGATTTCATACCGTTTCCAAAAATAGTTATCCATAGGTACCCATACGACGCAACCGCGTCTAACCGTAGAAATCGCATAGTTTTTTTTTTTAAATTAATCTAAAGATTTTTGCGTGCAGGTGGAATCGGGTACAATTATTGAGGGGAGGAAAGAGGCTACAGACATTTTAAATCGCCTTAAAATAGTGTATGAAAAAATTAGCCCCCCTCCCCATCTTTCGTCTATGCGTACGGAGTCTTTTACCTATATAATATAATAATGTTTTTGAATATTTTCCAAAGAACATCACTAACCCGAATTATTTTTAATCGCTGTGCCCTATTGAAATAGTGTCAATAAAAGCACGTGGACGTTGCCCTATAGCTTAAAACGTCAATACACAGTCGACTTGTCGAGTTTATTTTTCGATTAAAAAACAAACAATACATTTTAGCGGTTAAAATTTAATTAGTGTAGGGTTGGGGAATGGTGGTAGGGGAGTATTGGAGAGGACAGGATCACACTAATTTATTACTGTTTTAAATCTGACGGTTTGTATTTTACGCGCCCTACATAAACAAACAACCCCCCTATTTAATTTGAAGTACACAATTTGTATTAATCGATTTTTAAATGAATATAGAGGGGCTGCCAATGTAATGCATTAAATCTTAATAACGCAATTTGTAATTTAAACAAGCGCTGGTATGCTATACAAATACACACCACGATTGGTACCTATATTCGTACTGATTATAATGATTATAGTTTGAAAATACATCAACTTTATGAAAATAATAATTGATCTTATAATCTTATTTAAAAAAATTAAACGTTCATAATGTATTATAATATACTAAATGCTCTTGTTATTTCACAAAAGAATACATTTTGTTTTAAAAAAAACAAAAATTAAATTAAAGATTTATTCATTTTACGCGAGTTGGTATATAATATAAAATTGATTAATATAATAATCCTATATTTTGTTCATTAATCTACGAAACTTAATTTATTATGAATATGATAATATAATATGTATATTTAAATATGTTTCACTATTGTTGTGTTTAGTGTACGTACAATATTATTATACAGATCTTTTAAAATATGTAAATTTGTCGATCGGGTTATTTTTGGTATAACTTGATAGCTAACAGCCCAAAAGACCTGTTATATAAGAAAAAATATAGGATCGTATTAAGATAATAAATTGTATAATCCTCCGAGGAATGCAATTCTTGCCGTGAGCTCGTTTACATCACTATATACTCGTCGGAAAGCAGCGAGAGTTGACCGATAAAATCCAACTGTATTATAGGTGCCTACATTCATTCGGATCTGGATTTTGGAACTAATGGGATGGAGATTAATATATTAAACTACAAAATATTATTCTGAAGTATAACTTCTGTGTGTTCTGAGTATACTTGTGAATTATTTAAAACAAGCAGCTACTTCGAAATCGTTTGAATTGAAGGATACTTTTTTCAAGCGTAATCAATAGTCAATACGATGATATTATGTTTTTATACTATTATAATATATGACATATAATTATAATTGTTATACTTGTTATACTAATTAAATACTATGCAATTATTTCATTTTAGTTAAATTTGGTAGTTGTTATCATTATTCGTGTTTAAACTAAAAACCAAATAGCGTGTTTCGATTTTCCGTTAAATTCCACCACGCTCAAAAATACTACCACAAAATAATTGTGTCATTATTATGCAATTGATATTAGAAGACTCTATTCTAACTATTCTAGAGATAATTTAATTTTTCAATTTTATAATTATATACCAACAATTGCACTATTTGAGATTTTTCTTAAAGACCTACAAACTTAATACAAGGTTAGCGACTTCCAACTAGTGACATGGTATTTTAACTATAGTAGTAATAGCTATATGCCAAGAAAAAAAAACTATAGTAATTCAAAAATTGTTTGTCACATCTGGTTAATTTTGTATAATATAATTTGTAGTTTTGTATATTATATTAATAGGTACAGCGTAACACTCCATGCAGTCATTACCTTATACCTACGTATTTATTAGATGTCTAAAATAATATTTAATCATTAATTACCTGCAGGAGAACTTTAGATCTTTAACAGCATTTTTAAATTAACGTAATTTAAACACTACTAAATCGAGCTCCGCTCGCAGCCATTTTAGGTCTGCAAAGATTTATTATTTCATTCAAATTTATAATAATAATTATACACTACTCTCTTTCTTGCACATATAGAAGCGAAACGACTGTTCGATATCCGGTTTCTACAGTCGTATCTTGTCGGTCTTTTTCCTTTCTATTAACTTATCAAATCATAATTATTATCCTGTTTTTATACCCATGGTAAAAAATTATTACGAGACAATATTTCTTTTAAATTTACCGACGCACGTGAATTTAGTGTACCTCCGATATAGTCCGATATCGCTGATGAAAATCGCACCAAGTTTTTCCACGGATTGCGATGTTTTCCTCGCGTGTATATTATACTGCACATATATATATATGTTCCCAAAGAAAATAATGTACAATATACGCTTCGAATCCCTTAACGTCAGTTGCGATTTGTGTGCGTTTAGCGTTTTATTCTCCTCTTTCTTTACACATTATACCTCTCTTCCGAGAGAATACGTAATGTGCGATGGAATGTCGGGAGGTAAAAGCGAGTGTATAACGCGTTTGAAATGTGAGAATGTCAAGGTGGATTTGTGTTGTAACTAGCGACAATGTCGCCCCTCATAAAAAAAAAAAAAAAACAAGGAATTCTATAGGGGGGGCCCAAGTCGTTGATATCGATAGCGTGTGTAGAGTGTGTGTGTGTATGTGTGTGTGTTAGACGTACGATATATACTACCGAAGGACTCCACCTTTATTTTTGATGTCTTATGTGGCGGAGTTTTGGATACCTCGCCAGTCAGGTACCGACGCGGGTGACTGGTATTTGCAGCGAACAGAACTGAACCCCCACGTGAATTGATACAATATAAAATACTATACACTTCGAGAGTTTAATGTTAGTCGTGTGCTGTCTTTATTGCTTTACATTTTCGGTTTGGTCTGTACACAATAATAATGTAAACACATTATTAACACGCGGTCGCAGAGACCGTTTCAGAATGTCGACCGCGTTATAGATTCTCACCGTTTCACAACGTTACGCTCACCAAACTCCTATTGCTTTTCCTAAAACTCGAAACAAAACTTTATCCGAGTACAGACAAACTATGTCAATTATTCTCTTCCGCGTGCACCATTTGAATGAAACTATAAATATCGATTTACGTTTTTACACGTATACTTCGCTCGATATTCTTATGACAATAATTATACTGCGGTCTTACGATTTGACAGTTTGAAAACAGTTATTTCAAAATTTCACTATTTGGTTTTATATTTTAGACACGTTTGACAACACAGTCGTTTTCGTTATGATGTTATTTCCATGTTTGGAAATTATAATGCGTTTTGTCCGCAAAACCTGTTAATGACTATTAAGAATATTTATGTATATTTTAGGACATTTTAATTTTAAGTACTTAAATTTAATTTCCCTCTCAAATACCTTGATACAAGTTTATAAAATATATTTAATACCTATTTAATCGTAACTGTTTAATCGCGTGATTCAAAAAAAAAGTAATACACATTTTATATTATTTATTCATTATAAAAAAATGTATGAAATTAGTACTTATAAAACATTAATAGGTGTTTTTGAATAAACTAATATTTCTTAATGTAGTAATACAATAATATTATTATAATAATCGCGAGCTATATACAATGGAGAATGTTGTACGAGTATGTTAAAATATTGTTCTAATACATTATACATGGTGTATACAATCCTCAATAGCTGGATCATCCTACATAAATATCCAGATATCCTGTTTTATTATTCTGTATGATTAGTTATGTTGTTATGTATGTTGCGCTTGAATATAGAACTAATATTTACATATGCATTAAATATAAACCCTAATACCCATTATAATATATTATATTATACAATATAATATATAATAGGTAGTGATTATTATTTTAACAAGTTGTATTACTTGTGCTATTATTCAGACTGTATAGTTGTATAATATATGATAATAATATTAATTATTATACTTATAACATATTTCAAAAACTTTAATGGAAACGAAATTAAGTTTGTGATATTAAAAAACAGTTCAGACTTCAGGTTGAAAATATTTTGTTCCCTCTTTGACGATGGTCGTAAACTTTCACATTTACTCGACGTTATTCCTATAGCCAAAGGAAATGTGTGTACATGTTTTATACCAATCCGGTCTAATGTCGATGACCCGGCGTTTTTTTTTTCGACGAGTGATTCAAAAACACCTGTTGTGTTGTGATGTGCTAATGAAATTAGTGTTTCGGACATTCAAAATGTTATTTAGTATTAATGGAGTTTAAATTACCGTGACGTACTGACGTTAGTATGATAATTTTGAGCAAAAATAATAAATAATAGAACATCCACCAATATCTTGCACTATATTGTAAATCGTATGACCCGTAATTAAATAATTCCTTTTATACTAAAATAATAATATGTACTTATTCAGTGGCAGCTCGTGGTGTACAATATTTAATATTATGTTTTACCAAGTATTATCTCATATATTGATGTATATTATAGGTATGCGCTCGTGATTTTCTAACATCAAAGTTTTCAAAAATAAAAATCATCAATTTAACAAATTGTGAAGTTTGAAAACATGAAGTCTAACCGCCACTAAGTATTTGAAAAAAATAAAAAAATGGTCTTTTTCCAAAAAAATGTATTGTTAAATGGTTAAATCCATTATTAAATGATAAAAGGACGGAGAGAGCATTCCGAATCACTCTATAGGTAGGTACATATTTTTTTTAATCCTCACGCCCATCCCGTAATATAACTTGTTGTGTAATCATTATCCATGCTCAATAATTTCAATTTATGCGTTTTTCAAACGATCTAAACAATTTGAACTTATTTAATTTATCATCGACTCGTATGGACAGTTGAGTGATAAATTAAAAGCGTATACCGACAGTAGATGAAAAAAAATTAAAAAAGATATATGTATATAAGTAGACAATGTTACACATCAATAATAATCAATGAATCAATTGGACGTCCATAATATTGTCGACATTATCGTTTTAGAATATTCGTGTGACAATAAAGTGATATTATTACGATCATAGTGAAAATGTGAAAATGTCGATTTAAAATTAATCCACAGCCGATATTGTTGTGTAGTCGTCGTGCACTTATAACGAGGACGTGGTATATAAGTGTATAATAATTTTACGCGATGAGTTACGTGTGCTTATATATGCTTGCGGTTGGCAAATAGCAATAATATAATATTAATATTATGTTTGAGACGTCGAGTGCATGTTGGGTGCAGCGCGTACGAAAATAAGTCATATAGTGTACAATAGGCACTGAGGCACTTAACATATTATAATATCATATTATTTACCCGGCGTAGTATGTGTACACAAACGCCGTCGGTTCTTATCTAAATCGGCGTGCGTCGTGCGACGCGACGTTTCAGACGACGGCGAAAAAAATTGTCATCCGATTGCCTATTATAATATTATTGTGTTATGAATTTTTTTCCACGATATTCTTCGTCCGAATACGTACAGAATTTTTTCGACGACACGGTGTACCCGGTAAGCATGTAATAATAATATCGTATCATTATAGTATTATTATATTCTACTCGGCGGCGGCGCGCCGGCAGCGCGTACGGAAAGAACGAAACGAGCGAGGAGAGAGAGAGAGACAACCGGAGAGCGAGCGAGCGAGAGAGAGCGATGAAAAAACTCGTACGGACATACCAGCGAACGGGCCGACGTTCGAAGCCGCCGCCGTGCCGTAGCGGTGCGGTAACCGGTCATCACCGGCGGACACGCACGCACGAACACGATCCGTTCGCAGCCGCACATTATTCGAGTACGCGAGTGTGAAGCGATCGTGTGCGTGCGCGCGCCCGTGTGTGTGTGTGCTACATGCAGTGTTACGGGCCGACGGCCATGTTTGGCGTATACCCGCGGTTCAGGCGGCGTTAGCACCGGCACAGACAGACGCACGACTCGCGCGTTGTTCCATTACGACTGTAATAGCATCCGACGGCAGGGTTCGCGCGACGGCGACTTTTCGAGGGTGTCGGGGAGGCAGCCCGTGGGGGGGGGGTCGTAACGGGGGTGGCCAATTGACGTGTGGGTATGTTGGGTTGTTATACTTGGGTATGAATATGACAATCCAAATAATATTATATTTGTGTACTGATTTAAACGTCGTTTTTATACTGTGCGCGGTCGACAGGTCACGATGATGGTTTTATCGCGCGAAACGTTATCGTGCACAAACTTGATATTATTATGTTCAGTCGAGAAAAACGATTGCTTAAAAACTTCCAACAAGTGTTGTTATAAACGGCCTTAATAATATCATATCATTGATAAAATAGGGCGATATTTTATGATTACCCATATGGCTGTATAGGTCGATGATAACCAAAAACAGGATAAATCGTAGATTAATATTTATTATCGAGTACCCAATAACTACAGAAAATGGGGAGGAGGCCCTGCCTGTGCCCCAAAATACGCCCACGGTAGTATCGATATACTTTAGGTGTGGTGGGGACCAGGGATGGATTTTTTCGCAATCGGACGAGGCCGGCAGCAGTTTTTTTTTTGAAAATCCCAAAATAGTATTCTGCGATGACGATATGCGAGCGCAAGCGAATCTCGGTGGCTCGGCCCGGGACGAGGCACGTTTTGCTGCGGTGGCCCGTGAGGTAGAAAAATCGACGAATATAAGTTTGCTGTTTGGTGCGTAAAAAAATAATTTGTGTTTACCACAACGGAGTATCTGGACGTAAGCACTGTCCGTGTTTCAAGTATACAAGTACTGAAGTACGTACCATATAATATTCATATATATTATATTATATTATACGATTTATACGACGTCGATAATTGAAAAATAATAGACCAACCGCGCCCTCCCGACGGTCATCGAGCGTACACCTTAAAATATTATAATAATATATAAGCAACTCGTACTATAATATAGAAGGATTGTGATATTTTTTTATATAGGCAATAGGTATAGCATAATATACATAAAGTGTGTAATATATGTTGAAAAAAATGCGTTTAATTTATTTTATAATGCGTTTTGGCTCATTCTTTATGTTTTTTTTTTTTATAATATGTTAAATCAAACCGATTTTTTAATTATAAAACCTGTTTTTGTGTACGCTGCTGGGTAATGCGTTACGGGAAACGGGTTGGTATATATTATATTATATTATATATAGGTATACCAACTATAAACACAAATTTTGTGTACGCATATATATACCTGTATTATTAACTGAGATAAAATTAGACATCGTAGAAAACGTTAAAAAATGCAAAACTGGTGTTGCGGCCATTAGAGATCTACAAGACGAGTTCTAATGCCAAAAGTCCACTCGCACACACACACACACACACACACACACACACACTATGTTCGCCCTTTTATACATAAATAATAATTTTTATAATAATATTGTAAATAAATGCATATTACTTGTTGGAATGGAATTAATTTAAAAAAAATATTTGAACCTAGTCATTAATAATAATAATAATAATAATAATAATATGTAAATTTTCTATTATCAAAAAAACGATGCTTACAATCGAGTTTTTTGTATTACTTAACGAGTGTCCCGTGGCGAAACAAACCAACTTCGGTTTTTCGAAACATGAGAACCCCCTTTTCTACTGTCAATTATTATTTAATAGATAATTTTTTTAAAAATGTTGATCCACCTAATTGAAAATTTGAACGAATGGTTTCTTAGTTATTATTATGTTTTTACTAAAGATAATAGTTCTTAAAAATCATTTTATAAAAATATAAAATAGATGTATAATGTTGGATCCGGTTTTAAATACTTGAACTAATGTAGTTTTATAAATTATAAATATTCATATAAATTAATATAATATATTATTTACTCAAATGTTCAATTACAATATTACTATATTTTTCAAATTCATTATCATGGACCTATTATCCTCAGACCTTAGTACACAAGTTAAATAGCTCAAAAACTACTTGTTCGAAATTTGATTTTGATACGTGAAACTTTTCAGAAAAATTATCTAACAAAAAATCCTGAGTAGAACAGACAGGTTGTCATTTGAAAAACGGGAGTTTGTATCCGTGGAGTACAAAGAATCTCAATGGTTTAAAAATATGGTCTGCAAGTAAGTATATTTAAAAAATTCCAAAAATTAGATTTCGAATGACTATTGACTACATTATTGAAGAAGAAAACGGGACTGAGCAGGCTTGGTGAATCATCCTGTATAAAAACAATTCGTTCACCAACGAGATGGGCTTATTTGCGGTCTCCGACCCTGCACAAAAATGTCAAAAATATGGTTCGTTTAATTTACATCCGATCACGCGACGCAAGTACGCAAACGCTGTATGAGCCATGCGGTATGCGGATATTATATTACTATTATATTATATGAATTATGACTATGTTGTATATTATTTTGGTTAACAGTCGATGTTGCAGCAGCATCCGGCATTGTGCGACGTACAATCGTCTGTGTGGAAAAACGCTGTGTGAAATTATACTGCGTGTACGGTAAATTGTAGGTACACCGCAAAACGAAATCGCGACAGTATATTTCATAAAAGTAGTATATTAAATGGTTGTTATAATAATAACAACAGTAATATGCCGCCGACGTGTGTCACGAAAAAGGCTTTGCCTATTGCCGCTGTGCAGGAACGCTGCAACGAAAATATTTACGATTGGCACCCACGATTTTACACTGCAGTACATATTATAATGTATATGACACCTGTTATGTATTCAGCAGGTGGTGAGTAAATAATATTCGTATTCCGTTCGACTCCCGGGATAACGCGTTAAGCCCGCGGAAAATCGCTGTGAGAAGAGAGACAGACAGCAGAGAGTGTGAGTGAAAAAATTCGTTGCCGGCTGTGTGGCAAAGTATAAAATCAGACGACTTAAAAGAAGTAAAAGAAGCACACACGTCGGGTCGTGCGCACAATATTACTATGTTTCACCGCTGTCTATCGGAAAAACGTATGTTGGTCTTTCTGTCATTAGCCGCGTCGTTACTTACAATATTATTATTAGTCATTACTTATTACCGATATTATATTATAATAATATTTTATAGGAAGTGCTCGTTATAGTATCTAATCTATATTATACCAATATACGTGCGGACGTCGTTTGTTTGTGCGTGACGACAAATATTGTCATTTTACCGAACGTTTATTGTATCATTGTTTATATACGTATTATGTTCGTGTACTGTGGTGTTTGATTAGTGGCGGGTTGTGTGTATAGGCGTAGTTGCTGGAGAACGAACTTTTTTGAAAACAAATCTCATCGCGTTGAAATATTATTTCGTTTCTTCGACCAAATAATAAAAAAATGTTTAATATTACTGATTTAGTGATAAATCACGGAAAGCGTAAATTATTATTTATTACGTTAGTTATTATACTTATAAGTATTGTGTCTATGTCTATTATAGTGTCAACGAGTACGTTCGGTGTTTTTCAGTGCTCAATATTATGCACAAATATGAAATACCTAAGTATAATATTATATAATTATGTGAAGGTTAATATTGTAGTTACAAATGAATTTCAACACTTCGTAGCATATATATATTGAATACTGCAAGTATTTATTTATTTTCATTGTTTTAAAGATTTATTTAACGAGACCACCAAAGTAAGAAAAAAAACCAAAAATATGATATTATATACTTTAGTATACTTGTAGATACAGTAGAGTCGGTTGTGTATAAAGTAAAACGTTGATAATATTATAGAATATACGTTTTATCTTTTAAGTGTGTTAACTAATTTGGAGCTCATCACACATTTCTCTGATAATATAAAGAAATATGTGCACAGAAGACATTGTAGTAAACAGGCACTTGTGTAGTAGTTGTGTGCGTGAAAGCGTATGGCCTTTTTTAAACGACCCTGATCGTTATTTTATGTGTACACGTTACTTCTTGAGGTTCGTAAAGACGATTATAGTTTTCAATAGTTTTCTCGAAGTAATTTATAGCGAAGGCTACTATAGCAATTAATTTAATGATCGGTTTGAAAATGATTGTTTTTAATAGATCTTTTAAAAGCCATATTAAAATATTCCAATACTTATTATACGCAGGTGGCTGCAGGTATAATGTTATAATGATATTCAATTTTTTTTATGTACAGTTATGAATAATGAATATTCGTTGATAATTTTTTCACGTTCAATATACCACTCCAAAAATAATAGACACTATAGATCTTCTTGTATTAAGTATAGTGAATGAATACAAAATCTATAGAGTTAGGTACCGGTAAGTTTCTATGCGAAATATTCATATTTTTTTTTCCAACACACGATGTACTTACATAATAATAGTATAATTTATTATACACAGTGAATACCGAATACTGAATTTAGTTTACCTATCTAAATCGCGTTAAACAATGTTTTTAAATTCGATTAAAATACAATTATGAACCAAAGGCCACCTTGAGTATATTGTATATGATATTGTTTTGTCATGACATTGGCTTTCTAACTTATTACAGCTTATAACATACCTCTATTACTCTGCTGCAGTATTGCATACGTACCTAATAATATAAAATAACAAATTTTAATATTCCGTACCTAGTTAGCATATCAGGTACGTACTTGGCGAAACATTTATTTTAATTACTATTTGAACCGAGAAAATTATAAAATAATTAAATACAAGAGTCTAATAATTAAATGTAATTTACGAACAATTTAAATACTATTATATGGTATAGTTAAATATAACTAACTTTCTATGATCACTTTTTACTGTGAGGTTTTATTGAATAGCAATAGTAATATAATGTGTACAAATTAATTATACCTATATAAATATACAAGCGTAAATGCGCGATTAATAAAATAAACCTTGCTTGAAACTATCTATATATTTATTAGAATTAATTATCAATAAATTAATATTGAATTAAAATGTGTCCACCGAACGTTGGTGATTGAATAATATAATATTAATATAATAATAAATAAAATCTACAATGTATTGTCCCCAAATATAATTTTAAAATTATTTCGTTTAAGTACAGGTTTTTTATTTGAGGTTGGTGAAAAGTTCATATTATTTTAAAAGTTTATAAAACGTTTTACGCTTGGATTTCATTGAATATTTTGTTGATTATACAAACTGAAAAATACTCTGTTTTTGAACACGCGTCTCTCACTACGAATTGAAATAAAATATGATTTTCTAGAATCAAAAATAAAAACTTTTCATACTTAGGAAAGTTTTCGTAGTCTCAGAATTCACAAATGGAGCAATAAATTCGTCTCGTCATTAGTAAAAATAATAATAATAATAATAATAAATATATAAAAATAACTCGCATATTTTGAACGTTGCATTGATATAATATATATTTTAAGAATTTTAACTCTATATAAAAAGTGGTCTGAAATTAATGGATTGTCGTAAACACGAGCGTCGACAGTGTATAGTTTAAAATTAAAACATTCAAATTACATTTTTATCAGTTGAATTATAATTATATATTCAAAAGATTATTTCCACTCGATTGGTTGTCTTCGCACAACGATGATGGCGTTTTAAACACGGTTGCTACATAATATCTCGTGTTGCTGAAGTATTCATAATAGTTGTGTGTACGACACAATATAGTTATTATAATATTATATACGCGCGAGCACGCGTTTGTGTGTGCTAACGGTGGTGTTATTTAGCTACTATAATAACTATGACGTTACCAGAAGACATATTATATTTTTATATTATATATAGGCGTTAGGTTAGGTGCACGACGACGTTCATAAAACTCACGCTATTATTTGCAACCAATTATTAGGTACCTACATCAATAGTATTGTGAATATATTTCATTTGAATAAAGAATGCATATATTTTAAAATTATTGTGTTATTTTATTATCGAGCTCCGCGATATGGCACACTCTGAGACGCTGAGTACTTGCACTGTGACACGTCATCGGTCCGCGTTCGGTTTAAAAAAAAAAAAATGTTCATCCGTTACTTTAATATTATAGTGGTATCAATTCTTTGTTCGAGTATTCGATTAGTTAATTATTATTATTATTATTATTATCATTATAATTATTATTACTCCGATGATTACACTCGACTGCGTTCTGTGATATTCGGTCGTGTTATTCTCATCGTGGTTACGGCCTGGAACGCCTATTATAATGGGACCGGGTCCGTCCGCGTATCAAAGGTCGCGGACATGAGCCAACGCACACAGCTGATAACGAGCGACGGAAAAACGGTTATAGAGATAAGCCAGCTCGCATAGAATCGAACCACACGTTATCCGCTGCCGATAGCGGCTTTGCACATAAAATATTATAAATCCCATCGTATACTATTTCATATTTTAGAATATTCTGATTTCTGTCCAACAATCGTTTCAATATGATATTATAATATTATTTTCAAAAAAACTGTCCACTAAGTAAACATATTTTTATGAGACCATCGTTTCGGCCAAAATGAAAACAATATGATTTTTTTACCGTTAATTTCATTTTACATTTGACTATATAATGTTATCATATTATGTCGCTATTAATTATGATATTATGGTAGGTATATTGGTACTAAAATATTATTTTTTTTTTTTTGAAAAATAATCCGCAGCAATTTATAGTAATAAATAAAATATACATTGTATCATAACAATATTCACAGTGATTTCCAGGAATTGGAATTTTTTTCTTCTATAATATTATTATTTATTATAGTTATGACTTATTTCGTTTTTTGTGTTCTTGCAGCGATTTTTTCATGTCTTTGATTTACTGCTGTTTATTTGTATGTATTATGTACATACTAATAACATACCGTTTTCAATCGATTAAAACTTTTAAAAATGTATATTGGCTGGATGTGATTTGTATTGAAATAATTATAAAAATATTGTAAAAATTCGCAATCTTTATCCATAATATACTAGTTTATAGGTACTCCACAGTAGTTAATAAATGAACGGCTAAGTCACCAGTTGCACTACAACGAAAACAAAATATACGTACCGCCACAACCCACATCAGTTTTACCTGATTTTTTTCCAACAGTCATCCACACAAGCACCATGTCGCCTTTAATAAAATGATCTGAAGTAATTTGCTTATAAACATATAACGATATGTTTCAATACAAGCCGTAGTCTATTGTCGTAACGATGATGTTTGGTTGAACGATTAACACCCATGATTGATGAAGTTTGTGCTGCAGCTGCAACTATTTTGGATTATCCGTCGTCGGTTTTTTCGCCAAGTACCAAACGAATTTCGGTCGGCAAATCTTTTTATTCGACGGTGCTTATACACCTGTGCATAATACTCTTCGTATTGTGTATATCTTATTGCGCAGGTGTAAAAACAAACCGTCGACGGAGTAAAAATAAAATCGTATTTTTTATTCAACGATTAACACATCCCCGCGATTGCTTATGCGTGCCTAATATTATAAATATCACAATAGCAATAAAATGCCTTCATAATTTTTTACGACTTACTGTACAAATTATTTTAATCATGACGGTATGTGACCGACATAGTGCTCGCAGAGGTCGTCCGCATAATATAAAATCGAAACAATAATATCATTTTTAATCGCTTCAATGTTAAATGTTTAATCGATCGAGTGCATATTATTATTATTATAAACGCCGCTCCGTATAATATTATAATATGCGATTGTACCGTGCGCAAAACGATAAGTATTTCTCTCAAGTCGTTTTCTATAATCGATATTTTGTGCAACAAATGTTTTTTTTTGTTTTAGGATTTCCAGAACCGAACGAAACAGCCAACATTCATATCGAATGACGAATCCGCGATAGCTGATATTAAATACCGGCGTGTGTTTCCGCAGGCACACGGTTAATTTTTTTATACGCTTTATTCTATAGGTTATTATGTGCCCCGAAAGGACAAAAAAACACGTGGTTTCCGGTCGTTAAAGCATTTCGATTGATTCCCCGAATCCGTCAATACGCACAAGAAATACAATTATTGACAGTGACAACATTGTAGGTTTTCACCGGGCGTACCAAGAGGATTAAACAATTATTTGTACAATGATAATGTCTATCGCAGTAAAAAAAAAAAAAAAATTAGGTTTAGACGCGAACCACGCTCGGAATCAATCCTACGATATCGTTGCATGTTCACAATATTATTTCGTGTGCCCAGCAGAAAATTTTACTTTTATACATTTATATAATAGTATTATTGTCTTCGTTCGGTTGTGAAAAATTGATATATAGGTATATTTCACGCGTAATATGCAAGTATACAAAAATAATATAATATAGCCACTGTAAACGTGAAAAACATTTCGAACTAAATAGGATAGTTAATTTACAAAACATTATCTACCGTACGGGATCGATAGATTGATAAACCGAATAACTGTACTTGTGCGTAATATTATACCAATGTCATTCGACGGTGCAAAACACAAAATAGTAAAATATATGATTTAACTTTTTAGCTGCATATTATGTAACCGAGTAGGTTGTAGGTAATAATATAATATATATTATGTTATATTATATTATATTTTGTGCGGTAAAGTCCTGTGCGTGTCGGCTGTAAAAGGGTTATCGAAATAATCTTTTTTTTTTAACAACATTTTAACCGTTAGTTGTGAGTCGTGTGTGTTTGCCCGACACACTCACATACAATAATTATGCAACGTTGCCGGACTGTGTTTAAGTATATAATAATATAATATAACGACAACGTTGGCCTGTCGATAGCAATAAGGCGGCGACGGTAATTATTAAGTACACATCGTTCGGATTAATATAATTAATAATTATCGTACACGCATAATATAATAATACACATAATAAAAAATATACAGAGAAATGCACGCGTATTCGACAGCAACAAGTAGGCATTCAGTGTGTTGGAAATGGAAAAAAAGTACAAACCGATAAATCAAATTCCAACAAACGAACGTCTTGCGAAATATTAACGTAAAGTGTATCAATTATTATTTTTTTCGTTGTGTAAACGACGACGGCGGCGGCGATAGTAATTATTCAAATTATTGTTTCGAAAACAAATCGCCGCAGACCAATATTTATAACAGTATTATAGGTATGACATTTATATAATATAATTAATTAAATAATATGTACAATCGTAACAGACAATAATTTACACAAGTTTGAACATGTGAAAAAAATCCATACTTTTACGATTTTCACACGAAAAATTCGTCTCCTCCCGCAACGAGTGATAGATGTCGTAATGAATAATATATGTTATAACATCAGCAGACATCTAGCGGGGCAATCAGCTATGGGTTTTTATGATTTTATTTATTAATTATCATCTTTATTATTGTTATTCATAATCGTGTGAAAAACGCTGATATTATAATACAACCCAATATACACGTGTATACACATTATTATAATATTTTATGTGTACCACAGTGGTGTAGACGTGAATCATGGTACATAATAATATGTGGAAATTAATAGTTGTAGATTGATTTTTTTCCGTTATCAAACGACTAGTTTTTTATGCGTCCCTCCGCCTCGCGCCGGATATGTATAATATAATATTATGATATATATTATATTATGTGTGTATATATTTTTGTATATCTATAATACTGGTCCACCATAACCGTCAGCTTGAACCTTGAGCGATAAACCGTATATTTTATTATAGAGTGCAATCGCAAAACGAGCTGGTTTAGCACGCCAGTGTTGGCTTAACCTAACCTTATAAAGCTGCTCACGCACATCACAATAATATAATAATAATATTATATAACATATTGTTCTTACACGCGCGCATAATAAAATATAATAAACGAATGATAACGGCCAGCAAAAGCAGCATTCACTATTCAAAAAAAATAATACGTCATAAACCATAATATACACAAACACGTGGTCGCCCAAAATATAATAATATGTTCGGAAAACGATTTTTGAGCGGTCCCTCCCCGCCTCGACATCATCGCAGCTGCACGAGGTTTTCTCGATGGAAACTGACAACTTGACGCGATCGTCTCGAGGAAATTTACTCGGCCAAGTCCACTTGGTACTGGCACACCTGCGGCCGTCGAGATGCCAATTTTTCCGCTGAAAAAATAACGCGTGACGTGTATTCTATCGTATAAATATTATATTTAAAATATAATGTTACGCGCATCGTAACGGACAACAGTAATAATATAATATTTAAACGCACAAGACGTTCGAAAATGTGAAAATAATCCATACCCAAACGATTTTCACACGACAAAATCGTCTCCCCCCCCCCAACTGAACTATGGTTTTCGTAGTGTATGCACTATCAGCTTTTTATGATTTTATTTATTTATTATTGTTGAAACGAGTTTTGTGTGTTCTCTCCCGGCCTCACAGCAGATCATCGCTACTGCACGAGGTAACGCGATTTTCTCGATGTGACGCGATCGTCTAGAGGAGGAAATTTATTCGGACAAGTCCGTCCACGTCGCGCCCACGCGGTACTAACACACCCTGGCTGAGATACCGATTTTAAATTCTTCCACTAAAAAACTCGTTATTCCATTTCCGATGACGACGACGACGATATAATATTACCTATGTATAGTATATTATAGTACAGCGATTGCATTTCTAATATAATAACAGATCGATATACGATTTTAACGACTTGGGCAACGCGTCGTTTAAAAGTCAAATTATTATATAATTATATAATTATTAGAAAGTAGAGGTATAATGTAAACGGGCATACACTGAGTTATTGGTTTTTTTAATGAGAGTTTTTTAATTCAACAAATTAGCTGTGTTTAATTATTTTACCGAGCGTGAAATATCAATCATTCATTTATTTAATAACGGACATATTAAGTCCAATATGCAATATAATTTTACGATAAACATTTTATAAGTAGTATTAGTATAATTTTTTCTATATTATTCTAATATTACTAGTAATAAATATTAGTTTATTTACAAATCTTTTATATATAAAGAAATTATTGAAAAATAATAATTTGACTATAGTTGGGATATTTTAGATTCTTAGCGAAGCGATGAATGTATTGATTTTACAATGATGTGTGTTTTTTTTTTATTATTTTTTTATTTTTTTTTGTGTCTGTCATCACCTCTTCAGGGCAGTAAAAGTGCTTGGATTTTCTTCAACAGTAACTTTTCTGATAGGAAAGTGAATCTAGTTGGTACTTTGGGGAGTCAAAAGTAAAAATTACTCAGAAGTTTTCAAAAGCGACGTGAAGAACAAAAGAAGAATTAAGAAAAAACGGGAATTTTCACGCAAAATCTGTTTTCGAAAAAATCGGTTTTGGTTTTTGGTGTAACTCTAAAACAAATTAGTGTAGGTGTTTGAAAAAAAAGTTTGAAAATTTAATAGAAGGCTTCTAGGTTATTGTTTCAAAGGTAGATGAAAAAAATTAAAAATCCTTAGTCATAGTTTTTATTAATAAGCATTTAAAATTCAAATTTTGACAAAATTTATCAAATTTATAATTTAATAATTATTTTGTAGTTAAAAATTTATAAAATGTTCAACTTTTATAGCTAAGGATTGAAAATTGAAAACAAGGTTCCACGTAAATAGGTTATATATATAAATTACTTTATCCACATTAATATCATACAGTGACCCACTTGTATAGCAGAGCGACATCCACTTACCCACTTTTTTTAAATTATGATTTGTCCGATTTTATAATTAATAATACAAATATACAATATTATATTTTAATAGCTTAGATATAATTATCATAAATATTGTAATGAATCTTTGAAATTATTAATATTATCTGATGTGAAAAAGTATAATATATCAACAGAGACAGCAGTTTCTTACATTCGTGAGAATATTTTTCTGGTGAGAATTTTATATAACTTTTATATAATTAAATGAGATATTATTTGAATTGAACAATTTTATTCTAATATTAATACTAAATCTAAAATAAACAAAGTAAATGAAAACAATATTTATTTCTCCTATTGGTTATAATATTATTATAATATACCTATAACTGTATTTTAATACTATAGGTATTACAAAGATGTACATATTGATTTTTTGTTTAATAATTATTTATTTTTATTTTCAAAGTTGTTGAAGAAATAAATGTTTCTTGCCGGCCACATGTTTGATACCACTGATTTATATGACTATAAATTATAATAGTAAAATAAAATTATTAGAAAGTCGTCGAAGAAAAACAATGCAAGTACGTAAACGGACATATTATTATTCTCTGGGTTGACTGGGTTATTATGAACGTTTTTAATTAAAGGTATTAATAATGTACAATTTTACCAAGCGTGGGCCATTTACGCCAATTATGCGTGTGCTTACTGTATAAAATTCGACCCAGTTCATCTGTAGGTTATAACAATTTGATGATAAGTTTTTAAATATTACAGAATAACCGGAAACAAACGTGTTCGTAGTGCCAAATTCCAATCGTATAATATTATTACTATGCACATACGCCCAACCGCGGCTGTATTGCACATATATCAACGAAAGTAGAGCTTTTGCAGGTTATTGGCCAAATTACCGTTGTCTAGTAATATTGATGATTTCATTCATATTTTCCAAATATTCTATCGCCGAACTTTGTTTGCATGTGCCGTGGTGGTTTTCCCACATAAGAGCACTGCCAAAGATACTGTTGAACCGTAGAACTAGTAGAACTATACTTGAAAAACGGCTGCTGCCTATATACTGGTATACAAATATAAAATAACATTTTTTTTTTGTTGAACTGTAACGAATTTCCTAATGGCTTTGCTACTTTTTGATATTGAAACGCAGTCGCGTTTACCTTGGTCAGAATGTTATTTGATTTTAAATAAAAACAATGAGCTAATAGGTCATACCTGTATAAGTTCTATTATTTTCACTATGATAATATATTAATAATATGTATTGTACTGATGTGGCCACTGGCCATACTTCATCATGCCTACCCATCTCTATAAAATACATTATACATACTATTATATAATTATCCTACATAATAATATTGATATTTTTACAATAATGTAATATATAACGGATAATTTGTACATGGACTCTGTGGTGGATTTAACCGGTGGCTAAACGGACCTGCCGCCCATGGCTAATATCAGATGTGATGGTTTGACGTACACTCATGAGTAATAAAATAACATAATAAAAACATGTTTGTCCCCAAAACAAAATCCTAGATCCGACACTGCATGGACGTAGTATCGAATGGTCGAGGTGGGGGAGGGTTGGATTCAAAGCCTCTCATTGAAATTTCAACGTTAAAAATGTTTTCATACCATTAAACTTTAGTCTATTAAAAACATTCTACATTAAGTGTATAAAATTATAATAGAAATTTACAAATTTAAAACGCTCATATGACTTGTGCTTTAAAATTAAAATATCGAACAAAACTGCTTGGGACCCTAAATAATATATATTTTATACCTTTAAATTTGATGCGCTCTAATATTTTAAATCATAGAGTCAAATAATCTATTATTCTGAACGTAAAATTTGCTATGCCATGTGAAAGACAGAGATGTTACACGTGGTTATAACGTCGAGTAGACAAATTACCTAATGTGCCCAATTAAAATAGTAATAAGTATTTAGGCCCAATATCATAATAATATGTTATCAGACATCAGATCAGTCGATCAGTGTTATACTGTTGTCTGATTCGTGTATAATGTGTATTATGGTGCCGGGGATGAGTTTAAGCGATGTACAAGACGAATGCCAATAATAATTGTTAATTTTGCCGACGATCACCATCACGAGTTACAATTCATTATTTAATAATATGACGTGTATGTAATATAATACAATATAATTTATAGTACTTATTATTATAATATTATGCGTACGCCACCAACACACGTCGTTCTGTACAACCGATCTGGGTTACAGGATGGATGGAATAGTTATCGTCGTTTTTTGCTGACCTCCGACTCCATGTATTTACTTTTATTATATTTTATACATAATATATTAGGGGCATCTATATAATTTGTTTATCGGCAAAGGTCGTTGCGGGCACCGCCGCCGATAAGACGGTATTTTATATAATGAATGTAACCAAACTATTTACCGAATATTATTATTATATATCATTATATTTTATATAATAGGTTAAAATATAAGTAGGCAGTGTTGACTGTTGTATACGCCCGGTGAAATGTGTTATTTTATATGTTATCTCTATTTAAGCCACGTTTGCGTCCATATCATGGGCGTATTTACGGTTTAGAAGTCATTGGGGCTAGATCCCTGCTATTTCAAAATTGATAAAAAAAAAACATTCACGTGTGTACAGAGTGATTGAATAAAAATCTAAAAACATTACATTTCTGTGGAACGTCTGAATTGTCATGAGGTTGCGTCTCTATCGCAGCACCACCCATTTGGAATTTTTGAAAATTTCCTTCACAAACATTGAGTACGTTCTTTGTATGACGATTTTCAAAATTTTGACGGTCTTGGTTTTCCCATTATCGAAGAAATAAAATGGGTGGGACTGGTGTAATGTGACTTCAGCCCCACCCAAGGTTAAAAATTATATACTCACAGGCCCAATACTACATCGCAATAATTTACGAGTAGTACATAATTTGTATTATTCATTTTTTTTAAATGTCTACGATCACCTTTCGCTTGTAATTATCGTGATTACTTAAAAAACGCCTTCGCCCCATGCCAGTAATATAAAATATATAAAAATTAATAAGTAATTAAGTCGGTAAAGGTGGTCGTAGGTACTCTGAGCGTGGGGGGGGTGGTATTACCATATTATATTGGCTGGAGTTTCGCGTCTGCTGCAGTACATATTTTCCACATAAGTTGACTACCCGCGCACTTACTAATCCCGACCCGATCCTGACATCAGCCTAAAACCTATCTCTAAGGGACGGTAACACGTATAATATATCCCCGAGAAGGGCGGTTGTTCTCCATCGTCCCATAATATTATATAACTACACGGTACACACCCTATACAGTATACTGCAGTATAACCTACACGTGGTGAAATGATACGCCGCCGCCGCCGCCACGTGTCAAATAATATAATATTATGCAGCATGTATGATGTATATAGTGGTAAGCGCATGCCACTGCAGTGACCGGTCGAAAGAGGTGGTGGAAATCCGCTTAAATGGAATCCACTATACATATATATTCCATGTATATTCCCTGGATAGGACGCCGTCGTGTCACATTTCCTACGAACCGGTTGTCGTCGACGGATTGGTATTTAAAAAATATTTATTTTTTTTTTTTTTTTGGGTGTACCGACCTATTAGGTTTTTCTCTTCGACTACACGACGCAAAGATAATATACAAGATATCTGCAGGTATATATACGTTATTTTGATTTTAAACCGTACATGTGGTTTAGATACGGTATAAAACGATTTCAAAACACCCACTTCTCACTATACTTTGTGGTAGAAAATGTATATAATATATAAACCCACACGATTTAATGTCATATAATAAAATACGTTATTCAACTGTATAATATTAATATAATACCTATTAATCGGTGGAAAAAGGCGATCTAAAAAATGTAAAACGATTACCACACATTGCATTTGGGTGTAATTCGATTTGCTGCACAAATCACCGAACGTACTCATCATCATACTCTTCGTAGGTTACTCTTCGTCATCATCATCATCATCATCATCATATTATCATTACTATACGCTTGCTATACGGTCTATGTATATTATATATATATAATTTCGACGCTTTTGCGTGCACATTTTATGTATACGAGAAACGACGTTGTCGCCAACCGACAAATGACAGATTTTTCAAAAACCTTCGTCCGACCATCCGATGTGTGCGAGATTAATATAGTCGGCAGAATTTATTTTCCTGAAAACATCTGTTGTATAATATTGAGCGCACGTATTTTACACGAATATGATTTAATTTATTTAACGACCAGCTCCACAGATTATTATTTCGTTGCGATGCGAGCGAAGAAAATACAGTTTTGAACTTTTGGTTCGGTAAGGAAAAACACTTTTTAATTTATAAATAATTTAATCAATTACTGTTCTGTATTGTATTATACTGTACAAAAAATAACACTCGTAACATCCTTTTTCCACCAGTTATATCGAATAATAATAATATTTATTACAGAGAAATTTCGTTAAAAAATTAAAAATCACTGCGGGAAGGTCTTGTAGGAGATGGGTCAATATGTAATTTTGGTACAGACCACGACGAGCAGAGAATCTGTAATGGATGTATTACATAGATTATAATTATTAGGTATGTATTAAAGGCTTCATTCGCTGTACAATGTATTTCTATAATTTCTAATTCTTGTATTATCAGAAAATGGCGCTATAGAATGTTTAGCAAGTGCACTTGATTTTGTTCAAACCTTACTTAAAACCCGAATTCAAAGGTCTGATGTAAACATATGCGGTGCAATAACGTGCAGATAGCCGTAAGATCGAGTGGAAGTATAGTATCAAATAAAAACGATATTATTAGCTCTATAATAATATAGGTTCTATTGTACTAATAATTATAGTTTTAGCTGGCTTATATTCCACGGCCGGTCGGTTGTTCGACTTGTAAATAATATAAAATCGGCCGCGACCGACTCTTCTCCTATATCCGTTCGCCGGACGACGGTTATTTTTTTTTCTCTCGACGAGATGATGGCTGCGTTAAGAACGTGTACGTTATATTATAAAGGTAAAAAAAAAAAAATGTATACGCGCAAACATATCAAACTCGATACCGGTTTTTGGGCGGCCGGTCGGGTAAGGTTTTAATTTCGTGGTCGCGGGAAAGAAGTATGACTTCTATATTATGACCTTGAAACAAAGTTATTACTTATGTCTGTAATTGATCGCGCACGGCAGCGGATAAGTGTTGGGCCGACACAAGTGCAGGCAAATTTTGAAATGCGGTTCTTGTTTTCGAACCGATACAAAATCGTTTTGGGTCGACCGGTGCAGAGGTGAATGAATTCGAGGAGCGTTTTTCGAGCACCGATGTACGAAAACTGGATGTAACGACGACGATGGTTTTAATGATTTTGTAGTCGCGTCATTGGATTTATGACAGTAAAATTGGTCCCCGCGAAAAACGCGGTATACGCGGACGATTGGCCCCCGTCATAATTTTATACACGGACAATATTATTGGTTACCGTCCAAATTTTTTTTATGCCACATAAATTGAACTTCATTTTGTTATTTTTAATTTTTGTATCCCAATTTAATTTTTCTGCGGCTGGTATCAAAACGTTTCATTATTTTTACCGATACGAACAAGACGGATAAAGTGATTACTATTCGGCATTTATACTGCAGCAGTACAATATACTACGGTCAAAACGCAAAATGAACCATTATGACGTCGAATAATCGGATTAGTCGGAATAATTGGCGATAAAAAAACACAATGTCCATGAAGGAAAATATTGATTGAGATAACAATAACATTAATAAGACATGGAGAGTATAGTAATGTAGAATCTACCAACCACTGAAGAATATATAGATCATGCCGATCATGGTAGGTATATTTCAAAACCGCGGTTCGCTAATAACCGATCAAAATTCGTATCTCATTTTATCCTGTTTAAAAATACGCCTCAACTGCTGGATACATCGTGTTTTTTAATGACGCCAACCAAGCGATAGGCACCTATCTTAATTTACATATTTTATTAAATTTACTATACTGCAAAAATAATATTATGTACCTATCACGTGTCAAAAAACTTGGCCGGGGACCAATAATGCTGTCCGTGTATAAAATAATTTTTATAATTATTATTATACGGAGGCCAATATATTGTCCGCATACTAAGTTTTTCCTCGGGGATCAATTATCGACCGTTTACCCGTGTGTTATCACGTCTTATCAGCAACGAATGTACGAAAACCGCCTGTGGATCGATACGTATATAGCGAGAGAGTTCACCACCGGTTCACGTTATCATTTTGCCAGTGGTTTCCAACAACGTGTTCTGTTTTACCAAAACGGTATTCGATAATATGCATTTCCTATTGACAATACTACTTATATATCGACTGGCTCAAAGTTATAGGTTAGAATTTCTGTGTATATAATAAACATGCGTGCGCATAACACGCATAACACGTGGAAAACGAAAATGCCGCGCTGCAAAGTCTTTGCACATAATTTTATCTTGCCGAAGTCGTGCAGGCGTATATTATACACCTATATATTATTTATTTTTTGTTTACTTCGCAAACAATAGTGAAACGTGTTTGAATTTCACTGAAAAATAGCAAATATTAATATAACAACACTGCGGCTAAAATTTGTTCACAAATATTTAATGAATTACTTATGCAATGTATTTAGGTATGGGTTTATCGTGTATAACTAGTATAACTACTACTACCATACTATTATATACACGATCGCGATCAATTATTAATTTTTCCCAAGGTATTTACAATATTCGATGACATTTTTCGAAAATAAGTTTATAACAGTTGAAAATTTAACGACGACTGTCGAACTGTATAATATATATATATATATTATTGTATTGATTCGTTCGTGTGCTGTACAATATTATAATATTACAAGCCGAGTTATCGTTGTCCATTAAGAATACGTATTATATCATTGTAATTCAACTCAACAATTTGTACAGACGTGTAAAAATCTGGTTTTCAAAATCGAAAAATATTTAAATTTTATTAAAACTCAAGTTAGTTTCAATTGTTTGCTATAATAGGTATTAAGTGCATAATAAAGCGAGTGGAAAACAAACAATATTGGTTGGTTCGTGTTCAATTTCTATTTCGAATATTATTTTCTGGTCATTCTACGCGGAGATTTGAACTAATTTTATGCGTTTAATATTTCTAAGTGAAAAAGTGTAAAAAAAAGAAAATATTCTCGAAAGGAGTGCAGTGTGATATTTCCTAAAGTCAATTATCGTGGATGCAATGCAGTATTCCGTGTTTAAAATTAATTGTCGCTCAGATGTTGTGAAAATCGCTCATAAGTTCTAAAAAATGTCTTTTACCCTAGGTATTGTTTGTAAACGTTGTTCGTCCACGTAATATTATATAAAATTGTTCGACAAAGACACGCAGCCAGAGCCGAACCGTCTGAAAAAAAACCAAACGGTCTTCGAAAAGGTCGTTTTGGCACGCACTGCACACAGTTGGAATAGGTTTTTTTCGTTCGCTTAAGGTCAGCAAACTGCCGATAAGTGTACTTATCTTTGATGTCGAAGGTTGTACCGTATTATATGTTTTTTTTTTTTATATACGTTCTGGCACGTACGTGGAAAAAAAATACCGTGTAAAAGAAACTGCCAGAACGGTCGGTGTTCTATTTATTATTATTATTATTATTATAAAAGGAATGAAGACTATAGGTTTCAGCTTGAATTAAAAATTGCCATCATTTGAATAGGTACGAGCAGAAATTCACATCGGTCGTCGTCGATACATTGTAATATCGGCGTCTGTAGTCTAACCCAACCTAACCTATATAGAACGACAATATTTCGTTTTCCTGCAAATTACGACCATGTGGTACAGTTTTGTACGACGACTATTCCGCGTGGTAATAAATGTCGTGTGCTCGTGTAGAACGTTTTTAATACAATGAAAATCGTTACGACAGTCGATAATGATTTCGAGTACAATATTGTTACGTATTAGTATCGGGATCGACGTATTGTTTTATTTAGCGATCGACGGCGGCGGGTGATCGACTTGCGCATATAGTATACATCGTGAGATAACGAAACAAAAAAAAACCTAGTCCTAAGAGGCATACCTAAAACGCGGGTATAGGTACCTATAAGTAATAGCCGACAAAATATCATTATCCCGCGCGTTTATCGATATTGCGGGCAATAATCTACGACGGTAATAACGCGGGTACGCGATATCGTCGAGTTAAATAGCTGTACGATAATGTTCGCGTGTTCAATGAAATCCAATATTAAAATATGCATGTACCTAATGTAATGCACACACGGTAAAAAAAAAATAAAATACAGTTCTGCGTGGCGGCCGCCGGCAGCGACGGAACGAAAGAAACACATCATAATAATTTTACACACACACACACCAGTTGCATTTGCATTTCTCCGATGTGGTTTTTTTCCGGACGGTTGGCGGGCGGGAGGTGGCACACACACACACCGTGTAAGTAAGTACTGTTGTGTGTGTGTGTGTGTGTGTGTGGAGGACGTTAGGGCCGGGCTCGTTTCGTATGCACGTAATAAACCTGTGGCCAAGGCCAATAATAAACATTCATGGTCAAAACCCGTCGGGCTGGTATCCATCATCGTCACCGTTTAGCCGCACCGCGTACGTGTAATAATATAAATACAAATAATAATAACGATGACGAGAATCGTAAACCGCGTGCGAGAGTCGTACACACTTGTAGTACACCTCCTGCAGTGATTGGTATGATATTATACCTGCAAGAATCGTCGGTCGTCGGTCGTCGTGTGTGCGCACAAAACCGGGAAGGCAGCCTGTGTGGAGGTGGGTGGGTGGTGGGGCGAAAGAGAAGCTAAAAAATTCCCCAAGAGTCTCGACGACGACGACTCGTGTCGGATCGCTGCGTGGTCGCAAGACGTCGTCGTTTTGCATGTTTGGCCGCCGCCAGCGGTATCCAGTGGTTTCCAACCGCCGCCGTCGATAATGGCGTCGAAGAAACCCGTCGACGACGAAACGCGAAAAACTAGACGAAAAGAACCGTCCCCGAGCTGTATTATAGTACCCACCGTGTAGGTACCCGTGACGATCGCATTATCGTCGTCTCTGATTATAATAATAATAATAATAATAATACATTATTGTTCCGTCTTTATTCCGGGGGCCTCCTTTGACGGCGGAGTTGCGGACCGCGTTGATAAAATAAAATAATATGTATTTATTACCATATTGTTTTGTCTCGTGTGCGACGGTATACATATAGGGCGATGTCCGCGTGTCTTCAGACCAGCGGTTGAAATTTTTTTTTAGCGCCGCGTATTTCGTCTTACAGTTTTTTTTTTCTTTTCGAGACGACATTTGACGATTCCCACGTTCGGTTTACACTTCATAATGATATTAACAAAACCATGCCGTCGTAGTAAACGATACAGCTGTATCATAGCAGTGTATAGTATTCGAAACGCGTTCACGACCGGCGCTACAGTTGTTATCGATAATATAATATTATCATATTAAAATATTGTTACGTCGACCACGTGGTTTTGCGTTTGGAAAAAAAATGAAAAAAACCAATATTGCACTTTATCGTCTTCGACGTCGAGCGCTAAAAGACGTTATCGCCGAGCACCTATAACATCATTTAGGATATACTCACCGTTATATACATATTTATTATTCGAAGTATTCATTAGTGCACGGATATGACGTGAATATAATATTATTCGAATGATAACCTTTATACTATTATTGAAGCGAACTATAATCATCATAGATACATTTTTTAACGCGGGTACAGTTGTAGGTATTGTACGCCAACAAATAGCTACAAAATAATTGTACAATATAATTCACAGTATTTTGTTCGACAATTATATTCGGCCGGCAAAGGTTCCCATTAGAGTTAGCTGACGAGAAAAAAAAAACGTCATTCGAAAAGTCACAAGTGCTATTCGTCGTAGGTATCACATTATTATATGCACGTTTTTAATTGTGATATCCGTTTATATTATGTGTGTTGCAGTCCAAATAACACAATATAATATTATACCCGTACAGACGAACGACATTGTATGCGTCGTGTCTGGAAATTCGATAATAATCGGCTGTACATAATAGGGTAATGCAGAGGACCATGAGGTCATTTTTGTGTTTGGGTTTGGTGTGTATAGAGTTTTTGTACACAGCTGTATATATATATATATACATATTATATGGTCGCTGGGTATATTGAGTTTGTTATGAAAAAAAGTAAAGGATTTCATTGTCGATCAGAACAGGTTATCCTTTATTATATTGATGCGCTCAAGGCGGTTTTACGTACAAGGTCAATCGAAATAATATGTGTTCAACGGGATTTAATATAATATATAGTGTATAATATTGTATAATAATATTATATTTGTCGCAGAAGATGTATTTACTTATTGCTACTTAAAATATTATTTAATATATTATAATATAGTCCGTGTTGCTAGTTGTGTTATACATCGTATTATCGAATGTTCAATAAGTGGTTAAAAGTACAAGTTATTAATGTTAAGAAAATGTCAAATTTTAGTCTTAGGGATAAATTCGTTTGTAATGGTGTGCAGCTTATGGCGTACAGTTTTTTGTACAGAATTTAGTATTATAGTTATGTTGTAAGCATAAAAATATTTTGAAAAACGGATTATATAGGAATTTCATAGTTTCTGTAAGTTTTTCGATTATTTTCGATAGATATCGATTTAACAGGCATTCATTTTCCCGCCAAAAAACCGGTTCCCATATCTATGCATAGCCCGTTCCCACCGAAAACGAAAAAGGTTAAATTCCAGTTTCCGACAAAATGTGTGTTTTTTTTTAAAAGACGTTTCTACTAAATATATTTTTTGGGAATCATGTAATATTATAATATGCGTACACAACACTAAACAATTTTCTAATCATTAAATAATTGCATATCATAATTATCAGAATCTTATTTTGATATTAAATATTAATTGGATTAAAAAAATACATTTTATCACAGTAAAGGTTTAAAGGTTAAAGTAAAGTTAATGTAAAACATTAGTTAACAGTAGAAATATTAATCATGAAAGTAGGTGTTACATATTATGAAGAATTTCATAAAAATATAAGTTATAGATGTAGATAATTTTTTTTAAAAATCACACATCGATCACATACCTAATATTTTAAAACTGAATGATAAAAATATATGATATATAATATGTAGGTAAGTCAAATAAATGTAAATTATATTCTTAAAATAAATTAAAAGAAACACATGGGTACTTAGTATGGAAATAGAAATAAAAATTATTGGTTTCCATATTTTTTTGGCATAAAAGGGAATTGAAGCTTTTTAATTCTTAGCAAAACAGCTTTTTCCAGATTTAACATTTTGGTGGCAAAATAAATCTAAAATCTTATATTGTAAGAGAGTATATGACATAAAAATATATCAAATCGATGCACGTGAAGTAGTCGATGCATCCCACACGTATCTTTGTAATAATATTATATTAACTGAATATGATTTGCCAAACAAGAAATATCGTTTTAAAAAAATGAATTTACATTGCACTTGAAACTTTTTGTCACTCGAAACTAATTATGTTCGTAAAATTGGCAAGCGTGCGACACAAATTTCGGTGTCGAACTGCAAGTGCATATGTTGTTTATTTGCTATTCAAGTGAACCGCCAAAGGAAACAATAATGGACATACCTAGTAACATATTATACATATATAGTATCATATAACTGTATATCAGTCGTCGGCTGTCTTTTGACAACTGGCGACTATTATTTTAAATTTGTGTTTTGAATGATATACAGAAAGCTATAATAATTGTAAATGTAAGTTCTACAATACCTATATGCCTTTTATTTTAAAATTCGTCAACACTTTTTTGGTTTGAATAATAAATTGTGATCCAAAAGTTTTATACCAATTTGATGTATAGTTCCCCACGTTGTAGAATATGTTTCAGAAAAATTGTAAAAAATATTTATAACATAATATAGGTATAATCCTAGACATGGTAATTTCAACCGTTTGCAGATGAAAACATGCATGTTATTGGCGAACACTTATTTTTTGACCTTACATGGAATACAATTTTAACATTTATTTATTGCGAACTTTTCGGAAATGAGTTGTTTTTTGTTGGTTCTAGTTTTATAGAATTTGCAATTTTAATTTCGGAGATATTGCATTTTAATACAAGGTTACTCACTTTATATATGTTATTACAATTATAATTAAAAAATCGGCCCTGACAATAGTTCTATGCAAGCGTTGTTTAAAGTTTGGACCATGAGAAATTTCCTAATTTCACTATATATTCACGATAAATTGGCTTTCTTTTTCACAAAAAATAATAGGTAATTCTAGGTTTTGATTATTTACTGCAGTTTATACAAAAGCTAATACTTTATATTATTTCTTACCTATAGATTAGGTTAAAGTATTACGATATTATTTTATGATTTCTTTTGGGTAAAATGTGTGTACAGTTTTGTTTATTTAACTACTATATTATGTAAATTTTAAATACAAGGTTACTAATTTCCAGACATGCGTTATAACACGTCTATGTTCGACGAATTTCGAAAATATTTTTTTTACAAGCATTTAAATATATTAAAATTTGAATTTCCTAGCTGTATAGTCTTTTCTACAAATATTAGTGTTTCGTTATGGTTGTGAATGGTGACTGCTACAAGTAGCCAATATGCGCCCGTTCATTTTATTTATTACATTTTTTGTTTTTCAGTCACTTGTGTTACACCCAATAGGTAATAATAATATTACTATTATGCTATTTATTGTGCTATGTTATATTGCAATTTGCTAGACGATTGTAATTATAACTTTTAAGTACACAATCCTCTAACTGATAATCATTGTGGTGGGATAGGGGAGGGGAGTATGAAGCTATCATATTATTTTGTTGTATAAATACCTTTATTATATAGGCTATTAGGTGATATAATATACATATTATCGATTATAAATATTGAAAAAAAAGGTGATATCGCGAATATAACCCATCACCATCGTTGTATCGCCTCTATAACTAACTGAAGCTAAAAAAAAACCTACTTTATCAATACAATTCGATCACATTTTGTTTGCCAACTATACGAGTTGGCATAATATCACGTTTTTACACAATTTGAATGGTTTTTATTCATCGTTGGATATTTTGAAAATATTTCGAACGGTATGTTTTCCTAAGGTCAAATGTGTCGTTATGGCGTTACGATGTGTAGTATGTATTATATGATTGTACTCATATATAACATTAGGCATATATAAATATATAATAATATAGTGTATTGTATCCAGATATACGTATACGTGATATAGTGTAAAACAGAGGTATCAGATCTATATATATATATAAATATATAATTATATTTTACGTATAAGATATTATAGATGAGCATTTGAATAGTTGCATGTCGACCAGGGGTGCACGACGATGTGATAAGACATGCGGCTACTAACAAAATAGTATACTATATAATATTATACATTATTATACGGCAATTAGTGTCGAGTAATTAAAATAATATAACAACCGAAGGTTTCGTTTTTTTTTTTTTTTTTCAGTTTTCGTCTTGTGATGATGTACCGCAAGCCGCCGCCGCCGACGACGACGTGGTTATAATATTGCATTGGTTTCATAATATAGATCTGAAGCCCGCGAACCGCAGTCCTGTGCTGACGACAGAGATAAGTGGTTAAGGCGTGGAGCTCGTTGAACCATAATTATTGTGTGGGTGTGTGTGTGTGTGTGAAGATAAAATTCAAATGTTTACGAACTAAAGCCACGTGTGTTGATTACACCGAGTCTTCTAATTAGTCGTCGGAATAATATGTTTCTCGCGATCGAAATTGTCATATTTATTTATACACCTGTAACGTTATGTAACACATGGTAGGTACCGCACATATTATATGACGTGGAACTTGCAGTCGTCTGAAACGATTTTTACTCAAACCGAAGGAAAAAAACGCCATGTCGAGTGCACGCATCACAGAATATAATATATAATATTACGGTAGGTATATTGTAGTTCTGCGTATAGTAATCAATAGCTTAACTCAATAACATAAACGACGTTTTTTAGACGTTTCAATGTGAATCCTGATAATTTTTTATTAGTCTTACGAGAAGAACTTTTTTTCGGTCGATTGGTCCCCGAATTGCGGGCGTCGCTCATTATTATACGGTGATTATTTTGCCTTGTGAATCGGGCAATATCTCTGGGTGTGCAGAAATAATTAAAAAATGTCGTGTTTTTAATATTGATCTTAATAACAACTCGGCAGAAATGGCTATCGGTAAAATTGTTTTTTTTTTTCAACAAAATATTTGAATATTTCTATGGTTCTTAAAATCAAAAAAAACTTTTTGAAATTCTTTTTGTTTCATAATATATTGCTTGGTTAGTGATCAGAGAGAAATCACCCTGTATACAGTAAGTACAGCTGAAAAACTAAGTAGACATTTTTTTGCTATCGATTTTTACTTATTTGTTTAATCTCATTCACAAATAAAAATATACACATTGCGTCACTGCGATAGCTTACACTGCTTGCTGTATACAGTTTGCAGTGCTATACAACAATGCCATACGATTGGAAAATTTAGAAACATTTTTAGGCGGTTTGCTCGCCGCAATTATAACGACAAACTAGTTTTTGTTAGGTTTTGTGTTAATAAAACTTTTCTAGGTTTTGGCTGGGAATCAAGAGTGTTACCACTATGTGACGAGTAGTTCAGTCTCTGCGATGGGTACTTACACATTTTTCGTAGTCGTATAATTTTTCTTCGAGATTTGCAACGAACTTGTCTTTGATATACGTTAACGTGTGTATAGGAAGCACAGTCGGAAATCCATTACAATTGGGAGGGGGGGCTAACATTATTAACATAATGTGAGTGGGGGGGATTTCGATCCCACACAACTAAAAAAGGAGGGGGCTTGACGGACTTTTGGGGTTGCTAAGCCCCCGTAAGCCCCCCCGGATCTTCGCCGCTGGTAGGAAGGAAGGAGGATTTGTAATTTGTTCACAAATTATTCACGGGCACCCAAAAAATAACTAATTAATCTTATTACATATTGTAACGATAGTTTCCACTTTCCAGCGTATATAGGTACGAATGCAGTAGAAAACGTCGGCAAGCACGCAACGGCGGTATTATTGTTATTAAATTAGCCGCCGATAATGTTATTATTGTTAAGTATTCAATAATGTCTCGCTGACCTTAATATGCATATTTGTTCGTTTATTATTATTATTATTATTATCATTATCATTGTATCCGTCCAAGCGTTAAGTGCGGATTACCAGCTTATATAATTGCAGGTACTGTACAGTATACTGTAGTACTCATATTGAAACATATTTTCACAGCGAGTTGCTGTGGCGATCTAATAATTTATCGGTGAAAATATTTGTAAATATTATATTATACGTAACCGTGCGCAAACTATTGGCTCGATGTGTGTATGGTGTCTGTGGTCAAGTCGACGAAAAATCGTGACGAACGACGGTTTTTCGAACCTGCACCGAGGGTCGGCAACCTTTTCGTTTATTTTTAAAATAAAAAAACCTCGAAAAATACAACAAAAACTACGCTCTAGGTTTTTGTTACGATTTCATCGGGTCGACGCTTTACTTCTAAAAATAAATCATTTCATTCGTGCGGTCCGTATGAAAAAGTCACGCGGGTTAACGACTCCCTGATCCTGCGCAGTATGTTCCACAACATTCGAACAGTTCCGTGCTATACCGAGCGAGAGACTTAAATATTGTTCATTTTTTACAGACGGATATAATATTTGGTATTTTCACGTTGAAAATGTATTCGTCGTTTTCACGTAGAAATAATGGCATCGCGTTGACGATATACGTCGCGCGCGTTTACCTTTTGGGAAGGACCAAAATCTGTTTCTTGCACAGTTTAATTTTAAAAATATTCTGTGTGACGGGTGGTGTACCCGTTATGATTTGTATACACCATAACTTCATCGCCGATGTAAGTAATATAACTACGAGTTAAGACCTTAAAGTGATTTTATTTATTTTTGCAAAGCATTTTTAATACATTAATGCCGCGTTGCGTGAACGATTTATTAAAATTTAATGGTTCAATAAAATTTAGTGTACCAATCATGGACCACTAAATCATGTTTAAAGGGCCATTAGCCCACTATTGATTCATTAAATGTTTAGTGGTTGTTCGCGCTATCCGGCATAAGTACGGCATATTCGGATACAATTAATGTCTTAACGTAAATGTTGGTACATATAACTATATTTAATTTATTCAATATAGAGCTGAAAATTGAAGGCATGGTCCACATATACTGATCTACTACCGACCCCATCGGATCATCGGCCTTGCTTGATAATTGACGGTGATATGTGGAACATAAAAAAAGAGTAGAAGACTAGGAGGAGCGCAGTGGTTCATTAAGACACAGAAATGAAACTAGACATTTTGTTATTCAATAACCCATAGTGAGGATCAAGGAACCCAATACCCGCAGTACGCCTACGCTCGGGTAAAGGAGACAAGTCAGGGAAATCACCGACCTGGCACAATAATGTAATGGATTTGATCGTCTTGCAAAATGTCAATCGACCTTTTTTTACGGCACTCAACAGATTTCCTAAGATTTCCCAGTATATTTGGCACACGAATTTCGGCGTTCATCTATAAATATCCAGGGTTTGCCAGTATTCAGGTTTGGTACTTGGCGTTCCAGAATTATTTAACAAAAATGTTGCACCCACAAAGGTAAAAAAACAAGTCCCAGTTTAACTTCTTTCATGACTTAGTTGCGTCCCGAAAATCGATACTAATCGTTAATATATTATCGAATATCGATACCGTTGCTTTCTCTGTGTAGCAAACGTATAAACGTACAAAAAAACTTTTCAGTTCATCAAAATCCATGTCGTGTTGTTAGTTTAGTGTTCTTTCGTCGGTTTTTATAAACATATTTTTCCTTCTAAGTGAGTTACAGTACAAAATTTAAAGTAAATCTACGTATGTAAAAGATTCATAGTTAAAAATGCTCAAAACTCAAAACAAAAATAATAAAAATAAAGGCTAACGAGAGCAGATTGATGATGTTCTATACATATTTCTTATTAGGTAAGAATATTATAGATAGGTTTAAATTTGAATTTCTTTATAATAGTTCTATTTTCTGTCGTATTAAGACTAATAACACGAAATGGATTCTGCTTAACGCAAATTAGCTATATGTTGTATACTTACGCTTGTAAGACAGAGACAACACGTGCGAGCATTCCTCTTAATAACAATTAATGATAAATATATACGAATAACTGTGTGCCGGGGATCTTTAAAAAAAAATGTTAATAAACTAATATTTGATTTGAGAAAAATCGATGTGTCTAAATTAATCTAATGTAGATATTTCATATATATTATACTAATAAGTAATAACCTTGCAGAGTATGCTAAAAAAAATTGTGTGTGTGTCGTATTGAGACCAAACATTTTATGGCCACGCCATATATATTTTAGAGTACCCGTAGCGGCAATCGATAGTGTTAAGTACAATAATATATATATATAATAAAATATTATTTAAAACGTGATTAGAACGTAGACGGCATGATGAATTAATACAAGATATACCTATATTAGTGTTATATATACAGCGTGATTCATCAAGCATATTCACCCCCATTTTTTATTTTAATAATGCATTCATAAAACTTCTGATTTTTGCAAATTTTAAGTGCCTATACCTTAATATTTTTTCAATTATTTAGATTTTTTTTTTATATTGTTTAAAGAGTGTTTTGTAGCAATACAAACTTGTTTTTTTTTTTTTGATGAATTTCATTATTTTTTCTGATAAATTGTTAAACGATTGCTTTTTTGTTTATTAATTGTTTCATAAAAATCTAAATTCGAACGAATAGTGTTAGAGTTATTTTACATTATGTACTAAGGATAATATATGTTTGAAATATATAATGTATTAAATTGGGGGTTATTACCTAATCTATCAAAATTTTAAAATCTGTAATAATTGTCTGAGTAAAGTAAATGCTGTATTCAATATTGAATCTATTTTATATATCCTTAGAATTAATTAATTAATTATGGTATATAAATTCTAATCAGTACTGCAGAAAAGATTGATCGCTGTTGCCATATGGCATTCCTAAAAACTGTATAGGTAGCTATACAAATCTAAATAATTGAAAATATGGTCCTCGAGTACCTAAATAGGTAGGTACTTAAAAACATTAGAATTAAAAAAAAAATGAACTATTAAAGGAAAAATCGGGGGGTGAGCGTGCCATAACCTTGTACATATTTATTATTTTCGATTTTCCAACGAATTTTTTTTCAGTCTGTATCCTAATCGTTTTTGATTCTTCCGTTTAAAGTATATTGCGGACGTATAGGTACCTATATACCAGCTCGGTTACGCTCGCTACGAATAATAAGACCGAGAATTATTATAACGCGATTTATATGCACGCCTCGGCCATTCGACCATGCGCAGAATACAATTATGACCGACAAACACCTTTGCGAATAAGTATCGTTCGCGGTCGACACCTGCATATTACTTATAATATTATACTTGAGCCGCATCTATTGTATTATACACCTACTTCGAAATATTTACACGAATACTGTTACGCTGCTGGGGCGTTTGAAACTTTGAACCGTTCATCTCGTAATCGCACAATATCGTACGGGTACAACGGTCGCAGAACCATCGCAGTCTGCCGAAACGCCGCAAGCACTCCGTATAACATGCGTGGTAATTTTTTTTATACATCCGATAAATACGGTACATCGGAGGATTTTCCCTCGAACGAGCCCGCGCCATGGCGTATGTTGTATATTGTTAAATACCACACGAGTGGTCGTGATTTAGAGACTACCCGAGCAATTAACATCGGTAAAATCATCACGTGCTTCGATAAGAATTCTTACTGGGTATATATATATATTCCACTGGGGTCGTCACGAAGTGTTTTGTGTTCATGGGATATAAGTGCTATTTTGTTTTAATTTCGACTTGTTATGAGAATCACTAAAAATCAAGTAGAAATTAAATATAAATATATAGTGGGTGCGATGTACTAATCGCGAATAAAAACTACGATTCGCGGTCGACGTACCGAAAGCCGTTTTTTTTTTTCGTTTACGGTATGACAATTTATATTATTTGCAGTGGAAGTTATGAAGTATGAAGTGTCAATTTTGAACTTTTCGGACATTCGTTCTAAGACTGTGAAAAAAAAGTAGTTGGGTAAGCGTAAAACGTTTTTCATATAATATTTTTATCTAGTATAGGTACACTGCCACATTGGGACTTCAGAACTAGTGTGGACGTTTTATACTTTTATATTGATCGTGTCTATGTGTTGTACTCATTTGGTGAAAAATATTAATTAAGTATAAAAATATTATTTATAATTACTATTGTCACTCGCTCATTGGCTTGCGTAGTAGCCGATGCAAGATATAATGACAAAACATCTGCATAATGATCGTAAAAGTTTCCACTTTGAAACTAAGATTTATATAATATGTTATGTAATGTTTTATATTTGACATAACATCTCAACAGTTATAAAGAGCCAATAACGGGATTTAACTTAATTAAAATTATAATCACATATTTGAATACTGGTACAAAAAAAGTTGATGATGGTAGAAAATCGTTTTTACTAAAAGGGTTATTATTTGATGATGTACCTGAGACTGAAACGTAGGTATAAGGTTTTCTTTTTCTATATTTATCACAGTCATATAAAGATATGGACTGCGCTTAGAGAGAGAAATTAAAAGTATAGTAGTTGTTGAGTGAGGGAAAAGATTAGGAGGGGTATCGCGGACAAATAAATAGATAACGACTTAGTTGTATAATATTTATTTATTAGAATCTTGAATAAATCAATATAAATTGTAGTCCCCCTTGAAATACCCTCTCCTAATATCTATCTGTCTCTATCGCTCAATTCTCTGATTATAGGGCGGGGACATTGATATATACGCGACAATAGGAAATGCATAAGTTTGTATTCAAGTGTGATTGAAGAGCATAGGTTCTATAGTTACCAATGTGGTTAAATGCTATAATTAAGGTTGTGGTATCTTCACCACTGCAGATATTATTAAATTATATTAATAGAGAATAATAACTTTAAAACACAGTATGGCAAATATTATTGTAATTTTTGAAATAATAAAAAAAAAAATTAAAGATATCGTAATTTATTGAATTAAAAATTTTGCAGGTGGTGGATTGATAAAATGTTTTGCCGTACCCATAAACCAAAACTACTGCATACCTATGAGTTATAACCACTATGGTAACTGGTGGATTTTTCACATACAATCACAGATATAATATATAGATCAAAGTATACCATGCATATTAGTATAGGAATGTACTATCCATGTATCAACGGTATACCAGCTACTATCTATGGGTCAAGTGCGTAGTGCCCCAGTTATATCTCAACGTAGGTACACAGCTACAGGGTGTTCAAAAAGTTTGGAAACGGACATTAGAATATAATATAGGTATTATACGGTTAGGACTGATGAACGACAGTACAATTACTGAGTAGATAAAATATTTTACACAATAAACGTGCAGCATTGCTATTGTGTGGGTATAAAAATATGAAAATAGCAATTAAAGCGTTTCCACATTTTTTGAACACCTTGTATAACACTATCCTGATTTTGCTGCAGTAGACGTGGCGTTGTAGTTTTCTCTTTGGTTTCAAGTCTAGTGGTCTACTATAGTGGTTTGCAGTTATTATTCTTTACATTGAGATTATAAAGGAATGTTTTCATAATTTCGATAAATTTTATATCGACAAAACGCTATACATTTTATCGGTGAACACAAAAAAGTGTTGTCAGTGTTGGTCTTCTTTGTATGATATACTCTATGTAGGTACCCATTGGCTATCACACTATTTATGTGGACTTCAAGCCATTGCATGCATTATAAATTATAATACTACATAATATACAAAACAAATACTAGTCACGATTAACATTCTATAACGTTATCAAATTTAACTTTAATTGACCGTTCTATAATAGTTACAATTTCTGAATATAATAATGACCATTCAAACCCGATTCGGTTTATGGAAATTAGTTTGTATGTTTATTCAAACACAATAACATCCATTATGCCGGCACTCGTAGCTTTTTGTCTTGATCAATATAACAAACACATTATATCATAATATTATATTATGTGTTATTACTTATTATCTAGGAAAAGTTAGATATAGCGACTACAATGAAATCAATATATTATACGGACGGGTGACCAATCGTATCGGTTTTCTCTGAATTACGCGTAATTTGTAATTATTCTACATCGAGAACTAAACTATTCTTCTGCTGTTCATTATGTCATTTTAAATAAAACTGATAGTTTATCAGCTATTGCAATCTTCACAAAATACGATTTTCATCCAGTTTCATAAATTTCGCGACAACATTTTAAACAATTTTTGAATACCATTTTGATTTTCGACATAAACGATAAATGATAAATGTACATAGAAACATTACTAAACATTTACTAAATTGTTACGATTTAATGTGTTCCTTATTATGTTATCTACATTTATACGTTAACTTTTTGTAGGTTCTGAGCGGAGGTACGAATGTTTTGATGTTACAATAAAGTTTTTTATGATCATGATGTTCATAAAAAATATCCAAAGTGTGTTCTAAAAATCAATTTTCTATTAATTTGTTAAATATTTGCACTAGCTTAGATAATTTTTATGAAGGTGGCGGGAAGGGGGCTAACTTTAAAACCATGGGTTGTTTTTGTGTCTATATATTATGCGATATAAGGGTGATTTCTGGTAGTAAATTGGATTTAGTTGGCACTTTTAAATAAAAAAATACTTTAGCGTTTTGGTTTATTTCCTTTAAATATCGATGACAATATTATTTTTCATGGTCAAAAAATGTCAAAATGTAATACAATATTTCTCATAAGTTTTTCATATGCCAATTCAAATTTATCGAAAATACATTGCCACAAACATTTTAGATTCTGAGCGAAGCGAAGCGATGAATGTATTTATTTTACAATGATGTGTGTTTTTTTATTTATTATTTTTTCATTTTTTTTTGTGTCTGTCATCACCTTTTAGGGCAGTAAAAGTGCTTGGATTTTCTTCAACAGTAACTTTTTTGATAGGAAAGTGAATCTTGTTGGCACTTTTGGGGGTCAAAAGTAAAAATTACCTAGTAGTTTTCAAAAGCGACGTAAAAAACAAAAGAAAAATTTTTACGCAAAATCTGTTTTCGAGGAAATCGATTTTGGTTTTTGGTTTAACTCTAAAACAAATGAACGTATATTCATGAAATTTTCACTGGTTGTTGATATTTGCATTTTCCATACACGATAAAATTTTTAAAATATTTTGATTTGTTTTGAACTGTTTAGGAGCATTGACAGTTTTCAATTTTTTTATAAATATTAATAAAATTTTATTTGTTGGGTAAAAAAGCGTGAACATTTAATACAAGGCTCCTACTATATTGTTACAATAGCAGTTGAAAAATATTAAAAATACAATGGCACAATTTTTTTTTATAAGCATTTAAAGTTCAAATTTTGACAACATTTATCAAATTTATAATTTAATAATTATTTTGTAGTTAGAAATTTATAAAATGTTCAACTTTTATAGCTAAGGATTTAAAATTGAAAACAAGGTTCCACGTAAATAGGTTATATATAAATTACTTTATTCACAATAATATCATCAAATATACTTGGTAATATCATAGGCTGAGTGACTGTTTTCGCTCAGAATCGTTTTTCTTATACAATGATAGTATATCATTGAATTCAAATTTAACACCACCCATTACAGTGACACATTTGTCACCTACTGTACAGCAGAGCGAAATCCACTTACTCACCTTTTTATAAATGTTTACACTTAGAATTTTGGTAAAAATCGCTGCTAATTTGTTTGTAGTATGAAATTCATACAAATTTTCTATCTATAACGAGCAAAAAAGTTTATCGGAGATTCAAATAATTTTTCTATACGAGTTCAAAGTTCAAATTTTTACGATTTTGGGTATTCAATCGTAAAACAACGACTTCTCATCGATTGATTTAGGTACTTGGTTAAAAAATAATAAATGATGAACAAAAAACTGTAGATACTTGAAATTTTCGCCATATGATTATTTTATTATTTAGTTTGCATGATCAAATGCTAGGTTTCTTCGCTCAGAATCGTTTTGCATCGAATGCAATGATTTATCATTGAATTCAAATTTAACACTTCCCCTATAATGTAGTGCCATTATAATATGCAAGTTACACTCAACTCCTACTGTTGTACGGCATAGCGACTTCTCGGGTTTTTATTTTGTTTTTACATTTGAGTTTGTGAATTTTTTATATTTTTACTATAAAATATGTCTATAGTGATGGTCTCATATTTTGTATAGTTGTCCATAAATATATATATATATATATTATGTATAATGTAAAGATTTTACTGTGCTGCTTTAATTTATTTATATTTGATATGATTTTTTAATTTCTTCTCTGTCGCTGCACATAAATAAATTATTACACTGTAACCAATGTATATTATTTGAATGTTGTATTATGTGTTTTCGTTAAGTTACCAGTGTGCGGTTGTTTTGAGCAACGTAAATTAACTTTAATTACAAACCTATATTCTACAGTAAACTCTGAAGCAAGTTTTATTTCATAGACTAGTTATAGGCGTTGATTTATCGTCACAATTTCGAACACGTGGACGATAATGTAATTCTCTTCAAATAAGAACAGTTGAGATTTCGTTGATTAATATTTTGGTTTAAAATATGTTGGTCTTGTCGAAATCGACTTCTGGACCCACTTCTATATAGTTCCACGAAACTAATTAATTATTATCCCGGTCTTAATGATCAGATATGTGTTGGCGTGTTCGAGGATTGTGAGTTTTTTCCAGACCACCAGCAAACATTATATAGGTTAGGTCAACCAAACCGTCGAGATGAGAAAACGCGGGGAGAACGGCGGTGGTATCAGATAACCCGGGAAAAATGAGATAAACACGCGCCGAGGAAACAGGTTGATTGTACATTAACATTCACATCGGACGTACAATAACAGATTAAATTGTTATAACGAGAGTATGGGGCTTATTAGAATAATAATACAGATGTGAAGTAATATAATGCTAATAATGTTATTAAAGTTGTATCGCAGTATGTTGCACCACTGTTCGATTTGTGAATGCGGAGAGAGACAAGGGGGCCACTAAGCAGGTCTGTAATAATTCAGTAAAAGATCGTTGCACGTGCTGCCTAACCTATACGCGTATTATACCTATTATAGCGAATGTCAGAAAATAACGTAATAATAACGACAGTAACAATTATGAAATCGTATTCATATTTTCCGCCCTCCGCAGCAGTCGGGCACGCCGCATCGTCGACATCGACGACAATAAATGTACCCATTGAAAAACGAAATTCTCGTATTAAACAAAATATTATGTAAAAACTCTTTTCGTCGTGTTCGGACGATGGACGAAAGCGCGCGCAATTGAAATTAAAACAGTCGTCGTCGTCGTCGTCCGGTTATAGGCATTCCGTCCGGTCCGTATAGTAATAATAATTGACCGGTCAAACACGATTAGAACCTCCGAATCGCTCGCACCACACACACACACACTGACACATACCACGGTATAATATACAAAATGTACTTTAATATACGTTACGGTAACGTGTGCAGCGTGTTAAAAAGTGTGCGTTCTCAGAGTGGACGTGGTCGTCGTGCGTGCTTGTAATTAGAGTTTGTTCTCGTCTCCGGATGAGTTGATGAATAAAATATTATTTTTTTTCATTTATTCTTCGAGAAGATAATGGGACGATGGAAATACGATAGTGTTGTGTAGAGAAAAAAAACAACGTTTTAAATAATTTTTCGCACACCACAAGCGCGTAAAACCGCAGTCCGATTGACTCGAATGTTTCTCTCGCCCCCATCGGAGTGCTTATAGGTTGGGTTTCGGGTATATAGGCGGCTAGAAAAATACCTACATATACCTAAGTCAAATTTACGTCTGTTCCCCTTGAGATTCGAGTTATCGAGACTCGACTGAATAATATTTGCGATGCGTGTTTGGCGACAATTAGTGTTCACCCGACCGTATTGCTACACTTGCTATGTCTGTACAGCTATACAAAAACAAATACACGATAAAATATCATTAGAAATGTATGGGCTGACAGCGATCGTCTTCGTTCAGAATCATTTTTCGTATGCAATTTTTTATCATTGAATTAAAATTTAACATATATACCCATTACAGTAATCCACATACTCAAAGACGAGGTGCACTCGTGACCTACTATATATATACAGCAGAGTGACATCCCGAGTTTTTTTCATCAATTTTATATCCCGGGGACTGTAATTGTTTTATCGCAAATATCGTATATAGGATAGCCGGTTAGGTCACAACTGGGAGTATTTTTTCAATCGCAAAAATGCTGTCGACGTGATATTATATATTAATAAATATTTTTTTTTGCAGTAGAATTTCGCCATGGCATCCATTTTTTCCTCTCTCCATTCGCGTTCGGAAAGTGTATTAAATTAAAAAAAAACATTCTCCCCGTTTACTCTGCCTGTTTCCTATTTTTGTTTTCTTTCGATAATACGCTTTTCGAACGTTCCGCATATTGTATTTATCACTTTCCGCGCCAACCACTTTTCACCCCCATCACTTGGTAAAACTCAAAATATGAATTATTTTGTATGTGTACTCCTATCTATCTACCGAAATCGTCCAGATTCTCTACGCGTCGGAAAAGTCGACTTTTTATCACCAATAAACCCGATGCACTGCTGTAGTTTACGAAAACCAGGCGTACTATAGGCATTTCAATATTGTACTTAAATAATGTTATTACACATTATTATAATTATTAATATACAGTGAGTGGTTTTCTGGTTGTAGCCCACAATAGTATTGCCTCTTTTATTAATATAGTCTTTTAAAAAATAAAGCCATCAATGTAAACGTCATTATTTTTGTGGCATTTGCACATTCTTGCAGTAGAAAAACATAGCCAGTTTGTAATGTGGAGCGGTACCTATATATAAATACGTTTCACATTAGTTTCAGAGCATGCAGGATAGTTAAAATACGAAGTTTCGAATTATTTAGCTGTACTCTTGGTATTCGTTTCAAAACAACTTCTTATTCGCTTTACTCAATTAAAATGTAACTTTTATTTTATCGAGTAACTGTATAGTTTTTTTTTTACATTTATAGACTATACAACCTATGAAGTATTATCACTCGTCAGTCTATATTTTATGTATGTTTTTTCTTTGTTATTCTCGTGAAATGTCAAATGTCTCAAATTAATTTTTTTTTTAAATATTTAATAGCTATATCGGCTATTTAAATTGTCTACGTCTTTAGTATATCGTGCTTTAGTGCCGAACCCTAAATATTATCGTATTTACGAACAAATTCGATACAATAATATGATTCCGGAGTACGTGTTCGTCAGGGGGCGCCCGATTTGGACTTTCGACGCTCCACAGAGGTCGCGTGGACGACCTTGTGGCTTTTAGACTTTGAAAACGATGTTCTATTTTAAATGGTTTATATACACAACACACGCCCACAACGCGTACAATAAAATACGATAATTATCCATAAATATATGTACGTTTGCTCGCGTGTGTCTTTGATAAGGTTCGAACGCGTATGGTTACACTTATTTAACCTACTAATTCTAGTTTTTAAAGCGTTACACAGACCTGATATAATATTATATTTATATAATCTGTGAGATACACTGCGCTAGTTGTAACACAATCATATACAATATAACAACCTGTAAGATATCACATATTATTATAATAATTGTATTTAATGCACACTAGGTTTACGATTATAACAGCGTCGTAACTCGAACGATATTTTTCGCGTACATAATATCGTAATAGGTATATATTGTATTGTGATATCGCATAGGTATATTTTATATTTTTATACATACCGCGGTGTATGGGTACCGCGATGTTGGTTGTGTTATTAACCGTTTTTCGTTTCGTATAATATGCGCCGCCGCCGTCGGGTTTCGAAACCTTATTAGAGTTATTGCGGTTGTTTTTTTGTTCTCGTGATGTTGTAGGTATACATAATATTATTGTGTATACGAACCGAAGAGGTACCGCCTATGATGTGTACATTATATTTTTCTCAAGGAAAACGGAAATGCGTATGGTGGAGTGTGTGTGTGTGTGTGTGTGGGAAATACGACGTTTCAGAACATATATTTTAATTGCAAGTCGAGTTTAGTGTGCGGGGGAGGGGAGCGACAGAACGTATATGCGCGTATAAGGCAAATTAACGAAACATGATAAACAATAGTAATTAAACTGCCAATTAACCGAACGCGCGTGGTCGTGCCCGAGGAGCTTCTTACTGTTTTATAGTAATAGTTTCTATATATATATATATACATATATCCACACACACACACACATATATATATGTATATATTATTATTATATGCACACAACGTGTAAGTATATGCATATTTACGTACCCAGTGCCTACCCGCTGAGCGTATGTCACGTAGATAATATGACATTTGCCATTGCGATCCGCACGTTAAACCGACAAACTGTCAAGTCCTCGTGAATCGCGGTACACTTCGCGTGTAAAATATATATTATCGTGATGGGTATGCGTACACATTAAATCGATACGCACAATGTTGTACGATGACTTGTGTTTGTACACTCTGTACAGCCGTCAGCAAGTTTACCGAACCTATACAGACGGATTGCAAAGGTGTGCAGCGAACAGACTGCATATTTTAGCTTTTGTTTTCTCGGTACCCACATCGAAAGTGTGTCGCCACACAGATTAGGCATTTTTTTCACCGTTCTCGCGGCGCATCTGCATATCTGCGTGCACACCCATTTGGGTCGCGTTCCGAGACGTGCACCTGCATTATGCATTTCGTTTTAGCTTTTTACAAAGGTATATATAGTTCGGCAAACGATCACACAGCGCGTTCAGAAGTTTCATTTGATTTCGCTCTCCTATTTTGCGATATTCGTTGTTATATGTCGTTATAGGATTTAGAATTAGTTACAAATGGTACATTTGCAGTACCCCCGGCCCGGATGTATTAAAATTGATAAAACCGCACACCACTATCACGTCTTGCGCAGTATAAGACGCAAAAACATTTTTGCTTGCACACAAAAACTGTGTATTTGAATCTATAGTACTTATAAAAGTAAGGACCTTTTTTTTTTTTGAATTCAACCTATATTTATGAAAATATTTTTTGTGTTTAACTTTTTTGCGGGGTCTTACATATTTCTTATTCCATTGTGTATATAGCTCCCGAGTCTCTCTCGCTGGCGCCACCTCTGATTTAGGTATATATAATGTAATATACAGCGTTCGTTGAAAAAGTATTTACTTGTAATAACGCACAGTGTGACACGGCCCATACGCACAATACAATGCCCCTTCCCCTGAATTCGCGAGTTAATAACATGTCTGCGTGTCGTAGTAATAACAACAGCGTAATCGTGTGGACGCAAAACGAATTCGGTTGGGCGAAAAACAAACGTTTGCAGGGAAACATCGACTCTATGCGAATCGTTTTCAGTAACAGTCTTCGCCACTCGACATCGAATTATCGCAATGGGGTTGAATACCATTTGTACGTTCGCGATGCACATACAGCATACCTATATGGAATGTGGTTGTTTTACGGTATCATCTCGAGTATTATACGTATGATAATATGTGATCCAATTCTGCAGGTGCATGTGCAGCGCGTGCAACGGTTGTAGGTGCAACGCAGTGCATTGCACAAACCTACAATATTGTGTAGAAATAATCGCTCGGGCTTATAATAATTGCACCGCGATCGAGTGCATCGTAAAATCCGAATGTTATGAAATACGGCCGTCTACACGCCGCCATTGTTATATTTTGTGATTATGTTATTATATGCGCGCACAGCTGTTCGAGAAAAACAATTTAACTGCCCACGAAGAATGTGTTTATTGTTTAACTTTTAACGTATTATCCACCGCGAAGATATTATAAATGCTTAAACACTTTTTTTACGCGCAGTATGCACCGTTTCGAAATTGCACACGGAGGCGGTTTTCCTCATTCGTTTTGCAGACGCAAATCGTATATTACATGGGTATATCACAATCGCATAATGTATTATAATATTTTATACCTCACACACAGTAATGGTAATCACCAATCAGTATTATAGGTGTGACACGGTGTATAGTGCACATATTATTATATTGTGTGTAAAGGCGGGTTTCCACTATGATACACGTAAGCGTGTGCGTGCATACAAATCCTTTGCCGCGATTGGTTGGTTAGGTTAAGTTACCACACGATTAACCGCGATACCGTGTTGATGGGCACAGCTGAACATTTTTCGTGTACACGGCAAACGTGTATAGTGGCCTAACCGCCTTAAGTAATATTATTCAAACACAATTTTAACGTCAACGATTTTGTCATTTTTGTCAAGCGCATTGACGGGACTTGCAAAATTCGATTTCGATTTCGAAGGAGCGCGAATAGGTAAAAAACTCCTTCATCGTAATTACGTGCGGGGATATGTCCTCAGGAATTACCCCATTATCCGTTATCACTTATCACTATAGACGGTTAAACATCGGTTATAGTCATTAAGTCTATAAACTTTGGTAGTGGGGGGGGAGGGGTCATTATGCATAATTTGTCTTGTGAAATTCTTACGCATCAATCAAGAGTGCTGGACTTAACTCTATAATTACCAAATCAATGAAATAAACAAAAAGTAAGGGCGATACTTGGAAGCGGTGAGCAATTATAATGCTGCCAGCCGCGTTGGCGGTGTACATATTGAAACCGTGTAGGAAACGTTTTACATTTTCTACTCCGACGCGGCAACGGATCTTGAAACGTTTCACTCGGAACGTGCGAGACATAAAAATAATGCAATTTTGACTACGTCGTTTTTTACGCGGTGTTGCGATTTTTTTTGTTTCGTATTACTCTGTACTTACCTGGAAATATAGTTTCTATGCAATTATTTTCTCTTTATACATACCTGGTAACAGATTTTAATCGACAATATTAATACACGTCAAAATAAATCATGACTAAAGCAGCGGCACGGCAAGTAGGTATATAAAATATGTATTATAACGCTGCAGTTGTTGCAACCGTTTATGCATACCTATATAGATTTTGTTATGTGTTAAAAAAAAAAATATACATTACATTAGTACGCGTCGTATTCTGAGTAATTTATGTATAGTCGGTAATGTATTATATATATTTATATATATATTGTTATTCGTGTATAAAGTATATGTATTCCAAGTATATAGGATCACGTTATTAAATAAATCATTTTTTTTTTAACACCAAATGTATTTAATATACAAAAGTGTTCATATAAATTATTTATGCATAAGCACGGACCTATAATGTGTAATTTTACAAACGGTTTTTTACTTTTATACATTATATTCTATGATAAAACGTTGACTTAATTTATTTGCGTTATGGCCTGCAGTACGCTGAGCTTTTCTTCGCTCCCACAAACCTTCACATTTCTCTCTCTCTATTATATATATAGTATATAATATACATAATCAATAGTATACGTATTTATAGAATTGGTTTTATAATATATAACCCTGCAGTTATAGAATATAATATGTTTATGTATGATTCGTATAAAATCAATGCTAACGGGAATGAGTTAAAAAAAAATCGGGGGTAGGTCAGTAGGTGTATATATTAGAATTTATATTATTATAATATATATATATACTATATAATATACAGATAGACTCTGTTATACCTACATTCCGAAATGGTAAAAGCAACTGAAGGGTGAAGGCCATCATAGGCGTAGAAGAGGGGGGAAGGTGATATAGCTACTCCTATGAAGGATGTATTTATTTTGTTCCATATAATATTATAATAATGTTTAGTGATCGACTTTAAGAAATTATTTTCAACAATCGGTTGTTACATGTACCATACATGGATTGAAAAATACGCTATTTTATCAATGCAGCAGTCAGTATATAGGCATAGACAGTGTAGGTAATACAGGCACACAAACGGAATAGACTATATATTGTGTTCGCGTATGCATGGGTTTTATTATTTTTATTTCATTGAGGACGTAAAACCTTTCGATGGTTTAATATATTTTAAGTGGTTCGTTTCAACAATAATCGTAGGTCACGACCGTCGCGAACCGATCGTGATATTTGCGTAGGTATACACTTACGAATAAATCAACTGAATATGTATGTACACTATATATATGCATTAGGTACACAATATGCAGATTGTATAGGTACTTATATATTGTTCATTAATATGCTTTATGTTTTTAACGGAACGAATGAACGATTTTATGAAACTGATTTTATATATCATTTATACTGCTGTGCTGTTGTTCGACCGCAGACTATATAGGCATCTATATAATCGTTTCATTGCGGCCATATACGGGAGGCGGTGGCATTCGGACTTGGATAGTTGAATACTTAATAAACAGTAAATATTTTATGCATATATTAAATACGAAATATTAATACAACTGTAATTTTTCTTTGCCTTATTGATAGCCCACCGCGAGTGACCTTCGCCAAATGTATGTCAGTCGTATGAAAACAATTTGAGTTGCGCAAAAACATTACGTTTTTGAGTATCCGACAAAATGTATTCGACTCTATAAATGCATCCACCCCCAAAGGTAAAATTTTGAATATGTTAAGTGGTTTCTAAAAGCATATACATGTAGGTATGTCTTGAAATTAAACAGTGCAGTGAGAGTAATGCGGTTTTTAAAAATAAAATACATTTATGTCTTATATAATACTATCTAATTATACTAAAAACAGTTTTTAACAGTTAACAAAAAACTGGGGGTCGTTTGCATTTCTTCATACATTTTTTTCTCACTTTTTTTGGAGGGATTTTTTTCTAAACGAGAATACTCTATACGTATACCTAGTACCTATAATAGGCAGTACCTATAAGTACAATTTATGACACAGAGAATGGATTGGAACTTCTATGGACCATAAGTTGTGTTAAACTTCCCTACAATCGTTTGGACGTTTCAGTGTATCGCCTTTACGAGTTAACAGTGCGTCATAATACGATCATACGAGGTCTAAAAGAAGCATACATATAAACGATAAACTACGTACGATCGGTCAACGTACATCACCTTATAGAAAAATCGAGTTAACAATGTTTGGCGAATATAATTTTGGATAATGTACCTAGTGATAATATGTTTGCAAAAAAAAAAATTCGCGAAAAGTCATAATGTTATACGGGAGTCTGGGAGAACATACGAGTGGTTGGCTCAGCGCACGAGGATAAGACGTAGTAGCTTTTATACCTATATATGACACTCAACACGACATATTATCATATTCTATAGTGATAAGACAGACCTTTTTGACTTTTTGTACCGGAGCCACCCCATAGATTCCACTATAATATATATACCACTTTCTGAATATGTACACGGTAACGCTCTCGATGTCTTATAAATTATATACAAGCACGGTGGTAATTTTTTTCTCAGATTTAAGTATAGGTTCACCGGTCCGTATATATACATTAACACATAATATTATATTATATTATTATTGTAATATAATAATATTGTTGTATCGATAATCGGTGCATACCTATTATAGGTATATCACTACACGCGAGAACCTATTTGGCATTTTCACACGGGATTTCACATATTTACATATTATACACCGTGACCCGGACCGTGTGATAAAATGCTTACATTACCCGTGTGTGCGCTAATATTATGTAATATATGCGTACATATAGGTATACGTTTATAGGTTATAGGCTCGCTCGTCGATCGCGGCGCGGTATATAAAAGGGGTACGGCGCGGTGCATCGGCTCGCCCGACGTACGTCGTGGGCATAATTTTATTCGAATTTGCATTTCAAAAGGTCTGTATACATAATACGATCGGGCCTGCAAGAGTGGTGTGTGTATAAGAACTATAAGAATAAGGTTACTGCATACACTCGCGGACACGTTTTAAAATTCAAATTAAAAAAATACGCGTACACGCACGCACACCCGCGAGTGTATACATTATATTTATGTAATAGGCATGGGCACAGACACCTGGATAAGCGTACCTATATATATATATCCACATTACCTGTGTAGAATTTCACACTAGTCCATCGAATTATAGTATACAGTGTGATCCACTGTGATATTTTTATCATCGTTTGCTATCATAGCTGACCCGCATATGTGCAGGGAATATGGAAAAACTCGGCGGACGATGTTTTACGTCGCGTACAAAGCGAATTTTTAAGCATGCTCGCGACATTTTTATGTGTATATTATCGCATATATTAAAATATTTATTCGCTTTTGTTTTGTAAATTATTGGGTAATATTAGGCAATATTAGGCAATCCATGAGTATTTTGTAATATTAAAAATTTGCCCGAGACACTGTCACTTGACTGAGCCGCAATCATTAGTACATATTTTATGTTGCATACACACTGCAATTATAATAACCGAGTTCGTGTTCGTTTACAAAGTGTTTGTTAGTATTCAAAGTAGAATAACTCGGAAAATGTTCGTTCAAATTTAGATCACTATATAGTAATAGAGGCACGTCATCTGATGTACAATTTGCATTAAACGTCATGTAGGTATAGGTTTTCATAGAAAAGACCAACGTCGGTACCGCCGCAGGACACTGCTTAAACGCTGTGAAAAATCCAATAGATAGGTAGTACCCGAAAATGTCGTCTTTAACTAGGTACACTTGACAATTCTAAAAATCAGAATTTGAGTATATAACATATACTGTGGTGCATAGTTCAAACATAAAAACGAGGCGACCGTGGCGAAAAATTCATGTTCGGGTATACATGATTTTTATATATGATTTATGCACGGTTATACACGATATCCTACTATTCTACGATATATTATGCGGTATTATTTTTTTTATACACCAGCTCGGGAACGTGTGTCGCGTGTGCCGGCAAAGAAGGTCACCGAAACTATAATATATCGGTTCGATTTAATCGCATATCGTCGTACATATTATAATAATTTACTGGACACCGCGGTGGTGACGTACAGCGTGCGGGATCGGTTCGACCAATCGGACGGTCGCACGCAGGTCGCGGACCCTATGCAAATTCTCGGGTGACTTCCTCTTTCGTGGCGCCGCCGCCGCCACATTTGCAATTTGAATATATATGTGCACGACCCGGGTGCTTGTGACACACGTCATATCACACATATTATATACAGACATGATAGTATATTATTCAATTATTGTGTGTGTGTGTGTGCGTAATAACGTATATATAATGCGTTCATATTGCTTGTACCGAGGGCCGTTCTTACAACGTCGGGTTGAAGTCAACACGGAGGGTATTCTGCCGGTAATAAAATCCGTTATCAGTCGGTTAACCGAAACACTACCGGACATTGTAAGAACGGCCCTTGACCCCGTCGAACGTCCTGCAGGCCGATAAATGCCAATCAACCGCCAGGTCGGAACTACCGTCAACGTCTCGTTATATCGATCGTACGAGCGTGTCTTTAGCTTATTACAGCTCGTGCGACCTTTGCGAAATCCAAACACACAATGTCGTATTGTGTACCCAAGCACAGTTGTGCACTCGCGAGCTATAATATGTGCTGCAGCGTTCTAGGCGCATGCGCGTTGCAGGGAGTTCATAAAATATATTAGGTTTACGCGCATCGATACTGGTTCGGCGTTATTACAAGCCCCCACCCCTCCCTCTTATTTTGAAAACAATTTTACTCACATAGTATTGTCACCGATTGCTTTACAAGTGTGTCAACACGATCGACTTATATTATATTATATACGGATGACATTATAATTTAAAAAATCGTCTTCAATTGGAGGAAGGGAAATGTACGCACAGAGCGTCGGGAAGTGGCGTGCGTGATGTGCTCGGACATAATAATATGACACAACTCGTCTAATCTTTAATTCGTCTTTTGTTCGGGTAATTTTGTTTGTGCTCGAAGTCTGCAGCGTCGAATAAACGAGTGTCGGGCGACGGAGAGGAAATAGTATATTTCGGTGGACACGCGAAAGACAACGCGCACCCCTATAATCCATATATATATATATATCATAATATTATCCCGACATATGAAATTTTGCGATGAAATTTAATTAACAAAAAAAAAAAAAGCATAATAATTCTCATCTACCGTGCGAATCATATACGAATAAATACACACGTACACTGCTCATAATTTACAACGACAGCTAATACACGGGGCATCATAATACGATATTACGCGCAGTATAACATGCGTGTGGGCACAATGAGCGTGTGACACCAGAGTGGCAGAGTTAAACGAATAAGTTATTCGCGTGTGGCAAATTGCCCGCCACCGTGCGCTCATTACGTCCCGACGTCGACGACGGTAGCAGTTCAGCAATCAGCAGTTGTACATAATATAATACGAGTATACGCGTTTACGATGTATGCATATTATTATACATCGATATAATAATAATAAAAAATGTTGTACGAACTGCGTACAAAGTGCGCGTAATAATAATATAATATGTGGTAATAGGTGTACGCACCTCGGCGAGCCGTTTATTATCAGACGTTAATCGGGCCCGACGAAATCGATTTGGTTTGCCATTGCGCACACTTACCACCGACGATGGTTTCATACTTTTCGTACGATATCCTTATCGACGATTATCTTTGAAAACTTTGTTTTTCCGTTCTTTTAAAATCGAATCACGCGACGCCTACCGTGTAATTACGCACCACGTTCGTCTTTCCGTCGGTAGCATATTATTTAGAATAATTTGTTCTCGATGGGATGCATATTATATAATATTATTATAATAGGTACTGGATCATGATGTTTGTAACAGACTAATAAGTAATGACTATATGTAGCGGCGAGGTATAATAATAATATTGTCGTTATACTATTATGATACCACACGGCTCCTACAAATTTAAAATTTAATATTATACATTTGTAAACAGAAATAGTCTCTTACACGGTTAGTACATCGTAAGCCCCGATTTAATTTTTTTTTTTTTGGGGGGGAGGGGGGCAATCAGAGTTTATTATTTATGCACACAAATACACTAAGTATGTTCTATTATTGTGCGTCGTAAACTGCTCCGCTGCTATCGCGGTGCAGCAGTATAGTGGTGATCGCGCTATTACGAAATATTCATCGGCAAATCCGTCGTTGCATCTCTCGCTTGCGTAATACTTGCAGGCTATCCGGGCCGGGCACACGTTTTAAATACCACTCGATCGGGCGCCCGAAAAATGTGTAATCTTTGGTTTTTCTAAAACTTCACACACACACAGCAAGAGAACGGGTATTATACACGTCTTATAAATAATTTCTTTTTTTCAAGGCACGCACCGTAACACACACACACACACACACTACTGTTTCGGCTAAGTGGATTATTGTCCCCGCTCGTTCACACACACACACGCACACACACACGTGCGTGAGAGCGAGAGCGGCCGAGGGAAATCGTATAGGGCGTGTCGGGCGCGGGTCGTTGATCTTGGGCCAAGTGGCTGCTGCTGCTGCTGCTGCCTGTATACAGGGTGCACGCAAACGATCGTACGGACAAACGCGAGTTTGGGATTATCTATCTCTAAATTTCCTCTCCGTCTCTACAGCTGCGGTGCACGACACCACTCGGTCTCTCCCCGCACGGTCGTCCCTTCGTCGAGTTCGGCACTATTTATCCGCACCGGACGCTTTACCGATATAATATTATCACACACACACACACACCTGTATGAATAATAAAATGACATATGTACACGACAAGTCGGTCGACGCGAGCGCGACGGCGTCGGTTTTTTCCTAAACGTCAAATCGTCGTACGGACGTCGTTAGGTTATACTATACGTATATTGTATTCGCTGTACATCGTATTTAAAAAAATAAATCTTCGTAATAAAATTCGGATGTGTATGATGTGTATTATACGCGTGCACACCGTACAGTATATTATATGGGTAATATTATTATTATTATATTTTATCGCGTTTACGTTTTCCCTCCTCGGGCCGCCCCGCAGAGGAGACGAGAGATAATCACGCACTCCGAGTCCGGGAACCGGTTGCACCGGCGTGGTGTGCGTCGTCTCACCCATCTATAATACACACATGATAGGTATAATATTATTATAGGCATGTCATACGTCATGTGATTTTGTCGTCCATGTATAATATTATAAAATATATTATATTATACACTTGCGCAAGTTCACATCGTGTTTAATAACGCGCGCGAGGCGCAAAACAGTAAAAGAACCGAACGCGCATACCCAGTCCGGCAAATGTGACTAACAGCCGATTAAAATTTAATATAATATTATTATCAAATTATTATCGCTATTACGACCGGACGGGATACTGCATATTATTATTATTATTATTATTATCATCATTATGGTGTGCGTACACGTATGTTTTTTTCGTTTCGACACGCGTAAGTAATAATAATAATAATAATTATAATATTTATAACTGTTTGTAAAATGTTGAGAGTGCGTGGAAGATCGCGTGAAAAATAACTTCCATCGAACCCATCTCGAGTGCCGCTCACGCGTATTATACTATTTCGATATCTATTCAAACAAGTGTTTGACCGTTCGATTTTTACGCGTTGGCTATTTGTTCGGCCCAAAACCTATAACAAGTTGTCCACGATGTATCACCTAAAAACCAAACCACGAATACGATTTTCGAACGTTCTTAAATCGTTCGAAATGTTATTTTGCGATCGGTCGTTGGAGCATTGTATACCTACTATTGTAAAAAGACCAAATTGTGAATCGTCCAAACAGCAGGAAATATCGCTTTCTGTTTGTCACGTATAATTATGACGCGCACTTATATTTGTTTTTGATTACAATATAATAAACCAATATATATATCCATTTATTATTAAATTAGATTATTAGATCGTTAAACCGTCGAAATTAAATTGATCATCCCGTATAAAAACGTATAATGTCATTCACCACACAGCATCCAACTGTGGTCTGTGGTTCATACTGCACTCATATATATATACTATTGCTCTTGAAATTGTTTTACTCGCATGAAATCGAAACACGTGTATGAAAGTGGCACACATTATACCGTGTATATTATAAAATTATGGTAGACGTGTAGACGATGCTGTTCGAATAATATTGTTATTTTATGCACGGGAAATTTAATTTAGCTTTTTCTTCGCTTCAAACATTATTCATAATGTAATAGTATATAATATTTTAACGTATAAGGTTATTCATCTCCGACATCGGGTCGGCGGTTGTGTACAAAGTACAAGTGCCGGAAATAAATTATATCGATAGTGTATATACATTTTATACTTGTATGAGTAGATACACATATCATATACAACGTCGAAACTCCGATAATTTAAATTCAATTTTTTTATGGTAAAAAAAAAATATACAATATTAAGTTAGGATGTACGCGCTCGAAGTATCGGACTGTGAAATATCGTGCTTGAACGGGAATAACGTTATCGAATAACGAATATTTGTGTATACTATAAGGAAGTGTGTTATATAATGTTATAATTTATTATTATTATAATTGTTAGAAATAAAAGATAGACTCGAGAATACTAAACAATTACGTAACCAACAATGTAAACAGAGTTGTTATTTTGATCTGATAAAAAATACTCACAGGCTGTAAAGTCGAAGTTAATCACACGTTTCGGGTTGTTAATATTTTTTTTTTATTTTTATTTATTGATATTTTTTTCATAAATTACAACATAGTCAATTTACAATCTATTCATCATGAATAAATATTAGTTTAGTACAACAACAAAACGTGATAGTAATATATAGGTTGGTTATTATAATTAAAATAATATTTAGTATATTAATATTATGGCATCGTCGAAATATATTTTATCAGCAAACTTATACGAGCTCGTTAGTATTTCCTTTTCATCGCATAATGGCATTATGGTAATCGCTTAGTCGTAAACTAAAGAAAATAATTCTATTCGAGCAAATACGAACGATCTCCGATAGCTTCTCGTGAAAATATTCAATAATAAATCATCGTCGAATTATTATTATTCTTCCTATCCATATGCAGTAAAACGTTCTTCCGGGGGCGGTTAATACCGAAATCCTAATCGGGAAACTAATAGAGTAAATAAATAAAAAAATTGATAAACGTAGAAATTACGATCGTGGAATTGTTTATTTTATTCGTCGGATTCTATTATTCTAGTGATACTTAAAAAAAAAATCAAACCATTATACCAAAAACAGATTGATGCAGATTGATCGAAACAAAAAAAGAAAAAGATTGTCTTTATTTTTTTTTTTATTAGCAGCTGTATTTACTACCTATTACAGAGACTATCCCTTAATCACATGTACTCGTTTACTCGTACACTGTATAAAATAATACAACACATAAAACATATTATTATGTGCATCAAAACGGAGTTGATTTCAATGAAAGTCTATACAGTTGTTGTTCTTTAATATTATTTAAACATGTAGAATTTTATTAGATATAAAACTATTACCGTAGTGTACCTAATCATATTTTAATTGCAATCGTCGTCGAACACAGAACGTCTCATTAAATTATTTTTGTAATCTGTTTTTTCTCTTTGGATTTTATGGACGATATATAAAATATATATTACACGATTAAGATCTTTACGTCATAAATATTACAATGCACCAAAACCAGCGGACATTGTAGGCCCGAAGAAGAAAAATACTGTTTTCGAGTGTCGTTCTTTTATCGGAACATAACTTATTCGAATCGGGTTTTTTTTTTCTAAATTTTTCCACTCAAAAATAATCATTTTCTAAACTTTTTGTTTATCATTGTAGTCATACTGTGCACTAACTACCACCGGTTAGGTTAGGTTTACGTACTGTAAATCGGGGTAGTCACTATGAAATTATACAACGAGCTCGCACGCGTATTTTAATTGCTATTTTTGTGATTGCATCATAAACCGAATTGCTTAAAAAATATATTGTCATTACATTTTTTTTTTTTATCATTAAACGTCAGTCATTATAGATTGGAATTTTCTTAATGTCGAAAAAAACACATAAAACTATGTCGATTATCGTCGTCGGGTAGGCGCTTAGACAGGGCGATATGGGACCTTAGCACAGGATCCACATCACAGGATCACGTCATGACGATGACGAGAAAATCGATTTGTATTTCCGTCTGAAATATTGAAATAATACATACCTACATTGTACAGTTCAGACATTTAATTTATACCCTGCAGAGTGTCGTTATTCGCAATCGTTTCGCCGTGTCAAGCGCACGCGAGTGTTCATGTGTGCATATATATAGGTAGGTAGGTAGGTAGCTGGTACCTATACGGCAGTACAACACGAATATAATTACGTTTTTGAATATGTAATTGGATTTTTCGTAAAAAGGTTTGACGCGAAACACTATACACATACCTATAATACCTTCTCACGGTCGGTGGGTGCCGATGGGTATTGCATTATATGCCCTTACCTGTGGGTACCTATATGTATATTATATAATGTGCCTGCGCAATTATACCCGGCGGATACCCGTTCGTCCAGAAAAATAGGATTTCCTCTTTTGTTATTCCGATTAGAAAAGTGAGCGACTGCAAAATACGAACGCCGCGGTCGATTTTCCAGTTCAACCGACGTGCAATACACATATACCACGCGCATTAATCTCACCGCGTACACACCCATAGAGTATTAGGTCTCATAGTTTATAGTTCTTCGACGAACCTGTATATATATATATATCGATAATAATTAATATATTATAATAATAATATATTCGTTGGTCTGAAATAATTGCGGTGATTTGTGCGTTATTATCGTTATTTTACTATACTTCGTTTAAGATATCGCGGTCAGATTCCCACTGCCGTCGTCGCGTTCGTAATATTTAAAGCAAAAATTACGTGTCATTTAAATCAATATCAAACCACACCCGTATAACGCGTAGGTATCGTTTTTTATTAATTATATTTAAATACCATGTATGGTCATATTAAATATTTACATGACCGATAATAATAATATAGAATCCATTATGCGGGGAATGTTTTTCACTGTTAATATTATTATTATATAGTGATAGGTAGATAATATATATAATAATATTATACTGGTATAATGCGTTTTCGTATCACGACCAGTGATATTTTGATTCGCGATGTTAGAGAATAATAAAAAAAAATCGTAATATTTAAATGTCAACGCACATTTAGGGCTTGAATAAAAAACTACTATATTATAATAATTTATACGATATAATATAAGTATTAAGAACGAGTGTGTGCGTAAATATGTAAGTACTTAATGATGCATTATGTTTTAAAATGCAATTTGTAAAATCCGGAATAACGGCCGTCATTGTTTATACTATTACAATATATACGCAATAACCTATTATAGGTACTTGTAATATGTTTGTGGTGGGCAGCTGCACGAGGCGATCATATAGTATGTCATCATCGTGTGTATAATATTCGATTTGATATGCCGGCGATTAGTTATAGGTAATATATTATTATTAAATTATAATATCTTCGTTAAACAGCGTCGATTTTTCTCAGACGAATCGACGGTGTGTTTTCGAATTTGATTTATTCGGTTAGTGCGTGCGCCGCATGTAATAACTACAAATTAGACGCGTTTGGTAATGTCTTCGTGTGCGTACAATATAATTGTAAACTCAATTATACCGCATAAATTGTAGAAAAAATTGGCGGCACTCGCCCGGGACGCGGCCGGAAATTTGTGTCGCAAAAATGGCGGGAATCGTGTTAAATGCAGAATCCAATAATAATCGAATAATAATATGCAATTCCCGCCGCGAGGAGTATTCCACGAGAATAACGTAAAATCTTGCGATCTCGCCGCGCATAAAACGATTTCCTGTTTGCAGATGACGATTTCCACATGATATACATTATATTCGTCGGTTAACGTTTTCATATCGAATATATGACCGAACGGCGTCGCGAGTTTAAACCCACCGTAAAAAAATATTACGTTCTTATCGAAGTCGCACGATCGTACGACGAGATGTGTTCGTCCAACAGTATTTTTTTTTTTTTTTAAACAGCGAGCAGAGCTCGAAATTTGTTTTTCAAACATATAATGATGGAAATACGATTGCACGATAATATGACGTTACCGCGATATGAGAACGTACAACGTAAACAGTTATAATTTCCCAGCACCGCGGTTTTGGGCCGATCAAGATTTTTAAACGCTCTGTATGCGTGTGCGACAATGGTGGGTAGGTGTAGGTGTTTGTATTGTGTGTACTTGCACGAAGTTTTCCGTTGATTTCGTCCACAACACCGTGCGTGGGGCGTTCTGCAAGTATACACAGTATATATATATATGTGTGTACGTCAAAATAAGTAAGGGTGCTTTAAGGAGCGCGCGAGTCAATCCGGGTCTAAGGTTATCTGCGAGGTCTCTCTCTCTTCATTCTCTCTCTTAAACTCACTCACTGCACGCCGCCACCCCTTCTCACCTCCGCACATATATATAGAGCACAACTTTTCATCCCCCTCGGACGGGGGGCGAAAGCCGGCACCATACACAGCAGCAGCCACATCGCGCACGCACATTAATTTATACACATATATATATATGTATGAATACAAAAAGGGTCGCGCGTTCTCGTCTCCTCGTACGCGGAGCCTTATATTATCATACCGCTATACATATATATATATATGTTGCTGTATACGGATATGCGCACAATCATCGGTATCGTCGTAAAAATATAACGCTTATATGAGTTATGACGATGCGACGACAACGCTGCAAAAGTCTCTTTTATAGCATAAAATACTATACTACAATGCGCGTCTTATATAAAAGTTATAAATAATAATATATATATATATACACGACACTCGTGATGTGTTCTTTAATATCGTTATGATATTTTATATTTTTCCTGAAATCGGGATGCGCCGTCACGTCGACCTTTATTATTATTATTTTTTTTTTTACAGCACATAATATGCATTTATTAACCACCACAGGTAGTGCGAGAGTCGGAATAGAAAGGCTTTGGGCACACACACACACACCTCTCGTTCTAATAATATTATGTATTCTTATTATGCCACTCTCTTTATGTGCGCGCATAAACACAATGCCGTATTAGCGACTGAGAAATATATTACTCGTCGTCGTCGTCGTCGTCTACCCACCTATACATAGTCGTCGCGGGGGTATACCTATACTTGCGTGCATTACAATAATAATATCGGTAGACTGCAGAGGTACCTCTATAAACTGTATATATATATGTGTGTGTGTACGACGTACGTGAGAAACAAGCGTTCATTATTATTATTATTATTATTATTATTACCACCGCCGGCTGCAGGGACGTGCATATATTTGCATGTCGAAGGGTCAAAAGCCCGCGCGTCGTCGCCGTTTCGTGTGCGTATAATATTATTATAAATTATAATATCTACGTTTATACGATATGGGAAGTCATGGGCCTGCAGTCGTCTGCGCGGAGCTCTGCGGGATTCAGTCTCGATTCGCGTCTCGGATGGTAATAATATTATATTATATATTATAACATCTCCCGATCTTCATGATACAATATATATATTATTGTAATCCAATTTATATATTTTATTCCTATATGATGTCCGCTAGTTGTTGTCGCGTTACACACGAGTATTTCTTCTAGTTTACCCACCCTGTATGTATTATGGAGTACCTGTTTATAACAATCGTGCGCTACGCGATTACTTGTATCACTCTGTATATCACAAGAGCGCGCGCACCCATACACGATATTTCGCGAGACGTGTGTGGTACGGGATTATGATATTATGATATTATTGTAAGTACGATTTGTGTCACGTCTATATCCGACGTCGTGTCATTTCAAAATATGCTGCAGGTACGCTAAGAATTTGTTTATATATTGTATATAATATGTGTGAGTCTGTTCGTTTTTTAATGAAAGAGTCGTCCGAAGTCGGTGCGCATATTTACTTTATTTATAGACTTGTGTTCACGAGTTTTCTCGTTATCACTGCAAATTCGAAACGCGTACGTCACGTCATTCAGTTATGGTTTTTCGTTAAAATTGTATTCACCACATAAATCTCAGGCGATAACCCGAAACGTCATTAGCTACATATTATTATGTTATATTGACGCCCGCCAAGACGTTTTCCAAATAATGATCTGCCGGTGGTTTACTGGACGTACTGGGTGGACGCACGTAATTTTATATAAATCGACAAACTCATTTCACATTTATTTATTGCTAGGAAAAAGAAACATTAACGCGAGACGTCGGAAAAAACATTAATTTAATAATCATTTTATTCCGTGCCGAGAGATTACCTATATTTTGTATTTGAATACGTTCACCGTGGCAATGTATCTATATGTATATTTAACAATTTCACTCTGCCAAAAAATGTTTAGACAGATTTTAGATTTGATTTTAAGATGGGTACACCCATATTCGTCTCATTTATAGTAAATTTGTATATATATAGATATTACATGTCTACATTTTATCTCAGCAATGGGAAGTCTACTACACTCAATGCGAAATTCTATACTGGATCTCAACTAGAACTATATAGGCACTGCTTATAACAACCGAAATCCGATCAGAATTCTCATTCAGAAGGGCTAATTCACTTGTCGGGGTATGACTCCCGCATGCCCACCAATAAGTCAGACGCGTCATTTAAATCTGGCCGATGCCTTTGAACGTTTAAAAATGTAAACGCATACTTTTCAAAGTAATAAAAAAACCATTGACGAAAAAATCGTCTCACGCGTATAATTATTGTTAGTTGTTTTTAATGATCTGCGCGTTTGTTTGTATACAATTATTATATTAAATAATACACATCGCAGGAACTTGGGTGGATCAGTAGGTCTATTTCGTCGTCGTTATACATACGCCGAGGTACCTCGCGTGTCGGTATAAAATTAACTAATTTCATTGTTTATACAGTGTAGATTACAATATTAAAATAATGAGTAAAAATATATACCGCATTCGTTTTGGAGTAGGTGCCTAATTATGTTTAATTTATTCAAATCGCAACAAGTCTTTCCGTTTTTAATTTATTTAACTCGGTGATTGCAATTTCGTTTTTGTTTTAAACTTTCGATTTTATAATGTGTGCACGCACGCACGGAGTATTAACAAAATGGGTCGGCGTACAGTGTACTTGTGCAGTACGAAAGAGCATTTATTAGGTACATGTAGTCGATGTTTTGCAACATTTCAACAATAATATTATATATTATATTCATAAATTCCACGTATGTTACAGGAATATACCGTGGATACTTTATTCGCCTTTCAATATTATCGAGAAGTCGGTTTAACCGCGGAGGATTTGCTTTTGTAGACTGCAAAAGATTTTCGGTTTTTGAAATATCGATGTGATCAAAAAGTATTTGCATTCATCCGGAAACTAAATAATACACGTTTATTTCATTTTAAGAGGTTTATTCAAAACATGAATAAACTGTACTATAGTGTTATACGCTGGGCCTCCACACTAGTTTTTCTCAGTGAGGACCAGTAGTAATCTTTCGATATTAATTTAAATAAAAAAAAAAAATAGTAATATAGTATGTTAGAATATAAGAATTAAGAGTAATAATAATAATAATGATAAAATATTAATCTCTATAATCGTGTACCCATAGTTAAATGACAAAGACTACCGCAGTGTTATATTGAGTTAGCTGAAAACTCGATGTCCTAAAACGTGTCACAGGTCGAGATGTTATAATTCGTTTTTTGATAATATAACTATTATATTTTATTATGCGATGTGTAGAATATTGTCTTTATGAGTAATAAACGATCTTGTGCCCGAGTGCTTATAGATATATATATAATATCACGAATACATGTATTGTACAAAGTCGTCGCATCAAAACACTTAAATATAATGTAACGGCAAATGAAATGTTCACTATCGGCGGTGGTGAATAGTTGAGCGATATTTACTTAATGATATAAACTCGTTTTAATATAATATGTAACGCGATATTTTTTTACACTCTTGGCATATTATTATATAACATCTCAGTCGGTGTACAGCAGAGAAAAAAGTATACGTTGCAGTATTTATTTTTCGCACATATATATAGACGGTCGTAACAATATTATCATCATAAATTCAAGAGGCCAGAGAGATAAAAACTCTTGATAGGTATATATGCATATGTGAGTACACGTCGTGTCCAGGATAGCTCTGTGTGGTGAAAAAGAATCGCCCTGTATAATTCCCTCAGGCCGCAGTTATTACACGACAATATATTTGTTATTATTTTTGGCGGTTTGGAAAACTTAACATTTCATGTCGACGTATTATCGTTATATCGCACAATCGCGCTAATTGATACGATAATATCACGCGACAGTGATATCAGTGCCCAATTCAATTTTTAAACCTCTTGCACGAATTATTAGCTCACGGGACTTGTATATTTTTAAGAAACCGTGAGATACCACAATTCGATTTTTTTCATTCCGAGTTTTGGTTAGGTACCTACGCCACAAGTACCCAAGTGCAAATACTGCAATGTTATAACCGTCGCTAACCATTATAGCGTTTATTATAATACATTGCAATTATGTAGCAATGTTTTATTAAATAGATTTCGCCACGTGTGTGTGTGAAACAATAACGGAGTACGCGAGTATAATATAATCATATTATTATTATTATATGTACGTAAACGGCGGAAGACGTTAACGGCGTCGCGGGACCCTTGAAACGGGCGCGCGTTAATGAATCATTAAATTTTTTTTAAAAAAACAGTGCCCCTATGTTAAATATAATATAATATTATGCGTGCATGCACTCCGCGCGTATATAACGTACGACGGCGGACGTTTGCCTGCAGTTAATGAGCGGTGTTTATATTATAATTTTATTATTATTATATACGAAAACGGAATACAATGATGGTGGTGACCGATGATGACGACGGGTGGTTAGCGCGGCTCGATCAGCCGGCCAGAGTATACGTATATATAATATATTGTTATTATTATTATTATTATTACTGCGTGCGAACCAATAAAGCGTACTCGGCGATTATACAAATGTGTGTGTAGCTATATATAGGTGTGCATACTTGAGTTTTTACTGTATATCATATGCCAACCGTCTATATATATATATATAATATTATTTCAGTCGAGTAGCTGTAGAGTGCGAATATACTTATAATGCGAGGAGATTCTTTGTACATTATTATAATATTACATTATATATTGACAGTATTGCGTGGTGTTGTACTTAAGGGTAGACACGCGATTGAAGGGCCAATACCGATCGGTTTTCGCGCTGTCAAACGATTGGATTTTAGTCGAGTATCGGCAGTGATACACTATATATTATAATATAGGTATACTACACGTACCGTTCTCCGCAGGCTTAAACCCTCCAAGGGACTGCGTAAACTGCTGAAAGAAGCTAATTAAAAAGTCGATATCCATATACTGCAGTAGTACTATATATACGGTATACATTCCCGTGGGTTATCGTTATTAAAAATTAAAATAAACTATATGACTGCGGTATACGAGAACATAATAATATGTAAAGCCTCTCTAAGTATCAAAACTCGAATTCGTCTAAAGATATCTTTATTCTACACGAGTTAATCTATAATAACATTATATTAAATTCTGGAAGAAGTTTTCAATATACATGTATCATGTGTGTAACCGTAAAAGTTTAATTTATATTATAAATATATGCGCAAAAATACTAATAGGGTGCTGAAGCGCCGAAAAATATTGCAGAGGAAACCAACTCGCGGTGAGAGAGGCTTCGTCCCTCAAACTTACCACATATGATACCACCAACGCCTCCGTTGAGTTTGCCAACGTCATTAATAAAATCAAACCAATCACGAATTTAGATCATAGGATCGACCGTATTATTTTCCAAGACAATAAATATAGGTAATTTTTATACAGTGCTATAAATATATAAGGACGACTTACGCGTTTGATATCACCGTATTTATTCAAAATAATTTCATATACCTCTTTCAAAATGGATAATCGATAAATGTGATAATCTACGTTGACGTGGTAAATACGTGACCTGCAGGTTTTATATGCGTCGCACACTCGAACGTAACAGAACAACTTTTTTCACACGAGACAGATGAAATTGGCAAAGGTAACGCGACTTAACGTAGTATAATAAATATAATTTCAATTGAATAATATTTAATTTGAAATATATGAAAACGAATCATTATTATATATTCAAGGCGATGTACAGGCGAGTACCTACTAATACTATTACGACGACTGATAAGTGTAGGTACCTGATAATCGCGCACGGGGAAGGAATTTATGCCCATGCCTGCAGTTCTACGATTATTCAGGGTCTGTGATTATAAATCATAATGACTAGGAAGTCGGTAAATATGCATAATATCATAACTAAAGGTACTCAGTATGCGCGTCGTGTGATGACTGTAACAGAGTCATAATCTGTCGTTTTATAAAAAAAATGAATACCGATGTTCAGGTGTTGGTATGGTGGTGTAACTTCGACGCCGACGTAACACATATTATAATAATATAATATACCTTTAACGCGATTATTATATATTTATATACGTAATGTCATATTATAGACGCGAGTTGGATTATTAAATGTACGCGGGCTACACATTTATTTATTCTACATAATATCAAAGTATGGCGTCATGGCGGCGGCGGCGTCGTCGCTAGCATTGCTCAATAATATACTATACACACAACATATTATACATATATATATATATATATATATGGCATGTAAGTTTTCGTCGTATACGTAGGAAATTCGATTTTCGACTTTTGCGGCGTGTGCGGCGCTGCGGCGGGGAGGGTGAAAAATGCACACGCAAACACATGCGCGCGCACGCACATTACACACATATCGGCCGCGATGACGACGGTCGTCACATGCACACGGTCGTGGCGTCACGGCGGCGGCGGCGGCGGAGGGTGTGTAAAAGTCCCGAGGGACAGCATATATATATGATAATATTATAGTCACCGCCGCCACATGATGGCCGGGCGGCCGACGCGTCCCGCCCACGAAAGCGTCCCGCCGACGTCACGCAAGATGGCCGCCGCAACCCCGAAATAATAATATTTTACAATAATATATTACACACACACACACAGTTGTACGCGGTGGCGAAATTAAACTGACGTCACTTGAACCGACGACGACGATTGCACATTTTTATGGATTTTTCTCTTGTGGCCGTGAGCGACGAAACGAAAACTATAACAACACAAAATTATAACGAATACGCGCCATCAGCAGCGGTGCGTATTGTATATAGGTTAGGTGTATATATATATATAGAATCGGTGGGAAATTATAATGAAAAACAGATAGGTAGAGAGAGAGAAAGAGAGAGAGAGCAAAAGAAACCACTCGCCGCCGCCGCCGCCGCGTGGAAATTAAACCGCACCCTTGACATAATTTTCGGCACCCCGCCGCTCATATCCGCGTCATCAGCGCCGCCGTCATCCCATTAATATATATATATATGTATATAATATGCGCCGTTGCACCCGCTCTCGTTCGGCTCAAGTTCATTAAACCCTCAGGACCGTCTGCTGACCTTGGTCCTTGTTTTTACGTCGCCGCCCCCACTGCCACAATCACATCCCTCGTCCACCGACCCGCGATTATTATTATTATTATTATTATTGCATCGCGAGCGCCACTCATTGACCAACGCAACAATCACTTCCGCATAACGAGACTGCACCTCATTCTCGCTGCAGCACACGCCGACAAGCTTATATTATATTTTATATCGACGATTGTGGATGATTATATGCGTCGTATCGTCCGTCGACCGCGTATATGCTGTAAGCTGCAAAATCGTAATTTAATTCGTATTATTTGTCCAGGCACATAGGAGGTATGTATACCTGCACGTCGGATGATATCGACGACACGTAGCTATTTACGATTCGTCAGATTTTTCAGTATTTTCGCAGCACTAATATTATAAGACGTCGCTGAGTGTTATATAGTACGCATATATCGTTTACCTGCTATTCGCACCACGTATTATATACTGGTAGAGTTAAGGTTTGCATAATATGGTTCCATATGGTTACATTATAGCTTATACCATATTATTATAATTTCCCCTACATATATGGTTTGGCTAGGTTTGAATGTCCGTTAATATATTATATCCTATAAGAATCGTGCGACTGTACCGCGCGATCGCTTTAGCTTAGAAGAACCGACAAAAGGACTGTGTATGCGTATTATTGATGATTTACATAAATAAAAAGGCAAATCCCGTTATTTCGAATACAAATATAAATACCTCTAAACCTCATATCAGCTATATCGAACCATTGAATATTGACGTGATATTATTATGCATGCCCGTGTATATATAATACGACTACACGACGTTTACCCACTACATTATGTAAATATAATAAATTATATTATTGTCGTCTATTGTACATTATGTTTGTGCCTAACTGTCCTCTAACTATATATATAATTACACCTGCGGTGAATGTAGATTTTTGTCTAGACGTATACACACGGTTAACGTTTCTGATATATATATATGATAATAATTACATCGTTCTGTTATAATATATATTGTCTTATCTATGGGTAGGTACCTATATACGAGTATAATCGACCAGGAGGTAGCGATAATAGTATATATATACATATTATAGCTATCCACAGCGTATAAGCGCGGTGGCTAAATAATATTACAATATGCGTCTGTATATGATATTATATTGTTATGTAAGTGAACGTGTGCATAATACATAATATATATTAATATGTATACTATATATTTTAAACGTCATTTTTCATTTCCTTGCTACCAGGAAACGTGAATTATCTAGTATAGTGTTATTATCGCACGTGTAGTCATTTAATAAAAACGAGAAAACGCCAAGTAGTGCGTATGTGTGTTATACCTAATCAGGGCTCAGGACTATCATAGCGCATAATATGCATATTTGTTTGGGAAATATCAAATACATAGAAGAAATTTGATTCGGTAGGTATCCGTGAATTTGTTTAGTGTGTCTGAATGTCAGATTAAAGTGTGTGGCGCGTATCGTAAAATCGTTTCAATAAAATTCACGAATTAATATTAAATTAGTATGACACAATATAGTATATTGTTGAATGGTTTGTATTGCGTACATATATTTATAATAATTATACATAATATAATATAACTACAGTTCATTCGGCGATCATACAACCGCTGTCCGCTATCTGCTATTTATAATAATCAGGTGCCCACCAGCTATTTCGTCTAGAATTTCGTACGATACAGTCGGAGTTATAGTCTCACGCATTAATATTAGGTACCTCTATTCGCCGAGCGAAGGAGTTCCAAATTTATTTTTGGCTCGGCGAGTACAATTTATTTATTTGACGACGGAATTTATCCATACGAACCGTTAATCAGTAACCGACTTCGTGTCAACCCGTTTGGACGCGCGTGCGTGTCCGTATCGACTTTATAACAATTTATAGTTTTAAATTTCAATAAAGTCTATTCGATACAATATAATAATATGTATTGTATCGCGGCCGTCGTCGCTGCACAATAACGATAAACTATTTGCGTTTTATCATCGTCGCGTAAATAATCACAACACAGCGGATAAATCGTTTCTTTTTTTCCACCGAATGATAACAATATACCGCCGTGGGCGTAACGTAAATTTTTTTCGTTTTTCGATTACGCATAGGTATACGGTACGGTCTCGTGGCCAATAAGATCGAACCACACGACACTTTTCAATCGAATCGCGTTGGCCGATGATGTCCTAATAACATGACACATCTCATCGATAGACCGTCGCTCGATAATTCGTCCGTCGTAACATAATAATTAACATTAATTTCCAAACGCTCGCGAAATGCCACCGTCGAAATGCACGAGCGACTTTACGACCAAAAACCCACTGCCGCCGTCGTCTCGTCTCGTATATTATATTATTTTGCAGCGATACGAGTACGTGTGTGCCCGTACAATATAACGTTGTTGCGGGCGAAAAGACGTATATATATATATTATATATGTATACCGATCACGATAGACGTAAACGTCACGAACTCGACATTATCGTAAGAAATAAGTACTTACGGGATATATATACGCGCGGCGTATTATATTATGTGGATACACGGGAGAGGCGGAAAAAATGGCGTTTCAAGTATATAGGTGCAGTGCGCATTTTTAATGGATTTTTCGACGACGTCGCGACGTTCGGAAAGCCGAATTACCGTGAGGTATACATAATACACACACACATATATATATACTCGTAAGCCTTTGATGGGTTTTTCGAGGAATATACGCGTTTTATATACCGACGATGTATAAAATACTCGTATATATATATATATATACGGTTTTTACTGCATGTATATAATGTATAATATGTATATACTGCATATATATATATATGCACGCGCGTTTGCAGTGACTCGTGGTTAAAAGGGAAAACGCCTTTACCGTGCGCCGAGTGTATAAGTATATTGAAATATATTGTATTATATTTTCCGTTTTAGCGGTGGTTGAATAAAATATAATATTTCTCGATGGTGCGCGAAAATTTCGTCGTGGAAAACTTCAATATAATAAAAATATGTATAAAATATAATATGTTCGGTCGAGTTATCGCGTCGGTGTTTATCACGCACGCAAATATTCAAATTAAAAAAAAAAAAAATACCGGCGCATAAAAATATGGTTTTATTCGTTATTGTAATAATAATATAATATCGTATAGTATATTGTGAACCTACAATAGTTGCGACCCGTCTATAATATCACACATATCGGCATGATTATTGTCTGTACAACTATTATATGTTACCTAAGCACTCGATTGTAGAAAAACTGAATCGTCTAGACTCCACGATTTGAATACCACTGCAGGGTTTCAGGGACGATCGAGAAAAAACTATTCGAACGCCTCGACGGAGATTTTGCAACTTTTTTTGTGTTTTTACATACGCATAATGGGAAACTGAAGTGTGGCATAATAAACTATTATAGTAGTTCTTGGTACTACTGCGATATAGGTAGTCATGGACAGGTTATAGCGATGATATGATCATGACCTGTTGGTGAAAGATGCGTAAGTTTTGTAAATTTTTTTTTTATGTTTAGTAAGTGCCTACTTATAACACATTTGTGTTTTACTATTTATACGCGCGTGAAGTTATACTTACCTTGCCGGGATTTCTGAAGAAAAACAGACGGGTTTTTATAGACCGTGATATAATATATGTATAATATTCCTACAGAATAAAATAAATACATTTTTATTTTGACGATTTCTAATAATTTCATCATCCCATCGTCGTTATAATATATTCATGAATTGACTATTGGTTTTAGAACGGCAATATAGGTAGATACGTACATTTTCCCGAAAAGTTTATTTTGTAACCAATTTATTAGTAATTATAATAATTTATTACATTATAGGTACACCGCTATTATATAAGTTTATTCAAGATACATATAACATATATAATAATATATAAATATACGTTCGTTCTAGGGTCGACATGTCTTATTTACAGTAGGTATCTCCCTCTGTGCGTGCCGCGTTCGCACAAAGGATAGAGGAATATACATTTCTATATCCAAACGTATAACCGTGTTCGGAAATAATCGCTGGTTAGTTTAAATAGTTAAAGTAGATCGATTTTGAAAATAATTATATATTATACGCTGAGCATCTCGTCGTGTTTGTCCTCGTTCAACCGCCTATAATACTTACTTACTATTATAGGTATTATAAGGAGATATATGTATAATATTATATAGGTACGCCGGCTGCCACCTGCCTATAAAGTTAAAACTTACATCTATGCTTAAATGTAAATATGATTTATATTTTGCATAGTTTCCAACTGAATGGTTATTGATAATTTGACTATAATCGACTGTAAATTATTTACGGATTGGTTTCGCTCAAAAATTGGACGGTCGAAATTTTTATAAGACGCAAAAATATTAAATTATTCTACTACGCGACTGTACATGAGCCTATATCAATGCAAATTTATCGACGGTGCACAAACGTGACTCGTTGCAGTATACATATTATATATATATATTTTATTATCACATGCATAAAAGTGTAATTGCTTATACGATATTGTATTTTTATAAACGTGGGACAATTACTATGGTTTTCTAGGTGAAAATGGTTTGAATCTGATTATATAATTATTACTTGTAAATAAAAAACACGAACAAATATTATAAATTCCGTTCGTGACGTTTTTCGAAAACTATTTTTACATTTCTCGACACAAACTAATGGTATAGATACTTGTATATATTATATTTTTTGATACGTGTCACATGCAGCACGTCTAAAACTTGGTATTACACTGTTAGGTGCCTACCTGATATAATATGTCTGGCGTTCAAAAACTAAAACTATATCATATAGTATACCTATATAGATCGTAACGCAGTTAAATCTATTTCACTCCATACACACGCAACTTGATCGCAAACGATTTCAGTTTTGCTCCTTGAACGTACTAATAACGTTTATCGGTCGACAGAGTGTATGAAATATTATTTGGGACAGACGCATTAGGTGGGTAAATAAAATTACGGCACAAAATTAAAGTGGTTATTTGGAATAATAATATAGGGGTAAAAAACTAAAAACTAAATATTATTTTTGTTTTTAGTCGTCGGGCGACCGCGGTCGAATTTCAGTCGATACCTACATTGAATACGTCTCAAAAGAAGCCATACAAGCACCTTTCTCGCAGGGATGTTCGTCGGTTATCGAATAACACAACCCAAACTGCACGTAATACACTTCAACACGTAACCATGCGAAGCGCGACGATGAGGCAATAATTGTTATTCGAGCTCATTTAAATAATATTACGATGTCGGCGATGACGATGATAATAATAATAATAGTTTGTCAACAATTTTCAGGATAACGAAATTACTGTCATTCGAAACGGATGATATCCTTCCAACGGTCGACGTCGCGACTTGGAAGAATCTTCGGCGGCAAAAGGAGATAATTAGTGCAATTTTATTCGTTGCAGGGGCAATGAAATCGTTGAGTATAGGGATGGTTATAATGTTGTTATACGCATAAATTACAGAGGTATGGATTTTTCTCGCAATAATATTGCCGTACAGTTACGTCATCAGCTGTCGTATCACAAGCACTTGGCGACCGATAAAAACTATGAAACAAAAATATGACATTCGCACTGCCGTTAACCGCAGACCCTAAACAACTCATCTAAGCCCCGATACAATTAATATTGTCGTCATAAATAATAACAAGCGGGTTTCCATAAATCTCGTTAATATACAATAATACCTACGGAGCTCGTCGTATTGCGTATAGCAATACAATATACGATATAGTACAATATCAGACGTCTTTATTTGTTGTACTCTGATTATTAGTATACAGTCGTATAGTAGTGCTTTCTACAGTGTTTATAGCATTATTAGTGGTCGTATATTTGCTGTAGTTTATGTATCCGTGTGGACGCGATACGATCTCTGCCGAGTCGTCGGACTAATTATTTTAATTACCAAATCCTAGCTCGTATAATAATAATAATAATAATATACAGCAGCAGTCACACACTCACTGCGAGCGTTCGTCAGCTGCAACAGCCGTTCGTAATAAAAAATATGTTATGATATATTATCATTATCATTATTACTCTCGAGGAGACACACGCAGAGCGATCGCACATTATAATAATATAACGTTGTGTACACCACGACGAGCGCTCTCGATCGGGGAGGAAAAGAATATAATATTATTATATGCTCGGTTGGAACGCAAGAAAGAGACGAATTTTTTTCCTATCCCTAAAAGACCTATCCCGCTCGACCACCGGAGAGATCGTCGCCGCCGCACACGTGTACCACAAATGTCAGCAGGAGGCCTGTTTGTACGGGTCTGTTTTTTTTCCCTTCTCGTCTTTTATTATTGTGATGGCATTTTTTTTTTCAGACGATTAATCGTCATCGCTCACACGCACGCAGAGAAAACACACGAGATTTAGTCGTGTTCTCGGTCTGTTATATTATATATTGTACATATTATTATGTGTGTGTTTGTACGGTGATTTTTTAAGCACGCTCGTCTCGTGTTTTTATAATAATGTATTTATTCTCCGAATTTTGAGTTTTGTAATTCTTTAGGACACCTAAAGATCGTATTTTCAAATACTTAGAATTTTAAACACTATACCGTCTACGCCATTTAAGGTCTGCCCTATATAATGTGGTGTTCGAGACTTTCTTTTTAAATCGCTTTGCGCACATCATTGTCGAAATGAAGTAAATGATTCATTTTGAAAATGTCGATGTACTGAATTCAAACGAGGAGTAGTTTCTAAATATTTTACCGTACCTACACATATAGGCGTATGTAATAGATAATATCGAATATTTAATTATAATAATATTATAAATTGGTACCTACGTAATTGCAACATGTGGTTATACATAAAATATATGTTAATCTACAGTTATATTTATTCAAGTTAATTGTTTTAAAATTACCCATGATTTATGAATTAACCATTAGTTTTAAGCACATAATATTCCCATATTTAATTTTGAATTCAAATATTCAATAGATTTGTATGTTTAAGTAGGTACACGCAGTAAAACAACTCGAATACTATATATAGGTACTCACGCATTCTAATTTTGATTGCAATACATCGACATTTTCGGAACAATCGATTTGCTTAAAAGCCCGCAGAAAAGTTAAGTTTTTGGTTGATAAAAAGGCGGTGTCCGTGAATCATCCACGAGAACATTAGAAGACTGTCTTCAACCTAGTATATGTGCGCGGGCAGTGCAAATTTGAAAACTCCATAAACGATTTGCCAAAGTAACCCGACATCGAATCATTGTATCATAGGTATGATTATTATTATACAGCTGCAGTGGGAACGGGGTGAGCTAAAAAAAAAATCACCCTGTATAGTCGGCCAGCGGAAAAATAACGGCGGCGGCGTTTCCGACTGTCCGCCTAGTGGGTACATGCCTCTATTTTTAGAGGGATCTCGCCAGAACGAAACCGAGCCGAGTGACTTTCACCGCGAGCTTTGCGCGTGCACCTACCCAGTATATACCATATTGTTGGCCGCCTTCCACGGAAAACCGCTGGGGCGGCGGGGGGACGCGTTCCAAAATTGGACTGCGTGTGCGTGCGTGGTGTATATACGTCGTGCGTTCGCATGTATAATAATAATAATAATAATATGTGTTTAGGATAGAATCGATGTGTCTGTGCACATCAAACAGCGACGCGTTAAACGCTTTTTAGGTCAACCTCGACGAGCTCGTGCAGCAGCAGTGCAACACAGTCTTCGACGACGACGCGCGATCGCCGATCGACAGCTGCTGATCGCGCCCGTGTGTGGGTATATTATAGGACTGCGCACAATAATTTGTGCCCAGCTCGGTTTATGATGTGGATTTAACGGCTCGAGGGAAGAGAGAAGGAGAGAAGCTCGAAAAGCTACATGTCCGTGTATTGCGATATGATGTAAGCCAGTACTCGCTATAACATGAAGAGTAAATTTGCCCATTGTCAAACATAACGACGACCGGATTTGTAGTTGTGTTCTCTAGTCGGATTCTCATTCGATGACTGTAGTAATATAGTAGCTATTTATAGGCGCATTAAAAAAAAAGCTATGTGCAATATAAACCATATTTATACATGGCGACGTTGTTTGAAAAAAACCGCTCGACTTCCGATTACGGTATAAAAAAATACCTAAACAAACAAAAACAGAAAGAAATCGCGTTTCCACGTCGAACGTCGCAGTGATCTACTGTTAAAACAGTAAAAGTACACTTCAAACAGTGTATGAAAACAATTTTTATCGAAAAAAAAAAAACACGACCCTGTATTACGTATAATATAATGTCGTGATGGAGGCACTGTCTTTCTGTCTGCAGTACCTATACATACATATATACCATTTTAATAATACCTGCCGACCTTGCAGCGTATAATATAGTCTTGAGAAACACTCGCGCTCGCGCCACTCCACCACGGCGGTCTTACGACACGCGCAAATACGAATATCGTTATGATATCTATTCGCGTACATCATAATAATTAATAACGTAAATCCTGTTCGCATTATAGGTACCTGCGCAAAACAATAATACCCATTTGTACCTGCGCACATATACATATATATATATATGGCGATAAATTCTCGTGCCGCATCTGTAAATTAAATATTCAATATCGTAGTAAACGCGACGTACGAATATAGGTTTAAGTGTGTTATATTATTATTCGTTCTCTCGTGTGCGGTTGAAGCGATGACGATCTGCAGCAGCAGCGGAGAATGTCGACGCACGAAACCTAGGCCTGTAACCGCGTCCCCCCCTCCCCTCCCCTCGCGCCGCCCGATCATGATCGTTGTTTTGCGAATATTATACGCTCGCAGTGCAACGCGCCGCCACCGTGCACGTTCGCGTGTAATATTGTAAAATTTAAAACGAGAGGACGCGACCGGAGAGAATAAAATTATTATTATTATTATTAATATAAGGTCGGAATATATTATTATTATTACTATTGTATAAACGCGCGACGGTCGCGGTTGTCGTCTCTCGGAAATAATTGTAATAATAATTATCGTTCAATTGGCAACGGTTCTTTTTTAACTGGAGGGCACCCGCTCGCCTCTCGACGACGAAATGTCGCTACCGCGGTGTATCGTACGATACACTGTGCACGATATATTATATTATATAGGCCAATTTAAAAATGTCGTGGTGACCTCGAGCACTGGAGATGTCACGGTCAATCCGTTTTCTACACATTATTATATATCTATGTCGCTCCGTATGCTCGTAGAATGCCATATCAGATGAATACGAACTATATGCACGGAGAGCGGTTCTCCGTCGTGAATCGGGCCGACGATATCTCATACAAAATGCCGGAAATCAAATGCGTAGAACCTCGCCCCGTAAAAGGTTTACTTCTTATAATATAATCAAATGTACATGAAAAATAAAGTGGTCACGTGCACGCATCATCAGCTTCGTAAATAAAATGTATACGAAATACAGGTGTCCGTAAAATATATAACAGTTTTCCTCCGCATCGCTTGGTCTTCGTGCTATGCATTTTGAATGCATTTTCGAACCTCGGTGGGTCAGCAAAATCATCGTAGGTACCTATTGTCGGTACTATATCGGTCGCCCGCAAGTCAAAATTGTAGCGTCAGAGTGAAATTATTTATGAGAATTTATCGGCCGGAGCGCGCCCACGATTTAGAAACGGTAATTATTAAAACGTACTTATAAATATTATTATAACAACAATACTAATAACGCGGAGCGTGTAAAAATATTATAAATACGATTTCGTGTGTTATAGTGTAGGCATTTTTCGACGAAATCACTTCACGGTTTTCACATGCAATTATAACATTCCGAACGCAATTATTATCGTAATACAATATAATATATAAGTACACACACACATGTTATATTATACACCATATATTATAATAATATGTTAATACGACGTCATTAATAACGACTCGTTATATTATTACATAGCGTGACACATAATACGGCCGCGCACAGTGGCAGAGTGGTGCGGTTTAATTATCGCCAAGACAGACGAGAAAAACGAAAAACCATATTTCGGTGGGATCGCGGTGTACGACGACGGGCGTTGCACATGCACGTTGCACATTGCAATACGCATTTAATAATTATTATGATAATATATATATTATATTATGTGTGAATCATCGTCGTCATCGTCGTTATTGTATAGCATCGGCTCGGGAGGCAAAGTTTTACGACGACCCTCCGACAATCCGTCCCGCCGATATGTACAGGTACGCTCGTATCGCACACACTATAATAATACACAGTGTGGCGATCGTGAAGCGATAACGATTAAATATTACATTACGGAGTCTTTCGAGAAAAAAGCGAACCACGAGCATTCCGTATATATATATATGTAGTTTCGTTGCCTTAACCGTTTATAATTTTTTACCGTCTCCGTTCAACCTTAAACGTATATTATATTCGTTGCGTACACGCGTGCACGCGGATAGGTATACGCCCCGCACGACCAAACTATACCGAGCGCGTGTAATATATTATATTATTGTACATATCGACTATATCGAGTATACCTATATACCCGTGTTTCGCGCTTTCTCGATAAATATTAAAAACGGTTGTCCTCGATGCGTTGCACCGTTAGATTTTCGACGACAAATCGAAAACGGCGATATGACCGTACAATAATATCGATACACGTCGCGATCGTGTGCTACCGGCTGTGTGTCGTACGGATGTTATATACACGTTTTATACCCGACACGTACCTATCCGATTATTTATTTGCTCTCTTGCACGCTTGCGGTCGTCGAGCGGGGGTAGAGCAGGGTTCCCGATCGAAAGCACTGACGACGGTATACGTTTGCGATGTACAAACTCGGTCCGAATTCTTCGGGATAACGAGGGTGTCGAACTTCCAGCCGAAAATCATCCCCTACACATGCGGTCCCTTTTGGATACGACAATCGCGGAAACGAGGTATAAACAATGCATACTTCTACGACGCGTAGGCGGTACTATGTATAGGTACTACGAGGTGTAAACGGTCAAAATCTGACCGTCAGTCTTATATAATATAGTCGTGTATGATAATAATTGTTGCGGTTCGATTACACCACAACACTGCCTTCTGGTCGACGACGGCCGTCGCAGACCGAGATAATATAAAATCTTATCCAAACGTGCACTTATTTATTTTCGTACCGTGTAATATTATGTATCAACACACGTCTCCTAGACCTAGAGCAAGTACTCGGGGCATGCACTGACAACAATGTTCACTACGATATTCTCACGATGACATATATTGTTAAAATGCTAATCGTCATAATTTTTTTTAACGCACACGATATCACGCGCGTATACTATAACACAACCGTATAGTAATAATAATAACGACGTGTCCTCGTCCACCCTTTTTCGTGTAATTATAATGAGGACAGGCAAAATCGGTTTTCTCACGATCCGCCAATACCACGCAGCTAGCTATACATGCACACGACCGTATTGCAACTCGCACAAACGCATATATTCTATGCAAAATAATATTATGTAGAGCGATATATAGGTACAATACAATAAAATCGACGGCGTCCGCGGCGGCCGGACGGAATCGTATTAATATTTAAATATTATTCAAATGTGCCGACGGTGAGTGAAAAAAAAATACGGTCGACGGATGGGTGTTAAAAGGCATACCATCATATGTGTGTGTGTGTGTGTGTACCGCACCTTTTTAATCCTTTTCGTTTTTTTATTTCACCTTTATCGCGCCGCGAGCGGTGCTCGCAATATATGCAAATGTGTTGGCTCCGACGTGTGTGACGACGACGACGACAACGACTACGAAGGTAGAAGGTTCCCAGTTCCCACACGTCGTGGAGGCAACAAAGGCGACGCCACACGCGTATAATATGTAAAACAGTTTACCTCTTATAATGTGTGCATATATATATAATAATATATTGTATTATTGTGTGAAAACGACGTCTTTTTAATATAGAATTTTCCTTTTTATTATTGCCGCCCGATGGATGCATTTAGATATTCGCATACATAATTTTAATTTATAATAAATAATAATGTTATTTCTTATCTCGGGACGCGATGCACTCCCGACCAATATATTATAGCTACCTATATATATATATATATATGCAAATATATCGTATTTGCCGGTGTTGTGCATTTCCAGCTGCGGCCAGCGTATTCGCGGCGAATTTACTGCGACTATTATCGTGTGGGAATTTTTCTATCTCGACCTATAACCACCTATAAGACATCCGGGGAGCTAAAATTGTCAACAGCTATCGGAGATGTCATTAACCCGTGTCTAACGTTATATCAGCCCCCGATATAGTACTCGTGTACGTACGATTCGTATGATATGTTATTCTTATATTGTACATGAGGTGGTTTATACGAAAATGTGTATATAGACAACCGTTGCTCGCACGCAACCACCTACCTACCTTATATTATTTTGATACTCGTGAAATGTGCACATGTCTATTGCCGTGTGTGAATTTTTTTCTCTCGACCGTACTTGGGCGACTACACCTTAAACGTCCGGGGAGAGAGTTAAAATTGTGAACAGCTACCGGAGATGTCATCAACTCGTCTAATATTTTATATCAGCCCCCGATATAGTACTCTGGGAGACGTGTACGTACGATTCGTATAATATATGTTATTCTTATATTATACGAGAATGTGTATATAGACAACCGTTGCTCGCACGCAACCCCCGCCGAGTGAATGTAAATCCGTTCACCATCTCCTGTAACGACAAAGGCGTGTATTTTATATTCCTTGATTTTTACTACCTACCCGTCATATTTGATACTCGTGAAATGTGCGCATGTCGTTTACTCGTTTATAAAATATATTCTAATCTACAGAACACTATAGAAGACGAACCGAGCATTTTTTTACGACTAATGATATAGGTACCTCCACAAATGTCATCAATTGTATAGGTATCATAATATGCATAATATCATATTATATAACATGCATTAGATTGAAGACTGGCGATTGGAATGAAAATTTTTTTTTTAAAAAAGTTCCCTCCTTTCATCACGCGATCACTTTCTCAATTATCATGCCTAGGAAGTCTACGTTATATTTATACATCATACACGTTGAAATGTTTTAGAACATCATTATTTTCTCCCATCGCAGGCATATAATAATATAGGCTTTACATGACGTATAAATACGTTGTATAATATATTATTCGGATAATATTATAATAGGCGAATTGTTTTTCGGTCGAAAAGGCGCCCCGCAAAACATCGCCCCTATATTATATTATATATGCGAACGATGTTACACGCAACCGATGCGTATATACATTATCTATTATTTATATTTCAAACTGTATTATTTGATAATAATAATATACGATCATGAATGTTACATTATAAACACGGTGTATACAGTGCACAGTATATATCGGATATATGCGTGTATTTCGCATCTCAATATTCGTTTTATTTAAATTATTCGTCGTTCGGTGTATATTATATTATATACCTACATGCATAATAATATGCGCTGCGCCGTTTGAGTTTACAATATTATTATTACAATATGACCTCGTGCACGACCATGGCTCACATATTATATTATTACTATACTTATAACATCATGTTTACAGTACGCAACGATATTATTAGGCATTATCGTTATTACTATTGTAATCGTATGAATGAACGTCGAATAATATTTTATTTTGTTTATTCGAAGAGTCGCTAAAAATTCTGCAAAAAACCTATACATACGTTTTGCGTGTGGTATATATACATAAATCGTACGGTGGTATTATATTGTTATTATCTGCAGCGTCGAATATATGCTAATTTACTTATTCATCGGCGGACGCCGTTTCATAATATATTTATTCTGTCAATTTTTCAAACATTCCCGGAGAGATTCGATTTATCTCCATCATTTTTTTTCCTTTCATTTCCTCGCGTTAACGACTTCCGGACGATGACGACGACGACGACGTTTATAATAAACGCCATCGTCGTTATTGCGGACGCTCGGTAATTCCGGGAAAGCTTCTGTACCATTTGTGAAAAAACTCCCCCGGAACGCGTACCTATATATATACGCACACGAAGCGCAGACCACTCAACGCGCTTCTCTATACCGGAGATGATCTATACGAGAAGATTGCCAGGCGGTATGTACACGGGATGTGGGACTGCGTGGGAGAAACGATCTAAACCGCGGGTAGCTCGCGTCATGCGACTGGACTAGAATAAAAACAAAAAAAAACCACCCCCAAAACGAGATACGCACTCGTGTATACCTATATATATATATTTGGGGTTCTAGAACGCCGCGCCGACAGCACCCCTCGCACCCGCGGTTCGCAATGTTTTTTCGTCGCGTCGACGGCAGCAGCAGACTTAAGCGTTATTAATCCGTCGGGAGGACGTCTCGGAAGATTTTTCCACGACGACGACGACGACGTAAATATCATAACTCGGTGCTCGTTTCGCTGGGCGGTGAGACGCGCCAAAAAAAAAATATATCATCGGCGGCGGCTATGGAACCTGCAGCGGCCGACGATTTATGTCTCCCCGCACATTCGCACCCCAACGCGATCCAAGACATTACGGTCATAATGTAGATTTGTAGTCTCTATATTATATTATTATATTCGCGCGCCAGCACACACACACACACACACACACACGTGTTTATGTATATTTTCGGTCGCCCTTTTCGGCGGCGGCGGTCGTCGCGCGCGCGTACGACATTCCCCTATATCCCGACCTCACCCCCTCCAGAAAATTGATATAACCTTCCATTTATAATGCACAATATCATATAATATAATAGCATATTATCGTACGACTGGCGACGGCGACGACGAAACCTCTGGCGTCGGAGACGACGACACGACTACGGCTGCGAAATATTGTTCGGCGCGCGCAGACCGTTCGGATTTTAACACTCAAAATCGTTACTATATATTGTAAGTGTGAGTCGACGTCTACTTTGTTCTAGCAACCGTCGGGTTCGAGTCGCAGAAGTAATAGCATATTGTATTGGAACCCTATGGCGACATTATTGGTTTTTTTGTTTTTGCTCGCCGACCGACTCGACTACATTTTCAAATACCGTTAGACATATTTTTTTTTTAAGCATGTGCGTGTGGGTAAATTTTTTTCGGTTGTAATGATACAAAGTTTTGTCGAAAGTTCAGGCAAATATGATATATATATGGTGCGGGATAAATCGTATTTGAATTTCATTACGGGGAAATGATTTCGCGACGACCAGAGCGAACCATTTTTTTTATATCAAAATATGTCGACCCGACGTCGACGTACCGATTTCCTATTCAAATATAGGCATTAGATACATACCCTCTGGCCTTTTCGATTCCGTTTCAGTTGCCGCAGGACGACTATCGCGTGTTCACCTCGTATAGATATTGTATCGATTACTGTATACGTATTACAATATCGATGCCGATCGTGGCGGAGGTGTGTGTACATTACGCACGAAATTTATCGAAAACGCGAGACAATCGTTTACCAGCTTACCTGCGATTCACATTTAGGCAGCAGCGATTCACACTGCTGATTCACATTATTGCAACGTAATTACACGTAATATTTTATACAATAGGCGTACACGAGTGCGTATCGTTTTGCGATTTTCACCACAATATAATACGATGTCGAATAATAACAATAACATATAAATTACATTATAATTACGTGAACGCGGAAAGTGAAAAAGGCCGAGATACAGGTAATAATACAAATAATAATAATAATAATAATATAAAACATAATACGGCCGACACCACGATACACGACAATAGGTCTCTCGCCGAATATCGCGCTCGTGCACCTGCATCGCGCGGTGCACATAATATATAAATATAATAAAATATTATATTTGGGTCTAGACACTTTCAAGCGGCGCTATACGTATGAAATATCGTACACACAATACCTTTCTATACCTGCGCATAATACCCGCGTAATAACAACAATAATAAAAAAACGTAACACTACAACAACACTGTATAATACAAGTACAGCTATAGTAAGGCATTAGGTATGTACACATGATATTATAATAATAATAATAATATTAATAATGAGAAAACCCGCGACGGCACGCACACTCGCGAGCGGGAAGCGGAGACGGAACGAGCCGGCGAGCACAGAGGTCAAGGGTGTCTCGAAAAACAGTTATAAACGTCGAAGTCTCTCGGCCGCGGTGTAGCATAATATCGTACATGTACGTACAATAATACAATATAACAACATAATACACACACACACACACACACATTATTATAAACACTGCAATATGTACCGTGTCTGTGTCTGTGTGTGTGTGTGACGCGTGAGTAGACAATGACACACGCGCGCGTAGTACACACACAGTATGACGTTATAACGTACACGATTATGGGGTAAACGTGAAATAAAAAAAAAATATGACGATGATAGGTAACAAGTACAGGAGAGACTCAAGTAATAAGCTTATAAGCCCGCGGGTTTGTGCCTCGGGTTAAGCACCGGTCGGTCTCTGCTGCAGAGCAGCGCACGCACTCCTCGCGCACATAATACGTGTACAACACTGTACCTATATCATATTGTGTCTGTATATAGCTGCAGTGCGCGTGTCCATTGTTGTCGATGTTGGAGGTAGGTACAATGTATATATACATGTATATAAGTATGGGTACTCACAATATATGTTTGTATAAAAGCACGATATATATATAAAAGCATGTATATGTACACATTTCAGTTAGACTATATACGCGCGCGCGCTATAACTACACACGATATCATCAAGATAAAGCCGCTCGTATACGCGCGATAGGTGCCTGTATAGGTGCACACGACCATTGTTGGCTCGGCAAGGAGTCGGGTTTTGTGCAACAGAGGACCGGAGGAAAAGATCGAGTTTTTTACACTCTCGCACACACACACGCACACGAGTTGTCGAGCAGAGCGTATAATAGACACGCGTGTAGCGAAATTATTATTATGACGAGGGACGAGGACACTACACGTATAATAATAACCATCGTCGGTTCGGGGCGAAGAAGTGTGATTTCCTGGGGCGGAGGACGGTGAAACACCGGCGGCGATAAACGCGAAGAGACCGTCGGATTATAGGTTATACGACGTCGATGCGTAGATGGGTACACGATATTCTGCGTGATGGCTGTTATTACTCGTTATTATCGTTATTGTTACTGTTGTCGTCGTTGTGTCGGGTGCAGGTGAAATACGGCAAAATAAACTGTACCGTATAATCACATACGTTTTGCGGGGTCGTCGTGCGATCAGCGCCGCGTAAATTGGACTCGTTTCAATTGTATTGTAATACACCAGAAATATTTCGGTCGTGGATGTAGGCGGGCCGTGGGACTGCGAGTCCGCGAATCCAAAATGATCTACTTACACCGCTCGAACCCAACCGTCATAGCGAAATTTCAAAAATTTCTAAACCAAATCTCGTTTTCCGAGAAATTGTATTTTTATACAATCGTAGAGGTCGTCGCAGGGACGACCACATAAAGCCGCAGTCGAGAGTCAATCGCGTACCTACGCTGTTATCGCTCATCACGTCGCAGTTCCAGTCCAAAGTTTTGAATATTTATAGATGGGTATGTACAAGGTGCAGTTTAATCAGGAACGCCGGGCTTAATATCGTTAGGTTACTTTATCAGAAAAAATTGCTTGGAACAAAAAAATGATATGTACGTGTGGTATGCATTCTCTGGTTTGTGTATACAATATGACATCTGACATGATAACATTATGTCCGTCGCACTGGGATGTTTCCCACCACACGTCGATTACAAGTAAAACTTGTTTGGAAACAAAAAAAAACTTATCGTACAAGTCCACAAGGAATTCCGTAGTTCGAACTGGGGGGGGGGGAGAAGGGAAATTCTACTACACTCACGTCTAATGCACCGCGATAGAGTAATACAACCAGCATTGCGTACAGGGATAATTATATTGTCCATTTGTGTCTCGTCGTCGCCGCGTCTGCTTACGAGAAGCACGAGCGTTCATTTTTTTTTTTCACCGTTTTCACCTTTTATAATGCTGTTTACCACCGCGACAATAATATCATAATAATGGGTATATTACAATAATTTATCGGGAAATTCTCGAAATATTATGCGCGTACGCGGTTTCCGCATTATGCGCTGCAGCTATACACAGTCGGCCCCGCGGGCGCGAATTAACGTTCGTTTTTTTTTATGTTTTTGTCCAACGCCTATGTGTGCCTACCTATTACATATTATATTATACGATTATAGGTATACACCGCAGTTATATCCTTAATAATTTTAACCCTGCCGCAGGGCGTTACCGTCCCGTCGGGTTATAATAATATGATATATAATACGTAGACGGCAATAAATAACCGACCCGCCGATAACAATATTTTATTATTATTATATCGGATATTATATGCGTGCGCACACATATACATACGCAACAATAATAATCACCTTTTCAGTGATATTATTATCGACTCGTCCGCGAGTCGCTATTATCATACATACAGTCGCCGTCGTCGTCGTCGTGTACACATATACATATATGATATTCGTATATTATATTATATATAATATTATGCTAATGCCGTCATACATAATATACGATCGGTGTCTGTGTGTGGACTGCAGAGGAGGAGGTACTCGCGTGCATAATAATGCGCGTAGGAAGGTATATACCTCTACTACACCTAACCTAGCCCGGGAACAATGCGATGGGTTTAAAGACGAAATCGTTGACAGTATACATATATAATAATATTATACCGTACGTCTCTCCACGTGTACGTTATAATAATAGATCTACCCGCGTGTCCAATTTCGGGACGCGTTTTATCTCGTTTAGTCGTCGTAGTCGTTTCACAGGGGTGGCCCCGCGTGTGTGTGTGACTTGTCGTCGTGAAATATGCAAATCGTCCTCAGCCGCGACGTGCACTCGCACCTTTTCTATTTGAACAAAAAAAAACAAAAAATATAAAAAACGTTTAAGGCACTTGGGCGTCGCGGTACATACCCACACGCAGACCCGGACGATCCTCCGCGGTTAAAAGGGTTGAAAACTCCCAACGCCACCAGCGCCCGGTCCTGTCTATTATATATCGTATTATGTTTATGTAATAACTTTTGTAAACAAAACCGCGTACCTATACATTACCGTCACGTGTGTGTATATAGGTTCGAATCTTCGCGATTATCGCAATATATTATAATCGTTTCTGACGTATCGACGGGCGTGCATATTATATAATGCGAACAAGCGCACTCCGCGGGGAGCCTTTGCGCGTATTATCGAAAAATTATTATTATCATTGTGCAGGAATCCGTATAGGTAATCGATCGCATGTGTAATATTAGCATATCATTATAATATTATGGATTTATTACCATAATATATATTATTATTGTTGTGGTGGTTATGCGTGTACACTATCTACAGCGGTAATACCGATAATCCGCGAGACCGAATATTACAATATTTTGTAATGTCTAATCGAAAACCATGGGTAGTAATTGATTGTTTGCCGAGTAAAGGTTCGCAAGGGTTGTCTGTTCTCGAGAAGGTGTTTCTTCTTCCTACCTCTGATGAGCTCAGCTATGTGCCTATAGTACGTCCTGGGTCTAACTCGCTCGAAAATCGTGCCGCCACATAAACACACGACCCATATTAACGATAATATTTTCTCGTACTAAAATATGCAATGATGCAAGTGTCAAATATCATGTACGACATACCTGCCTCACTCGCGTATAGTCGTGTAATTTAAAACGATTTTTACTGAAATTACAACATAACTTCGTCCTAAATACATACATACAGGTATAGTATTGTAATCTTATAATCGTAACGAAAATACGTAGGTATCAAAAATTCACAGCTCGATAGCGAAAATATATCCATCACGTTGGCGATCGGATTAAATTCTGTAATCGCGATATTACTGTAATATTATACGCCACGATCGCGTCGACTACTCCATCTTCGAACTCGATTCTGATAAATATTTTTAAAGTTCAATCACTTGTTCCGTCGAGCCCGTCCAAACGGGAATTTGGGTTTGTGAATCTAGGTGGACGGGCATAGACTAGTATGATATCAGTTGGAATGAGTTACACACTACTTATACATAGTAGGCGGGCAATATGCACTTTGGCGAATAATCATTGTGATCGCAAAGATGAAGAGAAGTATATTTATTGTGAACACGAATTTAATGTTATAATAACACGTATAAGGTATAAAATGCTGCAGCTCGTCATATTGTCGTCGCGCTGCCGAGTATAACGACGAATTAAAATTCAATTACTATACACTATATATTACGGTTTGATGACTATTTAATTTCCCGTCGTTAGCCAAACTGTATAATATATAGGTATATTATACTTATATATATAAAAGAACACCGCCCCGGCGCCTAATTGAAAAGAACCTATCAACACACGAGTCGTTATAGAGGGCTATGTCATTATATTATATTAAATAAATATATATTGTACGGAAACAGTTATGAACGCTTTTTTGGAGACCCCAAATTACAATAGCTCCCATTCCACGTGTATACTAGTTGTCTAAATATTTTGGAAATTTGTCGATAAATCTCGTATAGGCACTAATAGATATATATAGTATTATCAATGTCTTTATACAGGTCAGAACTGCTCGAGCTGCAGTAATATAGTTACAATCTACTGTTCAAATATTAAAGCAAATATAACTACAAGTAAGTAGTTATGTAATCGTTCTTAAAAAAATGTATCTACACGTTTACAGTGGATTTTAAATGTTCACCGATTATGTAGGTATACATCGTTATTTTTTTTTAACGAAATGACACCAATTTTTAGGTGCATTTTTGGCCAGTTTTAGTACTTTTATAGTGATAAAATCTATTGATAAGTCTTGAGTAGGCACTATACATATATACATAATATTATGTATTTAGGTCCTAAAAATCCCTTTTTTTTCGCCATACACGACTATAATCTAAATGGTCCAAATGTATAACATTATTATGTGTTTTGTCGACGGCGGCTATACATCACATTAATTATAACACGGTAATGAAATATTATGTCAGACAACGTCGGTCACATTTAGTTGTGCGTACATCGGCGGGCTGACGATAATAAAATTTTTATATTGACCTCCAAAATTATCTTATATATATAGACATTCTGAACGCACGCAAAACTCGTATAATAATAATATTACATTATATACCTATGTATTAAATGTATATATACTATATCTATATTTACTTAAAACACTTGACGGACATCACGACTTGAACGTTTAATGCATTTTTAACAACTAGCATAGTCGTACAGTCACTACTACATAGATATAGGTGTATAATATATTTACGTGTCGTGTGCACTCAGAGAGAGAGAGAGAAAGAGAAGCGAATAGAAAAAAAAAAACGTGATTTTTGTCAAAAATATGTGCCGAGATTTGTTGTCATAATATAAATATATATATAATATAATATGTACCTAAGTAAAAAACACGCGAGCGTCTGTCGTTGACGTCGTCGGCGCATCTTCCCTCGTATTATTGTCGTGTGCGTTTATTTTACTCCTGAAAAAGTCAAACGGAATATTATATACATTATAATATAAAATGTATAAACTTCAAATTCGTTTTTTTTTTTTTTTATTTCCTCTCGGTCTTTTTATTCACGTAGGTATATTATATGTATACAGTCGTTCCGACGACGACAACATTCTTCCAAACATTCTCGTTACTCATTTTTTTTATTATTATTAATATCATTTCTTTATGCGTGCGCGTATACATCACGAGTGTTTTTCACTCGGTGCGCACAAAACGCGTGAGCCGAAGACGGGAAATCTAAAAAGTATTAAAAAACCATCAGACTTTCGACTTCTACGCGTATAGAAACAGTTCGATCAAGCGTATATATATATATACTGTACCTATACAACGAAAAATATTCTCCAGTGATAAACGAATAACTCGTATTGATTTTTTTTTTCGTTGTATTCGTATTTTTCGCATTCAAACACAGTCGGGCAAACGAACAACAGCCATCATTTCACACCAACACATTCATATCGAGTGCGCAGCGTATTTTTGAGAGGATTTTTATTCGTCGTTTGAATCTAAAATCGTTTGATGCGCGTATAGGTTATACCTACAAACATAATTATTATGTTTTCATTTCCATCGAAAACTTTGCAAACATACCGAATCTCGAATGTACATTCTAAGACGTACAATATATTGTAACGATGGTTTTATATAAATAGGGACTATTATCATTACTTTTCTAAATAGCTTCTAAATGTGTTTTTTTTTTATTATTATTGTCTAGTGAACGATGAAATTGTGTATATCCTACGGGCATAGACTCGAAATGATTTTGTTTTACATGGGTAAATGGGTTATGATATCAATAAATTTCTATACTCCTATATAATCGCATACATAATGATCGATCGCTTGACTTGAAGTACCTCCATAATAAACAATAAATATCTTCTCATTTTTTCCTCGTTGAAATTTGCTGTTGTTTCATTATTTCACCCACAGTAGTATTGGAGTGATTGTCTATATTTTATAGCACGAGTTATTTTACAATTAGTTAAATAATATATAGATAGTGTACAATGGTCATTAAAATCACGATAGTTAAAATATATTTAAAATCGTTTTTATACTCTGTTGTATAGTCGTTAAATGAATTTGATAGGTACCTATAAGTAGTTTTTATTAGGTACTTAGAAACATGTCGTTTTTAGTGTCGTATTACGGAAATAAAATATTTTAAATTAAAAAACCGACATTATAATATACGAAGGTTGGGATGAAAATAAACCAAAAAATCTATTACTTTGTGTAGCCCGCGATCACGATGAAAGAATAAAAAATCAAAAAAATTAATTAATTACGCTGTATATACCTACGTATTTTTTACCAATTTATAAACTATTGACAGAAAGTATTTACTTCTAAGCAGCACCACCACCGTAACCACCACCAGGTTGCACCCGCTTATGTTGTGTATCATTATTTTTTGGCCCTCTTGCGACACACTTAAAATATAATACAATTTTGCGTTCAAGCTGACGCCACTTTATTATGCCCTTACACTCGTTCGAATGTGACATATATAATTGGGTTGTACTTTTTTGTTTTTTGCTGCGTGTCCTAAATATTAGTTTTCGGTGTTCTTGTACTTATTAATAGGTAGTTAAAAAAGTTACGATTCAACAGTGTAACGGTTTGTATAACATTCTAAACAATTGATATAAAAACACCGTATAGAATCCACTATACATATAGGAGCAACTAGGATGGGTTATAGGTTAGGTGAACTTTATCATTCCTAAAAATCCAAATCTCAACATAGAGTAAAATGTTTAATTTTCAAACGGTGTTCCGTCTGAATACAGCGATATAACGTGCTCGCTCAATATTTTGCCGCCTATGTATCTAGTTCATCGGAATACTTGAAATTAAAATATTGTCGTCAATCGTTATACGAAACAACTGTTGTAAACACAACAACTCCATAATATTATAATAATATCTTGTTGAGTGTTATCACTACACGATTTTCGTGCCATTAACATTTTAGCTATACTAGCTGATTACTGTATACTTGCTCCGAGTTGCTTGTTTCTACAATACGTCTTGTGTTTTTAAATCTTATTACATCACAATAATTTACAGATTAATTAAAAAATAAAATGTCTTGTCTATAGCGTTGTGTTTTTGAAGATTGCAGCTATTGATATATATATTAGCGTTCATTCTCCTAGAGCTATTCTTCGACGGTGGTCGAGCAGTTTGTAATGCACGTGGAACGAATGGTCTGCGGCGTTCCAAGACAACTGTACATAGTGTATGGCTTATTCCACACTGCAGTATTTTCGTTTCTTGATCTACGGTTAAGATATAGGTTATAACCTAACCGACACAATAACCAGAAATCATGTCGTATCGATGACTGTGTGTCTACGATCCATGGATTTTCTGGATAACGTCGCATTTGAAAGTCCGGTGGACAACGGATTAAGTTCGCATCCAACAGTCGTGGAAAAAAAGTTGTGAAATTTACTGAAAAATAATTTTTGGGACAAAAAATACTATTTGATTGATCTACCAGTACGTATTCTTTAAAAATGTTACAAACATATACTGCCGCGCTCGAATTGCTGACAGAAGATTCGCTATTAGGTCCTTCGAGGTAACCATACTAACCGCGCGGTTTTTACCGAATACACGCATTATCGTGCGTCGAAACGAACGCACATCGCCATCGTACGTGCTCGATAAAACTTATTTTCGCATTCCGAATTGCGTGTTTATTTGTTGTATATCGCGGCGGAGGAGCGCACGCACCGCGACGGTTCTCCGCGCATCGTATAATATCGCATTATTATAATTATATTACACGCACACGCACACTACAACAGATCGTATTATTATAACATTCACGTGTGTGTGTGTGTGCGATATTATTATGACGATGACGATACAATGATGGCTCCCGTCCGTCCATTTTTGCAGTTCGTTTACGTTATTTGTTTTTCCACCCCGCGTTTCTCGGGCGCTCATTGTTGTACGTCACGTCACGGACATATAGACGCTCCGGCGGCGCACCCCTTCGCGAGGAGGTCGCGGCTGCAAGTCCTCCGTCGCTTGTACGACGACCAGAGCGTATATACATTCACCGCGAACCCGTACACAATAGGTATATTATATACGCATATGATGTATATACATCACGCGAGATTTGCATACAATGCGAACGGTACTCGTTGCAGTGTCGGTATTGCATAAGATCCGCCGCTGTGCGGAAATACGCGCGTACGCCGATGCATACAGAGCGTTCACTTTATCGTGTTGTCCGCGCATGTCGCAATGCAATTGCGATCGAGTGCATCCGTTTTGCTTTCCGACGACAAACGTGTACGCGACCGCTCTGTACACGCGAGCGCGCGCACACGTCGTGTCACGATATAATAATGTGTGTACAGAATATTAGCCGCCATTTTTGCACATGTCGTACACGCGATACGTATTTATGCACGTTATGTGGGTTAGGCGTGTGCATGCGTATACTTGACCCACATCGGGTACGGTGTAATGGGCAGTATTGCACGGAGACCTGGTCGGAAGTGGCGAGACGGTAGCAGCGGCCCTCGTCATTGCTCGTACACAGTATTCTCCATGTCATGTGCACACGCGCATTTCTCGGTGCATTTGCACTGCACCGCTGAGATGCACCGTGAATGCAATACTGCAGCAGCAGCACCTTTGGAGTCGTGCACAATATATACGCTCGTTTGAAATACACGTGCTATATATCGGTATATTATGTACGGTGGGCGTCGAAACGTCTCCCACACCGCAGCAGCAACACTCGGCAGACCTTTTTATAGTTGGACCCCGAGGGCCGAGGCTAAAGTATATCATGAACCCGGACAGGTAGACCACGGTTTCCGAGAAAACTCGCGGGGGCTCCTGACAGGCCGACACTGGAGTAAACCTAAATAGTAAGCTTTTATAACCATATACCGCGCCGTGTATCATCCCAAACCAAAAAAACACGCTTAGTCGTAAGATATATAATACCTACTAATAATATTATGTCAATCGTCGTATCGCGTCCTTGCCGCGAGGTTCGTCCCCGTCCACGTATTGTACCTTTTTCTGATATCAATATAATTTTTAAAATTGAGAAATAGCGCTGCGACGTGCGATAGACCGATAGCATGAACACCGTCGTCGATAGAACGTCGTCTACTTGAGTTTGTATTAAATAACGAAAACGCCTAATGGGATATTATACCAGTGTACACTATATATGCAATAATAATAATAAATATTTGGCGAGACGTCGGTAAAAACGTGTTTCTTTTTTTCACCCCGTCTTTCGAGGGCCCTTCGTTTAGCACCCGATCCGTACATATAATAATAATAATAATAATAATATTATAACTCCTATTATATTCACTATTGTTGTCTTCATCATTGTTGTGCTGCTGCAGCAGTGCGCCGATCGAACGTTGTCGCGGTCGGGCAAAACACATCATATTATAATGTATAAGATACAGGTATACGCGTTTATTAAGGGTTGGCGTAATCATTTCTACCTGTACGGCGATATCACATTATTATTGTTATTATTATTATTGTTATATAAAAGGGGCGTTTTGCGGATATAAAACGACGACGACGTCGGCAGAAAATGATTTTCGTTTTTATCGTAATATTATACGGTTTTTTTTTTATTATTAGCTATTACGCGACGATACTTTACAAATGCGTCTCGAACGATTATTATCATTATTGTCATATATTATAATTGGATTTTCGTCTTCGTCTTCGGCGGCTCGACGCAATCCCGTCCGTCTGCCAATATATATAGGAAGGTAGGCGGGAAAATGTGCGCACATAATACACGGTTATCATTATAATAATATATTGTAATGTACATAAAAAATATATATATATATATGCGTTTAAAATGCAAGTCATATACGGACTCTTATGGGAATAACGGCGTGCGCGCAATATTATATGGGCAGGTACGTTTCTTTTTCACACAATTAAAACATACAAATAGGCATTTCGTTTAAGTTATTTAATACGACGCAGTTATTAACCTTACGACGTATACTTCTATCTGTACGGTTGTTACCAAGAAAACGAGGTTCAGTAGAATATATATACCCATATAGGTATATATTATTATATACCGTGCGGTTATATTATACCGTACGCGCGTTTAAAAAAAATTACGGAGAATTATTACCAACTATTATTATCGTAATTATTATTACCTTGTCCGTCCCCGTACATATATATTAGTTGTGTATATAATGCATAAATACATACATATTATAATGACGACGTACCTGCGATAGTATAATAATAATATATTATGATTTTTTTACTGCTGCAAACGCGCCTGACATGCAATTTTAACGGTGCACTCGCGTTGTGCTAGGCGCGGTGATAAAGAGTGCAACGTGACTGTCTAGTGCATTTTTGGCGTGCAGTTAAACAAAAAAAAATATATAATATCCGTTCGGTCGGGCTGCAACAAGAGACGCTATACGTTACGGGTAGGTACTGCGAGGTACGCGATACCTGCATTCCTACTCTGTACTCGAAAACAAAGAAAAAAAAAACGGCAAACAAAATATAATGGTAAACATATTAATAATAATAATGTCATCCTCTTTCTGGTACCTATATACACGCGGTCATAATAATATAACGTACATAATGAACCGGAGCGGTGCGTTCTCTGCAGCAGTGTATGATCGCGCGGGGAAGTCAAAAGTATATTATACGTATCGCGGATCGTTTATCATCGATATAATATAATATAATATACCCCGCGATTTGGGGGTAGGTATACATTATTATACTGTGAGCGAGGCGACGGTGGTTTGTCGGTTAGGGGTGGTGGAGAGGGTGCCCGTGACCAACACTATAATATCGTCTGATGCTGTTTGACACATGCGCATTCGGTTGATGTACCTCAAGCGGGTAGGTATATGATATACCTATACGGTACCTACCTAAGGCATTTATATATAATACATATTATGTAGAGTACGACGTGTGTATGGCATCCGTATATTGTGGATACAGCGTTAGATATAAGTGCGTGTGTACAAGTACAAGTATATTGTAGGTTACGTAGTGGGTGGTGCACCGAAACGAATATGTTTTATCGGATTATTTCGTCACCAATATTCTGTAATATAATGCTGTAAATTGGTGGTGATCACTCATAACGAAATTACCTAACGCTTTAATACAATTATCTAAATATTGAATTGCGTCGTTAAATTTCATATGCCAATTTTGTAGTTAAAAAAAACTTTTTTTACATAAATTGCTCAAAAAAAATACTCTATCCGAATATTTAAAAAAAATTGATGTCACCGTTTAAAAAAAGTAAGTTGTATCGCGCGTGCGTGTATCGAAAGTGTTAAAAATTTGAAATTTATCTGAAAATGTGTATTTAAGTACTATCTGTCATTCAGCGAAAACCCCATTTTAATACAAGGTCATCGAACTGAAATATTTACTGGTACCTCATCTCAGCCTGAACACACTGTATAGGTATTTATTAATTTAATAATAGTAAAAATAGTAAATTAATAAAGGTATTATAGCTGTTATTTTAATTTATAAGGTAATGACTCCGTCGGTTTACTACACCGTATGGACGCTCGACGAAAATGATATATATATGCAATATACAATATATTTATGTTTGATATATATTTCGTGTTTAGTGGTGTACATACTCGTCTGGTAGTTACCAATTACCACTGAAATATTATTTTCACTAACACAATTATTATTAGACTTATCGTTGTTATACAATCATGTAAAAGATTCTACAACAGTGGTTCTCAAGATTGATGGATGTATTTTAACGAGTGAAATCGTGACCATACGTTTGACTTAAAACTAAATTTGAATTCAAAATATACTTATTTAATTCACTGTTTTTGTTATATTATAAGCCCTGTATATGCCCTAAATGGCTAAACAGTGTATTATGTATACATAATATTACATAATATATGATATAGCTAGGTGTGTAGTGATCTCTCATCAACGTTTATAAAAATAGTCCTGGACGTGTGGTTGTCAGGGTTTACGTAGGAGAGGTTGGCGTAGCTCAATGAAGACAAAAGTGTTTGCGTATGTATATAACATAAGTTTTATTTTAATACTGTTACAAAAATAATTTTAATCGACGAATAAAAATAAAGTATTGAACTAATAGTTAACGTCTAAAAAAATATTGCAAGGTTATGTTCCTGACGTGAATGGTATCATAAGCATGCAGTATAAGTCTGAAAATCGTTTCCGCTTATTAGTTATTAAAGTCAAGTAAAGTAGTAATTATGTTATGTAGTTATTTTAGTAATCTACTAATGTATATGTATGTTTTTTTTCTCTTCTAATATTTAAAAGCATGGTAAAATAAATTATGAATATTAACCCGTAAAGAAAACGTTTAACTTATAAAAATAGTAAAATGTATAAAATAATAATCGATAAACACATATCCAAAATGTAATTAAATAAAAATACGAATGAAATAGAATATTGATAAATTCTTTCGAAAACATACTATAGTAGTTACAGTTTGTAAGGTTAAGTTCGTAGTTAAAAGTTTAGTATGTGCTATGTCGTCGATCTCGCTTTCATAATATGTTCGTAGTTTTCCGAATTGACATCGGGTCTATATGACGTCAGTTTGAGCTTCTGGTTCTCCGTGATCTCCCCCACAAACAAGGTCGAGTGTCCCTCTCGGTTTTAACGCCCTTACTTGCTTGGCAAATCCCCCTGAGTGGTGGGATACGACCGACGTCTTGTCGTCCATGTCCATTAATTGTAGGCGAAATCGTCCGTTGTGGTCACACGTCCCAACCACGCATACTTAGCGTTCCCAATAGTCCTAGAATTTTATGATCGGTACTCACTTCTCATAAGATTATAACGTCGTATTATCGTCTTAGTTGTTGTCTGATGCAAAGAGCGGTGTTAAGTTAAGGGTTGGGGTGTGGTCGGAGTCGTACATTTGCGCCAACAGTGGATACACGTTTTTGGGTTTATTCTCAAAAATATCAACTACATTATACTTGACCAAACTGTTCCACTCGTCTGTGGTAATCGGGTTGTCTACTTGTATACGAGTGCTCTGCCTTCTTGCCCGGTGACCATGTCTGCTTGGCTTGCTGCTCTGTATGCTCCGCTTGACTCGAAAATGTGTTCTTCTTGGCTCTGCCCCGTTCCTGTTGTTGAACTCGAGATCCGCAGATGTACCTGAGGTTACCAAACTGCTTCTTTCGGGTGACCATACGCCTGACACCAAAAACGTGTGGTGATCTCTCACCATCGTTTATAAAACGAGTTCTTGACGTTAGTGATCAGGACTGTTCGGAGGAGAGGTTGTGTAAGTCAAAGCGAAAAATCAAGTATTTGTAGATATAAGATTATTTATTATTGGTGGTTAAATTTGAGTGAAAAGTCTCTGCCCGATAAGTTAGTTACGTTTTACACAAGATCTATAATACTGGGAATTAACTTGGAGAGCCGGCGATGTTGACGACGAGTCTCAACGACCAAATTAAGTTATACATGACGTGTGGGATGGTAGACTAATTCTAATTCTAACGTGGAAAAAGTCCCATATTTATACAGAATCTCCCCTGGCTATAAAACGGTTGGGATTTGTAGATGGATCATAAACAGTGCACAGGCACAGAAGTTGTTTTTATAATGTCGTCGTTTTTATATTCATATAAAAAATTATGCTATTGAATTATATTTCACTACAGTTAAATCTACGAATTGTCGAACAAGAACGATAGAAAGTGTTGTTTTAAATAATATGATTCGTTAAATTGTCGATCAATTCAAATTTGTCCATCTCGAAAAGATTGTTGTAAGAATATTATTCGGTACATCGCTTAACATCATCACAGGTCTGCCATTTCAATATAATAAATACATATACGCCAATCCCGAGGTTTTGGAATCGATGCTTATTTGGGTGTATTTTGTACATATTATTACGTCATGATATCGTGGTTAACAATGATGTTTATCACATCACAGAAAAGTGACTTTCTCGGTTTACACTCGAATCTGTCGCACGTCGTTTCTGTCTTCTCTCGACGTCACGTGCGAGCCGGAGTTGATCATCGTTTAATACTACTATATATATATATATACATACCACGTGTATATGTATTTTTCGGCTTCGCGCACCGTCTCAGGCGCTGGCCGACTACCTCCGAAGTATAATAATAATTGATAACAACAATTATTAGAAACGACCCGTCGTAATATATTATGACGTACTTCTCTCCGTGTTAATCCCCGAAAGAGCTCGTTTCATTCTGGTTTTTTTTTTCCGCCCGTCCACGTCTCGAGATTAACGCTGCGTGCAGCGGCGGCGGCGGAGGACCTCCTGAGCGCATCGAAAATAATTAAACGCCGCACGCCGCACACACATAATATAATAACGTATACACAGGTACCTGTATTATACTTGCCGCAGTCGTGTATGTGTGTATATGTGTCCAAGTGTATGGCGTTTATTATACGTGTATTCGTATATTATAGTTATTTAGTGGAACCTGACTGCGCGGGGAAAGGGTGACAGTGGCGGCGGCGGCGGCGGTAGAATTAAAAATGCGGGTTGGGCCAAGTTCAACAAACTCTGCACCGGTGGCGAGCTGTTGTCGGTGAGTGTGTGCGCGTAAGCCTCAGTCGGTCGACCGGTTTTCTCGAAGAAATTCAAATCGAACCGCACCGCCCCGGACCCGCGCGGTCTACGACAGCCAGAGATATGTGTACACGATAGACGAGAAGACTCTATAATATTAATAATGATAATAATAATATCGTACACGCGTCGAGGAGAGTAGTAATAATAATAATATGTAGAAAAAGACGAGGACGGAGACGCGTCTATACAACCCGATACGCGTTTACATATTATTAATATGCACGAAAAAAACGGTGAGAAAGAAGAAGAAGAAGAAGAAGAAGACGAGGACCGGCAGAGTGTATAATATTATACGGTACGGTGGTGGTGGCGGCGGCGGCGGCGTTTGGATGCTGCTGGCGGGGGCCATGGGGGGGGGTGGGGAGGTCTCGTGTGTTGTTAGGACCGGTTCGTTGGAATTTCGACAGCTTTGACCCTCCGGGGGCCCCGAAACCGAACGATATTTATGTGTGTGCCTTATAAACATTAACGAACCATCGTCGTATAGTCGCCCTATCCTCCACACATACATCTCCGCTGCTGCAGTCGCCGTCACTCGTTTAATGTTTTTTCCTCTCGTCTCCCTCAGCACCCGTATATGCATTTATATATATATACTCGTATATTATTATATCTCTCGGCGTACGTATCGTCTCGTCTTTTCGTATAAATAATACACTTGTGTGTGTGTAACGCAGCCTGTTCCCGTCCGCATAGACGCGTCGTTTCGTTTCTCCTATAAATTTATTATTATATATTAGGCATACGATAACGTTGCTTTCCGGCCCGAGCGGATCGTCGACCTATCGAGGCGGTTTTTTCGTTTTGTTACTTCATATTATTATATATAAATAAGAATTGAGTTCGGTCGTCGAGACACGTTTTACATAAGATTACTATTGCATGACACAATATACCTGCCCTGCAGTCGATAATATACTATAATATAATATATAGGTAATATATATTTATTGGAAATTTGTTTTTTATTGTACTTTAGGATCGACAACCGGCGGTCCGTTTGTATTCTGCATTTGGTTGATTTTGGAACGCTCGAGTATTGCAGGACGAGGATTCGTCATTAAGAACCCCTGCAGTGGTCACCCATCCGGGAGCTAGTGAAGCCGGGCGATGCTTGACCGGAGCACACGTTAATAGTGACTGCGGCCAACAACCGCGCCACACCGGGCTCTATATTATACATTTTAATATTTAATTATATTGTGTAAAAGTTAAAAAAATTGTAATATAGGTAGGTACCGCATTTATCACAGTACGAGTTTAGAGGGAGTTTAAGGGATACCTCCATTTTATGAATTTTCGCCATTTAAATATTTCTTTGTAATGTATAAAATGATTTAAAATTTAAAAAAAAAAAATAATAATAATTTGAACCATTACTGTGTACCTATTTAAGACTTTAACGTTATCGATATTTTCTTCGGGTTTTCTAACGGTATAAAATATAAACATTAAGACTTGAACGCCCCCGAAAATATACAAACCGCGAAATAATATTAAACCTATAGTCTATGCCCACAGCCGTATATTGTTCACTGAACTAACGGGCACTATTTCAACGTCGTCGAACGAGGTTTTCACGATTTTTTTCATACTACTCTCGTTGTTCGGGTGAAGGTTATATCGATATAATATGGTCGATATTACCGTCCATATATCATATGATACCACGTGGACTGCGTTGGCGATTTACGAGTTACCGCTATATTAGCCCGACCTGCGACTTTACATAACGTACAATATGGTCTAAATCGTGGAATATACCTAACCACTTGAGAGATATAATTATTGTAGTCTTCGATTACGACGGCTTTCCGCATCCCATACACGCGTTTCGGCTCTATACGTCATGATGTCACTAGTCTTTTAGCCCTTCTCAAGTCTTCCGCGGACGTTTTCGTCGTGTCCGTCGGCGATTTTCCACCGCGGTGTGACCGCACACTGTATCGCGTCACACTTCGCACACGAACGATATTGCAATACATTTTAGCGTCTGTATACGACTTGTACCTAAAAACTAAAAAACTATGATAATATCATGTCGTACGTGCTCGCATAAAAAATATTAATTACGCCGCGCCGCACAGCTGCCGCGCACGTTATCCCGCGACCACGCGGCGGCGGCGTCGCGAGCGATCAATTCGCGTACATAATATTATAATATAATGTACATAACATAATATATAACGTGTTATTGATCGCATATTATAATATAGTCGTGACCGTTATGAGTTTTTACGTTTTTTTTTTTTTTTTTGTTTTTACTCTGAAGTGCGTGCACAAAAGGCCTTTTCAACCTTTTGTTTTAATATATATTATATGCGTTCGGGAGAGGAAAAAATTCGTACAAAAGAAAAAGACCCGCCGGCGGCGGCGGGGCCCTTGAACCCGGGGGTGGGGAAGGGGGTCGCGTTCGTAAAAACAATGCGACTCTGCCTCCGTCGAAAGTGTACCCATACCGACGACGACGACGACGTGTCCGATATATTATATTATATAATGTGCGACGATCTATAAGCGCATATATTGCCATTGTGTCGCGTGTAATTATCTGATCGCAGACCTCACGCGCGCGTCACACAGCTGCTAAAAAGTCGCGGTCTGGGCGGTGCTCGCGTGCGTTATTGCGATATGGGTTTTTTTTTTTTTTTCGGCCGAGCGACGAAGACCCGAAAAAAATCTACGGGGCCGACCGTGTGCCGCCACGTCGGGGGGGAGACGAGGTGAAAAAAAAATTCGTCGAAAATTAATTCGTTCCCGCGGTGGATGACAAAAAAAAAAAAAACGAATTTTAACGAAGTTTGATTCACGTCCGCGAAGGGCGGCTGTGATTTAGCAGCGGCCGCGATGTCTAGGAATAATAATAATAAAAAAAAAAAACTATCACGACTTTTGACACTGACGAGGGTGAACGGGTTTTTTTTTTTTTTATATTTCGATTTCGATTTCGATTTTTTTCTTCTCGAGGTGTTGGACCATAAAAGCGTCTCCCACTGAGAACGGTTGAAAAAAATAATTATAATAAAAAAAATTAAAAAAAAAAAAAACGTCCCGAGAAACAATGGAAAAAAATTAATAATACTGAAAGTAATAATACGCGCGACCCCGACGACGACCCCCCCGTTTTAAACGTCTCTTTGTCGCGTACCGTCGTATATAGTCGTCGTCGTCGTCGTCAAAAAAAAAAAAAAATAGGGAAAAAAGGGTTAGGTACCGATTTTCGGGTGGAAAAAAAATTCTTCGAGCAGATGTGGATAACGCGCGCGCGGGTCGCATGATTTGCATATAACCGAGAAGTCGACCGGAGTGAAAAAAAATAACGAAAAAAATACCAAAAAAAAAAACATAAACAGGAAAACAACAATAGATTAGATCGCGTGCGTGCCGCAGTCGAGCGGACGGACGCGCACACGTCGCATTATATACGAGTCATACGACCATAGGTTATAATACGCATATATTCTGGTGTATAAACATACTATACATAATACATAGGACGTGGTACAATGTGGTACATAGGTGTATACCAGGAGCCGTGTTTGGAATTCTCTCTCCTTCGGGTATAGTATTGATGTAGTAAAAGTATAAGTAAAATTAGTCAGCTCTCTTTGACCAAGCCGATCTCAAGCTAGCGTATCTCAACGGTATATATGTGGTATATACCCGGAGTCGTGTTTAGAATTTTCTCCTCTTTGGGTAAAAGTACGCAGTGTTAAAGAGTAGTAAAAGTACGAGTAAAATTAGTCAGCTCTCTTTGACCTAGTCGATCTTATGTTGTCGTATATTAACCACTCAGCAGCTACAATATTTTCAAAATTTGAATCGGCGAATTCTGCAGAACAACCACTGCTAAACTCCTTCACGAATTATGTTAAATTAAACGAAAAAAGAATAGTCTGTTATTTAGTTTGAAAATAGATTAGTCAAACGACTATTTTCGAAACAAATGCATTGAGTGTTTCAAAAATGCATACTTTAAAACTCTATCACTTTTTAAAACATTAAGAAGTTCAGATTGTCCGACCGTTATTGTTTTGTCTTTTCCGTGACTAGTTCTAGTACATTTTGTAGCATATTAAAAAACTTTCACATTATTCGCTGTACTTACATGATTTTTAGAATTAGAAACACCAACATTTCTTATAAAATATTCCTATGCATATTTTAAGCGCCTATTAATAATTTGTTGTGTTGTAGAATTGAGCAAAATATTCTTACCGATTTAATTTGAAAAGAAGAATCATTTAGGCAAAATGTTGATAAGAAATCAGAATCCAAATGCACTCATTCCATTACTGTTATTACTATTTCCTTTAATATACGTTAATGGTTCGCAAATATCAGTAAAAACAAACGAATGTGTGACGTGGTTAGTCTTACCACGTCTATGGTTTTACCACGTCGTCACTGAAAACAGGAATTACCGAATTATCACAGACTACCGTAACAGCCACAAAAAGAAGTGCAGGTGTACTTTTATGCCTTTAATAAATATTGTCTTGCAATATTTCATTTGCAACCTAATTTTAATATAGCGGCGATAAATAGTAACGAACTTTGCACAGTAGGAATCCCACTGAGGGAATCTCACAGTGGGATAAGAAAATATGTTCTCTGTTATCACTTATGTCCCATGCCTTAAATTAATGCGATTGCGATTTATCGGAGAAGGGATAACCAACTAATTAATTTTTAAGTTTATATATATATATATATTACTATATTATAATAAAGTTCAATATACTAAATATTGTATTTTTAATTAGTAATGATATTACTAATTAGGTACTAATATTATAAAAAGTAATCTGACGTTTTTATATTCGTTATTCCCACAAATCATTTAAATTACGATTTTAAATTTTTAGATTCATTGGTAACATTACGCTCATGTTGAACTATTTAACGACCGCAAGCACTACTTTTTACTCATTAAATACATTTTTTGAATTATTTTTTATGAACGGACTTTAATAAAATATAGGTAAAGTTATAGAAAATACAAATATGCATTGACGATGTTCCGATATTGTTAAAAGTGAACCTGTTGCGAATACCTTTGTAGGTACATCGTACATATTACCTATATATATATTATGACGTGTAATAACGTTTATATACGATTTTATTATTAATTTTTCTACCCCAATAATTATAATGAAATGAAAAAAAAGGATAACTACATCATATTAATATTATACTCGTTTCTATTGAAATATTCATCGATCGATATAATTAATTATAATTATTCGTCGGAAAAGGTTTTATCGAAAATAACATCGAACAGAACAGGTATACGATAAATTGTGTTCGCGCATTTCTATATCGAAAAATTGAATTTGCAATAATAAAATATACCCAAACGGGATACACTCACAACGCGTTTATACATATTTCGTTTAAGTAGTCTAATGCAAATGATTTATACTGAAAATGTAATATTAAGTTCGAACTTTTTAAAAGTATATATTTTTTTTTAAGAACCGTGAAACGTGATCGGAGCCGGCCGCCCGCGTCTCTCTCTTTTTCGCGGACGACTTGATTGCGACGATATTTAATACATATAATACACACAGTTAAGTATGTGTTTACATCATATAATAACTACGGTCGCATTAAGAAATCATCGCAAATCTCTTTACGGATCTGCACAATAGTGTTATTATCCGTTATTACCCATGTACACGTGTGTAATATTATAATACGTGAGTGTGCGAGTGCAGTGTTTATAAGAGAAAATATCATATCGTCGATAACGTGTCGCGGACTAAGCAGGCCTCTGCGGTGTATACGTATATTTAATATAAATATATGGTAATAATAATATAATATTACGTGTGATATGGTTGGAGAGTTTTTATAGGGCGATTTGAAACGAATTCCCACGGTTAGGTTACCGTCGCCACGCAGTCCTCCTCACCGATGCGAGTAAAAATGTATTGATAATATTATTATGCTCTACGATCGTGTGTCGGCGTGACTCCGTGTACTGGACTTATGCGTCCGTGTACAAATGCCCGATGAGACAAGACCCTGGAATGTCTACAATACCGTCATCAGACTGTTTGGATTTGGAAACTCGATACGATTCAAAAAAAAAGAAAGTTTAACGTACTATTTAGAACAAAATCATTGGAATCTGTCCGCCAAATAGCGTATCGACGTTTGACCGTGTGATTACTAAGTATTATAACAATTAATCGTCTGTTGTATGCAATTGTGCTTACTTATTATTTGTATAATATGCATGTTTCTCGTATGTCTGAATCGAGGGACTGCAGTTCCATAAGTGGAAATTGTCTGTGTTTGATAGAATGGTCAAAGAACCCTGGCTGTCGAGAAACGTATTAGTGGCGGCGGGCGATAGTCTTTTTCGAAAAATAATAAACGGCCCATCGGACGAAGAGCGAAGAGAAAAAGCGAAAATCTTTTGAATACTGGATGCGATGGAAAATGTATAGAAATCATCCGGCGTCAATTTGGCGTTAATGGTATAGCTCTCACGACAAATCTAACAATCGTCTTTTTACTTTCGATTGTTTTTATATTGTGCGTGTTAGCGATAATGTCTACACTATAATATTATACAGAAGATTTGAACTTTTTACTACAAAAGATTTCAGACGAAGTGTTCATTGACAAGTCTGTAGTGTTTTATAATTTACTGTTTAACGTAAATTTTTCAAAAATATTGACATTTTGCATATTATCTGTTGATAATTTAAGCAATGTGAATGGACGGTCAATGAGGTTTTCTAGCTAATCACTACAATGCCATTTGTCGTCCAAATAGGTTCAGGTAACGAAACGATTGTATGCGAGCAACCTGATACTGATTCCGCCCAAGTACAATACCGATCACGTCCTTACAAATGTTTATGTAGTCATTGTGGAAAAATGGCTTTAATTCGTTGTGAAAGAATCGTTGAGTCATCTCTACAACAGCATCGACTGAATCGAGAACCGTGGTCATTTTAGAATTTTTACACGACTCTGTAGGTAAATTTTACTATCGAGATTATATTCGGATCGTACAAATGCAATAGTTGATGTGAATCGACACACGGTATTGTTTACAAAACGATAAACCGCAACAATGTTCTGCAGTGCTCAGTTTTTTATAGGCCACTCTATTTTGTGCACGACAATTGTTTAATACCGAAAATATTAGAGTAGGAATATACTGTTGGAATACAGGTATTTTTCGAGTAACGTTATTTGTAATTTGTATGTATTTTCTTAATGTACACAATCACAGCAATCGTTTTAATCATATGTATAATATTATATATTATATTAAAATAATTTTGATTAGACTGTAATAAATAAAGATATTAAAAAATCGTAATCTCGTTTTCCGTTCAATAGATGAGCGAACGTATATATTATATTGCATTATTATTATTATTATTTAACAGTAGTGATATGAAAATGATTGGGTTTTTTTACCTACGGGAAAAATTATCAATTCCCCGTTTCCAATTACGTAATTAATTTCATAATATTTTATATTTGTTCGTATTTTAATCTAATCGATTGAAATTAAATGTTATGAACTTTGAACTATTATATTAATTGGATATGTATAAATACCCTATTTAATAAATTAGCGAATTAGTACAAGTTTGAATTTGTTTCAATCGGTAACGTCGCTTAAATAATTTTAAAAAATGCGGTGTTATTATTTTTTAATCGTGTTCGCTTTTATATTTTGGCCGTCAGATGTTATGTGCGATTGGTTTTCCGGTGTGTTAGATAATCAAAAGAAATCGATTCTTTAAATTCAAATGAATTCTCAAAGGATGAGCCACAAACTAGAACCCAAGTATTTGGAAATGCCGGACCTCCTCTTTTTGTTTCAGATACGAAAATCTCTAGCAGTCTTCTCAGCAATTATCGTCTCACTGTATGGCAAGGTTTGATCAAATTCAAATATACAATGTTAAACAATTGGTTTGCACAAGATATTAATATTTATGTAAATAAACTATATTATACGGGTCCGGTTGTAGAATTTATGGGAAAGAATACTTTAAACATAGCGAATAGCCATGTTAGAAATATCAGACAAATGTGTCGACATTTAACTAAAAATACAATTGAAAATTCACAAGTAAACAAGAATAAAGAAGTTATAACTTTACCATTCGAACGTAACAAATTGTTTATACATAGTGATGTTAAATCATTACAATACCCTGAATTAAAAACATTTACGGATGAAGAATTGATATTGATACGTACAGGAGATTTAATAGATACAACTAAAAGTAGCACAATTATTAATGATTGTGCTCGTTTAAGCTTAGAACAGATTTTTGGCATAAAATACGATCTTATACCAATTAAACAGACTCCAACCGGACTTGATTATTCAGTAAATATTGCAGAATTAATTGATGTACTGAACAAACATAAAGACAAATATAAAATCAAAGAAATAAAGTGGTCAATATTTCCAGAACAAAATTTAAAAGAATTTTTTCAAAAAGAGACTATAAAAGAGGCTACAGGAATCGTTTTAATATCATATCCGGAAACAAAAGTTGCAAAACTTCTTAAACAAAATATGCACATTCTTAAATTTAAAAATAAAGACGAAGCCCTCCGATATCTACATACGATTATTAGTGCAGAAGATATGAAAAGCTTACAAAATTATATGATCTATGAGGCTAAAAAGGTAAATTTGTCTACAGAAAAAACAATTAATAATTATATTAATCAACTTAATATGGGACACATTGTTACAATTGAAGCCATGCAAAAAAATGGTAATGATGTTTTATACGTTTTAAAAGATTTTCAAGCTAAAGATCCTTTAACAAATGGTTATGTAAAATTTTCAAAATTTCAATATTGGATCTCACAAAAACAACCAACTCTTCAAGATGGAAACTATCCACAATTTCGTATTTTTATGAAACCTACGAATTTGAGTGAACTGGATTGAATTAAAGATTCTGATAATGTACAGAATATAGTTTGTCTCAAAAGAAAAAAATTATTAATAAACTGTGAATGATATAAAATACTTTATGTACAGTAATAAAAATGTTAATAGTTTCTAGTAATAATTTGTAATAATAGTTTGTAGTAACAATTTGTAGTTATTATTAGTTATACATTTTTGATGATTTATTATTTATATTTTTTTTTGAATAATTGTAAAGTAATTTTACTATTTTTATTTTATATTCTTGATATGTTTATTTAATATTGAAATTGCACGAACTCTCAACTCCAGCACAGTCTATGGCTTTGAAGGTGATCCAACAAAAAATTATTATTTTATAATACATCTTGTAAATATTGCTTGTTGGAGAATTAATAAATTATTATTATTATTATTATAGTTAATACTTATTAGTAAAATATAATAATGTTTTTTTAATTTTTATGAAAAAATATGTTAATTTTATTTTTATATTAAAGGTATTTGTCTAATAGACTCAGTGGCGGATCCAGGGGGAGGGGGGTCAGATAAAATTAAGCACTGGATCCGTCACTGAATAGGCTCATAGCTGTAAACGTTTTTAACTTTTTGAAACCTGGCGAGACGAACAACGTTTACCATAAAATTGTTACCGCGATTTATTGGCAATTGTATTTATGTAAATGAATAATAGGTCGTTAAGTTAGTGCAACGACAAGTATGATAGAATACGTCACTTTCTATACATTCAGTTTTAAATAGTAATAATAAAAAGGTGGGTAAGTGGATGTCGCTCTGCTGTACAGTAGGTTACAAGTGGGTCACTTGGATGTAATGGATTGTATTAAATTTGAATTCAATGATATAATAATATATTTAATATATCATTGTATACGAAAAACGATTCTGAGCGGAGGCGGTTCGTCAGTATGGATATTTTTATTATATTTATATTGTTATTACTATTATTATCAATACGGTAGACTATATACGTTAAATTAGCATTAAAAATTACAACAAAATAACTAAAATCGTTATTCTTGATTATTTCATATGTCATATCAATGAATTCAAATTTAATACCATCCATTATGCGGTTACCCACTTGTAACCTACTGTAGAGCAGAGTGACATCCACTTTTCGCTTTTTTTTTTATTGTTATGCGAATAAAAAATCTATGTTTTTGGTTTTTTGGAACAGAAAAAATGTCTTAAAATTTAGTTTTTTAGCCAGCACTTTACCAAGTAGGTACATCATAATATAACATCCTAACGTTACATATAAATGTAACATATATCGGTGTCTGATGGCCTATATTATTATGCTTACTCGTACCTATAACCTATGCCTTTACTCCCAGATAGGTACACGTCGTATACCTGTTTATCAACACGCAGATGTAATATTAAATCATTATTCTTTCGTTTACAATTATTCTACACCTATACCTACGTCTTTGACGACACGTTTTCTTTATATTCTATTTTTTTTTTTTTTTTTACTTAATACCTCGACGGAATCTCCGTCCATCACCTCTTTTTCCGTACATAATATACATATATATATATATATATTCTAATCCCGCGTTCAGCACAATAAACACAATAACGCCGAACCCGTCCTTTTCGTATCTGCGCATCGCATCCCCCTCGCGCTTCAACCCTTATATGTATTATTATATTTATATACCGTCTTCGCCGCGGACGCAGTCATTATTGTTTGTTTACGCCTGATGAGACGTTTGCGTCTCCGCCGTATATATTTACTGTACACAATATACTATATAAAACACTGTTTCCAGTGAAGTTATAATATTATACAACTGCCGTCGTGAGAGGAACACAACAAAATAATAATATACACTATTGATACAGTTTTTTTTTCTCTTACGCGGACTTGCATTACGATCGCAATCACCACGCTCTTATCGTCTACAATATATATATATATATATGACTAAACGCAATATAATATGATATAAATGTACACGCCGGATGAGGTTCTACAAACAAATCGGTTCTCGTTATGACGACGGTTATACGCACATTAATATACCTTTATACTGCGCGTAGACACGATCCTTTTTTCCATTTTCTTCCCTCGGCGTGTCGATAACATACACCCATCGATTCGGCCGCTTAATGATAAGTCATATCACCCGCGTTATAACATGTATAGTTTTAGCGTCTATATACCTGCACTATATCGGCGGGTGTTTCGTAACGGAGTAATAAAATTTTTCTCGTTTTTTACGTTGTTGTACACTCTGCAGCACATTACAGTGCTCGAAAACCGTGCGATACCTCGAGAAAAATGTTCGAATAATTTTTTTATTTTATCGTGTACAGTATAAATGACCACGACTAATGTACACCATTCCGTAATCGTCGCACATTCGACAGCATAATTTGGTCTCGACGTTTAAAACCCTTTGCGCTTTCTCAGATATTGCCGGCTGGTTCGTCTACGACTATAATATTATATTACGACATGCACTCATTGACTCCTATAATATAATAATATGTTCGCAGGTATATATAGGTACTCATTTACTCCGCGCGAGATCGTCGGGGTGAAAACGGTGCGCAAAGTTTGAACGGTTTCCGTGCCGAACGCGTATCACGTGACATTACAATTGATATAATATTAATGTGCAGGCACAACACTCGACTGCTCGAGCAGACAATCGATCGAATAACGCCGCGAAATAATAATAATATATAGTTTAACGGAGGGCCGACTGCAGCAGCTCTATAGCGTCGCATTTAAGGGTTGCAAACCTCGGAGGTTCAGAATATCCACAACAGCAGCAGCAGCAGAAGGATTAATTGAACGTGCACGATATAATATAAAATAATATATATATAAAACAGTGGATGGCTGCTAGCGGGAGTCGTCGTATTACGCATGACGTATAATATAATATATATAGTCTATTAGTGTGTAACGTATATAATAATAATAAGTGTACGCGCGTGTTGATTAAGAACGGTTTTACACAATATACGACTACGGTACCTGTACATAATAATATATAATGTGCGCGTGTGTACATTTTTTAATTAAAACCAACTCGGTCGACTACGTACCGGGCGCGTTAATGAATAGCATACCTAATATGATAGGAATAATTACGTACGAACATTTTTTTTTTTTCTTTTAAATTTATTATTTCCATCCCCGCTGCAGTGGTACTTTGAATATTATAATATTATCATTATTATCATCATCATATTATACACGGCGCGCGCTCGCGCCTACCTCCTGTTTATTATTATTATTTGGATTCCCAGACGCGTAACACAATGCGGCGGCCGTACACCGTGTCCGAATATATTATTATTATATGTGTAAAATATATATTTTTCATATATATATAGGTAGATGGGCACACATCACCGCCGACGTCGTAGCAGGTACTGTTTGATAACGTACACGTCCTCGTAGTCGCTTTACAACTACTATATAATATAATATTCCACTTATAGTTCATCGGCTCCATAACACGCGTTTGTTTTATATTATAATATTAATATTATTATATTGTATAATACGATAATGTATACACGTCGTCGTGTGCGTGTGCGTTTTTTCCGTCTTAAACTCTTTTGTTTCGACCCCGCGTCTGCGCCTACGACGACACACGGTCGTATGTACTTACTCGATACACGATTTGTAGGACGCGATATATTACGTTATATACGTACTTAACCGACGATTATTATATTATACAGACGTCTTTTGTATATACGACGTGATTTGGCGGGACGGGACAGTATACTATTATAAGGCACACAGCTACAGATATTTTATTTATTTTTTTTATTTTATTTAATATCGGTAAAGATTACTAGGCCTCACTGAGTAAAACTCGTGTGGAGGCCTAGGAGTTATCTTATATACAATACATTTACATTTATCATTTTCTCCTTAAATAGCTACTCAAATACATGGTAAAAAAATAACACAAAAACAGTAAAAAAAAAGGCAGACAATGGAAGTGTAAAAAACAAATTAATCCTGAAACTTCAATATTGTAGCATCGTATTCATGGTGAAGCCAATGGGTAATGTATTTTTTGAAAATAGAAAGAGACATATCAGCCACTTCTTTGGGCATTATATTATGTATATGTGTCCCAACAAAATCATACACTTTACGACATCCAGCTTTTTTTGGAAATTTTAGCGAATAGTTATTAGATGTATTACGATATAATATTTTATATTATCAGGTCCCGCGTACCAATGCGCTACGAGGAACGGCGCTTATAATTGCGAAATATTATATTTTTGGTTTATTTTCTCGAACGTTTTTTGCCTGTTGTTTGCAGATTTCTTGTGTTACATTTTCGAAAACAAATTTACTGTTCGTTTAGGCGACAAAACGTCGACTAGCGCTGCTACTGCAACAAAACTGCCGACTCTCTTTCGGGAGGGGTCACTAACTAGCGAGTCCCCTCGAGACCCCCGCGTCTCGCTACGATTTCCACTCATGCCACTTGTAGAATGTAGATAAACCGCGACTGCGTTTTGTTGCTGCGTGTGCAGAGATTTGTCAAACACACACACACACGTGGTCGCGGCGATAAGGTTTTCGACGAATGAATAATTATTATTAATGTAATTTTTAATGTACCGGTGAATGATTTACAGTGACGTAAAAACTAATGGTACGAATACGACTTCAGATTGTACGATAACGACTCTGCGCAATGGCCGTACTTGCCGTTGTAGCTTGAACATTGTACGGAGATCATTATTATGCTGTCATATTTTATAACACTAGATAATATTCGCGGACCAAAATTATTACGAATATCGTTTATCAATGGTCGTTCGGTAGTTTTTTTTTTGGAATTGACGATATTATATCATATATTAAACTCCTCGTCTCGACCGCGAGGAGTTTCAGACCCCCGTCGTATCAAAATAAAATAACGATCTGTACACGAGCCCCGATAAGAATGTGCCCTACAATATGCCTTTCTGACGTCGCGTTTACGTCGCTGTCGAAGTCTCCGGAGCTGGTTTCAAAATATACGACATTGTGTGCGCACAGAATAAAACGACGACGACGACGCGCGCGCTGTGTACGGCATAATATTATTATGTAGAAACAGTTTCGAAAATATTTATTAGACACGCACGTGTTGGCCATAAAACGTACTATACATCTAACTTTGTTGTATATTCATTTATTGGCCATAAAGTGTGCTGCACACCACACCGCACCACACACTGTATGATATTATATACCTACGCGATATTCTCAATGTGTCTGCGACTCGTCCTTGTATCCATATGGTACTTCTGTATATGCGTATTATACGATGTAAGTACACCGAGACCGAATGACGTGATCGTTCTGTATACATCGGGTGGTCGACAAAACACATGTCCGAACCAAAATACTGTAATAATAATAATAATAACGACAGAGTTCCTAGTTACGTCTCTGTCGAGAGTTCCAAATTCGTGTGCATACGATCTGTTTTTTTTTTTTTTTATATGTACCGCCACGGTTAATCTGACGTTTTGACGAAATCGTCGCGATCGCAGTCATTAAAGTTTTTTAACGCTCGTTTATAAATCGCATCCTCGGCGAGACGAACGCGTATAATATTTTACAATCTTTATATTCGTTTTATATTTTCTCATGCCCGAGTGTAATAAATAACGTATGCGGCAAACGATTCACCTTTCAATTCTAATAGTTCTGTGACGTCACAATCCCGGAGAATTCACTTACAAAAGTCCGACTGCACACGGTGTATGCGCGGTGGAACCGATTAAAATCGTTTTTTCCAACGTTCGTAGCACATAATAATATATTATGACGTTGTGACGGGTACCTACTTATACTGCAGCTGATCGTCCACCCGAGTCATCCTCCCCGACAGCCGAAAGAGAAAAATCCTGCCTCATTATATTGTACGACGTCTCTGAGGAGTTGAGATCTTATATGCGGTTATTATAGATAGGCACCTCCGTCGTGTAGATAAATGTAATTACATACATTTACGAGTTGGCCGACTAAAGCTATACATATTTATATGCATATATTATTATTATTTTTTTTTTTTATTAAAATTTTAACATAAATCATTACATGACACTGTCCATTTTGTTTTAACCATTAGATGTATCAAGATATTATTAATTATTACAAAACGAAGAATAATATTGTTTTTAAGATCATAGATTTAAATTTTGAAGCCGTATTATTATAAGAATGAAAATATTATAATGGACGAGGAGTTGATACATCGGAGATTGATTTTATTTAAGGGAATAGAAATATATTATTTTTATACGAATCTGTTGGACTTAGGAGTTAGAAGAAAGAGCCGATATAATAATAGACCACGGTCGTATTTTATTATTTTCCTTTTCCTGATTTACATTTGACTATTTAAGGAAACCTATTCACTCGGAACAGTCGCGTACTTGTGTATCCAATACATTTATATGACCGGAAAATCGATATTTTCAAATTGTTTTTCTTTTTGTTTCAGCATAATTCAATCATACTACAATAATAATTGTGTTAAGAGCTGATGCGTATACCAACCGAGCTGAGCTCGTATCTGGTGTACGGATACAGCTGGACAGTTTTCTTTTCGGCTGTTAGGGGAGGATTTTTGGACCTGCGTTATACCTTATACGTATAATAATGTATTAAAAAAAAAAAAAAATACCTATATTATCACAGTCGGACCGTAAAATATAATAAAATAATATAATTCCACGCAGCGACTCCATAAAACGAGGTTGATAAACTAAATAACGGTCAACCGGTTTTTCGTCCGGTTTATTATAGTCGTTTATACATATACGAACGTTGTCGTCATCGTAATATAATATATTTCGTATGAATACCTACGCCGTGCACGCATCGAAGAAAGGAAAAAAAAAAAATGTATAATCGATTATTGGGCCTACCTATATATATATGAAATGTTTTACAGAACATGGGCACCACTATACCCACCAATCTACCTGTCTCCTATACCCGCAGTGTAATGCTACTTATCTACCTGCAGCTTATATTATCGCGTACCCGGCACGGCGTGTACGTATAATAATATAATATATATAATAATATGTGTAATAATAATATATATAATACTAGTTTTATTTTTTACGATACGCGTCTCTCGTGTTCCATTAAAAATAGTAATAATAAGAGATGTCGATAAAATAATAATAATAATAATAATGATATAATTATCGCGTGAAAATCAAAAAACCAATTTGTTGCTCGCGTTTTATACCCACGAGGAGCGCGACGCGCACATACCCTATACCCGCCTACCTGGCAGCACAGCTCACATCGTCTACACGTATATCGTTATGGGTACGCGTTGTTTATGGACGACATGTCGCTTTAACGAACACAAATATAAATGACGGACGTTACGAGTAGTCGGAAGAGCTCCGTATTATTGCGATATAATTATAATTCCACGCCGGCCGCAATGCGCATAAACACTGTTAACACGATATATGATAATAATAATATTATATGTCACGTGTGTGTGTGTGTTTTAATTTCGCCAACACTGTAATATTGCGACGGGTCTCTCGGGGGACACGCATAATTGCCATCGCACGCCCCGCGGAGGAGGCGTATGCACCTACTTGAGTGTAATTTTCGCGTTATTTATTATATTAATACGCCTTGTTATTACAATAGGTGGCTCTGCTCTTGTTTCGTCCGCCGCGCGTTGTTATCAACCCCTGCGATAATATATCGGTATCGCGTTTTAAACTTATGAATCGTCACGACCGATATAAATTGTAGGCGCCTATATATATTATATTCGTCTTGTCTACCCGATTGGCGCGGTAAAATACACGCGGCACGCCAAAATTTTATAACCACTTACACGGTTTCGATACCACGCGGTAACAGTGTTATAACACATTATTGTGGTAACGGTTTGGGACGGAGAGTAATATTGCGAATATTATTGTTATTGGGCATTAAATATGAGCACAATATGAGCGTTTGTTCACGACATTCCGCGCATCTACGTACATGCGCACATTATTACACGACATACCTAGGTACATCAGCTGTCGTCGATAATTATTTTTGTTTTATTTTAAATGTTCCAATAATTATATTTATTTATTGTAGGTACTATCGAACAAGAGTCGTTTTGATAAGTCGCGTGTAATATTATTAATGTAAATATTATACTAATGGCCGAGTTGCCGATAAAAAAAAAAGGTAAAGAATCGTTTCGATGGCCAACCCACACAAGTAAGAGTTTATTTTTCTGTAGCTTTCCTCGTGTGTGTTTTGCTGGTCATAATAATATAATAGGTACCTAAGTGCAAAAGTTATCTGCATAATAATACCTACGCGTACACAATATATACGTTGAATCATATTATTTCTATACATTATTTAACCGGCCTATAACCGATTATCGGAGTTTCATCGTTGAAGCGGTTCTCACACGCATTTATGCCATTTGCACACAATGATAGAGAAAAAATAACTCGACTTGCCTCGATACCGCCGAATATAGGTATACTTAAACCTTCATTACCTATGTACGCATAATTATTAATAATTTGATTCTTTGTGGCATCGCACCAATGTATGTATGATATTATAATTATAATTTTTGAGAATGGGGGGGGGGGCTTAGTTAATTATAGTTATAAGTACTCGAGTGTTTAAAATTTTGAGCGCACTGCATTTTCGGTCCACTTATCTAAACTTTGAATAGGTACTATAAAGTATAAGCTAATCAACTGTTCTCGGATAATGATAAAGAAATATAAACTGTTTAATGTATCCACACATTATTTAACACAGAGAGTAAAAGTTAAACCATAAAAACAACATTAAAACTTGTCAAAACCTCATTTAATTTGCCATAAAAATAATAATTGAAATAATGCATTTAAATAATTTTTATTGTCTGCGGGTCGGATACAATTTGTGCATCGCTCTTGGTGATTTTAAAGATTATAATACAATATTATAATATATGATCGATTTTTGTCAAATCCTCCAGATACGCTCTATGTATAATATACAAGTACCTACTACATGTGAGTAAAACATGTTTGCAGGCAAACAATGATCATGGTTTGGACTACTGGTTGTTGTTGTTATAATATGATATCAATGTATCTTTATATATAAACGTGAAAATATGTATATATATATCTATATGCATATGTATATGTGCATTGTGCATGTGTCTGTTAAAAAACTTCATGTTGCTGTATATTATATATTTATTATACACATAATAGAAAAACCATAATATTTTATTCGTGTGATGGTATATTAAAACCGTTTTATACTTTGGTATAATATAATACTTAATGGGTAGGTATTATTATTTGTATGGATTATAAGACACGCTCAAAAGTTTATCGCTGTCGACAAACATACAGAATTATAATTTAAGCATACATATATATACTTGAATATAATAGAAAAAAAGAAAACACGAATGCCCATTTTTACGTACATTTTAAAAACGCCTCGACCGCCTTGCCACGTATAATATTATAATATACAATATAATGGTCTTACGACATAACTTTATACCAAAGTATAAAGTATATTATAGGTACTGTGTATTAATTGTGTACAGTCATTAGACATTTCCCCCTCATCTAAGTAAGTACCTACTATAGGGTATATAACTAGGAGGTACTAGGTAACCTAAACATTTGGAAATCGTTTACGAGTAAAGTAGGTACAAGTAAGTAGTTTTTTTTATAGTACCTATTGTAAAAAGGTAGGGTTAATTTTCTTGTTTTACGCAGACATATTTATTGAAAGTGTATGGAGTAAGTACCTACACTGTGCCCCGCTCAGGTACTAGCTAGTTGAATGTTTTCATCATCATTGTTTAAAATGTGTTTTATATTGTATAAAAAAGCAATTTAATGCAGTTTACGACACTGAAATTAGAAATGCATGTCTGGTCTTAAAAGTATATAAAACGTTTTAATGTTTCACAAATCATCACTTTGTTTTCCACCAACTCTCTTAAAACTACGATTTATATTATTATTTTTTAATTCTCAACTATAAAATACCCGATGCCATACATGTATAGCTTACACGTTTTACTAAAGGTATCCCAACCTACCTGTTATTCGGAATAGGTACCATAAAAGCTTTGTCATGATAATTGGTTGTGTATGTGTAAATTGTTGGACGTAAAAAACGAATGCGACGGACAGAGTTTGAAAGTCGTTAGTGGTTCAAACTATACAGAATAAATACAGCACATACTTTTGTACACCTCACATTGTGTATATATATAGTGAATTATAGTAAACTTGGATATTTCTGTTGCTTTCTAACTAGTTTATGTCCAGTTTTACAATATTATCAATTTATAAGCCGAACGTAGGAGAAAAAAAATACCTTAAAATATGCTGTTACAATATTATGAAGTTGATTACCTGGTTTTACATAACTATTGAAATGCCTACATTACAAACATTGATTTTATTCTGAAACGATAAAAAAATTAACTTATGAATAATACATAATAGTAGAGTTTCAGAGTATCAAAATTACGTTAGACGCACAAAATGTAAAAATAAATTTCATTTTCTCATGTTTATATATTATATAGTATTTACGCATTATGTGACTCCGCGAGTTATTTAAACATGTTCAGCGGTTATTGGTTCCCTTATTATTCACATCTCAACGTTATACCTACTGTTATTAATATTCATATTATTGCCCATGACATTCTTGTATACCTATGTACAGTGTATGAGTTGCACTACGACGGAATTATAATATCGTTGAAATATCACGGTTTTATTGATTGTGTAATAAACGACGAAATATCTGAAACACATAAGAATTTGAATTCGATAAAACATTGACAGAAGGTACGTATATCATAATGTCATTCATCAAGTGATTTCATGTTTTTATGTAACGCGACAAAAATGAATTATTATTTTTTCTCCTCAGAACTCTCAAACATACTATTATCAGGTCGAGTTATCTATCGAATTCGGTATACATTTCAAAAATATTTCCTGTGGCGTAATTATTATAACATTTCGGCATAATGTCGAGATATTCATCTCAAACACGACACAAAATATTAAAATATTGTGGTACCTAAAATTATTCCTGCGAGTGAGATGGCGATCGTATAGTTTTAAGTATGTTTTACAGTATGCAGTACACGATATTATAGTATATATATAGTACTGTACATAATGAATTAATAAATAATATTATTATTCGCCTTTACGGTTTCCGCAAAACCGTTTAGTTTTCAGTTTACGCATAAAATTAATATCACCTGCAGTGAGGTTTTGTCTCGGTTTGACCGTTCCCATTACCTACATATTTATATCATTGAATTCATATTTAATACCATCCATTATAAAGTGACCCAACTGTACAGCAGAACGACAACCACTTACCCAACCTTTTTTTTACATATATTATGATATTACATTATACTATACCCCCTTACCAGTGTTCGGAACGTTCACTAAAAAAATGAACTTGTTCACGTTCACGTTCGTGTTTTTTTCAAATGAACACGTTCACGTTCTTTTAAAAAACGAACGCGTTCATTGGGTCGTTCATTGAATTTTTTTTTATTAATCGTTAGCATACGACTCAACCGAAAAATAAAAATACAATTTAGATTTTAGATCATGATATTATAGAGTTTATAAAGTATCTGATTAATTTTTAATATTTGGAAATCATAATATTATCGCTGTTGTATGTCTAGCCTGGAATTGAATACGTTTTTCAGAATAATTTCGATCACTGCGTATCGCCACGTTTTTCTATCCGCTGCAGACATCGACCGTCAATAATCACGCGTAGACACAAATACACGATAATGCATACTTCATATAGTAAGCAGTAAGAACATAATAAATTATTGCGAGTATAGAAATCAATCGTTATAACTCAGGAGTCATAATCGTTGTCTCTTATCACACGTTTTGCGCGTAAAAGTCAGCAAGCAAGACCCGGTTTGGCAATATTTATATTCGGCCACTGATAATAGGCGGATGACGTTTTCTTCTCCAGCATTCCATACGATTTCGTCACACCGCTGTTCAACCATTTCCGATAACGCGTAGGCGTGTGTACCTGTGTACAATGACGATATTGTTATTATTATTATTATTATATCATTATCACCATTATTCACGGTGGCCTTTTGGTTTTCTGTTTAAGTAGTCACGGTAACGTGTCCAACGATCCGTGCTCACGACGAGACCCGACCCGCGTGTACGCCGCGGTGTCGACTGTACACATATTATATATATTATATAAATAGTGTAGCGGTACGCGATTAACCCATTAGCAGCACTCTTCGGTACGATTTATCGCGGCAATTATCCCCTCGTCGGCATCGCACATAATACACACTCACTCACACACTCACACACACCACACACACACACACACACACACACACGTAGAGTTATTTCCGAAATAATATACTCCCCTGCGCGCCGCCACCACTTGTATATTATTATATTCGTCCAAAAAGCGGCGTACTCACGGTGCACTTAGCACACACACACATACACACATCTATAATGCACAGTGTTCAGGTAGGTATAATATTATAATATTTTACGATATGTAACGCGCGTAAATGGGTGTACTGTCAGATCGTTTAAATACGTACTTGGATCCGTCGAAACTTTGACTCAAGTAATACGAAGCGCGTAATTTCTGCATATTAACCGTGTCGTCATGGTCAAAGTACATAACTGGGCATAACACGACACCCCCCCCCCTATAGTCGCGGCTTACGTCTCTCCCTGCAGAATGCGGTAGGTCGTGACTCCTCAAAGTCTCCACACGTTAGGCGATCGATATTCGTAAAAAAAAATTTTAGCACAAGAACATAATATAATATACGGCCCACGGGTGTCACGAGGGTGTTTTTTTTTTTTTTTACTGTACAATCACCGGTAATACGTATCACGTGTCCATCGGTTGACCTAGTGCGGTTAATCAGTGGCATTTGTACAGTGTACGGCCTATTTATGATTTACAGGAGGGTCCGTCGAGTTTTCTCGTTTTCCTCCACGGTTTACCTAAAGGATTACGGGAAAACACCACACCCTGTGAGAGCTGTGACTGCAAATACGCGTTTGGCTCGTTCCGGTCTTAACGCGAGTAAAAGTATTTGCCTCAAACTGTAGAGATGCACGACTAGTTAGTATTACTACTGTCACTAATATTATTACGGTTAGTCAGTACTTTGAACGAAATATGTATAATTGGTAATTCAATAGTTTAATGCGGTAGTACGTCATGTCTTCGGTTTGGGATCGATGGTCTTGTGCGTATACCGTGGGAATTCGACGTAATATTGTATATTATAGTGTGTGGAAAACGTGGATAACTTCTAATGTGTATAACTAAATATTAATAAATAATAACAATCAAAGTGAAATTTCATCAATTTATCATATAAATATCATTATCTGTACAATGCCGAGATCGATTCAACCGCGGTGTGTACAATTCCGGAGACGTGTAAAATAGTTGACACTGGCATACAGGCGCGTTATGTGTACGCGTTAAGATTGGTAATTTTCGACCGGTAGTTTCGTAAAAATTTTGCAGAAATGTCTGTTTCAATCATTAGTCTCCTCGAGCACGTTCGCCTATAGGTACCGTGTAGGTTTTTATTTATCACATACCACAGGTGCAATCTATACCTAATACATACAAGTATCATACAACTATAGGTGTGCGTGCAAGGCGGATATATCGGAGGTAACACCTAATGGCTTATGCCAGATGTTTTCCTAATGGTGACAATATAATGATTAGAAATAATATATTTCCCATAGCGAAAACCAATGTAATATTATTATGTACAGTCATAATATAAACATTTTTCTTCGCGGGTCTCCACGATTTGTTTACCATTTATGTAACCGTGTGATGTTATTATAGATATAAGATACATTTATATTTGTCCGATACCTATAAATAAAGTACAAGCACATCTGCGTGTGTTGGCGCCGTCTTAGAAACGTACAACACATCCGATTTCATTACGCGTATTTATCATTAATCGTTTTGTATATTCAATTTACGGCCCTTCAGATTATAACTATGTATGTATGTATGTCGATGTACGTCGCAGCAACAGAGTTAAAAACTAGCTTATTCACGGATACCTGTTGAGTGCATCCATCGACTATCGTTATCAATACAGTATGCGCAGACCACCACAGCCAACCACAAAATATTAATACGCGTTGTTATTAATACGAGTAGAATGTAAATTATAACACATGACGGCTCACCTCTGCAACGTTTTATTACATCCTACGCCACCGTTGTATCGGGCTAGGTTATACTTAGGTAGGTATATTTACCGCTGGAAACTGGTACCTAATGATGGATCTCGATCGCTTATCATTGATGACCGGTCGAGTGTAATGTGTGTAGGTATGACTCGCGATACAATCAGCTGAGTGCGGGTTAATAAATCACTGTTGAATTTCGAGGCTCCTTAGTCGTCGGTAAGATGACCTGTCTCGGAAAATGAATCTGCTTGTATGGGTACGTTTCACGGCCACAGAGTCGAACTGAAGGCCGAAGAATACAGTAGGTATATACCAATTTAGAAACGAGTAGCGCGAGTGGATTGATTTTCTGGATCCGTCATCGCCTTGTGGCCAGTCTAATATTACGAAATATTCGACTAAAACTGCAGCGTCTTAGAACATTAATCCTGTACGCCTGACTGTAGTAGAATAATGTGTGGCAAAGATTTTTAACCGAAACTTATCCCCCATGCGCACAAGCATATTGTTTTTTGCACGGCCCAGTCCAAGGGCCGCCGACGTTGACCACCAGCTCGTTTTGGAGGTTTATTGAAAGAATCGAATCTAAGAGGTTAAATCGCGTTAGAGGTTATAGGTGGACGAGACAAGTATATTATGGGAGGATCGTGCTAATTTAGTCGTCGGCTCCAGTACACATGATGTAATATTGTTAATTATTATAATACGTACGATGGCGATGGCGTTTCGTCGCGCACGACGTGACGTCTCATTAAAGCGATAATCTATGAATGACGTGTGTGCGACTCGAAATAATAATCGAAATTCGAAACCATCGAAATAATGATATTTTCGCGGACTCTGTTCTCAAAACTGATTTTACTGTTTTCGTAGCGCAGCGTGCGTCTATTACGCAATCAAAATATGTGCGCCCCATAAAAAACAACGTCGCGTGAAATATCGACTACCGATTCGATAATTCTATGTCTCTCCAAAATCCGGGCAATATTAATAATAAACGCTACTCATAGGTGAGTAAATATACATATCGTGTTCGATCAGCTCGTGTGTGTTCGGTGTGGTCCGTTGTTATTGCATTATAAATCGATTGGCCGCGTAGTAATGATATGCAGGCACGTCCGATGATATAGGCACCTACGATGCGCACATATCCTCGTACTGCTGCAGTTCGATTTATTATTGTAATAAAAATCCATCTGAAAATATGTGTCAAATGATTTACGGGCCTGCACCTATACGCGGCGATATTCAGCAGTCGTTAAATTACAACGTCAAATACGGAGGTATGCATTATAATACCTGAGCAGCGTGTGCGATAAAAAAAATTGCCACGGGGGTGTGTACGATTATTATCTTGTCGTTATTATTATAATAATAATAATATATTATATTGCATATCATTATTATTATTAGCGGCCGTTACAATGACATGGCCGCTACAATGGTAGAGTGGACGAGGAAAAAAAAACTGAGTTTGCGCGTTCGGCGTGGAAATTGCGCAATAGTCGTGTGTCGTATAATACAGTTCTGAATATTATCATCGTAGCTGTCGTGTACTCAAAACAAATACGATGATAGTATTAATATTGTGAAAAAAAATGTGTTTAGGATGGCTGAAACAGCGCCGCCACCGTATCGAGTTTCGTGACAAAGCGCACCGCCGCCGCCGCCGGGACGAAAGAGCCGACTCTATGCTGGTGTATAACAATATTTGCTTTGTACACGTCGCCGTAATCTCGAAACTATCTCGTTGTTCTTGTCGGCCATTATTCTATAGAAATGTGTACGTAGGTACGTCACACATTGTGGTCGTCATCAAAACCGCACGCTTTCAAACGAAAAGGCCGACTTGGGTTCGATTCACTCGGTCGTCCATGGGTAATCCAATTATACTGTGCGCTCGATTTTCCGAAATCGCAACAAACGATTTAACCAAACTATCTGCTCGTCAAAAAAAAAAACGACATCATCTGAAGCTTATCGCCGATACGATTCACACACTATTTGAGCGATGATTATTATTATAATATTTACAAATCAATAATAATCATATAATATTGTCCGATGTCGTCCAAATATTTGACGCACTGCTCATTTTGTCGGAGTGATCGACCCAAATCGCTATCGGAATTTACCGAAAATTTGTTTTTTTCGATTTAATTAGTTTTTCTGGATTAATTGGATGTATTGACCTAGTTGGATCGTATGACTCAGACTCTGACCGGTGTATAACAATATTTGCTTTGTACACGTCGCCGTAATCTCGAAACTATCTCGTTGTTCTTGTCGGGCATTATTCTATAGAAATGTGTACGTAGGTACGTCACACATTGTGGTCGTCATCAAAACCGCACGTTTTCAAACGAAAAATTGGACTTGGGTTCGATTCACTTGGTCGTACATGGGTAATCCAATTATACTGTGCGCTCGATTTTCCGAAATCGCAACAAACGATTTAACCAAATTATCTGCTCGTCAAAAAAAAAAGACATCATCTGAAGCTTATCACCGATACGATTCACACACTATTTGAGCGATGGTTATTATCATAATATTTACAAATCAATAATAATCATATAATATTGTCCGATGTCGTCCAAATATTTGACGCACTGCATATTTTGTTGGCGTGATCGACCCAAATTTACCGAAAATTTGTTGTTATGGATTTAATAAGTCTTTCTGGATCAATTGGATGTATTAACCTAGTTATTCTATAGAAATGTGTACGTAGGTACATCACACATTGTGGTCGTCATCAAAACCGCACGCTTTCAAACGAAAAGGCCGACTTGGGTTCGATTCACTCGGTCGTCCATGGGTAATCCAATTATACTGTGCGCTCGATTTTCCGAAATCGCAACAAACGATTTAACCAAACTATCTGCTCGTCAAAAAAAAACGACATCATCTGAAACTTATCGCCGATACGATTCACACACTATTTGAGCGATGATTATTATTATAATATTTACAAATCAATAATAATCATATAATATTGTCCGATGTCGTCCAAATATTTGACGCACTGCACATTTTGTCGGCGTGATCGACCCAAATTGCTATCGGAATTTACCGAAAATTTTTTGTTATGGATTTAATTAGTTTTTCTGGATCAATTGGATGTATTAACCGAGTTAGGTCGTACCTATATCCATCGTAACGATGTTACTATCTTTATCCACATCACACGCGGGTTTGACATTATCACACTTTGATTTCGTACAAAAAACTCATTTGCCATCGCTGTATAATATTTGACGTTTATTAAATAGGTAATGATAGTGTTTGAAAATATCGAAATCTATAATATGTACCTACCTATTAATGATACGTTTAGAACGAGTTTAGGAGTAGCTTTGCGCTTACGCCCATCACTTAAATCGGAGACAAAATATTTATAGGTACAAGCGTGACCTAATAGTATGAACTTCGCCGGAGAACTTATCGGGCAATATCGAACGTATATAATATAGTCATTAGTAGTATTAAAATATAATACATAATTCACCTCTCGTAAAGGTACACACGAAGAGGACCCGCGTGCGCTCCTCCTTTGATGCTTACCTATAAACGTCGCAGACACTGGGTATAACGTGGCTACGTGGTATATACCTGTACCGGTATAAGTACGTGCGCGTATTAATTTATTTGGAAACGAAAAACTCGTATGGGACGTACATAATATAATGTTATCGTTTTATATACCTATATATACAGTACACATATACTAATTTATTATTTATATATTATGTGCCTCGGTATCACGTCGTATAATATACTTAAAGGCGGGTCTACATACGATTCTCCGCGTCCTCTGTCGTATGTGTGTGTGTGTGTGTGTGCGTCGAGCATTATTTTATTTATACGTATAATCCGCCCGTGCTTTTTTAAGAACGCGGCCGCACCCAATACCCCCATGAATAATGCTAATGAACCCGTTGGAAGGAGAACTCGGTTCATAAATCATACACACGCTGTATATGTATAATGTGTACACATATTTATGGACGCCGTCGTGTTTTGACCGCCGCCGCCGGCCCCGAGTTTTGTCTCATATATATATGTATATTGTGTGTGTGTGTGTGTGTACAGTTTTTATTATTTTTTAGTTTTTTATTCTACCTGCCCGGCCCCACCGCCGCACTCCTTCCGCGCCAATCACTTGCCCTCTCGTCATATATATATATATATATATTACGTATTTAAGCCCTTTCACGCGAGACCTGCTGCAGCGCAGTTATCGTTTGGCGAAATTATATTACACACGCGCGTCATATTATACATATATGCCTGCTACCTATATCTCGTATTATATCGCTGTATATATTATTATATTATGTTGTATATTTCTGGCAGCGTGTTATGTTTTTCGTCAATAATCGCTCGATGTCGTTGTTTCGTATTATGTGCACACACACGCACACCTACTTATATGTATACACGAGCGTCACGCTAGCCGCGACCCGCTCGCCTCGGGCCGACCGTTGGTATACATAATACGGTATGATATGTACCAACGACCTGCAGGTGACCGCTGTTGCAGCAGCACGCGGTGCATATAGTATATTATGCAGGTCTAAAATTTCGTAAAATTTCGTAAATTGCTGCCCCGGTTGCAGGGTGTCGTGGTCGTTGCGCAGCTGAAGTCGTTGCGAAACATATTCGACCGGGGCCCGACGACATTCGAAACATATTATATTCTCACCGTCGCTAAACACCAAAAGTCTTGTGGCAGCACGTTAATATATAATATCAATTCCACTCCACCACATTTTATCCCTAGAATTTTTGACTTTTGTAACGCATTTCGATGCTGCAAATTTAAGCTATTTGACTATATTATAATTTGTAAACGAGTGGGTAAATCCACTCGGACATCCTTGTTCGTTACGATATTTTTAAATATATTATACGCGTGCATTATAAAAGGTAAAATGTATAGGTAGGTACCAATGACTACAAACGAAGTGTTCTCACAGTGAACGTTTCTTTGAGTCCGTCGTATTATATTTCGTCGCTCTTTTAAACGTGCAGCAACCCCTCGATACTTGGCCAACAAGATTTCGTCCGTCTCGGTCCTATATTATAAAATCCTGGGGGTCTTCAGCCACAACCAAATTTGAACAATAATACAACGCATAAATGATATGATAAATAAACTGTTTGATGCATCTTATTAAAAATAATGCGATTTATATTTCTAAGCAATACAGTTAATAGGAATTTTAATATAAAAATAGAATTTTTCTAACGCACTGCTCTATATTTGCAAGTTAATTCGATATTATATCATCAATACCGATATATATATATATATATGGTGATATCCTTTGATACATTTCTTTCACTATGAATTATTGCGAAATATTTTCTCTGGTATTGCAAAAAGTGGACATATTCAATACTTTTCATTGCAGAAAAGGACATTTCACTCGTTACCCCACTACTTACGGAAACCAAATTCCACACCTAGGGAATTGAAAATTACGTGGAAATGTATGTTGATGTACATACAGTCTATAATTTTAACTGTGAATAATTGTTCTTCTAATCGAGGCACGCGGTTATAATTAAGAAACTATTAGGGGAAGGGCTGAGTCACCCCCAAAGCTGTCGCATAACCTAACCTCTATTAAAATAGATCGCCATTGCCTACGAAATGCAAATATATTGAATCGCGAATAAACCGAATGTTCGGTTCGTATTTGTATCGTAATAATATCATTTGCGTTTATCATAACGCCGTTGTATAATATATTATGCGCCCCGCGAAGAGTATTTCATACTAATATGACGTAGAGAGCCGGATAGGACGTGCGAGACGAGGGGTACCGCGTACCCCGTTCGCCGATCCACCGTCGTCGATGCTGCCGTCTTCGCTCACCCCGTATCTGTCTCCGGGACTGCAGTAGGGGTCGTTAGAGTCGGAGCGACAAAGAAAACCCCCTCGCCCCGAGAGAGAAAACTCGGTAGGAAAATAAAAAAAAATACCCCCCCCCCACCGCTCGAATAGTAATAAAGTCTGCGCGTGCAGCAGTGTGTGAGGAGTATCGTTAAAATCCCATCCATAACGTGTGCGGGCGCGGGTGCTAAAGCGGCGGCGGCGGCGGCGGCGGTGGGCGCGCAAAGGTCGCGCGAGGAGGAGAAGAGATCGCGAAGAGTCGCGCGTAAAAAAAAAGGGGTTGCGGGCGGGAGGGCGGGCGGTTTGCGACTCTCGGCGACTATAATAGAATGTACGCGACGTGTATGCGCGACACACGGGCGAAAGAGACGACCTTTTCCGACGTTTACGGACGGGGGGCGGGGAGCGGGGAAGGCGCGCGCGTGTGTACATCGCGAAAATCGGGAAAGAAACGGCGGGGAAAAGAAATGACAGAGAGAGAGAAGAAAAAGTGTACGAGAAAAAGTTAATATGTATTCCGGAGCGGATGTCGAAATCACGGTCGAGGCGGCGCGAGGGCGCCGTCTGCGTACAATAATGTCCTCTGTATAGTCATAATGTGTATGCGCGTAAGTTGTCGTCGAGGATTTTCGTCACAAACGAGATTGCTGCTGTGTCGTTATATCTATGTGTACGCAAACATATAGGTACTGGAATATTCCGATTTTGCACGTCGACGCGTATCGTACTCGAAGGCGGTCGGCCTTTGACGCTGCGAAGTATAATATTTAATAATACAACGTAATTGTGTGCATACCTCAGTGGCGTACCCGGGGACGGAGGTTGGGCGGTTGGGTTTTTATCCCCCCCCACCCACGCATTGAAATTTTTATGTTTTCTCCCTGATAAATGTATTGTTTACATACCTACGAAAACTGTAAAAACTTGGTGGGTTACCTAACCGCCGCCCCCCCCCCCCCAAGTACATTTCAAAATCTCGGCTACGCCAAGTCTATATTATCTCGACAGCGTATACAATTATTATTATTACGACGGCGCCGGGAGTAAACTTTTTTCTTTATCCAGTATTTTCGGATAATATCGCGAATAGATTGAGGCGGAGATCTGCAGGTTTCAACCATACATGTAACCTAACCATACGTGTATGCGAATATTATGTGCGAATCGGTTTACCCGATGCGCCGGAGATATTATATCAAATTCGACTCGAGTTATTTATGTTTCCGGCAACATTTAAAAAATCTGGTTTTTGAAAACCTCCTCCTCAACCGAAACGAAGAATGAAATCGACTTATTCGTATTAATTCCCTATATATATATATTATGGTTTTATATGGAATATAATATGACGCTGTTGTTGGCCTCCGTAGGATTTTATGACCACCATATAGTATAATATCTATAAACTTGTTAAATATTATAATGTATAATATCCTTATTATTTACATGTATGCGTACGCCTTACAGATGCCTGCAATATGGCGTCATTATTTTCTATTTTTTCCCAATAATTGCGGTTCAAATGCCATTTTTTGTTTTCCCCGAACTTACAGAGACGCGGTAATAACCACTATATATATACAAACCAGGAGATCGAAAATACTTAAAACATTATAAACGTACGTCGAGGTATGATAATAATAACGTATCATTATGTCATAATTTCGTTCTCGGCGTATAATAACAGAAACATAATTTTCATACACACACGACGATGTATATTTTTTAAGCAAATGCCCTCGAGTATCGATTAATATTATTGTATATATATATATCAAATATAATAATATGACGTATTACATTATAATAATATATTATGTCCGTTCGGGACAAGATGGAAGCTAGTCGCATACACGTATTTTTAAAAAAAATTTTTCGAGAGTTAATTTGGTTTTGACCCGACCACCGCTGGCATGATATAATTATATACAATATATACGTATAGTATAACAAAAACAAATATGAGCGATCTCAAATTAAGGGATGATCGATATAATAGTGTAACAATTATAAGTATAAATGTGTTACATAATGACACCTATGTATATAATACGAACTCTACCGTATTAACTGCTGACCGATATATTATTAATATTGAAACACACACATAATTGTAAGGCCTATGGCCAACACACACACAATGTATTAGTAAGTCAGTTCACTGTGCACCTCAGACCTCAATACACACTACGATTACCGGAGTCCGTATGACTACAATACAGTTACATAGTATAATCGAACGTAGTTGATATAGTCGTGAGTATAATTAATATTTGTAAGTGTTTAGTAGACAATAAAACATAATTATAACTGAAAAGGAATCCTAGTAATTTAAATATTTTTAAGATCCCGACATCTACATATTTGCCCCTAGCTACGGTATTTATATCTATAGGATCCTACGATTCTCCCTGGATATCTTATATTTAACCGGTCGTTCCCCCGACCACGTTACAATAGGTTCGTTCGTCTTTCGCTCGTGTGTTCGTGACAACGATATGACGTCGATAGCGTGGTTAGGCGTAAATGCGATTATTCTTACAGCTCTTTTATTCTCGTTTGGCTAGGCCCACGATGTATAAAAATATCCAAGGGTCCCTGGTGATCGCCGGGTAGCCGGGTGGGCCAGATCAACACTGCAACCACTATACGATGTTTTAATTTGACAAATTTTAATTTTTCCACCTTTTGGTTACTGTGGGATATCATAATACGAACATCTTAGACGGACGAGAAGAGATTTTACCTTTTGATCTGTCTCGATAAACTTGATACATTTACACCCCGTCGATAATTATCGGGAACCATTGATTCATTAATGCCGCAATGATTTAATGATATTTTTCGCCATTTGGTTTTTTATTTCAACGCCCGACCTTCCGAGTCTTCAAGATACGGTTATTTTTGTGCAAGTTAAACTGAACCGAGGTTTTTAGTTTATGAACGAAGTCACGACGGATGAAAAACTACGTAACTAACATGATTATATTTATTTCAACCCCATACATGCATAGGAATTTCAATAGTATCAACTATCATGTAATAAAACAGTTGAAAATAAAAATATATTATTGTATTCAAAACACGAACAAAATAATATCAACATAGAGAATTAGCTTAAAAAAACAAACAGTATAAAGTAACATTGGAAATAACAAAATATACAAAAGTATATTATTTAAATACAAAACAATATATTATAATGTCTATACTGTTAAGTTTAATTATACAAACGTTTAAAACATAAAAATTATAGTATATAGGTACCATTATAATATAAACAATATAGCAGATGTTAAACAAACAGCATAAAATACCAATGGTGTATACAAATAATAAAATACTAAAAAAGGGGCATGGCCGAGTTCCTATATACACCTACAAATTTCGTATGCGGAAGAGTCTTAGTTGGAAGGCTGTATAATTTTTTTTTCTCCATAAAATTCTATTTCATTCGATAGACGAATCTCGCTGAGTTTTGAAAGATATCCTCTTGTGTTATCCCATGTGTAGGTATATACTATTACGCACATTGCAAACGTTATTGGATTACCACCATCGTCAATAATTTTTTGAGATATCCTATGGTGAGATTGTGTAAATAAAAATAATATTGTACTAATATATACACACAATATTTACTCACTGGCCGTGGCCTGACCTTAACATAATATGGTTTGGCGCTATATTATCTTCATGTGATATTAATACAAAACAGTTATGGCGCATCGGCCATTGTTCAAATAAATCTTATATTATATTATAATAATAATATAATCAATACTTTTGTTTTTGGATACATAGAAAAAGTAGTAGTAGTATTAATATTTTAGCATTTATAACTTTTAACTTGGCGCCACTTAACGACCTTTAGGCTATTAAACCTATAAAACCATGCAAAATCGTCACTATATCGACGTATAGAATCGTATACATGGTGCTGTGATGTTTAACTTTTTTTCTTCGGCGAAGTAAAATATTATGTTGACTTCGTGTGGTCCACACATATTGTCTTATGATGGAAATTTAATATTTCATCTCCATTACATTGCACTTGCGTATCCATATGGTACCCATTTACAAACAGTTTACAGTGTAATATCTCTTTATATTGTGTTTCGTAATGGCAATCTTATCTTCAATTGGCAAAGAACTGTAGTTTAATTCGACGGAAACATAACATTTATTATTTAGCATGACTTTTACAGTACAGTTTGTAGGTACCTACACGAGTATCTAAAAAAGAGATATTTTGAAACTAAATAAAATTAAATAATAGATCGCGGTTATTCGTCTAACTCAATATTAAGAATTATTGTACGGAAAAATGTAAACGCAAATTTTACATTATTATTAATGATATAATACCATTAAAATATAATCTATTGTTATTTTTATACACGCGTACGTAAAAAAATAATTATTACTTTCATTAGTCGAACGACGTTATTATCATAAATATATAAACCAACCGTTATTCGTACCATTGACCACATACCGCCGTCGCGGTATATATAACAGTCGTCGGAGTCGTTAGTACCCGTAGCATATATAAAATGCGTTCTAGATTGTAAAAAATCGCGCATACCACGGTATATACAAATATACTAGGTACCTATAATATGTTATTATTACATTGCGTTGATAAGGCGCGTACGTGTACCTGGACATAATAACGATATTTTCATCATTATGATTGACCAACGGAATCGCGATAAAACGAAATACCGTTCGTCGTGTGTGTGTACTGCGCTTAAATTATTATTGTGTAAAGGTATAGGATATATTATTATACAACAGTCGTTATTGTTTTAACGCCGCCGCCGCCGCCGCACGCATACCGTAAACCCGCGGGACTATGTATAAAACGATAACCGGTCCGTACCGCGCGCGGTATTACCGGTATAACGAGTATACCATATATGCCGCCGCCGCCGCCGGTTTATAACCATATCTGTAACGTCATGTGCATCAATATGCCGACAATGCACCGTACGTATCAGTCGTGCGCCGTACGACGCGATTCGACGAAAAAATAAGAACGGACGTCGGACAAAAAAAAAAAATAAAAAATACCTAACAATAATAATAATAATAAAAAAATGCGAAACGACTGCGGCGGCCAAATGCATACGGAAGGAGTTTCTACGCTCCATATTATACGCATCGCTCGTGGCGCGGTCGGATGACCGACCCGAATGCGTATTACTCATTACCGATACACGTCGCGTACCTATATACACACACATACTTGTCCTGTGTACAGGACCTATACACATGCGGTGTACAAGCGGTCACGAATTTTTTCGTTTCGCCAAAAACCGTCCCACGCGAAAGGATCGCCCGGACGAGAGGTGCAGACGAGGAGAAAATGCATTTCTCGAGGACCGCGTCGCGGGATCGCATGCACACCACCCGTCCTGCAGTATGGGGTCTTGGCTTTCGGCGTTAGGTCTTGAACGTAATAACATCGTACTATATGGCCTCATCATGTCGGACAACCACCGAACGCAATGACTGCAGATGCGATCCCATGCGAATCTACAGTTATATCGTATTGTGGAACCGTATGATATTTTTTAATACGACTCTCAGAAACCGTCTCACTCGAAAGGATCGCCCGGACGAGAGGTGCAGACGAGGAGAGAATGCATTTCTCGAGGACCGCATCGCGGGATCGCATGCACACCACGCGTCCTGCAGTTGGGGTCTTGGCTTTCGGCATTAGGTCTCGAACGTAATAACATCGTACTATATGGCCTCATCATGTCGGACAGCCACCGAACGCAATGACTGCAGATGCGATCCCATGCGAATCTACATTTATATCGTATTGTGGAACCGTATGATATTTTTTAATACGACTCTCAAAAACCGTCTCACGCGAAAGGATCGGCCGGACGAGAGGTGCAGACGAGGAGAGAATGCATTTCTCGAGGACCGTGTCGCGGGATCGCATGCACACCACGCGTCCTGCAGTATGGGGTCTTGGCTTTTGGCGTTATGAATGGGCGTTAGGTCTTGAACGTAATAAAATCGTACTATATGGCCTTATCATGTCGGACAACCACCGAACGCACGAGTAACGCAATGACTTCAGATGCGATCCCATGCGAATCTACATATATATCGTATTGTGAAACTGTATGATATTTTTGTTGCTATTTCGTCACGATAATTATAACTTATCGAACCGTACGAGAACACGAAGACTAACGTCTCGGTGTGCGATATTATTGCATTGCGGTCGTGCGAAGTGTATTGGCGGCTGATCATGCATGCACTCCGTGTCCCATCTTCCGCATTGATTGCTAAATTCAGCCATCCTTCGCACGCGGGCGGATCCTCGGAAAAGTGTCCAGAAACAAATTCTAATTTGAGGGTAGCCGCCACTTCATTGCAATACGTTGTCGTATGCCCATTTTAGCACATCAAAAATATCGTATGGAAAAGTATAACGAGAACGCGAAGACGAACTCGGCGTACGATAAAACGCAATCACTTCGGTCATGCTGCAGTCGCGTACGCAGCTGATCTCGCCCTAAGCGTCCTCTTTCGTATATTTATCGTGCGGCACACTAATTGAGTTGGTAATATTATGTGATGATAACGGTCAGCAATTTCAGCGGCATACTTTCTTACGAACCCTCGAGACTCGAATTATGTGTAAACGTTTGGCAGTAAATTCAGTCGTACCCTGCACCGATTTGCTTACTTATTGTCATCGCGCGGTTTAAAAAAACACGTTTCCGGTCCTGCGTCACTATTGTCGCGTAGAACTCACGGAGCGCACATTGTTATAATAAATTTATAATTATTATTGTACACCGTGTAGAAGTATATACTATATACGCGCATATTATAATATATGCAAAAACACGTCCTCGTCGCATATTTTTCAAAGGCCGGGCGCAATAATGAAAACGATTTTTTTCTTCAGCGATTATAATACATTATCATTGTGTGTGCGATATCGATCGTCGTTTATATTTTCGCGCACACATAATATAACATAACATTACAATATACATACATATATATATATATATGTATAATATGAAGTACGGAAACGAATTATGCGTCGACGCATATAGTTTGTTTGTTCCCGTTTGAAGTACGCATTATAATGTTCAACCCGCTGTATTTTAGTATGATGTATATAATATTTTCGGATGTACACAATTATATCGTACTTATCGAACTAAGACCGACTAAGACGTTGTGATATCAACGTGACCATTGATAATAAAATAAAAACCGTCTCAATCGCAATACACAAGCACACACACAACAGACACACAGTTACAACACCATTATCGTTTACTAAATGCTCGAAATAAGAATAAAAATCGTAAAATCCATCACTCGGAACGTTTTTCTTCGGAAAACGGTTTTATCGGTGAAGATGAATATTGTGCAGTGATCCCTAACGGGATGTCTTGTAACGTTACAGTCTCACGTCTGATGACGGTAGGTCGGGTTGATAAGAATGCGATCAGTAGTTGACTGTTTAGTCACCTGGTAATTATATAATGTATTTATTTTATACTATTATACAATTTGTGTGTATATATAATGCAGAGTGTAAAATAACACAGACTTAGGTGTTCGACTTGGGAAACTCGATACACAACCACTGTGTTGTCGGGGTGCGGCCCAACGACCAAACAAAGTCATACGAGCTGAAATGTTATAGACTAGTTTTAATTATATATCGCGAGTATGTCGGTTCCTATGTGAATCTATTATTGTGCAACGTATTAATATAATAAAAGTTAAAGTTAAACAACGCCGCCGCCGGTTTACTGCAGATATCATCTGCAAATGTATATGCGCAATAGTGTAATATTATGATCTCGTCGGACATTTCGTTATATAATAGTTGGTACAGTTTCTCTCGTCATTTGCGGGTATGATTATAGTTCTCGGCTATTGACGCGCGAAAATAGGTAACACAAATATAGGTACCTGCATAAACGAAGAATTTCCAAGTCCCCCATAAAAGGGAGATGATTATCGGTGGACGGTTCGAGGTAGAAATCGTATAATATGAGCCACGCGAAGACGACGAACGACTATATCGTCTCGTTTGAAATTAAATTATATCATTTGTGAATAAATAACCGTCATGTACGCTCGACAATGGCGTGCATTTATTGTTATTGTTTTGCTCTCGGTGTATGATGTAGTATACCTAGGTATCTGAATACTATATAATGTGTTTTATTTTTTTTTTTTTTACCATAACCATGGTCGGCCGCGGGGTTGAACGCGGAAATTATTTTATTACGGCCAAAGACATAAATATTTATGTAATTTTTGTTTTTTATTTATACCTACACGAACCGAGTTGGAGTCATCGCAATGGTTTTAATATGTGTTGGACGTGTACATAGGACATATTATTATAGTTACCGCATACGGAGCGTAGTGCGGTTCTAAACACGAGTTATTATATTAATGCGCGCGTAAATTTGTAGTTAAAACGACAATTTCGAACTGGTTTATTGTTACTGAGGGACAAATAATAATAATAACAATAATATCATATTATTATGACGCGTGCTTTCGAAATGACTCGAGAACTTGTAATTTATTTTATCCTCATTGTTCTTCTGATGAAATGTTTATCGTTATGCCATTGTGTCCGTCCCCGTAAATACACCGCACACATTATCGTGTACGAAATATTATAATGTAGTTGACGTACATTGGTCCGTCTAAAGTTTGAATAAAATATAACTTCCGACGTTACGTTTACAATGACGTGTGTACGCTGTAATGTCGTGTACCTACCCACGTAAAATGTAAGTTTATACACGCGTGTCATCAAAACTATATAATCATAATAAATGTAGACGCTGTAACGTCTAAACGAACTAGTTTTCGAAAAATTTCAGAAGTCGAATTAAAATATACGTTTAATAATTTACAGTAAAGACAGCTCGAGGACGGTAAGCCTTATTATTATCAAACCGCGGAGAACGATCTCTGTACGTTCGACGTGTTTATCGGAGTGGATTGAATAATAAATAATTCTACTCTAGTTATGACATATTCGCAAATCGATTTCAAGAGTTATATCGAAATCGGATAATTACAGTTTACGGCTTGTGTCGCAAACATTTCGAACTCATTAATTGCCAATTACAAAGACGAGAATACAAAATGTCATGCCAAGTCGTAATGATGATTGTTTAATGGCTTTAAACTGTTTGATTCTCATCGCGTGTTTTCGCAGGCATCAATCAATTGATTTCAAAATAGATACGAATTTGATTCAATTTACGCGTTGGTCGATTAGACATTTTAAATTTCTCTTTTCGGTCATTTGTAAAAATAATTGTGCGTATATGAACAATTCTATTACATATTCCCAATAATGATATTATTCACAAGTGTTACACAATAGTATTTTTTTTAAAATCGATATAATTGTAATCTATTAGATTTCGTATTGGAATATTGCGATGGACATGTCAACGTTAAAACAAAATTTTTCCACACATCACCATTATCGCACTCGTTTTACGTCGACGAACCGATGACGTTTATCGTTGATGTTTTGAAAATTAATGTTCGAGTCATTGGGAAAAATAGTTAACTTAATTAATTGATAATTTTTTATCTACCGGTATCTATTTCTAATATATATATGACGCTACGAGTAGAATATAATAGTTCATATACTTACACAGTTCGAGCTAAGCAACCCGTCAATACTAAATTATTTTCTAGATACACACCAAATAGACCGAATGGTGCTTATATTGTAGGCATATTAAAAACGTATTGCAATTACGTATATGTATTGTTTGCCCCTGTGGCGATTTTCCGATGCATTATGATTATTGACTTGTAGGCTCGATAGGTGTAACTATCATAGAAATTTATTTTCGATATATATATATCGTATCGAAGTATCAATACCGTTGTGCAACATATAATATTTATAAAAGTATAATAATCAAAACATCCCCTCGTCATCGAAATTCAATTCGCAGCTCCTCCCCCCCCCCGGTCAATAATTAATTATAATGCTCGCGCATTTAATTCTACGGGACAACTCGCGCACTACACCGTCCTGAAGTATATAATTATATTATTATTACTGGTGATAATGCTGCACGCGCGACCTTTGGTGAAAATACTTTTGTTTTTATTATTATCGTCGGAATTGAATTTTTTTACAGCTCTAATATAGGTACGTTTCCTCTTCCTTTTGTGACCGTAAATTTCGGGCGACCGAGTATACGATAATAATTCAAGCGGCGACAAGAAACCGCGGAATTGTGCACGCCGTGAGCAGATAGACAAAATATATCCATCGTACTATCGTATAATATAATGATTTATATATTATTCGGCTCTCGCGGTCGCCCGTCCTCGTGTTTCCGACGATTTATTTATTTTGACCTTTAACAACGCATGTGTTTTTCATGAACCGTTTTTTTTTCGTGTACTTGGGAAGTGGCCAGTAATGTCAGCCATTTAAAAACATGGGATATGACGTAGCGGTGCTCGCAAACGTTACGTGTAATACCCGCGAGTCTGTTAGCCCTGTATATACGCAATACGCACGAGCCAGATTTTAAAAACATCAACTCGGAGGCAAGATATCGGTGCGGGGGAGGAAAAACGATTTCGAATTTTCTATCGCCGATCGGGTAAGCCAATGTCATCTGACGGATACACTTGGTGTCGACAAAACCCATCATAAACGTAAAGACCAACGCGAAATTCACGTGCATATCAATCATATCGATAAATTACGATCTAATGTAGCCATATGGCAAATATTCATGACGTTTTCGAGTGTCAAATAGTAAACGGCGCATTCGCGAGTTTCACAGTGCGCCTACCCATCAAAGGTTTTCTCGAAGCTTTTGAATTAATACGCGTCGGTGGCTCGGATGACCGGACAGGCGGGTGTGGTTTCCGAGAACCGGATTCGAGTGCTATAATAACGGTAGATGGTTTACTTTAATTCTATCACGTATCTCAAAGACGCGTTTTGTTTCTCGTCCGGACGTGAAATAATTCCGAAAAGGTCCGGACACACACACACACATGTATTACATATTCCACACGAATTTCAGTGCTCTCTGCAAAATCGTAGTATTACATTCCTGTGGAACCGCTGTTATAATATGTTGGTGCGTACAATATAGCAGTCGATCGGGATTCGGTGAAGTATTGAAGAAACGCCTCGCGGAGCGCCTTTGCCGGGTTTCGCCGGGGGGGGGGGGGTGCAGGGGATGGGTGGCATCGACGGGGGTGATTTCGCTGTGCTGTATATACGTCTCGAGCCGAGTTACATCGATAACGCGCGTGACGATCGGAAAGGCGGCGGCGAACGAAATAGCTTTCGGCGGGCGTGTGCGCGGGAAATTGGTCGTTTTCCCCAAAGGCGGTGCCCCGAGGAAAGACTGCAGAGGAGTAGGCGACCGTGTATGTGTTGGCGGGCGGGCGGGCGGTGGGGCGGAAGTGAAAACGGAAACCGACTCGAAAAAATAACCTATATTATTATATATATACGTCTCGTACGAGGCCCGGGCGAATATCGAAATCTATATAGGTAGGTATATACAATATGTGTTCGCATAGACTTTATTAAAAAGTAAACCGAGCGAAATATATAAATAACAATATTATAATACAACAACGTCGCGTATCGTCGGTGCAGCAACACAATACTTTGGGCGCTCGGGGCGATAAACGATAGCGTACACGCGACACAGTGTCGAATTGCCTCGGAATTGTGGTGGCCGCAAAATTACGATAATATACTATATATTATGTTTGCGTGCTATGTCGCTTTTTATTTATTTTTTTTTTTTTTTTGTAAGTAAGTCGCGTCCGGCAAACGAAATGCAATCCCGAAAGTTCGGAGCAGTGCAGGGGGGGGGGGTGGACAGAGAATGGACTCTCGGCAGTGAACTTTTGCACAAGTATAATACATCCGACTTTAAAATAAACAAACGATTTTGATTTAGAAAATAATCGTTATTGAATGACGTCATATATAATGAATGTAAAAAAAAAAACATGTGACCGATGTCGAATATTTTTATAATTATTATTATTACTACTTTGACGAGGGTTTAAAAATAAATGGTTGGCATACTATTATGTTTCGTATGGAAAATTCCTTCGACCTTCTAAAACTTGAAAATTTATTACAAGGTCCGTCGTAAGTAGTTTATTCTGAAACCAAAAAATATAAATAATATATGAGCACGGTTTTCTTTTCGCAGACATTTTAATTGCAATGTTTTATGATTGACTTCAAATTTAACACATCCATTACTGTGATTATACTCAATGACGTGCTACACTCGAATACTATTGTACTGCACAGAAGTTATCTACATACCTACTTTTCTCCCTTTTAAAACTCAATTTTGGTAACCCACACGGCAATAATAGTTGTCAAAATATTTTAGCAAGTTGGGTAAATAATTAGGAAATATTATATAAAAAACATTTTAATCATATATTTTCAAAAAACATTATTACGGAAACTTTATAAAAATATTAAGTCGACATTCTTATGCACTCATTTAGTACAATATTTTGTTACAATGACAATTAAATATTTATAAAACATTATTAGTTAAATGTTCATTATTCAAGCACTCATTCACAAAATATTATCATTTCCCAAAATGCCGTGTGGGAATAATAGTGGCATCGTATGATATGATATTACTTATCTGCTTATAATTGATATAACGTAAAATACGATTTATACGACTTTAGAAAATATAGAGTACACCGTACGGAAATCATTTACTGCGAATGATATTTAAAAATTATTGCGACTCTTGGATATTGAAAACCAATACATATCTTAGACAATATATTATGTAGCATTGCAAATTTACATAGTATACAGAATATGAGTCGGAATGTGCATAACTCTGGTTGAGATGGGTATTTTTCATTATTTGTTTTATTCCGCGGACGAGATAATCGCCAAAACGATATTGTGATGGAATATTTTTCAAAATCTCCCTTCCACGTTTTAAATTGTAAGATTACAAAGCGTTTTTTGGTTCTTTTGGCGACAAAAAAAAAAAATGCCCGATTTAATAGTGTCGCTTGAAAAAAGCAACGGAGCGAGGGTTTTATAAAATACACGACCGCCAGACGCGATTTGACCTCATTCGTGCCGAGGAAATAAAAACTATATACGAATGCAATACCAGTCTGAATCAGATAGTTATATTATACTTATATGAACATTTCAACGGTCATTCCGGGGCACATAGGTACTTAATGTATTATATCATCGTACATATACAGATATATAGGTACGGTCGAGGATCGGCTGCAGTGGCGACTTATAATCGCGGTCGATGACAACTGCGACTACGTGAGGCTAATTCCGATCGAAAACCGTCTGCCACGCGATTGCCGAGCGACTGTAATACAACGTATACACATACATAAGTTTATAGTAAATAATTGTAAAACCGCAATGACCGTTGTCGTCCAAAAGGAGCGTAGGTTTTTTTCCCCTTCTCGTGGGCCTCGACCGGATATCCTTCGACTCGTATTTTCTCATCGCCACGCCGTCTACGACACCGACAATTGAACAAAAGTGCATAACATACGAGAGTTGGTAACAACAATAATAATAATAATAATATAATTCGTCCGCCCGCCCTCGCGCCGCGTCCGACTTAAACGATTGCATTGTGTACGTTCGCGTAAACTTACGAGTTTTATATTATTGTTGTTGTTGTTGTTGTTGTTGTCGTCGTCGTCGTGAGTCATCCGCGCGTTGATTCGAGCCGACTTTCGTTTCGACAGTCTTAATTTTTAATTTTTTGTATAATTTATAGTCACTTGCACATATCATATTATAGAATTTTTTTTTATTTTTTAACAATGAAAATAAAAAAATGATTTAAATAGATTATGAGAACAATTTTGATAGTAAAAACATTTATCTAAGTCGAGTGGTAATTTTTTAGAATTTTTGCAAACAAGTATCAATATATTTGAATTTGGAACGTATAATACTTTTTTCAAAATATTTTTTTTTTTGGGAATTTGCTGACATACACTCGCATCGTTTAGTCTTTCGGTGTATTGTCGTCACTTCAAAGTGAAAGATATTGCTTGTACGATTGTATCGCCTAAAATATAGTATAATAATAATACTGCCTATTCATTATTATCATTCGAACAGGATTGCTTACACGTATATAATATTATTATGTCGGAATTCGTCGACTGTAAGTGTCGTCGGACTGATAGGTATATGGTATATACGAATAAGGCGCGTCGCTTATAGTATTATTATAACTACTATATATTATTATAACGATATCGCGCGACGTCGTCAAGTTTAACAAGGTACCAAATTATTATTTATTTTTTTTTTTATAGTGCGATGGTTTTTTATACGCTTATTAGATGTTATTTCGATTAGCATATTTTATTAATAAATATAAAAAAGAAACGTTACGTGTTTGCGAGCGCTTATTATAGAATGGGAAAAAAAAAACTACCGCGCCTACTGCGACGGGAAAATCATAGGTAGATACGGGTTATTCCGTCGGAATTCTTGCGCGAACGGTCCTAAAACTACCCCTTTTTTTCCCAGTTCAGACGGGTTTTTGACTTTTTATTTTATACTCACGCACTGGCCATAGACACTATATGGCCATCTGTATGCCAGGTATGTTTTTTTTTTTTCAAATATAAGCGCGTTAATCCGTTTATGGGGTTCGACTACGACGGTGTAAGGATAAATAAAAAAAAATGAAGACCGCTCTGCGGTATACATAAGGAATCTCCAAAAGTGTCTCGTTTCACCGTTTTTTTCTTATTATTTTTTCGGACAAGGGGCTTTAAGCTATGTATCTACACACACACATACACATATAGGTCGTGTAGGTACGCACTCCGCGGTATCCGGTTACCGATGCGGCACGTTTACAACGTTAAGCTAGGTTATAACCATAACGCACCTACACACACACAAATACCTACGCATTGTCTCGAGGAATCGAAACCTATGTGTGCATCGCATATATCGTGGACTGCCGAAGCTTATTTAATTTTATACCTATAGTCTATACACACCGACGTCAAACTTGTGTATATACAGAATGATTTTTTAAACCCGCCGTTTTATATATCGTCCAAGTATCCGACTATATAATATTATGATAGGTGTACGTTTATTTTTAAACTTTCCCGTTTTCGGAATTTTCTAGCGATTGGTTTACTTTGAGGGTTTTCAAAAAACTTATTGTTTTTACGGAAGTCTATATAGAACCCATCTTATTCTGTAGAAACCTAACCTATGTTTTTGATGAAGTTGGCGTACATTGAAATCGAAATTTCAATGACTATATAGTTGGAAAGTGTAGGTTTGGGTTAGGTTCTATACCACACATAAAATAAATAGGTGCTGACTATACTCTATTATAGTGTTGTTTGTTTGTTAAAATTATATTTCGTGTTTAACCATCACTGCAGGTTATAAACCCATACTATATATGTATAATATTATGTTAAAATATTCAAAAGACAATTATCGTTAGTACGTAAAGCAGAATAACTCATATAGAATTTACTCTTTCGACGTCAGTAGAATATCTTAAAAAAAAAAAGAATTACACAACGATTTGCGGATTAGTAGATATAAATGTTTGAAAGTATTATAGCTTTTGATACGAATATTATTCGGGTTACACGAATCGATATTTGTATAAATTAACGATTGAAGTAATATGGCGAGCGTGTTTAAAAATCCACTCTGTATGTCACCTGGCTGCAGGCTAGTTTTATAGGCACTATACGAAGTATGAACCCATTAATAGAGGAGATCGCATCGTATAGTTATTACTACACATGTTGTCGGGATATTACGTGTCCTGGTGTACATAACACACACGCACACGGGTTATGCGAATAATTAACTTCATTTCATTATAATTTCAAACACTGTATATGTATAGATGTATATTAATTACGAATTGTTTGTATGCGCCACGTGTGAAAAAAAAATTCGAAGTAGCTGGTACTTACTTACATTATAGCAATAGAAGGTTTATACCTACTGCGGTTGTTACCATAAGAATGGTTTTCGTTTCGAGTTTCCATCGATATCATTACGACGACCCGTATAGATGTTTTTTCAATACACATTAAATCGTGGACGATCGATCGAAACGACGGTTTGCGTTTTAAAAATTTTCATTTAAAAATTACTTTTATAAAATATGATTGAGCGAGACGTCTTATTAGAAAATATCAAACTTGGGCCATAATATTATATATTATTATATAGATTTTAAAGAATACGTATTATAATACACCACGCGTATTATTATACAGATGAAAGATTATTGTGCGAGTCCGTTCGTTTGTGCACAATTTTAACTGAGCCCAATGAACCGGATAGGATACAATATAAATTATAAACACCCTAAACACGGCTAGACTTGCAGACAAAATGATAGTATATAGTGTATACAGAGTGTTTCAAGAGGTTTCCGTAAAAACTCTGAGAATGGTCTCATGAAAGCGCAGAGTGGAATCGAAAATCCATATTTTGCGTTTTGCGAATGCGGTAGATATTTACTATATTTTTAAATAATATGCTTATGGTAGGCTATAGCTACTCAATTGATAATAGTTATTAAATTGCTATTTTAGTGAAAAAATTGATTCTCTCCAAGAGGATTTTTGTATCGAAAAAGTGCCTAGTTTGATACTATGCCTAACACGGTTTTTGAGATTTTCCAACGATGTTGCATTTAATACATCACTTCCAATATTATGTTTACGATTAAATGACAAATGTATTGAGTTCCTTTCGTAAAACTCTGATCAACGCTTTTGATTCGGTATAGGTACTATATTATACCAGATTATGTACCTGTTCAATACTAACGTGAATCCATTCTTAAAGTTCATACGGAAAACCCTGAAACAGTCTGTATGTAATATCATCTTTTTCAAAGACTCGAGCCGCTTTCTGTGAATGATATGCGTGTATATATTATAGTATATAGGTACTCAAACTCATAATACCGATGTGTTCCAAATTTCTATTTCTATTGATTTTACTGTAGTATATTATAATATTATAGTCTATAAGACCCAAAATTATAATCTACCTTTTATAATATTTATTATAGCGATGACCTATTGCATATTATTATGTCATATACTTTACATCACATAGTTTGGTTTTCGAGAATCGTATAATTTTACAAGACTACACCGTGTTTGTGAAGTTATGTCGGTTTCGTCGACGAATCGGTCACGAGATTTTGAAACAGCAAGGTGACTGTTTCATAAAAAGTAATTTTGTCATGACTTAAAATGGAAAATAATTTTTTTTAAATATTCATGCACACATTTACCATGAAATGTCTGTTTAGTAAAGAAATTGATTTAATGCTGGTATTGGCGTATTGGTGGAGGATGGCAGAGCTAGATTTCGCACGGATGGCCATAAAATGCTTAACTGTATATATTATTATGTTTATTGCCTACACGAATTCCTATAAAATGTTAAACCCCCATTTTCTTTATCAAAATACCGTTTCACGTTTCACGATTTACTTTTTATATTTTTTTTCCGTCATACGTGCCTAAAGCTATATACAGTCATATTGCTCACACCGAGGTCTTAAGGGTGTGTTTATCGGTCATCATGCCGTGCTGCAGGCCGAATGATTATCTGCGACAAATCGAAGTATAATATCGTATTGATATTTATTTCCAAAAAATAATAATTCGAAACAGACGACGACGTCCCGTTATATAGTGATGGCGGAGTTATATCATGCTACTGCACTTCAACGCGCGCATATATATATTATTACTATACAAGTTGTATATAATATGACGTGCGGTCTCTCGAGGTGGTATACTTTAAGTGGTTATGGTACAGTGTTATAGCGATGCAACGTTTGCATCATGCGAGGTAATAAAAAAAAACAAACACGATAACTATGTATATATATATATATGCGACACTTGCTCATCTTCTCGCTAAAGGTAAGTACCTGTATATACAATATTGTGTATAGTAATAAAATACATTCCGCCGAGTCCACCGCCGCGTATAATTGCAATCCGACCGAAAAGAAAACGGTCGAGTGTCGCCCCGGAAAACGCGAATAATAATAATAATAAGAGGGACGGAAAAACTCGACTCGCGTTCAAAAGCCTATCTGTACCAGACGCACTCGTGTCAGACTTGTTCTCCTTATTTTTTTATTTTTTTTTGTCCCGCCACTCACCCGTTGCGTATACTTACACGCGTATATAATAATAATATATATTAATATACACTTTTTCCTTCTTGTATTATTCTTCGTGTTTTTCTTTATTTCCACCGGCATACACTCTTTCACGATATAAACAGAGTGTCGTCGTCGTGGCAGCCTATCGTCCTCGCAGGGGTGGCGGCGTCTGGCTTTTGTGCTCGCTCGCTGCAGAGATACCATAGCACGACTGTATTATTATTATTATTATATTAATCGAATCATACTCATCGTACCGCCGAAACCGATACGCTTGTACGTTGATCGAAATTCGCTCTCGTGGTCATCTGGTATGAGTATACGATGTTATAGATCAGTGAATTATATATTGTGAGATACACGCAGTGTATAGGACACGGTCGCGAAACCAGCAGATCTTTAGATGACTTTTCATATACACAATAATAATATATAGAAAACTCGATGTGCATTAACTTTATTTGCATACTAATATTAAAATTTTAATCAGGAGTCGCCTAAAGACGGGTCGTGTAAATAGGTTATTATGTTGTAGATAAAATTCCCACTTTCGGTAATTAAAAAGCTTTGAGACGTACCTGCTAATAATGTATACCGAAACATAAATATTTTCTCTTTCGGCATGAGAATTTGACGCGATGACGTCGTGTGATGTGTTCACAATTTTCGTATTTTCTTAGCTCATACCAAAAATGTTTATACACATCACTCATACACACGAGTCGTCTACGAAGCGACATGAAATTCCCGTCATTCCCCTATTAAAGTCCTACACAAGACAAAATATATTATTTTATGAAGATGTATGGAATGAGTGCACGTAGCTGGTGTCTATCGAGCACTGACTCTCAAAGGACTATATACTATGGGTTTTACAAAAAGAAGAAAATACCAAAACGAAATATTTTATGAAAGAAAATGTCTCTGTATTACTACACTCATCAAATTATCTCTACACGTTTACGAGATGACGTTTTTAAGGTTTTTTTTCGAAGACACAGCAGCGTTTCTTGATCGCAGTTGTTATACATATAATAATATATAAATTCTGACACCGATTGGTATTTTTATTGTATTATATTATATACTATTTAATTTAAACTTCGAAAATGCGCGCAGAGCGAATACAAACGCGTAGAACGTATGCTTTTGACAGAATCCAATTTATATCCGCGTGACACGTTTTGACACGAAATTTCAAAATTATAACATTATACCACTCGATAAATCGGCTGCAGTGCTGCTCTCTATATTATATGTGCAGTAGGTACACACTGAGGGTGTACGGTTTTTTTATGTCACCTTTGTAGTTTGTACCGCGTCTATATCAATATTATTAATATTATTAATGTTTAAACATTTTCGACTGTGGCAATAATATCGTATTAATCGTATGAAAATTTCTTAATAAATAATAATATATCATATTCAATACCGCATTATATTTCATGTAAGAACGGTGGTCGAAATACTTATATAGGTACTCCAAGGTGGGCAGCTGCGACACCGAGTACGAGGACCAAAGCCATCGAAAGGCCACGGTCACAGCGAGAAGATCTGAACCGTGGTATAAAATTAATATATTAGGTGTATATCATCGACCGTATAGAGGAAGAGGAACCTCCGCATCGACGTGTGCGTACAGCATGAAATCTGAGTACATTTTTATTACACATAAAAAATATATTTACTTGTTGTCGGTATTTTACAAATTCACGTAAGGTACTTATACGTTTAATGGATCAATTCACAGTTGAGAATGTCATAATAAGTAATATTTATGTCGCATACAGCGTGGCATCACCTTATATCGATGACGTTCGGGATAAATATTACCAGTCGAAGATCTAGTCAAAGTTTATTGGTGTGGTATGTGAGGGATTTGTGTCGGCCCAAGATAATGATGTTAATAATAAAAAATTCGATTTGTGTCATAATATTCTATGGAATCTGATGATATTTTGTCTTCTACATAGTAATATAATAACTATAGGTCCATATTAATAAAAGGAAAAAATTATATGCGTATGTGTGTGTAATCGATCCACACAGTCAATTTCCGAAGATGTGCACCTCGAAGCCGATTATTTTAATTTTGCACTATAAAGAGCGGCTCACACACAGGGATTGTTGGGTCACAAAAAACGAATATTTTTTTGCTCGAGTTGCCCCATTGGTTACATAAAATAAACGTTTTTTATGATCATTGTTGAATGATTTTAAACCGCGCATTGGTGAAAACCACCTGAAAGACCGCGATAAAAATATGTATAGCTCGCATTTAACGGAGCTTAAGACAGGGTAAATTTACTGGCATTATTTGACTTTTCACGGCCGTGCGGGATCGGCTGGTCGCTGGTATTTATTATTATGATCGTTTGACATCGTAGCACGAATGTTATTTTTCTGAACTAAGGACGTACATTATATTATAATTTATGTAATAAGCGTATTGATGTAACCCACATCATATAATAATAATATACGAATACGGTGCACGTGGTCCTGCCCGGACTAGGATTCGATTCATTCCGGGGAGCGACGTAGAGAGAGAGAGAGAGAGAGAGGAGTGAGTGAGATTCAATTTATATTTTTTAAGTAGTCGTCCCGGGGAATGTCGCAAACGCATTATAATAAAGGACTACTGTACTGTCGTCGCCGCTCGGTGACAGTGGCGGCATAGTGGCGACCGGGTTCTCCATACGACGTCAATTGAGCAGGATGCGGGTCCCGTCTATATATAAAAGTGCTATATTATTATGTATGTAATACGCACACACGTATTAATTATATATATACGTATAGGTTATTATTCGCCGCCGCTCAAGTCCCCTCGAAATATCGTCACCGCCGCCGCCGCCGCCGTCGCTATATTGCTATGACAGAAAGGTCGGTTTATTTGATTTTTATATTGTTATGCATTCGACTATTTTATACATTTCTTCGTCCACACTCCTCTCGTCGGTCGTACGCGAGTACGACTCGGTCGTGTCTAAAATATACACTCAGACGATCGCCGTTTTACGATAATATATAATTATCGCGCATTCGTGTCCGGTATCGCACCGGATGTACACGAGGAGTACAACCCATGTAGCGCGTATACCGACGAGTGTCTTCCGGAAATATAACACCGTAATGATATTATAATAACGATCGAGGCCCGACGAAGATGCGCGCGATAAGTGGCGTAGCGACAGGAAAATCAGTTTTTTCAGCACAAGCCTGCACTCGTGAATTTGCTAAGACGACCTCCCGTCGCGCCCATTGACAAAAAATTCATATTATATTTTACGCAAAACACATACACACAGACATGGGCGCCCATTGGGGGGGGGGGCAAGACAGGGCACTTGCCCCCCCCTGGAAAAAAATTTATGAACTTGTAGCTCAATAAATATTACCACAGTACATTAAGACGAGTAAAAACGTGGCTTCGCTCGACTACAGGAGAAGATCGTTTAAATGGGTTGTGTATGATGAGCCTTCATCGTGAAAGAGTTAACGCAAACAAGGATAATTTCATTCAGGATGTCATTAATATGTTTGGAATAAAACGAAGAAATTTGCAGTTCTTATTTACTGATACCGAATAATATACTTCATTATATTATTTAATTTATAATTTTTATAATCTAATATAAGATGCATGTATACATTTATATGTAAAAAATAACATTAAATCTTTATTATCTTACATTCGAAAATTTTTTTATTTTGACCCCCCTAAAATGTTACCTATGGGCGCCCATGCACACAGATAGGTACCTCGTTACTATAATATCATATGCTTCGATGTAGTTTTACTCTTCTGCTAACTGAACGAAAAAGTCGATGCACTGTCTGCCATAGTGAACAGGAATACTATACACACACACGTCTTCGGCCACACATCGTACTATACAAATTCGTGGTCAAATAGGGTGGTAAACGTCTACTGCGGCGTGCAATTGATATTATATAATATTATTATTTTCTTCGCCTCGATATCGTATGTCTGCATATTATCATGTGAACCGTTGCGAGCGTATCCGATAGTCGATACCCATCTAAACACACACGAGACGAACATTAACGGTCCGAAGCCGTTGGACGTGTTGCCTATGCGTATGACATTATTATCTTATTTCACTCTTCGCACGCGGGCGGCGATGCGTAAATTACACGACGATTATTATTATAATATACCCCGTTCTTGGGGGGGGGGTGACAAAAACAGTAAACGGGGCGATTCGCGTTCCCGAGTAGACCGCACGTCGCATGACAATTTTCTTGAATTTCACAACCGAAAATAAATCTCGGGTGCCCCCACCGACGGCGGTACTATTCTCATTATGATATGATAATAATTTACGTGCCAGCATAATAGTACGCGCCCAGAGTACGTTCCTAATATAGTCATCTACTCGTCTAATAGTCACTACGGCCTTATGCGGGACTTTTTTTATGCTGGCAAACTGGAGGTCCTGCAGTTTGTGGATGTACGCGTGCAGCAGTGTTAACACGCGTATATTGTGTTCAATATATTACGTTATTTGTGATGTGTATATTTGTTAAATGGGCAAGGTGCGGTCTTGGCGATGCAGCGGCATATATATTATACGGGTGTCTGTGGGATAGGGGTGGGGGAGGAAACGTGTTCAAAAAAAAAAAAATCTTAATCGACGTATATTATACTTGTTGTGTTCATAATATTATATAGTGTTAGTATAATAGTCCTAAATATGTATAGACGATAATATACGAGAGTTCGTGCCCGAAACGGATTGGCATCTCCGTATGAACGCGAGTACACGATATATATATATATATTATATGACAATTGCACGTCATAATATATCTAAAGATCTTCGGTATACGAAACAATGCGAACGTCGTGCGGTCATCGATCGACTCAAATGTTGAGTGAAATTTATTATATACCTAGGTACATGTGCAGGGAATCGGGCATAGGGCGCCGCCATAGATCGTGCCAGCGAAAAATTCACGTCGTCATACCTACGACCGATAGACAGCTATCGTAGACTATACACATTATGGGTACGCATATGATATATATATAGTAGACATAGTATTTTGTCCTTTTATTAAATGTCTATAAACGCGCTTATCGTTGCAAAGGAGCGGCATTTTTTTTTCACTTTCCATCAACCGGTCGATTTTTAGTCGTAGAGGCGCCCCTATATTATAAACTATGATATTAGAAGCTTCAATTTTTTTCCCGAACCAGCATGATATGAAAACGAAGATTGGAAATATCAAACGGATAACCGCGGAAATATTATAAACATACGGAATGACTACAGTGTCGATTTCGTTTTGTTCCTACTTCCTAAATCCTATTTACTTAGCGTTCAATATAATTATTGTGTATCCATCGATATTTTTCGAAAACGCTTATGCGCTTCCCAGTACCTAGCTAATGCGACATTAATCATTAAAAAAACCTAAGAAACCTAAGGAATCGCCATGTAAAAGTGTACTATTGTTTATTTGCAATCGTAGCTAACGTTACGACTTGGAAAGTCACAAGATATATGCTTCGCGGTATACGCAGTGCAAGTGCAGACACGACACACAAAAACAATTCAAACAGAAAATTGAAATACTGTCGCGTAAATGAATCACCGTATCATACAATAATATGTTGGGATATCATGGGCATCGCGTGCCCCGCTGTATTCAATATGGACTTTTGCGGCAGTCCTGCGCTTGTTTATATCGCGTTTTCGTATCGTATTGTATTGTTTGCGGTCAATCGCGTATCATATCATTCATATATTGTAATATTCACCGCATAATACGACGTAAACCGCCGCGAATCGCATAAAATCGTTATCACGTCGCGGGAAACCGCGTCGCCATCGATCGTTCCAAACTTTTCGACCGAGTTTTTCCTCATATATATATTGGATGCGTCGCTATATACTCTACAGCAATGCAGTATAAAATGTGTGCGTTAATAACTTTATACTATATATATATATATTACTGCACAATGCACAACTGCACAATGCACAACTGCACAATGCGTATACAGAGAATAATGTACGTACATGCAACACTATCGCGTCATGTGCTATATCCATGTGGTCGCACCCGTCGCTCGCCTTATCTTCGGGCCCATCGCGGCTACATTTCGTCGGGTTCTTCGGTCCCCGGTCTGTATCTCCTACATATTTTATACACCCCTCGTAATGTGTGCACCGGAAATGTTATTCTGTTCGCGGACGAATCTCGTTTTTACCGGAAGGTACCCTGTATTGCGCTAATATACGCGTCGAATTATATCGTGCGGCGATATAGGTGATGCACACATCACGAACAACGCGCATATACGTAATCGTGAGTGCGTATTTCGCAGACACGCGAGTGACATACAACACTCATCAAATACTACGATATTATATAATATATTATACAGAGTGTATCTAACCGCCGCCGAGTTTACCCGTTTTCCCGAGGCAATTGCGCGTAACGGATTTTTTTTTGAAAACAGTTTTTTTTCCCCAAAACCGTGCACCGTCGTGGCATAGTAATTGCTGTCTGCCTACCAGTAATTATCCATAGGTACCTCGACCGAGTATACCTACAATAGAATATACGCTTTTGGAGAGTTTTAAACGACATTGTGCATATATTATTATCATTATACTGCTGCAGCGTATTAATTAATTGAAAACTCAGTAGTCTAGTTCGGGATGATGTGGTGTGAATATTATTTTAGACCAGTTTTTTCGTAATGTTATTTCTACCTATTATCTACGCGACCAATGGTTTCCCATTTACCATGATATATTTTATGTTATGATACTACCTTTATTACGTGGAAAAAACTGCAATAAAATATTCGCTCTATTATGTCATGAACAGGGGGCCGGCTACTGACTTGCACTATCCTGCCAGCGATCAATTAACATTTAAATTGTGTTATTGTGTTACCTATTATTATATCGGGCGATCCATTTAACGTAACTACGTAAGACACTGATTATTTTGAAAACTATTTAAGATTATCAAATTTTTTTTTTTACATATTTTTAAATTATCAAAAAAACAACATCTCTTTAAGAAACATATTTTTCTCTATTTTTTATCGTTATATTTTTTTTTAAATTTACGGGGTGGTAACATGCATTTATGATTCCTTATTGCAATGCAGAATATTTTGTGGAGTACTTCGATCAATAAAAATACTTATGACTAATAAATACTACTTGATAAAAATTTACTAAAATGATTACGATAAAAAATAAAATTTTATCCCAAAAATGCTGTTTTCTAACAACTTAAAATATTTTTTATTTATTTATTGATAGAAACGTCTGCGAGGGCAGAGAGTAAAGTACGTACGACATAGGTTAGGAATAAAATATTATAGAAATAAACTAAAAACAACTATAATCAAAGAAAAAAAATCGAAGTCGGATGGATGTTGGCGTCTATAATGCAACATTTTATTGATGGGGCCATGAAAATTAAATGTACACAATTAAAATGTACTAAAATAAGTTTTGTGTTTTCTAAAATAATCAGTGTTTCACGTTAAATGAATCACTCCGTATATAGCTAGGTACCTACGTACCATACACATGCGCGCTTTTAAATATGTACAAATTATGGTCCATATGAACATTTATAAAACATATACACATCGAGCTACCAAATGTTCATATAAATAATCCAAACACAGAAAAACTAGTGATTTATATTAGGCATGTGGTTTGTGTGCAGAGTTCGAGTCGGTGTACATTTCACACGATAATAATATCGTTGTAAAATTACTATTTTGCGCGTTCGGGCGTGAAATATCGTCAAACCGTGTTTGCATTGGAATATTGTCCATCTGACCGTATGATTTTTTTTTACGAACGGCCCACTTGCCGCAAATATAATATTATATATTCAAAACGGGTGGATATGAAATTAAAAAAAAAAAAAACGCGCGAATCATCTTTTGTGTATATTTTTATTTTGTTAAAGTTATTTGCAAGCTACACATACAGTGCAATAACAATGGTATAGTGAGTAAATTTTATAGTAATGGTTAGTGACCGAAGGTTAGCATCTATTTATGGCCAGGCACTCAGCAGTGCCACTCGACCTGATACATTTTTAGGTATTATTATTTTTATCCTAGTAGGTCTCTAGACTATTGTCTTTCGAGTATCCTGCGTGCATTATATCGGGAAGTTGGATGGATAATGATAGTTGTATTGTTAATGATTTATGTTTAAGTTTGTTTAATTCATATGAAATTTAAAGCCATATTATTTTGCTAATTGACTGAGGGTAGGAATTTGTAGTTCTGTATGAAGATGTTTCTTTGTGAAATGCCAAGACGTCAATAGTCGTAAGCAGGTGGATCGAAATGCCTGAAACGTTTTGGTATCAGATAGGGATTTGCCGATCCCCATAACCGTGTGTCCAAACTGGTCAAATTATTGACTTGTATAATATGATAAGTTTATTGGATGTGGAGAGCTTGGATTTCAAGAGTGGTCTTTAGATGTGAAATCTAGGGTTACAAAACTGTTTCACGCTTATGTTTTATGAGTGGGCTCTAGGTCAAGCGTTTATCTAGGGTTAGACCTTGTATATATATTTCAAAAATATAAAAGAAGACTTTTTTTAAATTCCTATTCTGTAGCGAAACACCGATCTATAATATTTTTTCCCTACTATTGTTATTAAATAATAAAACTCAATGACGAACCTAATACATCGCGTGATCACTGAAAAAATAAAAACTCGATTACAAACAATATCATAGATGTCGTGAAGTCAAGCGCGCCAATTGAACTAATGTCGTCGTGTCTGGAACGTACCTAAAACGATGACGACACGGATACGATTAATTATTAACGCGACCGTAGTTGAACAAAATGGTTTATTGTCTCGTTCGTCGTGCAGAATACTGTACGCTACGTCGCTACTGAATAATACGTTTATAGAATATAATATAGTCATTCGCGCGAGCTTAATTTTATAATTATAAAACCATACCGTTTTCAGTCCGAAAACAATGATGTTTCTCAAATCTCGAGGCGAACGGCGAACAAAATATGATATTATGATATTACCACAAATCTATTATAACACATCGTTATCGTCGTTACAAGTCGGTTTACTTGGCAAAATATGATTTCGCTGGAGCAGTGAGCGCACGGCTACTAACCACCACCACCACTCTGCATCCGGTGGATTCTAAGGATCCATGTGCGACCGGAATGTGAGATTATCGTCGTTGTGTGTGTGACGAGAAGAATATTTCTGGGCTCAAACTCCCCGCGAATAATGATAATAAATAATAATAATATAAATAAAGGGCGCGATGGCGGCGGTTGACATTTGACAAATTTCGCGAAACGAAGAAACCGGTAGATACGACGGAGGGAGGCGAGAGAAAAAAACCCCCCAAAAAAAAAAGGTAATATCGTCGCACAAAGCCCGCTCGGTCGGGGCGCCGATGTGTCTTTTTTTTTGTCTTGTTTGTGTATTTTTTTTTTTATTAATGAAATTTCAATTGACCGTTTTTACACCACGCGCACGCATCATGATACATATATATATATATACCACTACCCGTGTTACCCGCAGGTAAGTGGAGTGCGCCCGTAAATCACTGTGCTTTTTTTTTTTTCAATAACCATTGTCAGGCCCGTAGGGACACGGACCGATAGTCAATAATAATCCCCAGGTTTTCGGTAAAATAAACACACACACACACTGCACCCGATATATAATATCATAATAATATAATAATAATAATAATATTAACAACAACCAGTAGTTGTAGCGGCAACAACAATAATGACCCAGACGATAACAAAAGGGGTGCACGACACGTATATAATATAATATATAGGTAGTAATGATATTATATATATAGGTGTATTATGTGCATTATGAGTTTCTGTGGTATTTTTACACCTCGTTTTTACCCTCGTCACCAGCACCAGCACCGCCGCCGCCGCAGTCGATATTCGCGTGTTTGCAATCCAAACATTGAGATGTCATTTCGTTATTATTATTATCCCCGGTAAAGTCGATACCATTATTTACGTGCACATTTTAACCGGTCGTGAGTTATTATACGTATCAGTATATCGCACACACACACACACAGCTGATCCTTTTTTTCGATGCACACGATAATATACTAGTCGGAGTTTAAAACGGAGTGATTTCGAAAACTTTTTTTGGAAAAACTGCTACCGTTGACCGAGTCACAGAAGTTGTCGACCGGAGTATTATTACGACGGGCATTACCTAGTCCTTTAGTCGTGCAGTGTGCTCACAGCGTTTAGGAGACCGGAGAGTGATGGCGGCGGTATTGGAGTCAGTGCGATTCAAAGTCGAACAATGTTTTTTGAATATTGTTTAACACATTAAACACGATATTTAGCTTGTTAAGGCTATAGACGTAGTGATCGTCCGAACATGTTTTACTTACCTAGTGATATTTATTTTTACTAGTCATGAATCTCAACCGAAAAATGCAATACCACGGTGTGCGAAATACGTATATTATTAAGATGAAATTGTATTTTTTCATTGTATAATAATATATATATATATATATATATAGGTATTATTCATAATATAATAAAAACTCCAATTGAATTTACCCAAAAATATATTATAATATGTATATATTATACGCGACTAACACCTTTGTATTCGACAGCATTTTGTTGTTAATAATATTTTAAAAATAAAATTTGATTTTGAGAAACGTCATTTCTATTTTTTTTTTTTTTTTTTAAAAGGATTTCTTCTCTCGCCTCAAATACATTTTCTTGTATAGAAAAATATAAAATACTTCTCTCCCGCATTCGGAAAAGGAAATGCGATTTTCCTTTCTTCCTCTCGTTCGCTGTACACAATTATATTACGTGCATATATCTATGCATTATAACGACCATAAAAACCATTTAACTGTGCAGAAACGGTCGGCGGGTGGTACGGTACGGCGGCGGCGAAGGAGATATTATTGTTTTTTATTTTTCCGTTCACGCTTCTTAACACACACACACACCTAAATTATATCAAATTTGAAATTAAACTATACATATAATATGTGTCAGTGTTTTTGCGACGACGGAGACGACGTTTCGTTCAATATTTCGACGCGAATTGACATGCGAACCTTCCGATTTTGTTAATACCGCTGTCAACCCGTCGTCGGAGCTATAGTAATTTAATCGAAAACGTCTATATATACTATAAATAATAAATAATAAACAGCTGAGCTTTCTCCGTCTCAGTAACTTGCCGGTTTACGCCGTACTTCTATAGTAATATATTGTAATACGCGGGGCCGCTGAATAAAAATCCCGTCAAAAGGGGTACGTCGGCGAGCATGGGGTGAACCGCGTGAGGGACGGGCTAAGGGTGGGGGGGGGGTGAGTTGTTCCGCGTGGGATGTATATATGAAAGCGTGATGTGGACGTATAATATGCAGGTACATAATATTATAATATTTTGGATGGGACGGCGGCGTAGCAGTCGACTCGCTTTTAACCGAAGAAAATCATAAATCCATACACAGCTGTCGTGTGCTGTGCAAAAGCGGTGCCGACCGGTGGAAAAACGTCGACGTTAAAGTGAGGAAAAAAACGGTTTTGAAAAAAACGTACAGTAGGGCGAAAATGTCAAACCGTATATCCGCACGCGTTTGTGAAATAGAACGAGAGAATAAATTCCACTCGCCGTACAACATTGATGTCTTATATACCCATCATGACGTGTGTCGTGTAGTGTCTACACCTCGCGTGCTACCAGCACTATATGTAGCAGTTGATTTTCGAAAAAAAAATAAAACGCCAAACTTTTAAGTCCGTTCGTTTGGGGAGCACGGCAACGTAGACGTCATAATATAATGTTTTGGACGGGGCGGCGGCGCGGCGGCGGAGAGTAGTCGACTCACTCTCAACCGAAGAAAATCATAAATCCACGCACAGCTGCCGTGCGCTGTGCAAAAGCGGCGCCGACCAATAGAAAAACGTCGATGTCCAAGTGAGAAATGGTTATAAAAAAAAATGTACGTAGGGTGAAAATGTCAATCCGTATATATCCGCACACGTTTGTGAAATAGAACGAGAGAATACATTCCATACTCGTTACCATATTGACGTCTTATATATTATGACGTGTGTGGTGCAGTGTCTACACCACGCGTGACACCATGCGGCTCTGTGCAGCTGATTGTCGTAGAAAAAAAAACCAAACTTTTAAGTCCGTTCGTACGGGGATCGCGGGCACGTAGACGTCATAATAAAATACAAATAATTTATCGTCTTTTATACGAACGCGGGGACGTCGTTTTTTCTCCCGAAACGCTATCGGTCGTGACGCATTTCGAATTTTTTCTCTCTTTTCCTCTGCGACGTGTTCCATACCGGTATACCACACTATAATGCGAGCACATTATATTACGTTAGCGGCGAAGCCGTGCACAGACCGCGTCGTTGTTGTCGTATTATATTATAAACATGTGTGGGTGGTGCACGCTTATTGCCCCCTCGAAACGCCTGTATTATACACCGTGATCGACAGGCACGAGTGTCGAGGAAGCCATCGACGACTGTACGAGTTTAAAATACTCGAGAGTGTTGTACATATCATACCGCGTTACATTATATGTTATATACCGCCCCAATTATGCCGGTTTTGTCCAAAACCGTGCGAGGAAGGGGTTAGGGTCGTGGTATGCGGTTAGAAGTTATATATTATCAAGTTCGTCGATAAAGTTCACACTATACGCTGAGACGCCGCGGTGCCAGGTCGTGTTCCCTTTATATCTGATACCTAGGTAACAAAAAAATAATGCGTTACCTATAAAGTTGAATAATATATCATTTAACTCTACACGAAACGCGCGGGCGTGTAGTAATAGAACCCCGCTTAAATCAAAAACTTTCGAGTGTTCGGTCGAGAACTTTGATTAAACGCCATTTGTTCCATCTATATGCGTCATTTCCAGAGACGTGTTACTCGAGCGAACACGTCGTGTATAGGTATTGTCAAATGCCAGTTTCAGAGGACTTCGTATAACTGCGCGAACGACGTGATTTTGATGTCGAAATAATAATAGCTATTGCTGTTTGTCGTTTTCACGATTTCCTACACATACATTGTGACTTGAACATGGCTTTTACGGTTGGATAGTCTGTCCGAAATTCGTTGGTTGATTTTTTTTTTACACACTCGACGATTTTATCAAAGCACTGTAAACCGATCTATGTCACTTTATCTTAGCAATATTTCAGATAGTATTGGCACCAGTTCAAGATTACCGAACAGTCGGTACAAACGCACTCATCGATCCCTAAAACAGTTATATTTGTAACGAACGACAGTGAAAAGATAATACACAAAGAACCCGAAGGATATTGTGTTACGACACAATAAAGTCGACTTCATTCATATATATTATTCAACTCCTTCTCTTACCGCGTAGCTATAGGAGAGACTACGTACAAATATGCGGATCCCGATAAATTTACTAGTTTTAATTTGCACCCAAATACCTGTAGATAGATGTTCCGTCTTGTAATATTGGTGCCCATACTATAATCTCATTCCCAGTAAATCTTAAATTTGACTTTCTTTTCAATTTTACCTAATCATTTTTCTAGGACTTGTACGATTTGTTATGTCACGTGGCAAAATCGTCGATAGTATCATACTTTCATCAACAGTGCTGTTAACGTTTCTTTTATTTAGGAATCCGTTCAATTCCTTGTTCGTTTAGTATAAATAGGGATTCGTTCATTTAATATTAAAAGGAACTCATTCAATTACTCGTACCTCATGGTTCACGAGTTATCAATTGTTATCATAATCACTAATCAGAACACCAAGTCATATATTGTGATTACAAATTGGCAGTCTCATCTATTATTTTTTTTACTGTTTGAAAACATGATAAGCGAATAACATCATTTTTTCCACCTAAATGTTTTTTTAAAACATTTCCGAGAAGAACAAAAGAATTACGTATAATATTTACGTTACCGTTATTAAAAATAAGGTTTTAATTCACGTTCCTATTCCTTTAAAAATAATTATTTGTTTCTTCTATTTTTCTTTGGCCATATACAATATTTCTTAAATCTACAAATGATAGGTTTTATTTAAATAATAAATAACTTTTAGTTTTTTTGTACTTGAGCAGTATAACTAAAAAATAAAAATAAGACTTGAATAAATAATTATCGTGCCTATATAATATTATTATTATTATGTTAAAAAATCAAGACGCATTTAGATTTACAAAAATAACAAAAATCTTGTTGCCATGTGTATAAGTGTTTGGAAAATCTATAATTTGTGTCTGTGTCACAGTAACCACTAACCAGTATTCATTTGTGACGATACCCCGGTTCTCTCGGAGTGATAAGAATGGTTAAAAAAGCGATTACCCTGTGACCAATTTGAAGTGATGTCGCATATCAATTCGGGGGATATTTTCGATTTTTTTGTGATCATTTGTTGCGAACATTACGAATAATGTTAGGTTATCTGTGATTTTTATGATATAATTCACCTCTAGAAATGTATATTTTATTTTTGATCTAATCCGCATGAAATGTTGTTTACACGTTTGATGATAATTACATATGGTTATACATTCGTATGACAATAATATTGCATTGTTTGTTTTAATTACAGATAATTCATATGACTCGTCAACATCGGGAGAGAATGACGCGATAGTGACCTGTACCGGCACTTGGTATAAATCACGGCCAAAGACCCAATAAGCGGTTACTCAGACTTGCCGAGGACTATATATAATATGTTACAGGTCCACGTTGTAAGGAAAACTGCATAAAGGTCATATAATATATTATGATATCACTGAGCGTTAGTATTCCATCTAGTACTGAAAATAACATAACCACTTATTAAATATTATATTCTGAGAGTTTATTTTTATTTTTAAAATCATTTACCACGTTGTATCATATTGAAACACAAAAAGTAAATCTACAAAATCGCCCGTTTCAACTCGATCGTGGACGACACTGATGCTGCTACTCCGCCGACGTCCTGGATCCACGACGAATGCACATACTTCGGACGTCTTCGAGCCAAGAAAAGTGGAAGCGATCGCACTGTACTCGCGGTCGGCCGGTCACCGTTCTGTCGTCCAAACTGCGCAGTATTAACGTAAGGGCTGATCAAGTGCTGCGTGGATACACAAGAACCAATTAAAAATCGTTGACGGTCTATACCTACATACAAATGGCGTGCGTCCACGTCCATGTGTGATGGAGTATTAAATACCTACGTCACAGATATGGAGTGGGCCGCCCTGTTTTCGTATGTTATGCACATGCGCCAGCCTGTACATACTGCAATATGCAGAATGAGAGTAAAAATAATAATAATTGTGTTCTCGCGGCTTTCTAGGTCGAACCGCTAATACGGCGGCGGCGGAGGAATATAACATTATATAGTATAGGCGGTGTTATAATATGTACGACGGAGAGTTTCTCTGCGTCTCCGGAAGTTCGGGAAAAACCCCACGGCGCTAGACTTTGCCGACTTTGAAGTGGAAAACCATTGTACACCGGAGACGGGTATTGGCCTTGAGGTGCAGACTAACAATGGTCGAAAAAAAAAAAATAATAATAGTACGCGCACGCACACACACACGCACACACGTCGCTATTTCGAGGGAAGTGCTGCGACCTGGAGTGGAAACTCGTTCGGTGCGCCGTGACAATGTGACCGATTTTCGAGAGGAAAATAACACTGGCGGATACGTTTTTTTTTCCTTTCTCAAGTGCGTGAACATAATATATTATTATACTTACGCGTACACACGTCTCGGACAAGAGCCCCCATTATAGACGCGAACGCGGTATGACATTATACGCTGCGTGCCCGGGACGAGGGTGCAGGAGGAAAAAAAAGAGTTTTCGAGAGCACATTTTTGACGAGTCCGCCGTCTATACATTATGATGTGCGTGTACATAACGAGAGATTGCCGAGCTTATTCAAATTCGCGAAACGAAAATGGTAATACGGTTATGAGCTCGGGCGCCGGGGAAAGGTATAAAAAATATATTATAATCTACACTCGGTGTGTATACAGAAGTGTGTGTATATGTATAACTGTGCTGCACTGCAAGCGTGGAAAGTGGGGCGCGAAAAAAAAATAAATAAACAAACGGAATGTGAAAAAAGTAAAACGATGGAAAAACAAAGTTTTTAAATCTAAAAACGACACGTGCGGGGTGGCTCGTGTGTGTATATATATACATAGGTTCGGCACAGTACTCGGTGGTGGTGGTGGTCTTTGCGGGGGTGTGTGTGTGTGTGTGTGCTCGTCGGCTAAGGAACTCGCGAAGATTCTCCTTCACTCACACACACACACACTATATACGACTCTCGCTCACGCGGGGGCAGGTTCGAACAACTTGTCTGAATAATTCAATAATCCGTTTAAGGGGTCTCGATGGGCGGTGTAGTGGCGCGGCTCGCGCTAACCTCATACCTTTTATATATATGTATATGTCTACACGGGCCCCGGTGGGGGTGGGCTGTATACGAGCGAGTGCGCGTGCGCGCGAGTGTGGGTGTGTGGGTGCGTGTGTATGAGTGAGCGTGCAGTCGGATGGGGATGGGGTGAGTCGAGAAGAAAATTGAATTTCGCGGAAATAATAAGAATACTCCTCACCGCCACGGACGTCTTATACACACACACACACACACATATATAAAGTGCTTTGGCAGGTCACCTGACGTCACTAGGGTGGGTTTTACACACACACACACATACACACATAATATAAGCGTATATAAAAGTACCCAGACGAGGCGACGAGGAGAATGCAATTACGTCCTTCTCCTAGATCCCCGTATATCTGTGTGGGTGCGCCCGACAAACAGCTATACACTTATATATTATTATATACTTCACCGTATATTTTCGTATACCCATGTATATAAGATGGTAGGCGAGGTATACGACTCCTCCTCCCCCCCCTCCGTATCCGTCGTATCTATACCTAACCTACAATACCTAACGTCGCTCGTGTTTTTTTTTTTTTACCCGATAGCGTATATAATATGTAAAGGTATGTTTTTTTCACCGTCGCCGTATGAAACCCTTTTCGGGTCCTCGCCGTCTCCCGCCCTCGTGGTGCCACAACAATTATGGAGCTAAGGGAACGGGTTGGATTACCTATAACATTACACATTATGGTATGCGGTTTGAACGCATATAATACACTGCACCTATACAAAAAAATATCGAGGAAGTGCCTTTTACTGTGTGCGTATAATGCGATACAGCGAGACGACGACGGCGGTAAAGCGATCTCGAGAAGTTTTAACAATAAATTACGATAATCTGATATATTGTACGCCACGCGTACGTCGTTTTTACAGTGTTCGCTGTGTTCTTGATGTTGTGTATAATTGACTGCGGTTTTTAAAGTATGAACGATTTGTATGATATTAGATTTTTCCAAACGCTGATTAAAATATACGCCAAACTGTAGAACGATAAACATAATATTTGTTCAAATTAATAATTAATTAGTTTATTTAAAAAAAAATAATAACAATAAATCAGTGTGCGATCGAACGATTATAACAATAATTATTATAGGCAGGTACATAATTAGTTTGTAGGATGTCCCTACAGTATTATTGTAATACTGCTAATTTATGTTACTATCGTTATAAAATATTATCTTGGGCGTACCAATCACGAGGATTTGATGTTTTGTACATCGAAAGTTAAATCTAATAATATAATATATCTTCGTGAATATATATTAATCATTACTTCTATATTTTCCGCGTATAATTTGATATCGTTTAGTGAAAAAAAAAAAATAAAAAAATATGGTAAAAGTTAGATATATACTTACCCACAATATAAATATATTTGAATTTTATTAGTTTTAAAAGTAGTGTGTTTTTAAGTAATTTGATATTACTTTAACAACTTTAGTTGTAAAACGTGTAGCCGAACGTTTAAAACTGTACGAATAACTTTGTGTTATTGTTTTAATAATGCAGTTGCCAGTTTGGTTGGTATTTTATATCAGAATAATTATTAGATTTAATATGTTCCGTAACAACTTTTAAGTCGGACGAAATGAGGAGATTTAAAGTTTTAACAACAAAAATTGTACGTTCAGAACAAAAAAAAACCGTATTTCAATACACTTTATTTACACTTCGATAGCAGTATTTAACGATTGGTAATTGTATTTACTTTTGTACAATAAATCTGATAACGAAACAAATATGCTAACCACTATTCTGCGGTCTGATGAAAATAATGAAAGCGGGGTGCCCTAAATATCTTCTCGTGCAGTCGCCAACGACATAGAATACTTCGACAAATATTTATAATATATGTCTTATAACTTATTACCCAGACTCTGCTGTGCCACGAAGACGAACCTTTGAATAATTATATCATAATATTCCGTGGGTACCTTTGGAAAGTTTTGTGTAATCTATTCTGCTGCAATGGTTTCCCGCGGTCGTATGATGTACCTATTACCTGCATCGTATAAAGACAAAAATCCGGTGACTTCAGTCTTTTAATTGCTGTTCGAGGGAGGGTTTATTGTGTTCTGTACTTAGGTTGCGGTATATACGGATTTAGAGGCTTATATTATGTTTCCGACAGGGCATAAAATATAAAACATATTTTTTCTTTAAATAAAAAAAAAAATAATAATGTGTAACTGCTTGGTTTCTCCTTTATTTTCACGTAAATAAAGTTTTACGGATTGTATAATAATATTATATTAAAAATAAAAAATAAACAAAATAAATTAATAGTTATTAATATCACGATAAACAGTTCTATAGCTGTTTATTTATCGTTGTATGTAGAATAAAAAACTGTGAATTAAAAAAAAACATCTAGAATTTTTCGAAAAATTTTGCTACCCCCCCTTAACCGTACTGGACGACACGGGTGCACATAATTGATGTTTATCGGGGTGGTATTTATGCACTTCCGGCAACGATTTTTTTTTTTAATTGCAGCCCTGCATGTAGCATCGTTATTGCGGTGAAGTCCATTGCGCACTGCCTGCATACATTAAAATGCAGTAATATAAATCGACCGAAAGAGACGTAAGTGCAGTCTTTGAGTATTGAGCACACTTTTAATTTTATGTTCTATGTTGTTCAAGGTAAATTTTGAATTTTGTTCATAATTTACAATACGATAAGTCTCTTGCAGAAATCCTTAAATTTAGTAAAATTTCACCACATCCTCTCTGTCGTCTTGATGTTCTCGTGTGTAGCTGTAAGATTTACTGTATTCATTTATTTGAAATTTAAATATATATATATGTTTGACGGGTATAATGTATAGATAATAGACATAATACATAGGCAGATAGAATAGAGATAAAAAAACGAAATAACTAAAATTGTTTTTGTTACACAGTTTAGATTAAGAATTAGAATATATAATGTAAAAGGTACAAATGTATCGATTAAAAAAAAGTCAGAAAAATTAATTTCGTTTTCGAGGGACGACAGTGGAACATGTCATATTATGGTTTCTGGAATTATTATGTAAGCACGAAAAAAGTCTTTATTTCACATACTATGATTCTTCATTTTAAAGGTAAGTAATATTACTTTAGTAGGAACTAAGGAAGAGTCATCCACATTGTTATAAGTCAAGTAATTCGATTAGAAATCTCATTTGCGATAAAAGTTTTATCAAGGTATTTTACGTTTAAATAATAATCGAGAATATCTTGAAAACGTTAAAGCCGTCTACTTCAAAGAACACATCATAATAGTATAATCAACTATCGTGTACCTATGGTTTCGAGTTTTCGACTGTAAGTTGTGTGTTCGAATCAAACACAATAAGAACTTTTTAATTTGTTAACGATTCGCTAAACGTTCGCGCGTATGAAACCAACCCTTTTCGGAATTAATTTCCGGCAATTAAGTCATATTTTATTTCGGTCGAATTTGATATTGTTCGTAGGCATACCTATATATTGTTATTTATTAGGATAATTATTTTCGACGCGTCCGTTGTTAAAATAAAAATCACACAGTAGAGCGTATAGGTACTCGCAGTTATAGTTTCGTACACGGCATAGAGGGAAACGTAATATTATAATCGTTCTAGTTGAAACATTACTATTTTAATGTGCGTGTACCTACGAAAAGCCGACGGTTTTATAATTAAGCGCTGTTTAACATATTTTAAAATTCAAATCGCTCGTTGTTCCGCCGCAGGTCGTGTTCTGTTGCTCGTCATATTTTTTTTTTAATCGTTCGGCGTGCATAATACTCAGGTAGGTACCTATACGGTTTCGGAGCACATATGATAATAACTATTATTATTATAACGCTCGGCGGCGGCGAATTGGAATAATAATAATAATAATAATAAATTCGTTTCGGTGCACACTCCGACGTCCTGTTTGGACGTGTATAATATATATATATGTATTGTATTTTGTTAAAAACAAAGGTAAACCGTGCGGTCGTTTGTATATCGGTGCGACGGGAGTTCGTTACGATATAATAATAATATACGAATCGCATTTACATACGTATGCGGACGGTATAACAACAATATTATAATATATGACGAACGAGAGTAATGCGATACGCGTGGCGATTATTTTTTTTTTTACCTCCATGTATACAATACGATATTATTATCATCTCAGATTATGCAATGTGCAGGTATTTTTTATTTTTCTACTCGCGATAACGGATCGCCGAAACGTACATCTATCCGTGCAGCGATTTCGGTGTCGTCGAAAGTCATCTCAGCGCACTCGTGTGCAGGACGATATTACGATTTTTTATTAGAAAATATGCACACATTACAATATAGTATATTGCGATGATACGGCGTAAGCACGCGGTTTGAATCGAGTGCGGAAAAAATAACGAAAAATCGCGAGTACGGCGTGCACAGCACTATATCTCGCAGGAAATGTTTTTCGCTTAGCGAATTAATGATTCGATTTAAAAGGACGAGGAGTACAGAGACAAAAAAAAAACGTTAAGCCTCAGTCATTGAAATATATATCAGTTGTAGCTGCAGCAGGAGCGTACGCCGAGAAACACCGCTCTCGCGATTTTATGCCCTTCGCCTCTGCAGCCAGCAGGATCATTATACGCGTTTTACTCTCCCTCATCATCGTCATCATCGTCGTCGTCGTTCACTACCCCAATTTACTTTGTATTAAAGACAATCCTTAAGTATCCGAAATAATAATACACGCGTGCGTTCGGTTTAGCGTTTGATCCCGACATGTATTGTATTATAATATTATTATGATTATTGTCGTACGCCACGTCGGTAATAATGATAATAATAACGACAAACGACGAGGGAACGTTTTACCATATTGGCGAGCCGCGTGTAATATTTTAGAGTCTTTAAAACATAAATTATATCGTCTAGAAACGATGGTATTTTTTCGCGCACGAGTTATGCTACCGACTGTGACACGCAAGTACGCGTTTATACGTCATGCACGCACGCCAGAAGACGACATCACCGAAAACGTATATTATATTATACGCACAGTGTAGTAAGGAGATCCTTTTGGCGTGAAAAAAAAATAAAACTCCCGAGAGATCGGTGAGTGGGGGGAGGGGAGGGGAGGGAGTAGGGATGGGCGAGAGGGACTTCGACCGGGGGGGTGGAAGGGGAGAAAAACCCTGGGAAATATTGAACAATCAATTTCACGGAAGGGTGCACCGGGCGGCGAACGGGTCGCGCGTGGTGGCGGATCGACGGTAGGGGTTGCGGCCGGGAGGGAGGGTATGGGACGTAACGGAAAAGGAATTTTTGTGTGTGTGCGCGCGCGCCCGCGCTTAGGTCGAACGCGGTATATATATATGCATATAGGTGGGTGGCGGGGGGTGGTGGTAGTGGCGTGGGTGAATGCGCGCGCGATTTCTTACTATCACACAAACACACACACACATAAGCACTCTCTCTCGTACCCATCGTTTTCTCTTTTTCCCTGTCGCGCTCCAGAGAACTTCTCGCCCGTCGCCGCCGCCGCCGCCGTCAGAGGGGTTGCCGAAGTCTATACTCGCGACAGAGCGCGCAATCGTGTGTGTGTGTGTGTGTGTGTGTGGGTGTGGGTGCGCGCGCGGGTGCACATATATATTTGCGTATACTCACATATACACGAGGCGAGTGTGAGTGTGTGTGCGTCAGCGGGCGGGCGGCGCCATCTTTGTGTCTTTTTATCGATTTACGCGCGCGGGAGACGACGGGTCGCCGCCGGAGCGCGTGGGCGTGGTGCCCGGGTGGCGGCGAAAGTGTGCTCACTCGCGCAAAACTCGTGTGTGTGTGTGTGTGTCTTCAGCGGGGGATGAAAACTCGCGCGAAGGGTGCATACGAATAACGTCTGTGGTACGTGTACACTTACAATGTGCAGGGTATGGTGTTCCCATCATACACTTTCTCGCGAGTACCTATACGACGAGACGTCTATACAGAGTGTTGTAGTGACCGCCAAGACTCGTGGTGTCCGCGAACCCCCTCACGTCCGCGACGTCGTAGCAGCTGACCCTCGTCGACTGACCGTAAAATACGCCGTTGGCCGCGGCCAGAATTCCCACCGAACGAGGTGGCGGAAGCCCCGAAACGGTACGACAGGACGCGCGGCCGAAACGAAATAACATTTAGGCATATTGTTATGCAATACAAGCGCGAACGGTTTCCGTGTAAATCGATAACCCGACATTCTTTTGTGCGTGCTCTTTTCCTCCCACACACCGAATATGGGGAGACGACGACGTACAGTAAGAGACTTTGAGTCGGTCCTCCGCGCGCGACCGCTTCTACGCGTATTATATATTATATTACGCGCCGCATCGTCGAAATATAATATAACGATAACATCGCATTTGTCGTGTGATGGTCATTGTCGCAGGAGGGTGCTCCCCGACGATGCGTTTATGGATATGACGTCGAATCGTTGTCGTCTTTCTACGGAGACGATCCACGTCGCGATCGACTAGGTTTATCCGACGCGGCTAATATAATAATACGTCACCGCCGCCGCAGCTGTTGCGCCGCTCCGAGAGAGACGAAATCGAAATAGGTCGTCCGACAATTATAACGTAAACGTCCGAGTTCTCGGGGTGGCGTAAGTGCGCGGAGGCGGTTAGGATACCTGTTGCGGCTTAAGTTTTCTCGGGCGCGCGCGTCATTCGTTTTAATTTGGTCTGACCCGCCGCACCACCACCGACTCCGCCCTCCCTCGACTTGCTGCAGGTCTGAGAGTCGATTTTCTCCCCTAATTATTCGCCTCTTCTCCGCGGCCGTTGTCGTCTTCGTTTTCGTCGTCGTCTGCGTTATTAAAACGCACGTTATACCGGTCGTCGTCGGCGGTGTAGGGTGGTGGGGCGAGAGAGAGAGAGAGAGAGAGAGTGAGAGAGGACGGGGGAGAATCAATTAGAGAGACTGCGTTTATATATATATAAACACGCCGACCCTACCCCACTGCAGCGACGACGGCCGCCGACTCTCACCCCCCTCGCCTTGGCAATGAGTAGACGCGGCATCGGTGGCGGCCAAGACGCATTTAATTATCTCGGGGCGGAAAATGTTGGCCAAGGTCGCGATCGTCGCCGCTACGCCGCGGGTTAACGAACTTGCAGCCGCCCGTCCCTTTCTCTTCTTAATAACCGTGTCAGCCGACCGTCCTTGTATACATAATATATAGGTCGCTAGGACGCTGCTAATTCGAGCACACCGCCATCACGCCGCCTTTGATTTCACTATCGCCTTTCAGCGGCCCATCGTCGACGCCAGGTCGAACGCGCGCATAGACGACCGCTTTGCAAGCGACGAAGGGAGGGGTCGAGGGGGGAGGGGGGCGACCGAATAGACGATTTCGCCGACCGTACCGGAAATCGGTGTGCGATACCGACGCGTATAATATAGTCGTATTCTCTCGTATACGTAAGACGCGTACACTTACAATATAACATCGTAACGTGCGTAAGTCCGCCGGGGAGGGCGTGTCGTGTCGCGAGTTTCCCTCGCGCCTTTATAGGTGGTATGAGCCGCGTACCCGCTGTATTCGCGGAATAATAAAATACTCGCACTAAACCTATATACATGTGTGTATTATATACGTGTGTGGTGTGCGTACAATGTACGTGTATAATATATTATGGTTTTTCGAAGGGTCGTCGGTGTCGGCTATACGGTGGTGGCGGCGGTGGTGGTGGTGGCGTAGGCGGAGACTGCTGCACTGCACACGCATTTATATATTATTATATATCTGTGTACAGACGGTCGCGATGAGTACGCTATACATAATGTGTGTATACCTATACATGTATGTACGAGCAGGGTGTATATAAGCGGCACCTGCGGTCGGCGAAAAAAGGAGAGAAAAACGGATTTCCACGTATATAATATAATATTCTCGCCCCCGTTTTCCACCACCGCCGACCTGCATCCCCGCCGTACATAATATTACATTCCCTAACCCCCGCGTATAGGGCGTGGGCACCGTGGTGTTTATTTTGTATTCATATATATATATGTGGAGAGATATGACAAGTAATATATATATATATTATATCATATTAAAATCTACTGTTCATCTTTATATTTATCTTAGATGAAAATGTCAGTTACCTATATTAATTTATCTGGATAATTGTCTATGTATGGAAATTTATTTAATTTTATATTTTGTGTTCGAAAACCATAGGAATGTAATTCAATAGAAAATATAATATATTATATATGATACTACTGTTAAATAGTATGAATAAATTCAAAGTAGTCATAAAATGTAAAATAAAGGTAATCTGGGTAGTCAGTGTTCCATAATTTATGAAAATTTGTTTTTATGTTACAAATTGATGCAATTGATTTAGAAAGAAAATATGGATAATATTATGTACTTTGAAGATGATACGAACATTTTAGGGTGCCAACTTTACGCACGTCAATGTTATATCGAAAAAATAAATTTATCAGGTAGTTATCAGGTCATTTTGAGACGAATAATTATTATCATTTGTAGTTAACATTTCTATTTGAGTAGTACCTACTATAGTTATACACTCATACGAACACATTCTGTATGGTGTTTTTTTACCATACCTAATAAATGTATATAATGCATTCAATCATTCAAATAAAAGTTTTTATTAAATTCCTCATCTGGTATGAAATTGGGTATAGAATATAACAATTATAAAAAAATTTATAGATATTGGATATAGGTATCATTGATTGAGTCGAAATTATTTTTTTAACGTTCGACAATCATGCAATTATAATAAAAACTATTTTCATATCGGTTTGATTTTCCAAAATACATAGAATGTATTTAAAGTACCACCTGTACCACCTGTATCACAATTTTATCTTTAGTATTAAGCTGTAAGTCCATTTGTTGGGTCGCAAGTATTTTTTTCCGGAAATAGCACAAATTAAAAAAAAAAAATTTCTAATACATAAGTGTATAGGTTTTTCTGGTAAACCAAATGTTTTACGCCCAAACACCATAGATGTAAAAATGATTATGTGAACAGTTTCGATCAGATCCGCCAGGCAGAAGGGATTACCTAGGATTACACTTTAACCCCCAACTCTCAAAGTTGGATAACTTTGGAAGGGGTTGAGCATAAACGACGGGGTTAAAAGCCCAAACCAGCACAAACGATGCACAAACGAATGGAGTTAATTTTGTTTTGAAATTCCAAAGTGGGGAGCTAAGCATGTCCCCAGCCCCCCGACTTTGTAAGTTGAATAACTTTGGAAGGAGTTGAGCACAAACGACGGGATTAAAAGCACAAACCAGCACAAACAAATCACAAACGAATGAAGTTAATTTTGTCTTGAAATTCCAAAGTGGGGGGACATGGAACTGGCGTATGAATCGGTAGATATTTTGTACCATTCATATACATATTATAATTACTCGATAAATTGATAAATAATGTAAATAAATAAGTAGATATAAAGCTGCGGTATTGTAGAAGGATCGCATGTTGTGTAAATCATTTCGAAAATAAACGAGAAAAATTACCGTAAACAGCAAAAAATCATTGGGGATAAAAAAAATGTTACCCCTCTCGAATAATTTATTGGAGGCAACACTGAAATCTATACCACGGTCCTTACAAAACATTAGGTAATCTTATATTCATAATATTATAACCTCTCTGCATGATGAGCAAACAATTTTCTTTCGTGAAATTGTTTTCGTAGAATAGTATGGTTGTTGCATAGATCCCTGAATAGTGCATAGTGCATAGTGCATTACCTTTGCCGTGATAGATGAACGCAGGTTAGCAGAGGCATGACAAAAAATAGTATGTGTGGCTCCTGCGGGAAGGCAATTTCAGTTTTATATTGCATTCATGTTATACTTTCAGTATAGCTATTGTGCCATAACGTGAAAAGGTATTAAATTATTGATAATAAAATTTGATATTGCGTATGAAAAATTGTAATAGGTAGTCACTTGTTTTGAAACTTTCTATAAATAAGGCGAAAACAATGCGATCAAGGAGAATGAGACATTGTCATCTAAAGTTGTTACTGAAAATACGTACACATTATTTTACACAATATTACGACGAAGATAATATTCCTATAAGATAATGTTCAATAGGTACTTACGAATATTCAAAACCGTATAAAAAGTCCATTTTGTTTCCTCGAGGATGTAACTTAGAAAATCGTTGACCAAAATTCATTAAATTTATCTTTATATTTTGCAAATGGTATTCACTATAGTGAGTTAATAATAATTAAAATAAATTTAACTCGAAAACGAATTTAACTCGACTTTAAAACTGAAATGATGCATTAAATTATAAGCAAACACTTTGTCATGTAACAAAATCTATATCTATATACTATTATTATAAAGAAATATGAGGTATTTAATATAGAATTATAGACTTATAACTAATCATGACAGTCAATTTAATAGGTAGTACCTATACTTTATTTTTGAAAAAAAAATCACTAGTATACAACTAAGATATAATTCAAAAAATTACATCTATGTAATAAATAAAGCCTCCAATATAAAAGTGATAACAATTTTATAGAAGATACAGATTTAGTGTTTAAAATGAAGTGGATATTGAAAATAAAATTATGAGTTATAAAAAGGTTAAATAATTTAGTCGTGTAGTCTGCAGAGTAGTGCAAATTAGTATACTTATTATACACTATTATGATAATAAAATTTAATTTAAAAACAGTTTAAAAATCGAAAATTCGTTGTTTATAATTGTTTGTCGTTTGTGACAACTGGTGATATTTACGACAACTTTGTAATAGATACAAATAATATTGATCGAATTCGTTTGAAAATCGAAACTAAGTAGAACGTAGACGTTTATTTGGGATACGCGGTGGCCGTTGTTCCCGGATATTCACATAATTTGAATAAAATATATTCTAGAAAAAATACTTTTGCTCTCTTATTATTTTCCGATAACAAAAGAAACGAAAGGTAAATAAAATACACGTACGAATAGTCTAATTTATATTCATAGAGGTACGGTCTAAGGTAGAATTTCGCGTTGAACTCCTTTCGGCATGTAACCGGGCACGTTCAAAGAATGAACCCTAAATGGTAATTTCGATTGTATAACACAATTTTAGTTTGCTAATAAAAAAGTAGGGACACATAAATTTGAAACCCTAAATAGCCTTTTTGCGTGCACATTGAACTGTGCGGATACTGCCGCACAATATACCTATACATAAAGTTATTTATATGTTAATTTAAAAGGCTACATCTCTCTCTCGGAGCTGCTCGGCGCGAGGGAAATATTATAATAATAAATATACATAAGTATAATTTCTCACGATCGGTCTTAGGACGTCTGAGAAAATATACCTACCTATATATTATGAGGAATATTTTATTGAAACGATCTCGAACAATGGTAAACGAACACGATATTTTTTTTTCGCCGACACGATGACGTTCATAATATGTTTGTCAACCATACAGTTGGCGAGAACGTTTCGTATGTTTTTCCGCAAGGCTCGCCACACGACATTATAATATTATTTAATTATGTATACAGTTTTCATAGCGACCCGCGAGTATGGTTTTTTACAATCAGTGGCGTCGTATCGGATGGAGTTATAGTTCACTACAAAAATCTTATCGAACCGAACGCAAATACGCGTCTTTAAATCGCCGTTAAAATATAATAATGTGACGTAAACATTTCCCCACACAATTTATTTGTTTGTCGACGCGGTGCTCGACGAGATTTCCGTCGGTTCATAAATATTTTTTCGTAAACACAATCAGTCGTATGAAAGTACAATATTATATACCTATGTACAATTATATACGTACATAAGAATATCACGCAAATATTGATTTACCGCACAGCTCAAGTGTTACCGGGCAGAGAGGTTTGTGGAGGGGTGGTTGGAGGGGGGGAACAGAAAACCGTAATTGTAATAATAATAATAATAAAAAAAACTTACGCGCAATATTTACCCGAAGTAATTTTTTTTATAAACTACGTCCGACCACGTTTAGAACGGAGACAGGGAAAAACGGTGCAGCGCAGCTATAATGGAGCCGCAGCAGTGTAGTGCGTGTGTTGAACGAAATTCGATTATCGACTGTTTCTCATTACCTTCCTTATATATAATATATATATATGCAACGTGTAGATACTTAAAAAATATATTTACCGTTTGCCATTACCGGCATGAACCGCCATGTTGCAGCTCGCCTATATATTATAGGTATATATACGACTTGCGCGATTTCATTCCTGTAAGAGGGAAGGTAAAAAAAAAAAAAAATTGAAAACCGGTGGTGAATTTTATTTTCACCCTCGTCGTTTTAAAATGTAATGTGTATAATATTATTTTTGACTCTTAAAAAATTTTAACAATCGAGCTTTGAAAACGCGCGATTCCGATGCAAGTCGTTTTTATTTCGATGTTTACACAAAAACTTGTTTGCAGCCGTCCTATTAATTTGATTGAAAAGTTGAAGGTAAAAGCATAAAAAAAAAACAAACGTATTTAATAAATTTGTAGCTTTCACGCGTTCACTTAAATATATTTTAAGTATGGTTCATATATTATATATAATACGAGGTGCACGTGACAATAAAATGGTAATAGTAATAGCAATAATAATAGTAAAGTATAAGCACGTAAATTAAATGGACAAAATTACACGGTTATGTAAAATAAAACCGCTTAAATTAAAACAGTAATATGTTTTTTCGCTTCAGTTTTAAAAAAAAAGTAATACATTATAAGTTTGTTTAGGGATATGACAAAATGTATATTACGTTTAGCTCTTATTATTTTTACATTTCAAGTAATATTTTTCGCAGGTGCATTAGTAATTTGTTTTAATTAAGTGTAATCGGCCGTTAAGCTTACACTTTTTGAGTACCTGAAGTGTTTTTTACATTTCATCCAGGTACTACTCTCTCCATTACTTACCACGCGTGAACGTCATTAACTAATTAACTATTGATTTTTCACTCGTCGTTTCATCTGGATTATCAGCGTTAGAACACTTCCGAGACCAAAATGTCGATTTTTTTTTAAAATAAATGTGAAATAATATTTTAATATTTCACTGCAGTGGAGCAACTCACCGACCGTACAAGGTGTAATCGTGGATTGATATATTATATAATAGCTGCGACGCTGCGTATTGTAATGTTGTCTTAGTTGCATGTCGTATTAACTGCATTTCTGATTCGGTCTCATACCGTGATAATGGTTCGTAAGATTGGTAAAAAAAAATTACCGAAAAATTGTGTTTTTGGGATGGAGATGGACTGTGCAAGAATTGATCGTGACGGCTGCTGCGTGCTGTTACGTGAACATAAATTTGGGTGACCGAAAATCCCATCGATTGACGTCCATTGGCGTCATGTATGAGTACCACGAGTACTTGTCATATTAAATTTTCTCCGTCTTAAAACATTGTTAATAATTACGTTGTCTGCCGATTACATACGAATCGTAGCTGATTATTGTATACTACGCGAAACAAAAAGTCAAGCATTAAAATCTCTTTTGCGCCCGTGGGACAATTGTAACGGAAAGTTGTACAACATAACAGCATTGTAGTGGAATTTTATAATTTATTGACACACGAATTCGACCTTATCCTTTAAGCCGTTTTCGACGTGTTAAAATATAATATGTCCGACGTTTTGTGCGAGCAGTTTTACTAGTGCGCGTTTGGGGCTGCAAGTTTAAACTCGTGGCTTTCTGTGATAATAATTATTACGAATAGACATATCTCAATCACGACCGATCTGAAAACGAAACACGGATGACAATATTGACAAACGACCTATTAAAATATTACCTTATCACGACCGTCTCGAAACACTTCGATTCAATCGGAACCACGATATCGATTGTTCACGAAAAAGTTTCACCCCCTCCCTCCCGCCCTGTAACTCTAGTCACGAAGGATTCTTTGTGCCGCTGCAGGTATAACGTCTTACGCAGTTATTATATATTTTTATTTGCTCTTATTCCGTCGGGTTTTACGATATTATATTTTATTTTCATTTTTTCTCAGCGAGCAAATACATTTTTTATTTTTTATCTCTCGTGTGCATACACGCGCGCCAGCAGCGTGCGCTGAATATAATAATAATAATATTTTCTAGTCACGCGGGTAGAGTATAAGAGAGTTAGCAGGGATATAACATATAAATATATGCACACACACACACACACATATAATATATATATATATATACATTGGAAGAGAGAGAGAGAGAGAAAGAGAGAGAGAGGTATGGAACGAGATGAGGAGGAGGAGAAAAAGAAGATGAAGACGAAGACGACGGAAATACAGTTTTCTCTTAAATTGGATTTTTTTCTTCCTCCTTTTCGCGCTCCGCCGCCACCGCTGCCGCCACTGCCGCCGACGTGCGCTCGTCCCGGCCATTAATTCCGGGACGTTCCCGAATTTCACTGCCTCCCCGCCCGCGCCACCACGCTGTATACGTGCGTTATATTAAAACGACTTCATTTTTTTTTTTATGGTGAAAATATTTCCGAAGGAAAACGAGGGAAAAAGAAGTGGAGAAAAGAGCGCGCTGGATTTGGCGGGCGGTAGTGCAGTGGTGTGAGGGGTGCGGGACGGAAAAACGTCATACACGAGGAACAAACCATATTTTCAGAAATATTTATAATACACACGCGACTGAATTTATTAAAACGACATTCTCTCTCCGTGACTTTTATGTATATATATATGTGTGTGTATATATGTATATTTTTTATTATTATTATTCGCATTTCGCCAAAACTTCCTCCGCGGGTTAAACGTTATATTTCTCGGTGTGTGTGTGTTTCCACAAAGGAAAAAAGAAATTTCGCCTTTATTAAACTATATATTTAGAGTATACAGAGTGCCCGTGTTATACGTTTGCAATCTTTTTATACGTACGTGAAAAAGTATACGCGCTCGTGAGACATTTTAATGTATTTTGCTCTTGGCGACAATTTCCTATTTACGATCCACCTAGGTACCTACACCGGACTACACGTCTACAATCTACACATCATTATTGTTTAATTAATCGTGTATCTACTTGTGGAAAAGGTTTTTTCCAAGTCAAATGTATCCGTCGTCATCGGTATGAATGCGACCATGCGAGTGAAAACGTATTACAAATAATGATAAAAAAAAAACTTAAATAATCGTTATTTTTTATGTAAGTATTTGGAAAATGTTGGAAGTTGAAATCGGTCAAACGTCCAGGATATTATCACAAACTACCCGTCCAATAAACTATTAAGTATGATTTTGTCCGATCGATTCGAAAAATTCTACAATATTTTGGAAAACGTTGTCATATTTTTCGAATCGATAGGAAAAAGCAGTCGGGAAAACTAACTTCACAGATATGTATACAATAAAGCAATAAAGTTAACAGTTGCACGGCTACTGCAGTTACATCGGGTGTGAGTACGCGTGTACGTGGCACTAAATAGTTTGTAATTGTCGCGATTTAGACACAATTTTCCAGACACGATCGCACTAATTGACATACTAATGTTATGCACGATTTACTTGAAATTCCAATGGGACGGATTGTGTGGGCGAAAAAAATTCGCAATATTATGCCAAACGCACGTTTGTATGACGTCGAAAATTCGCGGAGGTATACACGTGTAAACACGCGGAACGATCGACATTTTTTATGGGTTTTCCTCGGATATCTGTGACTCGGCTGCGGTTTGCTCATGTGTGCCGATTATAATGACGATGCTGTTTGTAATTAAATCGTATCGTCGTTGTGGTCGTGCGATATCGTTAGTGTTTTAAACAACAATAAATACGCGTAATATTATTGTGCGGACGACCGAATGTTTTCGTATTCGATATAACGACCATGCGCAGCTTGGTTGGTCAGTGAAGCGGAATTTCGGATTATTAAAGAAAAACAGGCTAACACATTTTTTTTTTTATCCTTTTATACTTAAACGAAAAGTACACGGCAATAGCCATTATATAAAATTTAATACTACACAATATATTATTATTATTATTATTATCAGGTGGTCTACTGCAAGTATACGTTCCTCGACCCTGAGGGGAAACTGTTCATCATCATCATCATCGTCATCGTTATGTTATCGCTCGACCGGTTCGCGAGGACCGAAACCATCGATTTTTGTCGAATTCACTTTTTCTGGGGCATCTTGAATCGTCTCACACGATATATATGTATATTCTGCTCAAACACTTGCGACTCTTTGCAGTCACAACTCACAAGTCACGTGGGTCGTTCCTGTAGGGATAATTCCATAATTTTGAACATTATTGTAGCATAACTTTAGCGTTCTATGTTTTGTAATCAGTTTGCACAACTGCAGGCCACGGAATAGGTAAACTGAGACCAAAAGAATTAATTCTATGTATGGGCGGGGCAAAGTTTTAAATATTTTTTCGGGAAATATTAACGAATTATAAGCAACACATATTTTACTCGTAGATACAAAATATTTTCATTTTATACTGCACTTGACCTATATCGCATAGGTCATACCGCAGCACACTAAATTAAGGGCATATTTTTATCTATCCTAGATGAAAACTTCAGTTATCTACATTCATTCATATCGATAAATTTTTATGTAGGTATAGACATTTATTTAATATTACAATACAATGCATAGTTTATGTCATGTTATTTATCAGTATTTATCATACTTATCGTCTACGTTAAATAATTATTAATTATGGAGAAGTTCAAATCCGTTTTCAACATAAAAATCAAAAAATATTTAATTTTAACGTCGAAGTTTTTAAAACGGTAATACAAGATTCCTTATAAAATCGACTGTACTGGAATTTAAAAATCAGGTCAATTTGGTAAAATGTTGTTTTAGTTTCATCTTTCATCTCCAATAATTGTTATGAGTTAAAAAATTAAGTAACTAGCCGACTTTAATTTCAACAGAACAAAAACAAACCGGACGACTTTTATTTCGATAATGCAAGTATCTATTGTATTATAATCTGACGTAAAGAATCGCATTAGAATATTATTGACCTCCTACGTACTATTTTCGATCTGTACGTACAACATAATAGTTATCAATTATTGCTGCTGAGTAGCGGCCAGCCGGTCCCTACGCGTTGGTCAAAGCGTTTTTCTTTACTTATATCTGTTCGCAGGAAACACACGACTTTTGTCCTGTTATCACCGTGCACCTTCGTGAAACAAGGACGTCGTCGTTTATTATTTTTTTCGTACCGGGGTTATAGGGTATACGGTTTCAGTGCAGAGCAAACATAATTTATTTTCTCCGCATATACATTGTACACACATTGTACACGCCGCCGCGGGTAAAGCGGTAATAATTCGAGACCCGCGAAAGCTTTTTAAAAGGCACTCAGAGCCGTAGAAAGGTATATATATCATGTGCGTCATATATACCTATACCGTGTAGGACTTTTCGCAGACGACGACAATAACGCGTCCAATCGACGTGAAACTCGACGTCTCGAGTCTCGTCCCGTTCGGGTTCTCTTCGAGTCTCTCTCGCCTCCGCCACCCCGCACCCTTTCACGTCCCGCACAGAGGCGGCGTATACCTGCCCGTACGATATATATAATTCACGAGTCGTTTCTATTCGCGACGCACGATACATCTCGTGTACGACAATTAATACGACGCGAGTGTGCGTCCGTCGTCATATTATATTCATGTGTGTAGTCCGAGAACAAAACGACACGCCGCCGTCATCGTCCGAGGAGAGCACGCCATTAATATTGTATACGTGTGTATAATGTGTACAAACATCGCCGTCGCATAATTTGGAGCGAAGTCGCCGAGAGAAAAACGGCGACGGCGAGCAAACAAACCCAAGTGGTCTCGTCATCGTTTGTCGAGCGCGGCGGAACACTCATTAGGCTGCTCGTCATAATATATAATAATAATAATAATAATACTGTGCTCGGCGGCTGTAGCTTTTGATTGGTCGCCTACGACGTTATTATAAGCTCGTCGCAGTGTATATATACAGTCGGCCGAGCTCTCGTGTTATAATAAACATTTCATCTTTTGTTTCTATTTTTTTTTTATTATTATTATTTCATTTTTTTTTTTCGCTCGCGGGCTCTCCGCGCCGCCGTTGTCGTATACGGTTATTATTACTTATTATTATTATATACGTATCATCTCTCCACTAGACGTGCGTGCATGAGTCTAAGTGTCTCTCTCGGATTTTTTTTTGTCCGTGTATATGCGCGCCGCTGTGAGAGGCGACGGCGACGCGCTACGTTGGCGGGGGGGGGGGGGGTTGCGTCGAGATGCGGAAGAGACGCGGAATAAAAAAAAAAAAAAATAAAATAATAATTGCATATTTAACGTCGGCGGTACGAAATGGGAACGGAAAATCTTGACGTGTCCTTTGCGCGAGAATATATTATTATTGTCATTATAACGTAGGTATATATATATATATGTGTGTGTGTGTGCGTATTATGATGTATAGTGCATACGGTTTTCCTCGCCCGCAGCGTACCAAAGATGAATAATACTAACGACGACGACGACGACGACACAAAAAAAAGGGTTCTCCTGGTATTCAAAAACGCACTCGGAGTTCAGTGCATAACGTATATATATATATTTTTTTTTAATTATTAAAAAGCTCTCGTTGAACCATACACATCGCCGGCGCATCGTGCATTATATACTTATATATTGAACGCGCGATGACAAGATGACTGGTACGCACACACAGATGACATACATACACATTGTATATTTTGTATACTCAGTTGACGTAAACATACAATGTATAATATATCATATACAATATTATAAAGGCAGAAACATTTCTGTCGAGTTAGCACTCCGTTTTTTTTTTTTCACTCGCCTTTGTGAGCGACTCCATTTTTACGCTTCAATCGAGCGTTCGCCAAACTACACGCAGAGAAATAAACGATGTATAGGTTACCTACGTGCGGTAAGTAATATTCTTTTCCGGTTTCAGACTTGACGATGGCAATATTATGATGGCACACCGTCTAATGCAATACGAATTTATACGGCTCCGCCCGACGGAACGCATCCAGACGAACTATCTCGGTAGAAACGACGGTGCACGATGACATGTCCTGCACAATAGAAAAAATATATATATTAATTGCAGATATCGTATTATTGTTTCGACTCGAGTGCCGGTCACCCTTGACCGTCAACCTATAACCCTTGACCCTTCTCGATGACCCGTCGCTGCAGGCTACAGTTTTAAGGGACTTCCGCCGGTGACACTTTCCTCCCCCCGAGTCAGCTGGGGTGTTGCTGGTGCGGTCGCCGTTAATGTACTCATTTCTACCACTATAATGTTCAAAACGATGGACTGCGCATAACAATTGAATATTATCATTTTATTATTACCGTGTTATTATTGTATTCGAACGTTCAGTTTTGAACTATATTATTTTAAATAATTGCAATTGGATCGTTGATCCGTTGACGTAAACAAACAAAATAAAATAATAATTGAATATTACGAGTAATGTCGTTCGGACCTGAAGGCAGAGATAACCTGCAGACGACGACCGATCGAACGCGTATTAATATTTTAAGCGTCACACGTCGCACGTCATCGGCTGAAAATGTATTTTAAAAATATTTTCTCGTTTGCGACGCATTTTAGAATATTCAATTTTACACTCGCGAACGCTGGTCGATTGCTTTTAAAAGCACTCTGTCCACTTGTACTCGTATAACTATTACTACTTATACCTACAGCCTACTCATTATACTTGCCCAAACCGTAATATGCATACCTACGCTCGTAACACATATTATACTTAATCGTTTGGTCGCGCAGCCCCTGGATATTTATATTTATAATATTATGTAGGTGTATATTGTTGTGTGCCATTTCTCGTACATTGAAAATGTACCTTTACGATGTATATATAATACGTATTTACCGCACCTATATATGTATGTAAGTAGTACGCGCCTTTATTGGTTAAAAGCTTTTAAAAGCCATTTCGGAAACGTGTGCCGACCAATTTCTAGTTATATATTATACTCGACGCGTGTTTAAAAGCAGACCGACAAATGCTATATACAGGAGCAGAATAAAAAAAAAATGCACTTTAAAACATATTTTTTCCACTCTCGCCGAGTTCTGTTTTTGTATAGTTATTTTTTTTTTTCTCTTGTACTACTCTACGAATATTACGAGTACCTGCCTTACACTGTATATAGGTAGTGTATACAATATAAATGTATAAATTGGGCGAAGCTCTCGTCGAATGTTCGTTAAAAATGCTTTTTTTCCTCACGGCGAGTCTCTTATTTTATTTTTATTATATTTTTATACGCGAGACGACAAAATTATTTCGTTTACAATTTTTCACATTATATATTCATATAATAATAATATAATGGATGTATAATAATAATATATTGTATAGTGGCCGTACCAGAATAATTTGTTTTCGACAAATTATGTTATCGCTCTCAAATTTTAAGCAATAAATCCGAGGTCTATCGAGTTTATTATCACACTGTATGTATAACATTTTACGCTCGTTATATTATATTATTATTATAGTTTATTTACTGCGCCCAATAAATTATGGTGCCTATACATTATAGATGTATATTATAATATGTGCCGGCTACCAGCTATATATTATTATAACGTTATTACATAGTCAGGTACAATTATTTATCGATCAAAAACGTTTTTATTCGTTTTTCGTTTATTATAATATTATTATATAGTGTTATACAACCTACAGGACATGAGCTATATATAGCTAGTATATTATACGTCATAATATACGTGAATCCGGCGAGGATAAATAATAATAATTTATGATGCATACACATAGTAAACCCATGATAAACTGCAACGTGAGAAAAACTTAAAACGACTTTAAAGGCCGCAGCGGCATTATATTATTATTATTATTATATGCGTATAGCGATAGCGGCCCGGTCTAGGGGGTCGTAAAATACGCCCATAGAAAAATACGCTTCTCGTTTGCATCTTTCGATCTAAAAATACGCGTACACGCCCGTCGAAAACGTGTCGAAAAATTACGAAGGAAACTTTGAAAAAAAATAAAATTACGAAATGGTCTCCGTCGTGAAAATGGCGTACGGCTGCTACAGCTGCGGTCGTAAATCTTGCCAGAGTGCAATATTATTGCGGTGCAGTAAACGGCACACGATATATACTTATATGAGGTATATTAAACAAGGCACCTATATGAATGGGTAGGTACCTACGGGCGAATTCGTTTATTTACGGCCGCATAATGTTGTTCAAAACCGTTTGCTGACCGTCGGCGAGGAAAAAAAAAAACTTTTTCAGCGGATCCGATAGCGGTATACATCATTGCCCGAAAGAAACTCTGAAAAAATTGAAATTACGATATGGTCTCCGTGGAATCCACGGCTGCTGCAGCTGCAGTTGTATAAATCTGCAGCAGTGCACTCGTTCGTTCGGCCAGAGTGCAATATTATTGCGGTGCAGCAAGCGGCACACGATATATATATATATTAAATATAAGGCACCTATATGAATGGGTAGGTACCTACGGGCGAATTCGTTTTAATATTTTAATGTTGTTCGTTTACTGACCGTCGGCGAGGAAGAAAAAAAACGTTTAGTGGTATACACCACAACATATATAGGGTTGTAATCTGTCCCGGTCAAGTGCATTTATACCTGCAGCTCTCCTGCAGCAGAACGTAGGTATAATTTTTGTATCATACAACAACAATAATGCGAACATCTCTCGGAAAGGGCATTTATACCAATTCGTATAAGGTTTAGTTTCTATATATGTTTTGAACGAGAGGCGATTGATCGGCGTTCAACGAATATAAAAGCGTTTAGGTAATGAACATAAAAAATCAACGTGGGCTCATGAAGGCTTACAGACGATTGCTAGCCCGTACTTCGCAGCCATGTATTTGCAATATCGGAAATCGTAGTTTTTTTGAAAATCAGTCAAAGTATAATTTGCAAAGGCCCGCAAAAGTATTGAAAAATACGCTCCAGCCTCAATACTATATGCGCCTATAAAATACCCACAAACCTCGTGCCCGCCCTGTAAACGACGTCAAGCACTGCTAGTATATAATATACATTTATATATACGCGTATTATATAAAATGATAATAATATAACACATAATAATATTATATAATTTATATTATTATGCGCGGTGCCTAATAATGCCTCCGCCACGACCGCCGGAACCACCACCGATAAATCATCGGCGATACAGAGGGATTTTTTGTAATAATAATAATATTATAATATATACCATCATCGGGCGGGTATAGGGGCAGCGTAAAAAGGTGATTATTGTCGATGCGCAAAGTATAAATTATATAATAATAATAATAATATATTGTGTGTGTGTGTTTTTTTTTTTTTTCCTGTCGTCGTCGTCGTCGTCGTCGAAGGGTTCGCTCCATTAGTCGAAAGAATGCTATCGCGCTCGTCGTGTTTATACACTACAGTCTACAGAGTGAGTGAGTGAGTGAGTGCATGTATTTGTGTGTGAAAGAGAAAGAGAGAGACGACCACAGCACGGCCGACATCTGCATAATAATAACGGCAATAGGTGTGTGTGTGTGTGTGTGTGTGGAGAGAAACGATGAAAAGGGTTAAAATAAACACAGCACTGACGGGCTGGCGAGATCGTGGGATTTCGGTCAGGTGTAAACGACGAAGAGGATGCTGCCGCCGCAAGGTATACGACGACGACTATACGTGGTCGTGTTACTCCCTTGAACCGACCCCATCAACCACCCGACGACTGTTTTTTTTATTTTTTATTTTACCCTCCACACGCCTTGTTTCCAACAAATTATTATTATTTAAAGATATACACACCGCGGGTGTGTGTGTATGTGTGTGGGTATCAATATCTAAATGCAAATTATTAAACGTATATTATAAAGGTGCGTAATAGTTTAGTGTTTGGCGCATCCTGCAGCAGCTAGCGGTCTCGAAAACAAACACCGAGACTAGACGTTACAGTGTGATTTCTAGTAGTTTTCGTTTTCTAGCGGTTTTCGGATGTAGGGCAGTTCCGTTTCACGAGTTAAAATGATTATATTGATCGACGAGTAATTTATTTGTTGATTTACTGCAAGTGACGTTTTGTTAGTGATTTGTAAATTTTTGGGCCGACCGCGGAAAATTTAAACCGCACCGTAGGCTATAGTGTCGGGGTGTCGGGGGTAGCCGATGTGTTCCAAAGAAAGCAGACGAAATTCGATCAAAAGCTCGTTGTACTTGATATTGCGATTATGAAATATATAGTATTTTCCACAATAATAATTGTGTTGTATCAATAATTCGCGTATAAAAGATCTTAAACATGTTATTTTCCGTACTGGTTATTGTTTCTATTATTATACCATTTTACATGAATATCGGACGGAGTCGATCAAATTTAATAATTTATTTTCCTCGAAGAGAGTATAATGTGATATTTTTTTGAAGCGAGCGATATGCTTACTGCAGTGGTATACGACAATAATAATAATATAATGCCTAATATATTATTGTACAGACGACTAAATATTTTATTTAATTTTAAGCCCTTTTTATTCGTGATGAACTATACTATACGACGAATAACAATTATTATTAATGTTGTACTTATACTTGATTTATTTAATGTGCAACTAAAAAATTTTTGTAGGCACTCATAATATATTATGAGTATATTATACTATCGTGAAGTAGAATCGCGTGGTGTTCGGTGTCTGTTCTGTAGCAATTGTATATTATTGTTTTCGTGGTGTTTTATTTGATATTATTTTAGTTGAAAAATGGCGAGTCTAACAGCGACGGCATATCCAATTACAAATTGTCTCGGTAAAATACGGAATGGAATACGATCGACTTAGGCGCCTTAATATAATATATACATTATATACCAAACTACTGAAGTGTGTATAAACGTAAAACAGATCTAGTGACGAGCAAAACTTTTCTACATGTACATATATATATATACCACCGAGGGGTGAAATTATTTCTTTAAAATGCAAAACGGAGAATAATTATTAGTTTTAAAACAAAGTTTACTTTTCCCGTCGTTACACATACATATTATATACTTGCACACGTATACTTACATATACATACATACATAGACTTTTACGTTTATATAGTATTATGTTTATTGCGCGTTCAGGATGTCGGCTATAGATCCGATATAATAATACTCGAATCCCATCATTATAATATAATAGCTGTATAGGTAATGAATCATTGTGAGTAATATAATATATTTTAATATCTATAGGTATTCGTTAATTGTATGAATTAGTGTCGGACATAAAAAAAAAAAAACTATAGATACGCGAGTTTGAATTCAATTAATCGGGGAAAATATGTTACGACAATTATTATATCTATTATTATCAAACGGGAAATGAAATTATTTAAAAAAACTACAAACCGTTTTCTTTTGTTGGTCGCATAATGTATACTATCGTGGACTATTATTACGTATATTTGCGTTATTAAATTATGTTTTTGATTATAAAAAAAAATGTCCAAAATGATTATTGATGATTGTTACATAATATCAAATATTCCGAGTTGAAAAAATGTCTATGAAACTTTGAAGAATCTATATACACTCCCCTCGACCGTGGACGAAATACCAAACCATAGTAATATTGACATTTAGGGGTGGAGCAGTGCACTGTATGCCCCGGGGCCCAACAATATGGCTTTTTAATATATATATAGAGATATTTTTCTCGGCCGTAAAAGTACAGTTTTTCCGGTTTAATTGTTATTTTATTGTTTCGACGGCAATCATATTAAAAGAATGCCAACCGCAGCGGATCGTACATAGCGCATACCGTAATGTATTTAATACTTTAATAATATTATAATATTATACGCTGCTCGTTATAAGGAGGTTGCGAACGTATAATATTATGAGCTATTCGAACTTGTACCACACGCAAGTGCGCAGTACGCGTCATCATTAGTGTATAATATATTATATCATTATTATTATTATTTCATCGTCGTCGTTCGCATATAATAATATGACACAATATAAAAATATGTAAATATTACGGGCAAATCTTGAAACCAACACGAGGAGATGTCATCATTATATTATAAGGATCAGACGACCAAGTCGGGACGAATGAAAAAGATAAACGAAAATAAATCTCGAGATTCGTGTGGACTCGGAAGTTATCGAAGAAGAACTACGACGAAAAAAAGAAAAGAAAACTAAAGCTTCCGGTATAGGCATTATTATTTATTATACATATAACACGTATATTATGACATGTCGCGCGAACGGTTTTTTTTCAGCCGATTTGCGGTGGCCGCAGACCATACTATTTATAATTATTATAGTTGATAACAATAATACGGATTACAATAATCTTTTATTATATTATAAAAGTATATTAATATATCTTACCGGCTACAATAAACGGCCTTTAACCATCACTGGTAAGCCACAATTATTAGGGATGTGGGGGTCGTAAAGGAGCGATTGGCGGTGATGTGTACTTAAAACCAAAAATGTTGAAAGACCTCCTCAATCGGATGACTATCCTGTGAACTGATATATAACTCAGAGATCCGAAAAAATCGTTTGACGGTCGACCGCCGCCGATAATATTATGCATTGTGTCATCGTAAAGAATTGGCAAATTTCGTTTTGAATTTTAGAGCGGCGCTTTAACAACGTCTTGTCGGCAAAGCCGTATAGGTTTATGTTAATTTTTCTTATGAAATAAAAAGAAAAGAAAACCGTAATTATAACCATTACGATGAAACCAGTTTCCCATATCGTAAACTTGTGTAGGTACTCAATTATAATGTACGTTATAACTTATAAATTATAATATACATTACGAACGACCGATGCCGCAGATTATATTAATATACTATCACATTATTGTGAGATAGTGTTTTTGAATTGGAAAATCGTTTATGTCGTAAGGGACACGTTGAATTAATTTTAAGCAAAAGCGCGCGTTAAAAACATAAAAAAATCGAATGAGATAAAATAATAAATATACGGCGACAGAGTCGGTCCGGTCGGCACAACTGAAATTTATTTTATCATTATATATTATGAACACATACATATACAAACGCGGAATAGAGTAAATTAATATATTATTATAATGTAGAGATAGGTATGATACGGGTAAAATAATATCGATCGGTCCTATCTAAACGGTATCTTATTATGAATAAACTGAGAATTTCGAACATTTTTTTTTTCTCTCGTCGAAAGTGCCTTATTAACATATATACGATAACACAATGCGCTCCGTCGACGTTGTACAGGACCACTATACGGATATTATGTTTATTTGCCATCCACGGCAACTTTCGGGGCTTATATAATTATCATTATACACGTTTACGTATAATATGTATATATAGGCACGTCGTGAGTTGTAAAATTAATCGACAAAACCTGTTCGATCGCGCGTCGAGGAAAACGATATCATAAATATTCATTAGGAAACGCACAAACAATTATTGAATATTATTTTCTATACATGCACTACGCACACAACGTAATATATTATTATAATGCGTGTAGATGTAATATAATAATAATAATAATATGTAGGTGTGCGCATAATAGTCAAAAGACCGGGCTCAAGTAACAATGAAAAATAAATAAATAAAAAAAATAGTCAAATATCGTTGAGAATAATAATACACCGAGACCTGAGCTTTGCGATAAAACAACTGTTGACATAACGTTTAACTTATACGTCGAAAGTATAGAAAGAAATTTGATTTTCTTACCGTCCGACGCGAGTGGACAACATCGTATAATATTATAAATATTATTACGCACGAACATGATATAGAATCGTATAGGTTTATCGAAATGTGCACTTATTAAATTAACGTTATTTGAGCATTCCAAAGAAGTATTCGAGATATAATATTAGATATCGTGCACTGATAAGACGAGTGAGAATAACAATCTATTTAAATCGCATAGTAAATATTATAATTAGGTATATATTTATAACGAACGATGATTGTCGATAAATATTAAACTGATGAAACTGATTGAACACGTCGAAACAATTTAAACCATTACGATCTTTTGTTGTGAAAAACTTTTTCGTTCGCATTCATTTCATCGAAACATTCGAAACCCTTATAGCTCGAATACTGGTTAAAAAAAAATTAAACATCAGCAGCTACTGCGAAAATCAATCGAGTGATACTGAAAATGATAGGCGTTCGATAAAAGTTTTCGCCGAAGTAACAAAGGGTTCGGAAGTTATTATCGTGACTTTATTTTTGAACGACAATAGAAGTCTGGACGAGTGATTCAAAAAAAAAACCAAAATGTATTGTGAACAATATTATAAAGTAATTTTTCGTTTTTTCTATAATAACATTCGTAGGAATAGAAAACACACATTACCGATATCTTTATGACATCTTTTATCGAACATGACAAAATTCCAAAACGATTGAAAACTCCGTGTTAATTACGATAGCTACGACCGGTGGAATGGTCGAACCTTAAACACGTGTATCGTTTTCAAAACATTTTTTATTCGTACATTTCGCGGCATAAATTTCGTTGAAAATCGAATCGACGTAAATTTCTGCTATCGGAAATTCTCTCTCGAGCTCTCTTCTGCAGATTCGACAGCGATGCTGGTCGGTTTACCCGTATACAACGCGACGTACTTAAACATATTTTGCGGTCGTATGAAAAACGAGCACAGGTCGTATATCATACAGTTGTAATGCGTCTTCGCGGTGCAGTTGTACCTGCCTAACTGTATTTATAATAATATTATTAAATCGGGCGAACGGTAAACAGCACAACGCGATATATTTTTATTTCTATATTTTGACCGGCACGGACGTCTCGCCAGAAATATAATAATATTACGACACAAGCGTCAAAGTAGCGTTTCGAAAACTCTGCTGCCCCGCCTCGATATAATATAAAATTACGCTCTCGCACGATTAAAATTTATGTCCCATTACGGGACGCATATAAATACAATATAATTTAATAATATATAGGTACCATATTAATTATTAATATAATGTAACACGCGCATATAATACATACAAGTACGCGCAACAACAATACGTCGTCGTCGATATTGTATTTTTTTTCTTTTACGGCGTTCCGAGAGTACGAGAGCGGGGCACACATTATTATTATTATTATTATTATTGTCATTATACACGCTCGAGCATTATATTAATATTGTGTGTGTACGGGTGCCCCTAAAAACGTATAGGTTTATTATACAGAGTGATTCTTTCGCCGCGAACCGGGCGACATTCGCGAGTTCGCGTCGAGGAATTTTTTAAATTACCGTCAATTTTTCCACGTTTGAGGACGATATCGTAATATAATAGGTACCGATTACCGCGCGTCTCGTCTTTATGCACGATTTTCGTGGCAATAATATCATTAGATTTATATAATTCAAATAGCAGTTTATAAAATATGAACCATAATATTACATAGTTCTTCCGCATTTGTTCAGCTGTCGCCCGCTGCGATTCGCGATAAAACGGCGAACAAATCACACTGTACAGTATAATATGATATTTGCAGCCCGAGGTTCGCCTCCCCGTCAGACCTATAAGCACACGCTGCTTTTTACGACGATCGGCCACCACCGTAAAAGCGATTTCGGTGTGTGCTATATATATATACTAGCTGATCCCGCTTGCCCGTTAAATGTACCAATTCTATACGACTCGAACTTTGTTTAATTCGTTATTTAATATTCGGTGCACGGTGTTCAAAATTTATCTTGAATTTTCTAACGCCTGGGATAAAAATTCTGATTCGCAGCGGTAGATCGCGGACCCCGTGCTGTTTGTACGTATGATTCAACTCTAAAGTATCAAAATTGCACCGAGTTTGTCATTTTTACTTGATTCCGGCTAGGGAGGATTGATATAATCGATTAATACAAAAGCCTGACGCAACCGTACTAAAATCCGATGAATAAAAAAAAAAAAACGAATTCAAACTTTTTAAATTGGTCTATCTTCTTCCCAGAGGTCTGATCTACACACAAACATTCATTTTTATCTATAATCTATACTATTATATAAAATTTTAAGGGTTTTTCTACGACCGCGCTAACCGAGAAAACTACTTTTATCAATATAAAAAAAAAGTATTGAGTTCATAAAAAATTAAAAACAATATATATATATATAATATATAAGTACAATTGTTTTTCATTTTTTATGAACTTTATACTTTTTTTTTATTGGCGAAAACAGTACTAAAACCTTCAGCAGAGTGTCAGGTATAACAGTAAAAATTTCAGCCAAATCGGTTCGGTAGTTTTCTCGGTTAGCGCGGTCGTAGAAAAACCCTTACAATTTTATATAATAGTATAGATTGTACACCAGATGTACACCTACCTACGAGCAATTTTATTCGTAAATATATTATATAATATGTGTATTCTGCGCCGATATCGTTTGAAATAAAAATATATACTTATTACGTCTTAATATACGTTTAATCATTATATACTCACGAAACAAATTTTTTTTCTTTCAATATTGCCAATTCGTGTTTTGTCGCATTTTTTGGATTTTATCCGAATCGTTTTATTCGCAGACCTAAAATAATTAACACTATACTGTGCGTCACCTCGTCCTACGGCCGTTTAATTATAATATCATCATTATAATCGTCAAGTCGTTCCTCTCTTTCGTGTTTTATAATAATATTTATATTATTATACATCTCGGTCCGGATAGGCTACCAAACGTGCACGCGAGACATTATTCGCGATAACTATATATAATATACCTACACGGGGCGCAAGCGAAACGGCCATAAAAATTCCGGCACGGCTGACGGAGAAGGGTGTCGTTTTAGGGGTGGTTTGTTGTGACATCTCAACTCGCAGCTAACTAGGTCGTATCGATGTTCGTTCAGCCATTTATAACGACATGAAATCCACAACATTATTATTATTATTATTACCTTTATTATAGGCTCCGAATCGATGACGCCGATAACAATGACGTGTCATTACGGTTTAATATTACCGCGGTACGTGTTTATGAAAAACTATACACATCACGGACAGGAGTTACATCTTTGTCATAACAATGTTTATATATACTTGAATTAACGTTACCGCCAGGACTGGTTTAAGGGGTAGGCAGAGACCTTGCCCCCGAGCGAAAGTTTTTTTCAAAAGCCCGCGGTTCAACTTAACGGCGTAACTGCCTATTATTGTAATTATTATGACTGCGATGTGTTACATTATAATAATATATCACCCATAGGGTACTGGGACGAACCGAAAAAATATAATTCATTTTATACACGGGTAATAGGACGTTTAACGTTTATAACGCGTATGCCAATTCATTAAAACTATGTGGTCAAATACTATGATATTCAATCTATGTATATTTTAAAAGCGAGTAAGTGCAACGAGGTGGAGTAGGTCAGGGGTGGGGAAAATTTGTCCACCGCCCCTTCGGTCCTCGTGTGGGATAGCGCGTTATTACAGTATTCAATTTGAATGCAATGATTGCATTCGATAAAAAACCATAGACAAGTATTAATAAGTAACCAAATTGTGTATAATATAGGTACCTAGTGGGAATTAGGTAATTTTAAAATTTTATTCGTTTCTACGGTGACGAACAAAGAGTTAGAAAAAAATTGGTTAGAAAATAACTTTTCGTGGTTTTCCCGCGGCGTTAAAAAACTATTGGGAAAATCGAAAAATGACAACTTCAAAGTGACATCTTGATCCAATTTTCTAAAATATGTGATGCTATAATATTATGTTGAAATCGAAGCACTCCTTCTGTTAGACGTTTTGTTTACAGGATAAAAATAATAAAATAAACATCATTGTAAAACCACTATAGCTTCATCGCTCCGTTCACAATCTAAAATGTACAAAGTTTCATGTCACGATTAAATATTTGCTTAAAACCGTTATATTGAATAAACACTAATTATATATTAACTATACTTATAGCGAGCTAAACTTCGTCCAAATCGTATCCTGTAGCTGGGGCGATTGTCTAAAGTCTCTGTTCCACTTGTATATTTATGGATTAAGTAAAATTCAGTAAATACCGTTTTAAAGTTTGCCCCCTGGTGCTTTAGTTTTTTAACAGGCAGTATATTAATATTATAGTAACTTGAAACTTTTAGAGTACACACACACACACACACTCTCGAACCCGTGCGTCTACGTGTAAAAAATGTAAATAGTTTTTATCTAATTAAATATTAAAATCTATTTAATATTATAGTTGTGAATGTTCAAAGGTGCTAATCGAGTTTAAAGTTTAAACATTTATTAAATTAATGATAATCTAATTACCTACATAGGTACCGATGATATAAATATAGGTCTAAGTAAATGTCGTATGATACATTTTCTTATTCAACAGATTTGAAAGCATTTCTTAATTTTTATTTTCTATATTTATATATATATGAATCGTGCAGCGTAATAATTCATTGTGCTCATGAATTCCAAACGAGATTTTTTAACTATCATAATTATTTAAAAACGAATGTTATCATTTTATCGCAATATTATAAACGATGAATATAAAGTTAATGACGATCGTTACTGGGTTCAAAATATATAACAATATATAGCGTGTATCGGTCGTTACATTATTGTTTTAAACTATACATATATTATATTGTATTATTTTAATCACAATAATATTATAATATTATAACAACGGTTTACTGGTTTTCTTAGAATATATATAGTATACGCGCCCAAGTCGGACGGGTTATCACGATATCACGATAAATTGATAACCCTCATAAATCTAGGCGGAGTAAAAAAATCGGTTTGAAAAATGAGTTCAAAATTAATTCCCTATAATATAATATGTAAATTATTATCGTACGGGGCTAACGGTATGGCCTATGGTACACGGAATTCGGATCGTGTAGGTATACTATGCTATAATATAATATATAATATGCCTTCCTGTTTTTTTTTTTCCGACGTTAATTAACGACGAGGGCACATACATAAATTCTCCGGAGATTTTGTGCGCGATAGACATAGTATTATAGGTTTTTACCATTTGTTATACCATCCTTATACGAGAGCACAACCTTAATGAGTGCTTATAATACGTACCATTATAATGGTAGTATAGTGCACCCGCGGCGGCACACCTGCAAGCAGCAGGAGCAGCAGCAGCAGACGTTTTTTTTTCTCCTTTCCTTTGCATTATTTTTTCCAAAAAATTATTTAAAACGAAACGCGTTTACACCGCGCGCACACAATAATAATATAATTATAATATTATCTACCTGCGTTGTTTTATTAAAACGATCGTGTTAAAGAAAATATTCGTCTCGACACTCGTTCGCACGCGCGTCTGTCCGCAATGATGATAATAATATAATTTATTACATAATAATCGTCGTGACGTCTTAAATATACGGTCGAGTCTCGATATAACTCGAATCTCGAAGAAAATATCAATATAAATTCGACTCGCGTATTTTTTTTTTTAGCCGTATATCACACCTAACACCGTAGGCGCAAATTGACTACATTTTTTGGGGGGACAATACCGCGGAATATAAAAACTAGTACCCATTACTAGATTTTGAACTGGGGGGGGTGGGACCTCCATATTTGCGCTGATGCCCAACACGACTTAAAAACAAAGGGCGAGAAAAAAATTGGAGTTGTCTAGACTAGCTGTATTGATATTATAATATTGTCGTGATTCCTCTGAAACGGCGGCGGTCGTCTGATGTGCGTTATTGTCTTACCACGGTACTATGTGTGATGGTAAATTCCGTGGAAAGTGCGCAATTACACAATAATATAATGATAATAATAAGACGTCGTCGTTTTGTGTGTATACTGCACAGTGCTGAGATGATAAACGCGTTCAACGGAAAACATTTTTCGTAATTATTGTATGGCATCAGAAAATTGATGTACGATAGTAATAATATAAATAATAACAACTATAATGACTCCTTATTACGACATTGTGTGACGTTTGATCCGATTTTATGTAAACCAATAAACCGTACATAATGGTATAATACATAATATGGTAATGTATAATATTATTAATATTATAAATTGTGCATATGGCTATCGTTTAACGAACATAAAATCATAATAATTATCTGTGCACGTGGACGACGAAAACAGAATAATATGCTTTAATCGTGTTCAATTGACGACGGTCTTTTTTATTTTCATTCGTATATCAAACGTCATTTTAATTACATGGTCGTTAAACGGTTTGGGTAACGGGAATCGGAATCGACCGACAGCGAGCGCAAAACAGTTTTGCGGAAAAATATTTATAAGTAAAAAAAACGATAAGTGTCTGCGCCATATTATTATTATTATTATTATTATTATGTCGGTGACAAACGACCAAAAGTTTCGTCCAATTATGCGTTTAAATATTACAGGTAAGATCGCTGCGAGATGATTAGGCACTGACTTTGGAATAATTGCAAACGATGACTACAACGGACACGGTCGTATAATAATATGGAGATCGAGATTAAAACGCGGAATTTACATATAATAACTGTACGCAATTTAGATTTCGAACTAGTTTAATTTACATACATAATTCACCGCAAGTGAGACAAGTACAATATATTTAGGTATTGTAAATCACCGATTGCAAATCCCGCAAAAGAATTAATAATTTCTTTTTTTTTATATTCTGATAAAAAAATAATAATCGTATTTATAATATTATTTATAGACAATTGTATTCAAAGAAATATAAAAATTCGCACTTTTTGTACAAAATCGAGGCATAGGCACAGATGGTTCATTGAAATCTCTCGCGATTGAACATTAACCACCCGAAGTCCCGATATGGTACTGTAGAGCTTAAAATATGGTTAGCGATTTTGTTATTAATTATTAGTGGTATAGCAACTCGGGTCTCTGTTCACCGTTATTACCTTATGTAGGTGAATTATTGCCATTATAGTGCCTAGCACATGAATTACAGTCAGTACCTATACGTAGTTATTGGAAAGTAAATAAAAACAACGAATAGAAAAATTGACGCGAAAGGCAATGGTAATCGGCACTAGAGAATAATAATACATTATAACTATTAAACAAATTTTTTTTTTTTTTAAGCGGATATAATATCTTTATTTGAGAATTTACAGCCCACGCATTTCGTACAATGAGTAATCAGTAATGATTTATTATAGAGGAAAGAGAAAAATAAAAAACATCGCGACGACGGTGGAATTCTCGCACTAGAGACGCCTTAAAACGATATATATTGTTTAAAATGAATATAATATTAAATTATAATATTTTAACCGAGGTAGATTTTTACGTCGGGTACGTATTGTTTATCACGATAGTGAAGGAATTTTATTATACAAATAATAACAAACAGCATTACGACATCTATCTTTAGTGAGATAAATAAATATCCACGACACTGGAATAGGCAGAATAGGGCATAGCATAATAATAATAATGTTCGAATGGCACAGACATGAAAAAACACATAAAAATTCGACGATGCACAATTATTCGCAATATATTATACATAATAATAAAGGTTTTAATATTATAATATCACGAGCGGCGTACAATACAATAATTAATGATTAAATGATTACACTAATTTACGTTTGTGCAACGATTACCATACACTCTTGGCCATCTGTACGAGGGAACGACAACGTAAAATGTGACACGTCCGTTGTGCATTTATCCCGCAGATGGCAGCAGTTGTACATTGCTTACTTCCGCGGGTGTACAACGATGACGTATTTATAGTGATTTTACGTGAACAATAATATTGTTTCGGTAAATTACCGAGCGATTTAACGGCAAACCGACCGGAAATACGGCGAAATTGGTAAATTTTTTACCGACTAAATTTGATTTCTAGTTTACCCGTCGACATTTTTGTAAAGAAGGCGAGACAAATAGAGCAGTAGTCTTTGATCCTTTTATTACCATACAATTAAATAAAAATTATTAGATTTCGATTAGAATTTCAAATACTGAATAACTATTTCGTATGGTAAAATAAATACATACATATTATTAATGTGTACGTATTAAATAATAATAACGATAGACTCAAATTAATAGTCTATTTGACTCTGATTATTAATTATTATAAATCATAAAAATATACAATTGTACACACACATTAAACATATTATACATATGAAATTATTAATTAAAAAGTAAAAACTTGGACTCTATGTCCAAGACTTAATATTAAAAAAATAGTAATTTATAATCATTGTTTTATTAAAATAGACAATGTAATAAAACAATATGGTTATAAGAAGTAAGAACTGCGTTATATCGTAATGAAGCACTGGTTAAGTGCTGGTTTTTCCATTTTCCAATTTTCCACAATAATTTTTCCGCTATAAAATTTGAAAATTGTATTTTATATCTCATTTGCTACCTTAATTATAATACTTTTCTACTGATCTACGATACCTATTCATGAGGGAATTTACCTATTCATGTATTATATCAACAAGAATGACTTCATAGGAAAAACTCTCAATAGCTCTCAATATTGATAAGACAAATTTTGATATTTTTTTTTTTTTTTTAAAGATGAGAACTTTCTTAGGTCCGTTGAAGGTCCGAATTTTCATTTCACTTTAAATAGTACTAAGAAAGTACGTTTGAAAAATAACAAATATTGGGCATTATTCAAATACTTATTTTAGTTTCTATAACTATAAATTTTAAAAACGGCTATATAATAAAGCATAGTAAATAATATAAATCAATTTCTTTAGCTGCTTGCTACAATAAATTATAACAGTCGAGATACCAATAAAATAAAAAATCATTAGTTAAATATTGAATATCCATTTAAATTTCAAATTTAATTTTTATACAAGGTAATATGAATACACAAATTTAAAAAAAAATCCAGGTGTATAGATTATACTTAGTAAAAACAAAAAAATAAAAAATGTTCTACAGGTAAAAATAATATTGGCAAAGGAGAGGTTACCATCTGGAGAGTTTACTATAGTTTTAAAAATCGATAGTTTACCATCGTCCCATGTAAATATATAATTCAGTAATTCAATTGGATAATATAAAAACGACGGCGTTTTTTTTGATTTCGAACCATAATATGCTTTATTTCTGAAACGCTAATTATTATTATACCATCATCTATTCAGTGAAAGATTTTAACGTACACATTGCAGTGCAACGTAATAAACGAATTAAATTTACGTACCTATTAAGTAGGTAGGTACACGCCGAAGCGTTGTGTGCATAAATAATTACGAGTAAGTCATAATGTAAGCTCTATTGTTGGTACACTTTAATTGATAAAAATCGAACTACTAAAATAAATTATTCAAATTAAAAAGACAATTAGTAAAATGTCATATAATATATTCCTACTACAAAACACTAAAATATCAAAAGGCAATATCAATTCACCACGGCGTGTTATTAGGTAGGCAATTTAGCCTCGTTTACTTACACCGGAGTTACAAAGCTTAATTTTTACAAACAATATAAATCATAAAAACACATTACTAAAGTGGTAACCGTAAAAATAAAAATAATAATGCGTATAGATACAATACTTATAAGCCAACTCACACTAATCCAGTTTAAGATTGTTTACCTGGTAAATGGTCGGGAGGACCGAGCCACGAATTTTCCAAACGTCCATCTACAAATATTAATTATAATAATAATAATAATATGAACCCGCACATGTGGCCTAGCATCTGTTTAGCCCCTTTATCTGGTGGCTGGAGGGTCAATTGTAACCCTATTCCAGCTCAACGTAGTGCTTTGGTGCTTGTTGTGCGAACCAAGTACGATGGGGGTTTTTTAACGTTAATCTTTATTCTACGAGCACAAATCAATTTTTTTGAAAAAAAATTAACCAGAGTTATCGGAGAAACTTTGATTTTTATACGTGTTGTCAAACGTAGAGGTAATAGACTTTTCTATGGATATGCTGGTATAAACCGTATCAGTGCCTTGTTCAAATACTCGGTACTGACCGACTTTGGTAAGCAATATATGTATAGACAATATCAAAACATTGCATAGATTCGATAGAATTTCACAGACTAGATCGGGTAGAATATCTAAATTAAAATGGTTTTTCTTTTTAATTTTATACACCTAGAGCTGAATTTTAATACTAACAGTTAAGTTTGAAAAACCAGTAACATTTAAATTATTTTGATCATTCAGGTTTTTATACGTTTTATACATTTTATTTTTATAGTTTTAAAAAAATAAAAAAATATATTACGGTACGTAAAAAAATAATATTTTTTTAGATTCTGAGTGGATCAATGAATGTATTGATCTTACAATAATGTGTGTTTACTGTTTTTTTAAATTTTTTTGGGGGAGGTTTTCCATTCCAGTATCTAGTCCGATGGGAAAGTGAATCTAATTGACACTAGGGGAGTGAAAAGTAAAAAATTCCCAGTATTTTACTGAATATTAGGGATAAACAACTAAAAAATTTAATTCAAAACGGGAATTTTTACGCAAAATCGGTTTTTGACTAAATTGATTTTCACTGAATGTTTATACAAGCATTTTATAGACACCATACAATTTTCAAAATATTTTGACTCGTGTTGAGCTATTTATAGGCATATGAAGATTTTGAGTTTTATTAGATTTTTTTTCAACTTTTGTCGATATAAAAATTCTCAGTCAGTCAAAAAACTTGAAAATAATACAAAGTAAGTTGATTTTACTTGAAATTGAAATATTGCATACGAAAAACACGATTTTGAGCGGAGACGTTGTGTCAGCCTATATTATAATACTTGTATAAAAAATCAAATATAATAGTTGAAAAAACATTAATAACAAATGTCAAGGTTCTACAGTTATTAATTTTTGAGTTAACTACACCAACAAAATAAAATCGATTTTTCAATAATTGGTTATGCGTAAAAATTGTCACTATTCACTTTTATTTTTTTTCTCGGAGCTTTCTAAAACTACTTGGAATATTAAATTTTGACCTACCAAAAGTACCATCTAAATTCACTTTTCTATCAGAAAAGATGCTGATCTGAAAGTTTTTATAGTATTTTCACTACTTATCCAAAATGTTGCTGACAGACGGAAAAAAATTTTTTAAAAAATACACATTATCGTAAAATCAATACATTCTTCACTCCGCGTCGGTCAGAATCTAAAATATTTATTTATTTTTTGGTTTTTCATGTAGGCACATGAATACCGTTAATCGTTGATAATAAAAATATTACTTATCACAACTTTGTTAATTTCTATTGTAAAAGTAAATAAATGATTTGCATTTTTTTATATAGAGAAAATTAAGTTAAGCCTATTTAATGGTTTAAGTTTGTGTTTTTTCAAAAGTAATTTATTTTGAGTTAATATAAATATAGAAATGGGGGACATATGTAGATAAACAATTTGTATTTAATATCTAAATTACCGTTTTCGTTATTTTCTCCAAATGTATAGAGACGGAAACGTCAAACATATGTTAAATCACTGTTTATAAAAATAATACATAATAATATGACACGTAATAATATTAGCTTCTAATACCTGGTATAATTATTGATAAATTTTAATAAGCACAGATTAATTTTTAAAATTTTTTTAAAATCAACAAACGCCAAATTTTTTTTTGGTATTTTTATTTTTATTTAATTTCATTGTTTATATTTATTTTAACGTGTTGTTTCGTGTTCGGGCGGGGAGAGATTTATACGATGCATTGACATAATATTGTTATCATCAAATATACGGATATTAAATGTATCGAAATTAATGGCAGTTTATTTTCGAGAGAAATTGGGCTTAAATTATGCCTCGGCATACTAATTATTGGTATATTTTAAAGTAATTAATACACACAACGGACACGTCAGGCACTATATTCTATTTCCGAGTAAACAATATGGTATCGCTTTTAATTTTTCCGTTTATTTTTATGATATAGCATGCTATACACTAAGCTTTTTAGTTTTTACTATTTCACCGAGTGAAAAAATTATTATCTTGTAGAAATCGATATTTTAATCATTTTACTATATATTATTACAAGAGCTCGGATTTATATGCATTTAAAAAGTGTCAAATATGATGCAAATATGCAAGGAAAAAGTGGCTAAATATGCGATTGTACGCCATATTATCCATTATTGAGTGTGATTTTTTAAAAAAACCACACTTTTACACCAAGTAAAAATATCAAATAGATAAGTACTAGAAATTTTATTAGAAACAAAAAAATTATTTATATAATTAAAATTTTAATACTTTAAAAATCAAAATGCATTGTTTTTTAATCGTTGTTTTCTCATATTATTACAGATTGTTTAAAATGCAATGTCTAAAACTCTCAGACAATAGAAAAAACAGACAATCAAAATATGAAAAAAACTAAAATCATCTGTAAATATTAAAGTCATGAGAAAAAAAGTTGTGAAATTGAGTTACTTGCTGTGTAATTTGAAGTAACAACATATTATAATAGTATGCCGGAACGCAGGTGTGTGTGGTTTATTGTTGATAATATCTTATCTATACGTGCTCCGATTTCATGAAATATTGCATGCATGACAATATCTTAACAATATTCTTCTAGGAAAACGATTATTTTCTCCTTTAAAATGACTAAAATAGCTAATCAACTAAAAACCCATTAAATTGTGCGTGTTGTATGCATTTATGAACAAATATACAATATTCCTCTAAATATGGAAAATATGCAATATACGATTTGGTGTTTAAATTCGGTGTAATATGAACCGTGGACCTCCTAGACGAGCATACACTTATTAGTGCAAATATGCAAAATTCGTATAATAATTATTGATAAATGTATAAATATTGCTTATAATTATTATTTGAACTTACCATCCCTAGCCGATCGCCGTAAGGCCCTAAACTTCCTTCAGAATATCGTTTGTGGTAAAATCGATTCTCCCTCACTCCTTCGACATATTAGCTTCAGAGTTCCTACACGATGCAGCCGTAACATTGCTTCATTCGCTGTCCCATTATGCACCACTGATTACCTGAAAAATGAACCTCTCACTCGATGTATGAGACAGGCCAATCAAGACACCTCCTTCGCCTACTCCAGTTGAATATGTTGTTTCATCATATTTCAGATATGTTTTTATTTCTTATCTTGTATCCATACAATATATTATATTATGCACATTTCTATATATTATTATTGTTAATTGTAAATACCATTATAGCTGTTCCATTATTTTTAATGGGCTTCCGCCCGTCAATGTTAAAATAAATAAATAAATTATAATCATCGACCGACGGATTTACTCGCTGTTGAAATATCAGTCGTGGATAGGTAATAATAATAATGTGTCGTCTTATATGTATTGTGTTTTTTCTTTATTATATTAAAGTTATTAAATATGGTGGTTAATATTCATTTTATAATACAGTGAAAATAAATACAAAATACTGATATAGTAAAAATTTTGGATACCAATGGTTAATAACGTTTATTTCGAAGATGTGTCATTGAAGAGTTCAAAAAAAGAATACTTATCATTTATTCGTCACCTATTATTGTAAACTTCACTATATTATTATTTATTATTATTATTATTTTATCGTTAAATACTTAACTTGTACGACTGTACGTGATTAAAATAAAATTTTAATATTTTATTATCAGATTTTAAGTTGTAAATGTTCAGCTCTTCATAGAATAATTATTATAATGATAGTTAATAATTTGCATTAGGACAAAATTAAAATGACCCCTAATAATAATTTCTTCAAAAACATTTAAATAAAATAATGAAATTATACTTTTGTCATTCTAAGTAAAACAAATTAAATAATTATACTATTAAAGGGATATAATATCATTCTTAATTTATAATAAATTAGTATATTTAGTTATTTTAAATCCGAAGTCGCTTAATTATAAATATTTTTTTTCGTATTTCAAATCTAATTTTTCCATGGCAAGTACAAGTTCCTCTTTTTTTATTTCCTTTAGTCTCTTGTTAATTTCAAACACCTTGTCTTTGGCAATACTATTTTGACTACGGTCTTCAAGCAATGCATTGCATTGGGGTTGTGAAGCTATAATAAAATGTTACACACATATAACAATATGTCAATACTTAATACCATAAATATAATTAAAAATGTTTTACTCTTACCAACACTTGAATCTTTTTCTTTTGAAAGAAATTTTCCAAGCTTAGCCGCATTTGATTCCTGTTTTGTGATGACAGAATGTTCATTAAATATAATTTCAAGATTGTTATTAACTGTGAAATTTTTATTTTCCTTTTGTATTTTTCCGTTTTCTATTAAATAAATACTATATACCTAATTGATAGACATAAATAAAACATTTGTTACTTACTACTTATTAAACATATTTTACCTGTAAAGGATAATAAAAAATTAAATTTAATGATGTCTCATTCATATTACTTTAACCTACTTACTGTACATTAATATGCATTGAAACATTTGTTTTTACTTAAAAATTGAAAATTAGCACTGCTTATGGATTCCGAACTTGATCAACAGATGCTACTTAGAACTCAACTTTCAATAAAAATAAAATAATGACATATTCCTTTATATCGCTTCTTATGAATAATATTAAAAAATAAAATATATCTTTTGCTACTTTATTATAATAATAATTTACTTTTGTATTAAAATAAAAAAAATTACTACCGAGGTTTTTTTTTCATGCAGAAAGGTATTTTAATACAGAAGTATACAATTATATTAATGATAAATAAAATTACTTCAAGTTTGTTGTACAACCGATCAGCTTCTGAGTTAAACGCCATGGCCCTGATTTCTCCTGTAGAATCAACTAAATCAACATAGAAATATTTCCCGGTTGGTCCCGTTTTTATGTCTGAAAGATATTTAACCATCGCCACCATTTTCCATCTTTTGGAAAAAAATTGAAAAAACATTAATTACTTTACATATTGTAAAAATCATAAACTACGACCAGATACTAAATTATTATAAACGATGTATAATTCGAATTATGAGGTAATAAAACTTACTTCATTGGACTACGTAAATTCAAACTAGATATTGTGAATATATTATTCTTAGGCATGTTGGTGTGTAGTTTCTAGTTGGCAGTTGAATAAAAGGAAATTGTTACGATCGAATAAATCGACTTTAAAAAGTTTATAAAATAATTTAAAATCAAAGTTAATACTTATTCATAACAAACAGCAATTGTAAAAAACGAAATTCGAAACGACCTTAAGCGAAGAGCGAGATGGTTCTTGACCAGTCGCAACCGACAATGACAAATATATTACGAATATCGCAAAATAATAATAAACGAACATCGTGATAAAATAAATGTTGGGCTTCCGAATAGTGAGCGTTGAGATAGGCGCTACCAGTGTCAAATGTATTAAATATTATATTCAGTTTTGAATGCTCGTGAACACTTGTCCAAAATGATTACAAATAGATACACATTGATACCACGACAGGATACGTAGGTGTGTTTAGAGTTGTTATAATGCAGTATTTTATCTTTGTATTGCAATAGATACGTAGTCACATAAATTGTCAACAGTTTCACGCAGGTCATACAACTGATGACTAATTTCAAAATGTCTTAATAATTTCGGAAACGGTTTTAAAATCAACAATAATACAAGAAATATTTAAAAGTAAATTAATAACGTTTGAAGTCTTGGCCCATGGTACCAATCCTAAAATACCTTAGTGACTGGCAATTATTTAAATTTAAAATAGAGTAGAAACAATTCATAGTTAAATAATATGATATATTCTTAAATAACAAATTAATTTTCTAAAGTTATGTTTAACATTTCGACATAAATTAGAGTTTAGATAACCTTATTAACCACTAAACTTATAAATATTTATCACATACATATATCATCTAACTTTAGGTCTCACACATGTTTATGTCTTGTAAGTTTAATATCAGAAATTAAGTTTAAAAAAGTATTAAAATATATATATATTTAACATTTATTGGATTATATATAATCCGTAATGGTATTTACAATAAGCATATGTGGGATAAAAAAAAAATATATAAGTACAAGTCGCAAATACGCGAAGAGGGAATTCACCCAACAGTAACATTCAGATAAAATATAAACTAAATTATTTAATCTTTAAAAGTTTAAAGTTTAAACAAACACACCCAATAAACATTAAGAAAAAATATTTTAATACTTTCATTTAAACTATTTTTCATAAATTATTTTACAGAAATAAACATTACAAATTATATGTGTGTGCTGTCTCATCATAGTTTATCCTTATAGTAATATACGACTATACTAGTAAAGTCGATTTAAGTTATATCTATAGTATACTACTGTGGAATGAATAAGCAATTGAACAACACAGTGGCGGTTATACATGCTGTTCAAGGGGGTGGCGAAAATAAAACCAACCCTCCCCCCCCCTTATAGCATTTTTATATATTATATAATGGTATAAACATATAATATAAAATATACACACGGATTATAGGTATAAAATATAAAAATGTATAATAATGTTTATATATTAATAATATTAAGTTATTAACACACTTTAACATTAATGTTTTTTTAAAAAAAAAGATATAAATGTATTGGCTTATAAAATATAATTATAATAAAAGCATATGCATTTTTTTTAATAAAAATTAATCTATATCAATCAAGCAATTACTTAATAGCATTCAACTATTTAAATCTATTGCATATTTTTAATGGAAATACTTATAAAGTAATATTATGAAAAGTATAAGCAAAGAAAATTAAGTAGGTACTTATTTTTCCGTAATATAAACAAATAATATTTTTAATTTTAGTAGGGTGAAGTAAACAAGACGGGTAAATTTTTTAATCATTTGTATTGTATACTACTATACATTTAATAAAATATATTAAACTGAATATACTAATATACCTTGAAATTTGAGTTGTTTTTTTTAAATGTTTATTGAACAATACCTAATACTCAAATGTCAAATGATTTATACATTACTTATAATAGGTACCTTCTAAGCGTAAGAAAGCTTCGTTCTACACTTCTACTGAATACTATGTTAAAATGTTATCCGTGGTTAAAACGAAAAAATATTTTGCTATCAAATCATAAAATTCAAAAATTTGTCGATAAGTAATAGTACGATAGATAATCGTAGATCCACTAAGAATAGTTTTATTTGAATATTTATCATTGTTCCCGAACGCAATGTAATCACGTGACTGCAGTGACCAGTACTGGTCTCATTAGTCACCCGAACAAACTACTATCGCGTTTTCAATCAATATTACGACAAACATTATAGTTCGTATGATGTTACGTCTCAAAATTTTCAAATAATTTATTTATGAAAAAAAAATTAACAAATACAAAATAATAATACTAATGAAGGGAATTTAAAAACTATTCACCTGAATTAAAAAAAAAATCATATTTACTGTGCAGTTTTATTAATTACAAGTCAAAATTACAAGTTAATTTACGTATTTAAAAGTTAACTATTACATTCAAGTTTTACTACGATGTTTGAAATGTGACGGCACACATCTAAAAGATACTCAAATTCTTCATAGACATGTTGAAACATGTCGATCGTAATCAAGATTATGGCGTCGGCAATGCCGATTTTCAGTTCATCAACATTTTTTTTAGGGGGAGGTACCAAAACAGTGTCTTTTATGTACTCTCAAAGAAAAAAATCGGAGATCGTAACGTCTGAAAAACGGGATGAGCACCGCAACGACCGATCCATCGCTGTGATATCTTATCGTTAAGATATCTGCTGACTTCGAGGGTCTAACTATGTGGGGGTGCCACATTTTGAGAATCCCCTCATTCTGATGGTTGGTATTCCATTCACCACAAACTATGAGTTTAAGATGTATAGCCTACTGAAATTGGATGAATAATATTGTTACACCCTGTATATATATAAGGTAATAAATTGTCATATTATGATGATGGTTATTACTTATTACTAATTTTACTGTATTTTTACAAGTACACTTATTAATACTTATACGATGATTCTGTGGATAACATTAATCCTTTTATTTATATCGAAGAGTTCTGTCTCCACCTCCCAAGTTAATAACATTACATTAGTAATAAATTTGCAAATTGCAAATAAGATATATAACTTCCAACATATTTTCATCAATTATGCTCATTGCTGATTTTCCAATAGCCTACAATCTATATTATAACTTTTCTTAGAAAAATTATACAATTACATCGCTTTTTTTGAAAATAACTGAGAAAGAAAAAAAATTTTAATTTTTAAAAAGTTCTTCATAATTTGTTCTCACAGTAGTAAAAAAATATTGAAAAGAGATGGTTACGCGTATTTTTTTAATTAACGATTTAATATCACATTTTGAAAAAATACGTCAACAATCATGAACATTGCAAATTATCACATAGTTTAAAATTCATAACATTTTTAATATTTAAACTTAAGGAATGAAAATGTATTACAAGATTCCACGTACATTTTTCTTACTTAGTTCGAATGTAAAATAACAATTTCTTCAATTTTATGGTTTTATTCAAATGAATAAACTATTATTAAAATAATAATCGTACAAACTTGAAACGTCCCAATATAATTTTAATTATTATTTTCTATACCTACACAACGAAATTTTTTTTTAAAACATTAAGGCCGGGTTGCATAAACGTTCTGTAACGACTTACAGATCTGTAAGTGCGTTAACGGCTCTGTAAATAAAATTAGGTGTTGCTTGAACGCTCGGTAAAGTTACCGGCTCTGTAAATTATCGGTTACCGGACCTGTAAACTGCAGATAGGATTTTGCATCTGTAACTACTTACAGATTGGTAAAATTATTATAATTATAAGAAAATCACAATATGGTTTATTATAGTTTAATTTATTTGGTAACCACGCGCGGTTATCAATAATTTAATATTTATTTATGCAACACTAACATAGTTTACAAAATCATTAAAACCTTACAGGGCCAGTAAATTACAAAGTTGGTAACAAATGTACAGACTGTTGTTTATGCAACCCGGCCCAAGTCTAATAATTTTAAGCTATTAGGTATATGTATACATTTAAAATTAAAATTTAGGATCAGCTAAAAATGTTGAGATTATAGTACAAGATTCTACATAAATTATTGATCTGTTAGAAGTTTTGAAGTATCAAAAATATAAAAGCACAATTTAGTTAGTAAATATCTGAAGCTTAAACTTCGACAAAATTAGTTATTATCGGAGCACACATGGCCAAGATTAAAGGCTGTCCGCCGTACAAACATTTCAAATATTGTCTCACAACAAACCATCATCCCGTCACAATAGAAACCATGGTCACAAAACATCTCCAAAGGCTCCGTCAAACGAGGTCCAAGAATTATATTATGCTCAGCCTCGAACGATATTCCACTCTGGAGCAGTTACTACTGATGATTCTCCCCTAAAAATATTCTAAACTATTAAACTATGATAACGCATTTTATTTTTAATTTAAATTCTTTAATTGGTTCACTAATGTCCCTCCTAACCAAAGTTTTACATAAACGTTTATCTCCATTGCTAACATTTCTCTCAATATCCAATTATTCATTGTATTATAATTATATATTTTGTTATTGTACAAACAATCTTAATATTATTAGTTTATACTCACTGTCGTGTGAGCTATTTATAAGTTATTATGTAATATTGATTATTATCCGCCCTTTCTATTTTTTATGTATCTTTTTAATATTATACAATAATATGTAATATTTGCTTTCATGTAAATAACGGTTTTATGTAATATATTTTATTTAAAAATATTACCTTTTTGATCACCATATCAACTTATACAAATTATTGTCATCGCCCAAATAAAGTTACATTGTTAAAACAACATTATTATGAATGATAAAAAATAATTGATTACTATTTTAACACAATTATTCGTGTTAAGTTGTACGACGGAGTTTGTGATAATGATTTTTTTTGGGCCTACGCCGTATGACAAAAAAAATCGATGTAATTTAAAATATAATAGATAAATCGTCTATAATATACCGTCATTGAATATTATAAAATTTCCTAAAAATAACACAAAATTATATTTATTTTTTTCATTAATTAAAATCTTGATTACCTATTTGTTCAAATAATTTAATTTTAATACGAAAATCTAAAATGAAATGTTTAGGTAGGTACTTATGTTTTGTATAGAAAATTCTGTTATTGCTCTATCCAATCGCTTTTCGAGTACCTAACAAATATTACATTAGGTACCTACACGGTTATAATTGTTTTATTATTTATAGCTAATATCTATATTCGTTTCATGTTTGTATAGTTATCATTATATATATAATGTATATACAGAGTGAATCACAAAGAAATAAGTTAAAAAAATGTTTTTATTTATTTAATATGTAATAATTTAGCCTAATCCTAATGATTGTATGATAAAATATAGGTAAAAAATATCTCGAACGACAGTGTTTTATGATATTAAGTTGCAGTTATTTCCGTTATACGATGTAAAAGATACTCAATTTTAAGTATTCGAAGAAATCGAATAGAATTTATTTTGCAAACGCCATAAAATAAAAGTGATATTTTTTTTTATGTGAAATGAAAAATAAAGTAATATTTATAAATACAGATTATTATCAATAATTCCGTCAAGCCGTCGACGTAATAAAATACATACCATAAAAAGTTGTATAACGTGTTTGATGTTTATATAGCATTTATACCTAACTAGTATAATTACACAAATAATACGATTTGACTCTTATTAGTTATTACTAATATTATTTGGATTCGTGTATAACGCCTTCATACTTAATTTGTATTTATTTATTTCCAACAGACACATACAATTCAGAGCTTGAAACCGATATTGGATACTAATTTTAATATCACGGTATTAAAACAGTTAAAACCCGAAATCAATGTCGAAACTGAAAACGAAATCGAAAAAAATCAACAGCGGTAGTCAAAACCAAAATTGAAAACGGAAAAAAAAAACCTATATTCAAAACCAAAAATAAATACAAATATCTGAAACCGATATAAATATCAGAAAAAATAAACATCGGTAACCGAAATTGAAATAGGAAAAAAGATTTTCGGTTTAAAGCCCTAAGTCAGCCCCGAAGAAGTTCCTTCAGATTATTTTATTTCGGTTTTCCGGTAAAAACAACTAGTTCGTATTTAACCACCGTTCGTGAAACATGTGTGTTATCGCTAACGTTTTTATAGCTGCTGATAGCACGTCTACCTATCGTCGTACAGCAGGTAATATGATTTGATTATCATAAACTCCTGCACGCCGCATCATTCGAGTAATGAATAATCAAAGGGCACAATGCCCAACCCCAACACTATTACTAATAAATATTCAAATTTCAAAAGCTCAAACCCCAACGTTTCATCTAAATCAAGCCAACCATCATCTCTCAAACAAACAACTAAAACATCTTCGATTCCCCGATCACTACGGCTACGACGGTTACAATTCGCAATACTCCCTCCACTCACATACCACCAGCAACTCGCCTCAACGTACCAATAATAATAACAGTACACCCTCCACCTCTCCCGCACCGCAAGCCGATAACACACACGCCACAGCCGCTATCGCGTCTCACACTAATAACGATAACTCGACCAGTTCACAGCCACTATTAGCACATACCGCCAGTACTACATTAATCAATAACACAGATAATAATATAAATTTCGCGTCTGCCGCTGCCATGGATAAAATTCCGAGCAGGGATCACGCTATCGTTTTTAATTCTATAGACGGTGTACCTCAAATACAATACATTTTAGCGATCGAAAAAATAGTTCAACCCAATAACATAAAATTCGTCTCCAGAATATCAAATAATCGTTTCTGTATTTTCTTGTCAAATAAACAAATTTTGGACAACTTAATGCAAACAACAAATCATATTAACATTCAACACCATATTATTCAAATACGCAGACTTATAAATCCAGCAAAAAGATTTATCATATCCAACGTATGTCCATCCATTCCAAACCAAGCAATTGTAGATGCCCTAAAAAATTCAAATATTGTTCCAATCTCACAAATTACACACCTCAAAGCCGGAATTAAGTTAGAAGGTTATGAACATATAATGAGTTTTCGCCGCCAAATTTATATTAATTACGATGATGTCCCTAAGCTTCCCAGCTCATTACTAATCAATGTAAACGATAATCAATTCAGAATATTTTTCACTGATGACAAAATAACTTGTTTTTTATGTAAATCGGTTGGCCACACAACAAATAACTGTAATAAATACACTGAAGATAAATTTAAAAGTGATCACCCGTCTGTTTCAAATGCTACCAACACTCTTGATATTACCACTGAAGTACAAATAGAAGACACTCTCCCACCCTCAACACCTGATTTAGAATTTCTTGATAAAATTACTATGGACTGGTCTAATGAATCAGAGCCCTCTTTATCATCAAACGCCACTCCGGATGTATCCAACATTTCTCCTCCAAATGAGACATACAAAAGACCATTCTCCGAATCATCATCCTCAAAACCCCCCTCCTCACCGAACAATTTAAACACCTCCACGATCATTCCGACCAAGGAAAACGTCAAAAAAAACCCAAAATACGTTCGCGATCAAACTCGCAAAACAGACAAGAAAATGCCTATGAAGAGGACCTAAAAACAGTGGAAGAATTTTTCACCACCAACGATTCCTCACCAATTACTTTTCTTCAATTTAGATACATCTTACACAATTTCACTCTCAAATCAATGAACATCCACACGCTGACCAAAAATGCAAATACTGATTTAACATCCCTAATGGACTTATTAGACTCGATCCGAGAGATAGTAAAAGATCGTAAACTCAAAATACGTCTTTCAAAGTTAGCACAACTTCTGTTTCAAGCACTACCTCCCCATCAAACCCCTGCATAAGCCAAATTCAACCAATACAACACACACATAGCTGAACAACCATATCATCCCTCATTTCATAACTCATAAAAATATATTATCTATGAATCATATTATTCAATGGAACATAAATGGTCTACAAAAGCACTACACAGACATCCACCGAGCAAAGTTCTCCATCCAACCCATTGCCTTCTGTTTCCAAGAAACAAATCTTAGACCCAACGCTTCCTTCACGATACGAGGATACAATGGATACTTCAAAAACCGTCAAACAAATCTTCGTGCAAGTGGTGGTGTCGCAATTTTTGTCAGCACCCGCATTGAAAGCACGGAAATTCCCATACAATCAAATCTCGAAGTAATAGCAATCTTTTTACACACCAAAAATCCATTATGTATTTGCAATATTTACTTGCCCGACAGCTCCAACTTATTAATCAATGACTTAAACGACATAATCAGACAACTACCAAAACCATTTTTATTCTTAGGCGACTTCAACAGCCGCAACCCAATTTGGGGATCAAGCTACACCGATGCTAGAGGAAAAATCGTAGAAAAATTCCTCGACAATGATCAAATCATTCTTCTTAACACCGGAGAACACACTCGACATAATGTAGCAAATAATTCCTTCTCATCTATCGACTTGTCAATAACCAGCTCCTCTCTGGCACCTAAAACAAAGTGGAAAATTCTCACCGAATATAATTGTAGTGATCACTGGCCGATATCCATAGAATTACTCGACCAATCTCCCCAAATACCTTTTCCCCCCAAATGGAACACAAAAAAACCTAATTGGGAATTATTCAACGACCTCATAAGTCAATCAATCACGGAGAACCCAATAGAAATTGACTCTCCCATCAATCAAATCGTAATCAATTCTTTAACTAACATCTTTACAGATACTATCCTAATGGCAGCTACTAAGGCAATAGGTAAAACTAACCATAACACTAAAAAGAACCTAGTTCCTTGGTGGAATCGTGAATGCAATGAATCAATAAAATTGTACAAAAGATGTCTCAATAAATTTAAAAAATCAAAATCCCCTCTCGACCATATTCAACTTAAAAAAGCCCGAGCTCACTCCAGATTTATCACCAAAAAGAGCAAAACAGAAGCTTGGCAAAAATATACCAGCTCCATTAATACCAACACTCCCTCAATGGAAATCTGGAATAAAATCAAAGCAATAAAAGGCATATCTTACCACCGTTTACCCTCGGTTCTACAACACAACAATACTCCACTCTCAACACCATCGGATATATCCAAAGCCTTCGCGGAAGTTTTCCAAAAAAATAGCAGTGACTCAAATTACGACCCAGAATTTGCCACCTTCAAAGACAATTTTGAAAAGTATACTACAGACGAACCAGAGTCAGAATCTCATCCCCACTTAAATTTATTAAACATGCCTTTCAGCATTTCTGAAATGTTGGACGCTAGATCAAACTGCAACAGCAAAAGCCCTGGACCAGACGATATACCATACTCTTTCATCAAAAACCTCCCTAGCAATGGCCAAAACCAACTACTTCAAATATATAATTTAATCTGGGAATCAGGTTTTTACCCTGATCCATGGCGCAATGCAATAATCATACCGATTCCCAAACCCAACAAAAACAAATTCAACATATCCAATTACAGACCAATTTCCCTCATAAGCACACTAAGTAAACTTTTGGAAAAAATGGTTAACAAACGCCTAACATGGTTTCTTGAAACATCCAAACTTCTACCCAGCAACCAATGTGGCTTTAGGCGAAACCACTCAACCTTAGACCACCTCTCATGTCTACACACGGATATCTACAATGCAATAAATACTAAACAACATCTTTTACTTATAGCACTAGATCTTGAGAAAGCCTATGACATGGTGTAGCGCAACAGAGTTCTTCATATTATTCATAAGTGGAGCATAAATGGAAACATCCTAACATTTCTCAAAAATTTTCTCACAAATCGCTCGATACAAGTCAAAGCTCACCACAATTTATCTAACTTGTACCCTACTGAAAATGGCCTTCCCCAAGGTTCGGTCCTCAGCGTAACCTTGTTCCTTATAGCCATACATGACATATTTCTCCAAATTCAAAAACCCACCAAACACCTAATCTTCGCTGATGATTGCTACATATACTGCAGTGGTACCAACATAAATACTACCCGGAAAATCCTTCAAAACGCTCTCCATACTCTACAAGAATGGGCCAATAAATCCGGATTCATTTTTTCTCCTCAAAAAAGCAAAGGCATACAATTCAATCACAATTTAGATACCATCCTCTACCTTAAAAACACTCAAATCCCCTTTTATAAATCACTTCGTATACTAGGATTGATTTTCGATAGTAAGTTAAATTGGATTACGCACCTTAAACAGCTAAAAGTTGCATGCAAAGCCAAATTGAATGTTATAAAAACTCTTGCTAACCATACATGGGGAGCAGATAAAAAGTCTTTGTTAAATATATATAAAACATTAATTCTATCACAAATCAATTACGGATCTCCAATCTACAACACAGCCAAGCCAAGACACCTCAAAACACTAGACCCTATACATCACGAAGGAATTCGTCTCTCAATCGGTGCTTTCAGAATAAGCCCCACAGAAAGTGTTTTATGTTACGCAGGAGAAATACCCCTTCAACTCATAAGAGACAAAACCACTCTTCTACACTGTATTAAAAGGAAAACCACTCCCAACCACATAGGTCATATAGCTCTTTTCAAAAACCAAAGCTCAAAAATCAATCGCATTGTCACAAAAAAACTTACTACAATACATGATATCTACTCCAACTTATGTAATAAAATGAATATTCATACCTCCGTCGAAGAAAAAATTATCTTTCAAAAAAACCCTCCCTGGCTATGGAACCTAAAATTAACAACAGATCTAATCACACTCTGCAAACACGAAATAAACCACAAGATTATAACATCTCATTTTCACGAAATTATTCAATCTCGTTTCCCTAATCACATTCTAATCTACACGGACGCCTCAAAGTCCGAAAACGGTGTTAGCTTTGCAGTTGTTCATAATCAAACGACCATTAAACACAAGCTTCCCACAATAACAAACATATTCACCGCCGAAAACTACGCAATACTCGAAGCAATTAAACTAGCAAATTCGCTTCAATCAAATAACTTTTTGATTATCAGCGATTCCCTCAGCGTCCTAATAGCACTAAAAAACCTGTGGCTCAGAAATGAGATCACTCAAATTACCCAATCTGAACTAATCAACACCCAGAAAACCTTTGAATTTATGTGGGTACCTTCCCATGTAGGAATAAAAGGTAATGAAATGGCCGACGAAGCAGCCTCTCTTGCCTCTAATGCTCTACCCAACAATACTATCGACAAAATATCATCCTATGACATTTTCACATCCGTCAAAAATAAAATCTTTTTGTCATGGCAATACCACTGGGACTCCATTCCGCCTACCAACAAACTTAAGCACATAAAAAGTTCTGTGAAACAATGGTTTACACCTCCGGACCTCAACCGACGCCAAAATATTGCTATCACCCGCATTAGAATCGGCCACACCTTTCTCACACACTCCTTCCTTATCAGTAAAGACCAACCTCCTATATGCAACACATGCCATACTCGCATCACCATAAGCCATATTTTTGAAGAATGCCCTATACACGAGCCAACCCGCACTCTTCTCAACCTCCCATCAAACATCAAAGAAGCCTTAAATGAAGAACATACTTTAAAAACCATCCAATTCAACACCAAAGAAAACCTCATCAACAAAATATAGTTTTAATACAAATTCAATTGTAAATCTATTTAAACAATTATTGTTATACTTAATATTGTAATTTAACTTTTCATTTTCCTTTTCTCTTAAAATTAAACAAAATGTTGGCTAATAACCATTGTAGTTGAAGCCTGTAAATCTTTAAATAAAAAAAAAAAAAAAAAGTGATATTTTTTTTATGTGAAATGAAAAATAAAGTAATATTTATAAATACAGACTTATTATCAATAATTCCGTCAAGCCGTCGACGTAATAAAATACATACCATAAAAAGTTGTATAGCGTGTTTGATGTTTATATAGCATTTATACCTAACTAGTATAACTACACAAAAAATACGATTTGACTCTTATTAGTTATTACTAATATTATTTGGATTCGTGTATAACGCCTTTATACTTAATTTGTATTTATTTATTTCCAATAAACACATACAATTCAGAGCTTGAAACCGATATTGGATACTAATTTTAATATCACGGTATTAAAACAGTTAAAACCCGAAATCAATGTCGAAACTGAAAACGAAATCGAAAAAAATCAACAGCGGTAGTCAAAACCAAAATTGAAAACAGAAAAATAAAAACCTATATTCAAAACCAAAAATAAATACAAATATCTGAAACCGATATAAATATCAGAAAAAATAAACATCGGTAACCGAAATTGAAATAGGAAAAAAGATTTTCGGTTTAAAGCCCTAAGTCAGCCCCGAAGAAGTTCCTTCAGATTATTTTATTTCGGTTTTCCGGTAAAAACAACTATCTTTTTTTACATTTTAGACCATAATATTCTAATATTTTTGGCTTTTATAAGATTAAAAAAATAAATAGTTTCACTTAAAAAAAGTACATCAACAAAATTCGGAAAAAGTCGTAAAACGAAAACCGTAAAAAACGCGTAATAAAATATCGAAAAAAATCTGAAAAGCTCAGTAGATGCCCGAGTAGGCACAGCATTATGTTTTAATATTCTCGAAACAATCGGAGCTCATAGGTAGGTGGTATTCAAACACAATATTTTATTCATTCGCTGTACAGTAATTGTTTACAAAATAGGTACACGATCGAATATAATAATATGTTATATGATATCAACTATACGAATTCAGGCGGCGTTTGCAGAAAATATAACCGCGGTATAATGTTTACAATGGTTCGTACCACCGTCATGATCAGCGTTTACTGATTATGTTATCCGTCCGTCGTGTGGAATATGTTTTAACGTGACGCAAAAAATTGTGTTGTTACTTTTTCAAACTGGCGTATCGTTATCGGACGTTTATCACCGAAGATAGAGAGGGTACCCTGTCTTCAGTGGCGTGTAGCCGTGTAGGTATATTATGCGATTGTATATTATTTATCGCCGTCTAATAACGATGCACTTCCCGTGCGCGCTGTTTCGAAAACTCTGCACGCCGCCGTCGGGCCTCGCTCGCGGCGCCCAAATAAGGGTGGAGCCTCGCCACCCCCCGCACAACGTTTACCCTCGGACGAAAACATGGCGGTCCAAAAACCGAGTTGATTACCGAAATAATATTTCCAACGCTCACACACACACACACACACCAATACACATCGTAAATCGCGTGCCCGCCCGTACACACAGCAGTTGTTCGCGTATATATATATATGTTTTATTTTTCACGATTTTTTTTTTACCCCAAACCGCGTCGTCGTGTTATAATGTACACATTATTATTATTATATGTGTGTAAAACGTGCGCTGCACGGCACGAAAGCCCGCGGGGTTGCAGGTCGTGCTGCAGTCGACGAAGAAATAATAATCGCGTATATACTATTATTATTATTATGTACCGGCGAAACGAACCGGAAAATTATTTGAGATTTTAATCGACTTTCCCGCCCCCGGCCACGAATGGAGTGCCGTATAGCTGATAGGTACGCAGTGTTGTATAGAGAGATGGGTGTGTGTCGTATTATATATATATATATACGTTCGCACACGAGGAGTCGTGTGGCCACAATATAATGTGTGAGGGGGACTTGGGCGAGGGGTTTACTTCGTTAACGGGCTGCGGTACTGATATGGAAGTGATTATAATCGACGACGACGACGACGACTCTCTGTCCTGTAATGTTTTCTTGTACGTGTTTTATAAAAATCGTGAAAAGTACTCGTGTCAGTTTTTTTTTTACGAAAAACCACCGGCTTTTGCTTTTCACGAAACGGTATAATATGACATATATTGAACACCGATCGAAACGTCTGCACTCCGTCTATTTTTGCTTTGTACCTATGTGAAGGTGGTACCTGATGAAATTCGAGTGAAAATTATGATATTTCATCGGAGATACACATAATATATTACACCTTTTGATTCATCGAACGTGTTCGCCAATGTTTGATAATTTGGTTTTATGCATTTGTTCGAGTTCTGTTTTTTAGAAGTATACCATGTAAAAATATACAGGTTTTAAATATTCCAAAAATAGGAATTACAATTAATGCGTTGGGAATAAATTCGGAGTGAACATGCTCAACTAGTTATCGTGTACAGGGATCTCACATGTTCTGTTGAATTACCTATAATGCGAATAAAGAATATAAGCCAAGTCTTATGCCATATGCATACGAAACAGACAATTATTTATGGTCATGGAAATTGGGATGCATTTTATCTACCCATATCGTTACAATAACAATTACGAGTAAAATGTATAATTTTTAAAGGATACCGGGAATTAGGCCCCAATTACGTAATCATTATTAATATAAATAAATCATAATTTTCAAAAATAAATATCAAGTATAAAACTATAATTAATAGGTATTATAATGTTATATAATATGATCACATAATTATTACTTATATTAGTTTTTAGTCAAAACTCAAAAAATAAATATTTTTTTAAAAATAACGTGACACAAATTTTACAAAATATAATATATTTTTTTCTTCTTCCGTTGTATTTCATTATTTCACTAAGAATTGGCTCATTGTGAATGGTAGCAAAAATTCCGAATCGTTTAATATCTTTAATCGATTCGTATGATAAATGAAGCGTGGGATTAAGCGACGATACAATGGCCAAACTGTTTTCGTGGTTATCTACCTGCTGACACGGGAAATGGAGACGTTATGACTACAGCCTACACAGTATTTAATATGGTAAAAGTATTATAATAAAAATATAATAATAAATTAACATAATAATATTATAAAACGTTTTATTTTTGGCGTTTGTCACATATTAAGATAATCGTACAAGTTCCGGAATTATACGCATATTAAAGAGGGTAATATGATAACAATATTAAATTTATCGACGGAATAGGAAATGAACGATACAAAATATTTTCGAAAATACGATTATGCGGACCGAAAATAATTAAGATAACAAGATTGAGCACAACTAGCGAGGCGTATTAATATGTATTACGATTTATATTGGCATAAAATATTTTATGTTTGTATCGTGTCAACAAAATATTGCTAGCAAATTATTTATTCAACGGTTAATTGGAAACGGACGAAGTTCGTTAAAATTAATAGAACAACGCATAATAATCGTGTGTAAATATAACGCGTACTTCCAATCGGTTAAAATAAAAAACAATTGTTTGATAAAAAACAAGATAACTTCTGCATTGTGTAAGTTTTATTTTGTTTTCGTAACGTTTATTTCAGTAAAAAATGTATCATAGTATTATGTATTTGCGGAATGTAATAAAATATAGACAGTTTGTTTATAACGAATAATCGGTAAAATCATACAAATTATTATTTCTTAACCATCTTAAATATTTTTTTACCGATTTCTATCATTATTTAAGTGGTAAACTATAATTTGCCTAACCGTACTTATAGACTATATGGTGAATCTCTATAAGTAGATATACAGACTACTGCAGAGTGTAAAATAAATAAATAATAACTGACTAGACACTCGGACAAGCCATTCAGTATTTAACATTTTTTAGTTTAACATTATCAATATTTCTAATAAAATATTATTACATAGACATATAGTTAAAATTAATCATGTTTATCCGTTTTTTTTTTCTTTTTGTTACTCGTCTGCATGATATATGGCTGTACTGGCGTACATATCAAAAGTATAATATGGCATAGATATAAGGATTATTGTGAGCCATTCACTCTTTTGTTTTCCGTTGTATTATAATAAAATGTACATCGCACGCATAATACAAATACCATAGGTGTACATATTATACTTGCTCGTATAATGTACATAAAGAGGGACACCCGGCCGTAATAATTATTACTCAATTTCCTTTATCTGACCCTCTACACGCGCCACGTAAAAGCACATTTTTAATTATTATAATATTATTACGAAATTCGTACATATTATATACGGGTACAATGACGAGCGACCGTGATTGCGTACAATAATACTATATACGACAGCTATTTACTTACCTATTATATAAGTAATAATAATATTGTCCGTATCCGAATTGTGTGCTAAAAACTCGGATTCGGGTCGAATTGCGTGAGTACAGTTTTTTTTATTATTTACCAGTCGTAAGTATTCGGCGCTTTGAACAATATATTTTATACACGTATTTTTTAATCATAAAAATGGTCCGAGAGAACGAGTGTGTTAATTAACAAAAAAAAAACACCCCAACAGACAATGCTGTTTGTGGAAGTAACCGGTTTGACCCGAGGGTTGGACGGAAACGTGTACATACCTATCCTCTGTCCTCTGCTGTGATGGTTATATTTTACCCTCAATACTAGGTGCGATATCGCACGATCGTGTCGGAGTCCCAGGCAGTCATTCCGGCGAAGTTCGTCTGACAGAAGAGTTCGTGTATGTCCTGTAAATAAATTAATACGATGGTTAGTTAACTATAATAGTATCAATATAATAACGTCAGACTACTATAGAGTGACACATTAATCATTTGTAATTAATATTTATATAGTCATTGTATAATATCTTACTATAACACGCGTGTGTGTGTTGATCGGAAAATGCGTAAACGTCACGGCCGGATCGAAGAGCAGACGATAAATATTTTGCCATTTCGCGTGTAATCGAAAACATACCATGTAAATTTGGACAAAATAACAGCCAATGTCAGGTAAATAAAAAGGTAGTCGAAAAGTACAATGCGAACCCTGCCAGAAGTATTGAAGATATAATACGTAGGTACTATATCACTAGTATCGGTGCATTTAAACTACGCTATAGTATGGTAGCCCAAGTTCTCATTGTGCCATAATAACTGTATAAATTGTTTATAAATATAAGACAAATAATAATATTAGATTATAAATAATATATTTCCCTATACAATAATAAACTATTTCAGAATTTGAATCTCATAAATTTAGCTCACTGCAGTTTAAAAAACCTAAAACGTTTTAAATGAATATACTTGGATACAAATTTTTAAGTTCCAAAATAAAAACAATGAATATTTTCTAAAAATATTTTCAATGCATTTTTTTCAATTAGAATGACCATTAGTGCCAACTCGAATAGGTAGTACAAATTGTTTTTAAATCCAAAATTTGACTTTTATTAATATGGAGAGATTAGAAACAATTTCTATTGAATAACATTATGTGTTTTTTTATTTTATTAGTTTTAACTCCAATTGCCAAATTACAGTTAATTATTATTTATAGAATTTGAGACTGCGTTAAGTCAATTATTGTTTAAATTAAAATTCATAGGTACATACTTGGTTAGTTTCTATCGTAAATATAAATTAAAATTTTTGAATCAATACTTTTTTATCACTAGATAATGTTGACTAATGTTTTAGAATTATAATAACTTAAAACAAGAAAACACACGGTTTTAAAAACCTGTTTATTTGTCGAAGGGATAGCTAGAGACAAGCCCCTTGCAGTCGGTATTGTATTATTTGTTTATTATAACTCTATGGCTTGGTGCAAGAAAAGGGAATGTCACAATTTGACGAAACTTGAATATATATTTTTTTTTTAATAGGTTTATTTTTAAATTAAAATATATTCCAAACAATGTTTTTTTTTTGACATTGGTCTTTCTTTCGCAGAAATATATTATTTTATAACAAATGATTTGAAATAATTGTATTTAGAAAATATTTGGACTTTGGGGAGATGGGGTTATAGTATTTTATCTATAGTGTATTAGTGTAGGTCCTACATATTACATATTATAGTTTAAAATATAATATTCTCTAAAAACTACATGAACGATTGCAAGAATATTTGACTATAAAAGAAACATTTTAAGCACAAAAATTTACGCAAAATTAGTTTTCCGACATATCTTTAATAATTTTAAACCTATGATTACTCGCTGCAGCTGAAGAATTTAAAATACTTGACAGAGTTTTCTTAATATTTTAGTTTAAAACAAATATCTATATAAAATATTTACACAATATATGAAACTTTTTTCAGCCAAGTAAATCTCTGGGCACACGCGCATTCTGCACAAGGGCATTCGCGAAACGTGTTGCGATTGGTGGAATATTAACGTTGGGGAGATTGAAGTATTTTCGAATTATTTGTTCCCTTTTCCACCCTTGTCTTTTAATTTCAGACGATAGAATGTAACTGGGCGTAAGAGAAAAAAGTTTAATGAACACACAAAAAGGGGAAAAAGAATAAATAAAAAAAGTACCCCCCGCGAGTTTCCGGGTCTGCATTATCATTATTATTGAAAGCTGGCAAAAAGTTTACACTTTTCCCCTTCTTTTTCTTTTTTAATAATCTTATAAAACCCTCGAAGGGTGATTTTATGCTACATAATTATTATTTATCGAAGGAGATGTTGGTTGGATTTCTTTCTCTTTTTTCTCTTTTATGCGCGCTCGTGTGAGACCCTTTATTTTTTGAACAAGCTAAATATTTAATTTACATTTTTTTTTCTTTTTTTTAATTATCGTCAAAGAAACCGTTGATTTTAATGAGTCCACTATAGGTACTCAAAGGAAAAATATTTTTTTAACCATTCTATTAATATACATATATTGTTCAAACGAGTCTTAGAAAAATACACGGGTACTTTAAAACTTAAATTTATTCGTGTTCAAGCAAATATTTAATAACGAATACATTTTGTGGTTATTCAAGTTGGGTCAAAAAAAAAAAATAATAATAAATAGTATTATTTTTACAATAAATTATTATGGCTTGTATAAAGGTATGATTATACATTAAATCTACATTTTATTTACCTTTTAAATCATGCAATTAAATGGTTGAATTTTGAAAAAATACTGCGATAGTCTAGTACTCTAGTAAGTAGTAACTAGTAAGTAAATAAAATATATATTATACCGATTACATCTACTACAACAGTGGTTATAAAATATGAATGCTTAGTTAACTATCGTGCCACAACAGTCTCGATGGATTTTCAAGAATATTCATATTATTTGGCCCATTCAAAATGTAATTTTAAATAATTACTTAGGCAGTAGGCAGTCTAGATACCCATCACAGATTGACCAGTTATAAATATGTCAGTAAATTAAATCATTATAACATTATTTATTTATAATCAATCCGATCGTTGTGACTTAGTGACATTAACCTTCAGCACCTTCCGATAATTTTGAAAATAGTTAACTGTTATATATTATTATTACGGGTGAGCTGTTATGCGCTGTTGATATATTATTTTATATTTTTATATCACAAAATATTTATTTCTTTTGGGTAAGATACCCATCTTACTTTAATTGTATTTAAGAGGGTTAATATTTTATTTCATTGAAAAAAAAGATCTTTTACTATATAAAATGATGTGTAGTTACTAAATTTCCAATCAGTTTTGTTATATTATTATTGAATACATACATTTTTATTTTTACTAAACATAAAAATTGATTTTTGTCCCAACAATGGACCATAGGTCCTTATTCATAACAAATATAATTAATTTCATATCATATAGGTGATTAAAGATTCAAGCTTAAATTTTTTATTGTTTAAAGACATAAAACACATACCATGTACATTAACATTTATCAGGAAAATGATAGTTATTGTATTATGTTTCATATCTAATGTCAAATGATAATACCTATAGTATTATTAAGTTATATTTATTTATAAAACATTTACTTTAGTATACTAGGTATATTCATACAACATGATAAACATAAATCCAAATTTAAAACTTGAAGATAAAAAATAACAACATAGAACATGGTTCATCTTGTCATATTGTATTTTTCCCGTCTTACCCCAAATATTAATATTTAACACGTCTATTATTCTATTATAAAATAAGGACAAGCCCTACCAAAGTCGCATTAATCAAACCCTAAAAAAACTATCCTTTAGAAGTTATGTAAGAGTAATATTAAGAATAAACAATTATTTAATTACTTATTCATTATTTTATGGTCACAAAATTTTAAATCACATTTTGCCGTTAAATTCAACGCACCCGTGCACCGTATTTGGTACTTGACTTATTTGTTGATATCAAACAATATTATTATAGTGTGACCACTGACCATCGTACTATATTTTTTGTACAAACATTTTTTAAAAAAACTCAATATTTTTTGAGTTACAACGATGTCGCATCTTACCTCGTCTTACCCAGGTTTCCCCTACTTTTAGTTTTATTAAGTATTATTACCGCTCTATTACCATTTTTTACTATTATTTGGATTTATCGTGTCAACTACGTCAAAACACGTGTTTTAGGACGGTTTTAAATTTAAATTTAACTATGTGCGATGGATAATTTTAATATCCCCGTAATACGTAGTTTACATTAATGACATTAATATCGCAGTCCCATAAAATTGGAATTGTCGAGTATATGTTTTAAATATTAATTTGTATCATATTAAAGTTTCGTGTCACTATAAAGTCTCAACATAATATTATATTATGCAGGATATGTTTAAGCCATACGTGGAATATAATACTAAGCAAACTAAATTTCAAAACTAAATTGCAAACATCAGTGTATGTATAATGTACCTATACGGGTGTAGCTTTCTATATAAGTTTATCATGAAATAAGTTCACATTTTACGTGTAAGTGCTTTCGACGAAGTTTTCCCGTTATTGCTGATGGTAAATAATAATTTTCAGTTATATAGGTATTTAGGTAATAGCAGATTTATTTCTGATTTGGTATAATACGCAATAATAATGTTTACATATAATCAACGTTTTAATATTTACATATCGAAAATAAGCACGTTAATCGTTAATGCAAGAACATAATATGTAACAATATAAATGTTCAAATATCATACAATACAATTTTGTCATTATATTATGACGACTATCGATTCCACTATAAGCTTTTCATATTTCATATAAATAGTAGTCGTCATGTCGATCTTATTAATGTATCCGTAATATAATATATTTTGTACAGTTAAAAATGTTTGTTAAACGTTGCCGAAAAATACCAAACATTGATGTTATATATTGTATTACATTTAAAACTCGGTGGAATCAATACGTACTTAAACAGTACCTATCCGGTGGTACAGTGGTAGCATAGACTATAAGAGATAAAAAATAAAAATTATGACTGCTAAAAATCGATTGATATAGGTAAACATTAAATTGCTTTAAAACGTGTGGCTGTTATCTACCATTTTTTTAAATTTAAAACTCAGCGGAATCGAAGGATACGCATTAATAGAACAGTAGCCGGTGCAGAAGTCGATACAAAATCGACGAACTCGATAAGCTTCCTTGTAGCATTCTCCCCAACACTCACCTATCAAAGTATTACATACTTATATGACATATATGAACTTACATTACCCATAGGCGGTAGTCTAATTCCTGCATTACAAATTTACAAAAAAGTAAGTCTACAAAAGTACAAATACGAATTAATTATAAACTATACATTATACCGATATTAATTATTTTGTATTATCAAAAGTAGACAGAATTAATTGGCGTCTTTCAAAACTTTAACCGCCTGGGGAATTACCTCTGCTGCAGACTACACCAACGTGTTAATAAACGGCCCTGCACACATAAGTAATAGGAATATAATACACATATTGTATACACGATAAAGCACCCAGGTACGCTGTAAAACGTTGACAGTTATATTATTATAAACGAATCGTATAACGATGCACACTCGTTTTGCTGTAAAATCCCCCCGGACGAGGTTTCGAAACAATGGGATAAATTAATTTTTTTCTCCCGAATAATTGTTCTCCTTTAAAAACAATACCGCTGTTATTGTTTCCGTTTGGAAGAAGAAAAAAACAAGTTTTACACCATGGTTGTTTCGGTTATTATAACAATCTATTTTTATTTTTTTTTCATAATTATATCACGTCACCCCGCCGTTTGTGACCGCCGTAGATAGCTGGTAGGTACCACCATATACGCATGTGTAACATTATAATAATGTAACAACCGCTGATATACGCGATGAGATTGTCACACGAGTTTTTTTTTCTACCTGCTTTGGGTATTGTTTCAAAGGGGAACACCCCCCCGGAACACCGCGGCTGGACACAAAAAAAATCTACTATTGTAGATATAGGCGCACACGGTGTATACATTTTTTAAATTTATTATGCGACGCAAAATATTATACGATATTGAAATATAATAATATTAATATTCTCATTGTTTTGACGGTGCGCGGATGGGACTGAGATATATGAGATATCGGACGTCGGCAAAAATTAATTTCTGTTATTTTTTGGTTTGTTATATTATTTATAATAATAATGATTTATTAATTTTTCCAACAAGCAATATTTACTAGATCCATACGAAATTCATAATTACTATTGGATCGCATCCAAAGGCTGTGCTGTAGTATATTAGGTCGTTATACATTATAAAGTATATAATTTTATTCGATCTAGTGTTCGTATGTACATTTGATGTAACATAACGACTGAAATATTGTAGTTATGAACATGAAGAATAAAGAAATTTAATGGAAAAACTATTGTAAATAAAAAACAAAATATCTAAAAAACTCTCGGATCTTATTTGCTACAAATTTGTATAGGCGTCACCCGAGTGCGTCCTGTTAAGTATATCGAACGGTTTTTTAACAACCCAAGTGTGTCCACTAGGGATCAAAATGCCGGAAAAATTCGGAAAAAAACCGTTTCTTTCCCAGAGCCTCGGAAAACGTGGAAAAATTGGAGAATATTGAAATGAAAAATTTCCAAAAAAACCGAATTTTTGGAAAATTAAAAAATTGTATTTACTCTTAAAAATTAAAATAATCTATGTAAAAAAAAAACCATTTTGAAAAATAGATAAGGAAACCTGTCATTATCGTTTCACATTTGCCAATACGGTTATCCATGTTTTATTGTATTAAAATTTAAAATTAAACTATTAAAAATATTAATACGGTTATTTCAATATTTATTCTAAAAATAACGTAGTTACATATCAAATTGGTATTTATGTGGGAGAGTGTATTTCCCCGAAAATAAATCGCCTGTATTTTTAAATGTTATATAATTAATATTACTTGTAAATCGTAGATAAATATAGACAGCGCACGATTGACAAATTTGTCAAATGAGCAATGAGTAATCACAATATTAATTAATAATTATTAGGAAAATTCGGAACAACAAAACATCATTTGCGGAAATGAGGGATACGATAATATATTTTTGTATTATTATAAATTATTAGTTTCTTCTATACATTACTTTTTCAGTTTTTCAATTTTTCAGGAAAAAAACCAGTTTATTTCGTCAAAACCATTTTTCCGGAAATTTTAAACAAAGCCAAATTTTCCCATTTTTTCCGAAAAAACGAGAAAAAACATGAGTTTTTTCGGAAATTTTGATCTCTAGTGTCCTCGATAACATCACTATTAGTTTTAGTACATCCCGAGTGTGTCCGTAGTCTATAATAGTATACTTAAATTATTTATTAATTTAGATCGGTCAATTAAAAAACAAAAAATTCATTCATTGACGATAATATAAAAGGAAATATAAGCTAAACGAATCTCTAGATTCGATTATATATGAAAATCTTTGAATAGAATAATCAATCAAAAATAAAAATATTAAATTATAAACATTATAAAATATTAGTACACTCACCCGAATTTTTAAAAATGGGTGTAAGCCAAAAAAGTTAAATAAATAATAATCACCAAAAATTTTTGAATTATAGCCAGTTCATCTCCTCGTGAGTCGTAGTTCACCCTGAGTAACTCTAAATTAACTAGAACGTGAAAGTATGACCTTTTTCTTGTGATGATGCACTTGGGTGATACCTTATTCCGGACGCACTCGGGAAACTCTCAATGTACTTACGCCGAATTCAATAATATGTACGTTTCATCTAGTTTAATAAATAATAATTTAATTATGATAAAGCCACTTATGGGCGCGAATGCAGTTACAATTAGCTGGTAAGGGTTAACTATTATGATTGACGATTGTACGAATCCAACTCAATGCATATCAGGTCATAATATAGTTATACTCGTTGCGAACCCTGAATATTATGAATTTCTGAGCATAAAAAAATATACAGGTCGTATATAGGTTCCTATACCTACATTTAAATGATATCCGATGATTTGCCCGCGATTGTCAGTATTGTTTTAAAAAGAAATTACCGAACCGCATAATTTCATCATTCCAATAATCGATGACAAAACTAGAACGGATGTCACAGTCATGTTATCTGTGCGGTGTTTATCATATCCTGTAAAGCAGGTTTAATAATAATCAATTTGTAGTGTGGTCTTCGAAGTTATTCATCGCTATGTATAATATATCAATAAAAAATACAATTGTACGTGTTATTTTATACAGAGTGATTTGCCAAGCAAACTCACCTAGTTTGTATCCTGCGTTCCTTGCATTTATACAAATTCTGATTTTTAGAATTTTAAATATCTATCTATCTTTAAGTTTTCGAGTACTTAGAAGATTTTTACTATTCAAAGCCTATCCAGTATCAATATAAACTTTTTTCAACCCCCTAGTTTTACTGAACATTGTTAACCGGATGATATTTATATTCAAATGTTAATATGCATCTACATCGAAATTCGAACGAGTAGTTTCTGAGTTCATAAACTTACGTACGAAGGATATTCCTTAATATTGAATTGATAATGATTTTACATCAAATATATTATAATTCATGTAATAAATGTATTATAGTTCTAATTGTAATCAAGCAATTTTTATAAATAATTCAATTGTATTACAATAATATCATTAACCAAAATGTTATCGGAAATTATCATAATATCTTACAGCATCTGAACTTGTTATTATAAACTATAATATTCTTAGTACTTTAATGATACTGCTTTACTTTATTCCTTAGTTTAATAACTCAGAAACTAGGTAGGTACTTGTTTGAATTTTGATGTATACCTACGTCTATAACTCATGACTTTTAATCGAAAAAAAAAACATTCCCTTAACAGTTTAGTATGAAAAAGTGTGATAAAAAGTTTGTTTTGTCACTCGTTGAAAATCATATCAGGATTTTAAAATATGGTTTTAAGTATACTAAAAATTCCATCAAAATTTTAATGGATTCATTATGGAAAAAATTAGGGTGTAAATGTTTGGTGAATGGTGAATACCTTGGAAAACCCCTTCGTACTGTTATTATATTCATAAAAGAGAAACTTGCATGGACGGCTATTTCAGAGAGACTTATTTTTAATTTCGTTTGTACTGAAAGATTTTCACTAAAATATGATACTAATATACTTCAAATATTGTTTAAAAGTTTTAAAGTATAAAATATAAATCGATATCGATATCGTTCGTCGAGTGTACACTTTATTAGGTACGTCTTTGTTTACTATAATATCCAACTTGAAACTATTCTTTGAGTTACTGTCAGGTACGCAACTCAATATAATACCTATTAATTAATAGTGCACTATACATTTTTAGGCATGTTAGTTTTAAACAATATATTCTAAAATTAAATAAAATAAATATTAAAATCCAACAACTATATTTTATAGTTTAAAACCATTAAACCGAATAAAATATCATAATATTTCTTAATAATTTTGTAGTATGATTGTGTAGTATTTTTATAAAAAAATAATCACCAATTATATTTTTAAATCGATTTTGACATCATCCGATTTATTATAATGAGAAAAATGTTTTCTCAAATAAACTGAGGGCAAAAATTTTATATCGATATTCGGTGCCTACTCAATAAAATTGAGTTGATTAAAAATGGTAATGTATTTTTTGGTCATCGTAACGGAATTCATTTGATTTTGTAATATATATTTCTAAGTTATTAATATTACAGTCGTAGCGATCGACAATTGAGCGTATTTCGATTGGTTATTACTTTATCATTATGATTAATCTATATGAAATTATATTATAATTTGTCTGCAAGTTTGTACTTCAGGGAGAAGGGATATCATAGTTCGACGTCAATGGACCCCGTAGTTCTGTCACGTACAAAAATTGCAATTTTCTAAATCCACATGTGCGTCGAAAGACGTGAATACCATTTTAAAGCTTTTTAATACATAAACTGTGAAAAGATATTACACGTGTACGTAAATAAGTAAATGACAACAAATAATTTATTAATGGATTTTATAAAAAATAAATAATTTGTACCCTGCCAGCGTATATTTTTAATTGTTGTGCTATAAAAAAAATTATATTTAACGCCATCCTATATATCTTTAGTAAATTGCGTTTTAAAAGCACGAGATGTATTTAAATATTATCTCAAAATAAAAGCAATTATAAAAAGCGGAAATTAATTGGTAACTACAACTTTTTTTTACGAAATCATTAAATACATTTTTAAAGTCAAGTTCTTTTTTTTTAATATTTGATCAGACTCTGCAGCACAGAGCTCATTGTTTCAAGTTTGAATAACTGACAATACCTATAGAAAACGTTGACAATTAAAACAGTAAGTTTATAAAATATGTACAATATACTAAGAGCACACATTTAATATTTATTGTTTATTTATTATAAAAAAATATGAGTGCTATTACGTTTGTTAGGTATAATATATTACATGGTTCATGTCTTATTGGCTTGTAGAAATCGAGGTGGCACCTATATTATAGGAGGTTGCATACCAGTCCTCCCTTAGCTCTCGGTGAAACCCGGATTGACCACGGCGGCGGGTAAGTCATCTATGGTCACGTTTTACAGTCGCAGTGAGTAATGCTTATTTATAGTATATCTGCCATAGAATTATATTATTCTGTATGTGTAGCGAATGGGACGGAGGGGAAAAATTGTATATCAAAGAAAAAACCAACGAGAAAAGTTAATAAATTTAATATTATGCTTGCGGGGGGAGACGACATGTACTATTGACGGGAGAGCCGCGGAAAACCCGCCGTTGAGTGTTAATTGAAATTCTGGGAGGGTCGTCAAGTCGCAGCTGACGTTGATATGCAAGGATTTATAATATTATGTATACTTTAAATATATTTATGTATATATATATAGTTGTGCTCGTTTTTCTTTAAGGGCGTACTCGCGTAAGCGCGTCTCGTATATATACTATGTGTGTGTGTTTGTGGGGGGGGAGGTAGAAGTAGGAAAATTTGTGGAATAAATATATAAAACGAGCGGGGCGAAATGGGCGCGTTCAAGGGCGAGGGTGGTCGATGATTATTCGGGGAAAAAAATATCTATATATATATATATGTACCTACACACTGCATAATAATATGTAGTGCAGTCGGGGGAGAAAAAGAAGAGAAAAGATATTATTATTATTATTATTATTATATTATGTAACCCCTCTGCGGCCGACGAATGGGCGGGCAGCAGTGATCCACGTGGGCCGCCATCGCCATCACAGTCCCGTGATTCGTATTTATCGATTATATTATCGTGAATAATATATATACATAGTGTATACGATAATAATGTCAGATCGGTACAAGCGCTCGTCACCCTCCCGATCGAATGATATGAGGCAGGGGCTAAAGAAAAAAGTGTGGTATGAAAAACGCGATGGAGAAAATCGTCTTCGTGTACGCAAATGGAAAAATATAACGATTTGCTGTAACTTGTCATATTGTATAATATGAGGTACACGTCGTATAGGTATTGCAATGGGGGAACTTAAATCATACGAAACGGAGATTTTGGTTAACCGTTTCCGACAACGTTTTTTACAAAGTCCAGACAAAAAGGGATACACGATATAAGAATATACAATTTATTCAATTAATATTATAGGTATACCTACTTATAATATTAAATTAAGTTTAAAGCCAAAATCTAATAATTTGTAATTTAACATTTATAATATAATACTAAATAATACGTTAATAATTATTGTATACTTATTTACTCATGTTTTTTTTTATCTTTTTATGTTAATTGTTCGTATGTAAAAATCGTTACACTATAATCCTTAGTACCAACTACTTATACCATATATTGTGATCCAATTTTCAAATGTTAAAAAATTAAATTTTACATACATAAGTTTAGATGATGATTGTCAGGAAAACTTTAATTAATAATAAAAAAAAAATAATAATGCGTCAAACATTGCTTACATACTCGTATACAGGTCCCTAAGTCATAAGAGTAGTGTTTATATTTTATCATCAGTATTTTAGATTTTCATCGTGTCAATTGTCATATTATATACATAAAGAAAAGCAATCGAAAAGTTATTTTTTATTGTTTTATTGTATACATATAGTAAGGATTAAGGATCGAATGACACATTACCTCAATCATAAGTAACAATGTCATAGGTAATATTTCGAGAGAAACTTTTAACCGTCATATTGTACATTAACACATTTAAATATTTAATAATTAAAAGTGTTAAGTATAATTTAATTAAAAATTATATATATTATTGGGTTTTAAATCGTTTACATTCTTAACATATCCAGGAAAAAGAATATTTTCTAACAAGAAAACTTGATTTGAGAAAACACCCACTGATCACATTCATGAAGGGAATTTTGGTTTAAAAATGAATATGAAAAGAAACTTTAAAAAACATGTATTTATTGCCCTAAAGATTTTCACAAAATACTGTATTATAATTTAACACATTAACAAGCTTGAAAAAAAATATTGTTATAAGCTGAAATTTAAGTTCTGAAAATGTTTTAATAATTAAAACAGTTGACGAACTATTCGGGTACCTAATCTCATACGTAGACATACTACGGAAAATTAATTGTTAGATATTTAAATATGCAATTCTTCAGTTTTTAATCAGGTTGCAGTTTAAAACTTAACGAATCGTTTTCAAACTACAACATTGTGATATATTTTATGGAAATTGTAGAAAAAAAAAGCTAAATTAATGTAAAGTGAAAATATTATTACTTGAGTTGTGCGTGTAGTGTATATTGTGTCTTCATAACTTCATAAGTAAATTATTATAGTAAGATACGAAGACTGTTTTTATTTAATAATGGAAAAATAGCACATTTTTTGTCTGGTCATGAACATCTTTAATAACTCTAAAACGTAATCTTCAAGGAAAACGTGATGTGGGTATATTATAACATTTTGTTTTTATACATTTATATATTATTATATTATCGTTAGTACTTGGTGGCGAGTTTACTATGACCTCGGCCTGCAAAATACAAATAATAATAATAATAATGTAAATTAAAATAACAATTATAATAACGATAATTCAAATAGCAATAATTATGATAATTATAATGACAATTAAAATAATGGTTATAATATAGTCTGTCACATAAATATATCACAATAATTAACCGAAACACGGCGATAGTACTATATGAAATCTACAATAGTTAATCTACCCGTGGTTACTAAAAAATAACTATTTAAGACATTAAACTTAAATATATACATTTTAATAAAATAGGACCTACTCTTTGGAGAGATTGTCATATTTAAAATGAAAACGACACAATTTATCACCTTTAATTGTTACAGCTATATATTATTAACATTATAATAAATGACTAGTAATCAGGAATTATTTTAATTATATGATAATATCGTATTTATTATTTGTTATGTGCTTATGATGGTTAAAACTGACAATATAAATATGAAATATTTTATTGGAACACTTGCATTTCTTCTGTATTCGATTTTTCGGCAGTGCCCCAGAGCTGTATATACCGTACAACTTATTAGAAGAAGTTTTTACATGTTGTGAATTTTGGTTTTCAGGGATAGTTTTGAGGACTTACCGTGGATGGGTCTGAGAAGGTAGAGTCGTTTGTTTAATTTTAATTTTGTTGTGTAAATGTATGTAGCCCATGTTAGACGTTTGTCGAAAATTAGGTATAGGTTTGATGTTTATATGTACTGGAGGAAGTCGACTGTGACGGAGGGTAAAATAAGTAACAATGACAACGAAAACGTCAATTTTTTCAAAATAGAAAAATAAAATATCCGTGGCCAGCCCAAAAACATATTTATGTTAAAAAAAAATTAAATTAAATTCCTAAAAAAATGTAGTTGGATATTTTTTAACTGCACTATAGGTAGGTATTCAAAAAGATATCTATGATTCCTCAATTTTCTTTGCAGGGAAAAACAATATAGTAGCATGCTATTTGTATTATATACAAATAATTTTTTTATTTCAACATTGGCCTCAACGAAATTCCCATTTAAGACTATTGCTGTATAATAATATTATACACAAAGGTACAATAATTTATTACGAAGACTTATTATATTATATAATACAAACAGTTTCAGATTTTAAGATTTTAAGCTTAAATCACATAAGTAATTATTAATAATTATAAGTATCAGGTATGACATATTATTATGTTCCAGATGGCAGATACTCACTCACTGTATAAAACGTATATAGAACCACTGCTACAACACCTATACAGAGTATCCGTTCAAAATAGTGAAACTAATAATAGTGAAGTAATAATCTCTTAAGTAATGAATATAATTTATGGCAGCGGATAAATGAAAAATCCTAAATATATTGGTAATAATAGGTATGTGTACGCAATTTATTATGGAATAATTAATTGAGTATATTTAAGAATATACAGGTTTAAATAATAATAAAAGTAATGTGTGATATCCTCCCCTGAGCTGTTTGTCATCGAACAAAGTCGTTTGCGAATGACCGTTTAGTAACCTTAGTCTGATTAATATGTGGGTACTTTTTCTATGGATTCAAATAAAATATAGTTTAAACAAATTACAGACGTTTTCTATTTTTCATATCACACAATATACAACTAGATTTATTAAAATACAAAATAAAACCTAAAATTATGCAAATTAGCAAAAATTAGCACCAAAATTTGAAAAATAGCACTAAAAACTTAAAATGTGCAAAATATACAAAAAATATCAGCATAAAATGTTATATTTAATGTCCCCAGCTGATGCATAAAACGAATTTATAGCTCATTCTGCTATTTTATTTGTATACTATAATAATTTTAGAAAATTCTATGAAATCCGAGTCCTGTTGATTACACTTGAGACTTTAAACTCGTCCAATCGCTCGATTTTGCTAACGACGTCGATTACACAAAACAGTTTCACTTGCCAGATGATACAATTATAGCAGGCGAGTACTAGGTAGGTATAATATTATATTATACATTAAGATAATATTTGGATTGAAAGCAATTAAAATATTAAATTAGTGGGTAGTGGGTGAGTAGCTAGTAAATTCACTTACCTGCAATAGGCAGTAAGTACTAGTATTATCATTATAGTTATATAATTTACAGTTGTTTTATTTTTAACTCATAAAATACAAGGTACTTACAAGATTTGAGTTGGATTTTCGACCAGTCATGACGTTTCTTAAAAAATAATCAGCTTCATCAAACATTTTAGTTTCGGTTTATAGAAATCTTCAGTTCCGGCGCCACTTTTCATATAGACTCTTTCACTTTATTTGCTTCATGCATATTGAATTGTTCTTCATTTTTTTCAAACATCTTAATTATGTTATGTTATGACCAGATTAAATTTTAAGGGTCTTATATCGATTCACTGATTAATAGTATCGACACCGCCGGGAACTGCAGTTTATACATTTTTAATATAATAATATATATAATATATAATATATCTATATTAATACTTAATATTTGACGGCAAGTCTTATTTTTTTTTTTTTGTATTTTTAAAAAAATTTATAGTTTGACGGAATCAACCACTAATATAGATAATATATACTTGATATGAACAGTACCGGGCAAAATCAATAGCCAACGGAATCGATATGAGTCGGTGGAATCAATATAATATTCTCTATTTTAAGGCCTCGTATTGCTTGTCACCTATGACAAAATATGTAAATGACAAATAAACAAAAGTGTACTTAATGAAATAAACGACGGCTGATAATAATATAAACAAAGTTAATACCTACTGATAAATAATAACGATAACTAGGTAGGTATATGCGTATAGCTAATAACGACTGCCAATTGAATTGTCACATGGTGCTACTTATATACGACGAACATGATCAAGTCTACTAGCCGCGGCTATTCGAAGTCGTGAATAATTTGGGTCGGTCACAGCGAATATACGTTGTCAGACGGAGACTTTACTCGCTATTACTTAAATCGTAGCAAGTATAGTCGCTTCGTGTAAAGCAGGAACTTATAATATGTAATCGACCCACACTGAGCGAGTTAGGTAGCAGCGGGTACTGATTAAATTCACCCAAAATGAGTTTCTAATAATATTATAAGCATGCAGAGTTCCGACGAAGGAAACCGGTTGGAAATCCCCATATAAGGTGTACCTACTCAACCTATGACATTACTATTATTATTATTATATTGTAGACTACACGTGAATTTCTCACGGCCTCCGCGGGAAGAACAATTTTTTTTCATTTCGTTCCCCGTTTGAACGCCGCCAAAAGGGTTGCTAGCTGGCTGCAGCATATGTCGTACCGCCACCACCCTAAGACAAAAGATGTCGCGGACTCTTTTCACAAACCGGTCACCCATTGTTTTACGCTCCGGTCCGGATCGGATACATTCTGCATCGTACCTACACATACCGCCGGAGCGTTATTTATAATTTCACGAATAATATGCACACATTAGCATGTGGCCCCTACACAGAATACGTGTGTCTCATATTATTATATTGTTGTGCGCGGGTCCGCGGCGAAAACGATTTTTTTTTACACTCTCCTTCCATCCATCACATTGTTATAATATTATTATTCCTTTTGTTTTTGTGCTTCACGCGCACATGTATATAAAGCATTACGCGGAGGGAAATGTTTTAATGAAAAAAAAAAAATTATAACGTCTCCACGGCGTTTAAAAATTATATACATATGCTATATTATATAGGTACGCGCGAATGGGTTATAAAACAATATAGGTACTATGTAGGTACCACGTATATGGTTACAATATAATATATTATAATGCGCGCGTCTTGGTCGCCGTCCACCTGGTCGCGGCAACCGGTTCACTTGTCCGGAAACAATGATCGCTTTGTTTTAACGGCTCCGCGGGACGCCACCACCGCGACAGGGGTAGCGGCGAAGGGTGTACCAGCGCGTCATCTACGGCCGTGGCAGATGACCAAATCGCGACTCACTGCTGCTGGTGATGACGGATAATGTGTACAAAATAAAATATATAATATAAGAGGCGTTAATATTTTATTTGGGTCTCCCCGCGGGACAAGCCGATGAATATTTATAAAAAAAAAAAATAATAGCTCGTACTTACCTATACATTTAGTGCGTGTGTTTAAGTCTCTCGCGTTTCTCCCGTTTAGCGCTCTGTATATTATACGCGCGCGGTGTATATTGTTCGATTGCCATGTATTATGAGCATTAAATCCGTTCGTTAAATTGCAATGTGTTCGTCGAGTTGCCGTTAAATTGCACAATATATATTTTATATATTATTCATTATTATTATTATTGTGCAGGTATGGTTTTCTATACGCATATGCATACGCGATTTTTTAATGACTCGCGGGGCAGCGAGTATAATGTATTATTTGCGCGTGCTTTTTTTTTAAGAATACTTTTTAGAAGGTAAGGTCGAAATTTCCTTACCATATTATGTTTACTATATTATATCATATTATATACTCGTGCGTATACGATCATGTGCCTACTTAGAACGTTTCTACATATTATTGATGTCTTGAGTAACGTATGGTCTGTATAATACAAACACTACCAACTCTTTTTTTAAATTCTCTTGTTTACAGATATTATGTTGATCTTTTTAAAATTGTAATGCCCGGGCCCGGACTAATAAACATCTAAAGTTTTCATTTTGTATCTGCAAAAGTTAATGCTGTCTAGAATAACGATAAGACGTATATTTATAGTTTTTTCCCCGAGCAAATCACTTTTAGATCGTTGTATTCACTATTCAGCACCAATTATAACAGTCACAGATGAAGAAAAATACATAAAAAAAAGAAATTATTTTCATTTTGTTTTGTTGATTAAATGATAGTATTTTTAAAATCTCAAAGAATTTTGAAAGCGAAGCGAGCGACGCTGATTTAGTTTGCAGCGTGGAATGCAGATTATATTTTACCAACAGTATAATTCGCATTCCACTCTAAGTCCTGAAATCACGATCCTGATTTATCGAGTCGATGTTCTATTAATGGCAATTTTGTGAAAACATAATATAGCTACAATATTGTGAAAAGATTTAATCGTCTGCCAAAAAATATTTATAAATGTTTTGACGATATTTAAAAATGAAATTGTGACAGTCCAAACGAAATATTTTAATTTGTAAAACATAATTTTGCCGTGTGGATAATAAAGCCGCGTACACACTTGCACTCGCACTTGCGTAACATCCTTTGATGCGGCCAAATTTACCGACAACTGGTGGAACGGTGTTACGGCGTTACAGCGTAACAGAAAATGTTACAAGTGTGGAAGCGGCTTTATACTGTAACGATAGTCGATAGTTCAGCCGTTCGGTGTTGTACTTCAAGCGAATCGGCCCTTATTGTTATATAGGCAGGTAGTGTAGGTATACTTAATACTTATATAATATATATATTATAGTAGCACAATATTATGTTTATGTTTGGGGTAATTAAGATTTTCTACGCGATAACGAACAATAATATTCATTGTATTATTATGATTAAAAATCATCGGTACATAATAATATAATGATGATAATAATAACAACAATATTATAATACTATATTATGGCGCGGGTCCGTTGTCCGTTCGCTCGCGGGCATTTACGATATGTTGATAATAATACGCATATTATATTGCGACGATAGGTAGGTACAATATAATACTAGGTAATACATATTACAATATTATAACGGACGGACGAATCTCGAGGGTTGAATATCTGCATAATAATAATTATAAAAGCGGATTCCGACAAACATCTGGTCAGCTGTTTGTATTTTGTGTTGCTTCGACGGGCCATAAACGGCGGCTAATCGCGTTATGGGTACCTATTCGTTCAGTTTCTTTTCGGCACACGTTGTATATAATATAATACCCGCACAATTGCGCATTGTATTACCCGAGTTACCTATATAGGCCACATCCGCATATAGTCTCTCCGCACACTGCCCATACATAGGTACCCGAGTTGTACGTCTGTTTTGTGTTTACACCCTTTCGGCGTCCGCGATGACCCGGCCCGAGCGATCCGCGTTGACCAGCTGCCGCCGCCGTCCTAAACAATAATATTATATTATTATTATGCGTATAATCACTATAATTTAGGCATAGGTACTCGACGTCCACGACCGCGTTTTAGCATAAATATTTCGCGAGCGCCGAGCGGTCCCGCAGGGTGAATTACACGCATCCATATTATATTAATATAATATAATAGGTACTGCAAGCGGCGAATTAAAGTCTCTTTTTTTTTATCGAAAAGCGTTTCTGTTTTAGGAAATACATTATTTTAAATCATTGGTATATTATATACTCACTTTTTTATATCGCTATAAATATTAACTTTTTTTTGTGACAGCAATACACACGTGACTTACACGATGACGAGGTACACTCAACGCCTACTGTACAGCAGTCGCCAGTCAGCAGATCATCAAATACCTACTTTCCTCCTTCCTTGTTTTTTCCAATTGTTATTAAAGTAACTAGGTATTGGAAGTTTTTGGGCTCCCAGAAGTTTCTATTACCTACAGATTTACTTTCGTATCTGAATTCGGATCACTTTCATAGACCCTTGAAATTTTTACCAGTTATTATTTAATATTAATATTTCGTAAATTTTCCATAAATGGTAAAATTTCCGAAATATTTTGACTCCTTTTGAGTTAGTCATAGCGTAGAGACATTTTTTTAATTTTGTAAATTTATTTTTATTTTACTATCGATAAAAACTTTTTCACTTAGTGATAAAGCTTGAAAATGTAATTATAGGTTCCTTAAAAGTTTCATAAGCTCAAAAATATTATTAAATGATCGAATTACCAATAAACGATTTTTAAGAGTTTGTTGTATTTCCAAATCGAATGACCGTAGATTCTTGAAATGCTCACCAAATATTTACATTAGCACTTTCCATGCATGGTAAAATTTTCAAACAATTTTGACTCTTTATGAGCTATTTATAGCCATTAGATAATTTTTAAAATTTTGTAAATTATTTTTCAGTTAGAAATTCATAAGTTTTTTTTTATACCTAACATTAGTACATGTGTTTTGATGGTTGTGTTTATACTTATAGAATTGACAACAATATTATTGCTTACAATACTTGTACGCTCACCTCAACACTGCAAGCCAACGCGATGTATAGGTAAACTGCAGTACCTACAGTGTATTTCTTTTTTAAGTTTACATTAAATATTTCTTCCGGTGGGTGGTAACCCCTGATTGAAATGTAGATTGGATTTTGTTGAAGTCCTCTTTTCCAAAAGAAAACGTTTCAGTGAATACAAAGGACGTACCTATTAAAATTTATAATATACATTATTCGTGTATTATATTATTATATTATATGATTTTTCTTATTATTATTCTGTGGACTAGCCAGATTTGCGTATCCCTTTGTCTTAAAAAAAAACGACTGAATTTTAGTTTGTTTTTTACTTCCTTTCAACTCAAATATTATATAATAATATAAATATTAAGCAGCCATATTGACCATGGTAGGGGGTGCACACACGTGCAATTCAATGGTTTGTCTGCATAATATCATTGTTGTGCAACGGAGCACATTGTGTGCAGAGGTTCGAGGAGACGAAAATCGTACTTAAAACCATTGCAACACGTATGGAATATGTATTATATTATGTTTTAGGTATGTATAGCCGTATACCTAACCTAACCGTATATAGCTAGGTACTTAATAATAAACAATCCGAATTATATAAAACAATGACACAATTTTCAAATTTATTTTAGTATTATTTATAATTTATACCAGAGAATTGAATATTATTATAATATAATATGTATTAGGTATACAGTATACAGAGTGATACACATAGTATGGCCACCCCTTTTATTTTCAGTAATGCAGTTATTCAAAATCTGATTTTTGGACATTTTAAATGTACCTACCTATAAAGATCATATTTTCAGTATTGAGATTTTTCGTACCTTCTACTTAAGGAGTGTCCTGTGGTGATTCAAACTTTTTTTTGTCATATTATAATAATCTTCCTTTTCTACTATTAATTATTCATCGTATAATTTTCCTGAAAATTATGACTTATCAAATCAAAATTCGAACGAGTACCTAATTCTTTAACCATACATCTTTTACTTAGAAACCTATATAGCTATATCACACATAACTATAGGTATAGGCACATACTAAGGTTGTGCGATCATTGTCAACACCAATCTGAAACAAAAATTGAATGAATACAATAAAATACTTTGGTCGTTGTATTACATTGAAAGCTAAGAGTCGAGGTTAATAATAAATATAATAGTAATTGTAATATAATTTTACCTAATATTTATAATTATAATAGCTGTTTAATAATAATCATCAAAAAAACGGGTCGCTTAATGGATAGGTTAAATTTGAATAGGTATATAATAGTATGTACCCATACGAAAAACGATTCTGAGCGAAATGTCAGAAAAATTTAACATTTCATACATTTTTAATTACCTACTAAATAATTTGTAAATTATTGAGATTTTGATAAATGTTGTCAAAATTTGAACCTTAAATTATGTATCTTTAATATTTTTCAACTGATGTTATGAATAAATACTTATGACTTATGAGGGATCTTGAATTAAATTGTCGTACCTAACAAAATCATTTAAATTAATGTTTTATTTTGGTTAGGTAGGAAAACTTTTGGGGAATTTTATATTGACTTTTAAAATCTTAGATATAAACAGAAAGTTTTTTTTATGAATTTTTCTCAAAATAATGATGTATACATTTTTTAAATTTTTACGAGTTTTGTCAGAATTCTTACTTTAGACGCCTATAAAAAAAATTGTGGATTTACACTAAACTTTTTTTTTTATTTCTATTAACACAAACTTATGAGGAACTTTGTATTAAATTTTCAAGTTTTGAACAAACGAAAATTTTTTTATCGATTATAATTATAAAAAAAGCGGGTAAGTGGTTGTCGCTCTGCTATAGGTACAGTAGGTTACAAGTAGGTCACAAGGAAAAATGACTTCTCTAAAGTACCATCTTGATCCAATTTTCTAAAAGATTAGATACTATATGTTGAAATCTTAGCTCTCCATCTGGTAGTAATTTTGTTTACAGGATAAAAAAAAATAAACATCATCGTAAAACCACTAGCTGCCTGGCTCCACAGTATAAGTTAGTATCAATAAATAAAATGATTGCAAATTAAGCTGTTATTCTGTTTTAAAAATATTGAACATTTAAATCCTGTTAGTCTATTAAATCCTCACTAATACATAAAAGAATCATTTTAATTTATATTTATATTAACTTTTTTTAATTTACACATTATTTCTTTTTCACGTGGAAAATATGATTAATAAAGTTCATTAATAAGAACCATTTAAACTTATTAACCATTTATAATCACAGTCAACCATCTTGTTCATCATATTTGTTTTATTGAATGCAAATTAGTCAACAAGCGAGTTTCAAATTGTCCATTATATTAGTGAATCAGTCTTTAATAATTTCTTCCACAACAAATTATGTTTGCAAAAAAACTAAAACAAATAAAAAAAGGTGGGGAAGTGGATGTCGTTCTGCTGTATAATAGGTTACAAATGGGTCACTGTAATGGATGGTGTTAAATTTAAATTTAATGACATAATATCATTGTATAAGAAAAACGATTCTGAGCGAAAACGATCAGTCAGCCTATGGTATTACTAATATATTTGATATTATTGTGAATAAAGTAATTTATATAATATAACCTATTTTCGTGGAACCTTGTTTTAAATTTTCAATCCTTAGCTATAAAATTTGAACATTTTATAAATTTTTTACTACAAAATAATTATTAAATTTTAAATCTGATACATTTTGTCAAAATTCGAACTTTAAATCCTTAAAAAAAAAATTGTGCCTATGTATTTTAATATATTTCAACTGCTATTGTAAAAAAATATCAGGAGTCTTATATTAAATTTTCACGCTTTTTTACCCAATAAATAAAATGTTACTTGATATTTATAGGAAAAAAACAAAAAAAATTGAAAACTGACAATGTCCATAAGCAGTTCAAAAAAAGTCAAAATATTTTTAACATGTAATGGTGTATAGCAAATGAAAATATAAACATTCAGTAAAATTTTCATGTATCTACAGTTATTCGTTTTTGAATAACAATAAAATAACATAACCGCTACGTGAGAAATCAAGTGAATATCCAATATTGTGAAAATATGAACTTCAAATGCTCGTAAAAATTTAATTTGACTTTCTTATAGAAATCTTTTTTTCGATAAAAGTAGATAATCCCATAAGGAATCTTGTATTACATTTTAAAATCTTAGATTTAAAAAGAAAAATTTTTAATTTTTAATTCAAAATAATTTTGTAATTTTCTTGATTTTTCCATATTTTGTCAATTTTTGAACTTTAAATGCTTATAATAAAAAACTGTGACCAAGGATTTTTAATATTTTTCAAATGTCATTGTAAAAATATAGTAGGAGCCTTGTATTAAATTTTCAAACATTTTTACCCAACAAATAAAGTTTTATTGACATCCTTAGAAAAAAAGACTAATAAAATTGTAAAATGAAAATGTTCCTAATTAGTTCAAAACAAATTTGAATGAAAATTTTATCGTGTTTAGAAAATGCTAATATAAATGACCAGTGAAAATTTCATGTGTATACTTCGTTTGTTTTAGAGTTACACCAAAAACCAAAATCAATTATGTGGAAAACCGATTTTGCGTAAAAATTTCCGTTTTTCCCGGCGCTTTTGAAAACTATTGGAAATTTTAAATTTTGACCTCTCCTATGCACCAACGATATTCGCTTTTCAATCGAACAAGATACTGAAGTTGAAAATCCAATCATTATTTCGACTACTTATCGTGTACAGACAAAAAAAAAAAAAACATACATCATTGTAAAATCAATACATTCATCATTCCACTCAGAATCTAAAACAATCAAATAAGAAAATATTAAAAAAAAATTATATTTTCGAAATTACACAATGTTTGAGGCAACATAAAATATGGAATTGTGTGAGTAAATTATAATTATTATATCAATTATAAAAACAGAGACTTTGCTATACTAAGATGATTTAACATTTAAAATTTTAATTATGTGGATGATGTGCTGTCATTTTGGACTTCCATTGAGTCATCAAGTTTTTCCTCTTCGTTTTCACCATCTGTTAAAACATAAAAAAAATTTTATTATAATTTTAGGGTACACATACACATGTAAGAAATCTTAACATCCTATAGAAATGATTAATATATTATTGGACATTGGTAACCAATGCATTCAGTTGGTGTATTTTTTATTTAAAACATCGTTCTGAACAGAAAAAATAGTTTTTATAAAAAAAAATCACAATATTTAATTGGATTTTACACTGTTTTAAACATATGTTTTATTTGTTCTAAACAATTAACAAAATGTTTATAAATTTTGTGTTTTAAACATAACAACCTTGAATACATTAGATCAGGAGATGTCAACCATTGGCCGTAGCAACTTACTGTAAAGCGTGTAATAAATGTATAATATTCAATTTTTATAAAAATAAATATAATTCATAGTGATAAAAATATTGTGCTCATTATCTTTGTTGATGTGATTGAATATTGGTATCTTTTAAATGATTTTTCTTTTACGATCAATGTTGTGCAGTGTATTATCTACATTCTAGTATTTATTGTAAAGTTAACTGCACGTTATTTGTATTTATTATGTTTACACTGTTTGAGTATAATAATATATCAAGTTAAAAACTTTAACATCTAAATTATTTTTAAGTCACTATAAAATAAAATAAAGCATTAATTTACTAACTATCAATCTACTGCACTTTATAACCTTTTTTGTACCTTGATGTAAAAAATATTACATTTTTCACATCTGCATTAGAACATAACAATACTTGTACACCAACCTGTCATTGCATAATGATCAAACATGTATTCTTTTTGATATTCTTTCATAAGCTGAGTTGAACGTTCTTCATCCAAAAACAGTCTGTACACTTTTTTTACATCATCTACTGTTACTTCAGTTGCTTTACGTTTTCGGCATACTAAGTGGGCAGTTGTTATCAATTGAATGCCGTATCGCAGCGAAGTTGATTTACTGATCTTGGCTAAAATGGACAAGGCATCTTTGGATATTTCACAGTCTTCTTCTTCAGCCCTAATAAATTTTATTAAAATTACAATAAATTTTATTGCAGTAAAAATAATAGTAATAATATTTAAGCTGTGAATGATGGACAAATACCTTATTTTTAAGATTTGTTCTAATTCATTTTCAGAATAGGGTTGTGTCATAATGATGACCATGCGGTCAAGCAAATCAAGTGGTACACCATGGGGTGATTTATAGTTTGTGCCTCGGATGTTTGTCACTCCACGATTGGTGGCTGTTATTACAATTGGAGCAATTTCATTTTCTAATGCTCTGTTCAGGAATGAAAAACATTCTATGTCCAACATGTGCACCTAAAATGTGGTACATTAATATTTAACATGAAATATTAATACAGTAGTATCAATAATAAAAAATAATAATCATAATTACTTCATCAATGAATAGTACCCCTGCTAATAATTCAGCTTTTCCCTCTTCACGCCATTCGCTAACTTTACAGTTAATTTGGTCTCTAACTTCTGACTTGATTTCACCCGTGTCACCTACAAACAAAAAAATTAAAAATAAAATAAGTTTTAATGCTATAAAATGTTGAATATTTTAGAAGAAGCATTCTGTGTTTATTGTTAGTTATTATTAGCACTAGCTGATTATCAAAAGTACATCAAATGTTTTTTTTGAAAAAAGATTTATGAGATACGCATGGGAGCAACTTAGCAAATCCGGTATATTTTTCTTTGAATAATTTACTTAAGTTCAAGCAAGATATCATTAATGGTCAAGGAAAGTATATCCAGTAAAAAAAAACATTGATCTGGGAGTTCTAAATAAGAAACCTAATACAGTAAAACTTCCGTTAACGGTCACCTCTATGTAACGGTCAATTTTTTTGGTCCATCGAGTATTATCCTACCTCTGTAGGACGGGCACCTCTAAATAGCGGTTATTATTTACAGTCCCTTCGGTGACCGTTATATAGAAGTTCTACTGTATCAAGTTTTCTCAATTCTGTTAGAATTGGCTAATAGTGTATGGTGTTCCGAGGGGAGTATACTATAGGGAATGTACTGAATACTGAAGAATAAACCAAATGGTAAGCACAGTTAGACCCCGGCAATGGTAGTAAGATGAATGAAGATATTTTAAGAATGATGGACAGATAGTGAAACTTTGTAGAAACTAGAATAGGTTTTAATGATCATTAAAAAAATAAATTTAAAAAAAAGGGAACTGTCAAAATTAAAAAAATTAAAAAAATATGTGTGAAACAAAAACTGCAAATGATTTATTTTAAATTACATTCAATTAAGCACACATCGTGGAATAACTAATGGTATTTTATTTTACCTGAAAACAGAGCAAGAAAACCGTGTGTCCTGGAATTAATCACATCGATTTCATGTAACGTAACTGTATGTACGACTTCTTTGCGTTTTTGAAGTTCGCCTTCAGGACACTGCACAAATCTAAACATAAATTGATTGTTAGAGTAATTTATTTAGAATGCAAAACTAATATAATGAGTGTAATATGGTATACATTTACAAATTATACTAATAACTTACCTAGTTTGTGGACCAGATGCATCGTAATCTCTTGATCTGGTAAATGATCGTCCAATTTTGTTAACTTTGCCACTAGCGACATCGATGGTTACTACATCTCCAGCCAAAACCTTAACACAATTAGAAATCAATAATTAGTAATTCAAAAGCATCAAAAAAATAGGTTTTAATTAGAGAAGTTACAAACTGTTCGGTTTAAAAATCGAACAGGAAATTCCAAATAACCGAACTGAGCCAAATGCCTAATAGTTTGGTTCGATAATCGAAACAGAGAAATAAAAATAAAAGTTAGTTCTATAAGGTATTACTAATCTAAAATCTTTAGTCAATAATTCTGCGGTATGGTGGCTAAATTATAAATAAATATTAAACAAAATAATATCTAATATTGACTTTTTTAATGTTAGGTTCAAGATTGATAAAATATTTGAAGAATTCGGTTCGAGTTCGATTAAAAGTGTGTAGGTTTGGATCTTTTCGGGTTTGTTAATTTAGAGAAAAGTTCGATTCGATCTTTAATATTATGGTTTGTAACATCTCTAGTTTTAATTACTTTTTCTTTTAACAAAGCTTCAATCATTTTGTTTCCAAGATCATAAACAGTCTCCATGTCTGTAGTTCTCATAGTTAACTTTCCTACTTTAGACCCGGTTCCTGTGACTGGGCGTTCTATTTGGAACTCTACTACTTCACCTTCAATAATTTCACTTTCCTCCCTGTAAAATATTATGGTTAAAAATGGTGTCATCAAACATTCTACATTAACTGTAAACATACTTGATGCGGACACCAATTGATTTACGGATAGCTTGAGTCAGTGCTTCAGTTTTACTCATTTCTAAACTATATATTTCTGAACCAGACATGCAAGTAAATGGTGTATCAGAACCCAATGCTTGTGCCAATGCCATGGCAATAGCAGTCTTTCCTATAGAAAAAAAACAAAATATATGTCGGTTAATATAAGTTCAATAAGTAGTCAGTGAGTGTCAAATTACCTGTGCCAGGTTCGCCGGCGAGTAGAACAGATCTTCCAGCAATCTTTTCCTCTTTTATCATGTCTAACACGACGCCCATGGCCTTGCGAGCTTTCAACTGGCCAACCAGTCCCTGTGAAACCTAAAATCAACAAAACCTATCAGACACCGATTAACAGGAGACACTTAATATGATATACAAACATTTCTTGGTTCCCTGTTGTCGTCCAACCCAAGTCCACGTATGTGAGAATGAGCACCGATACGTTCTACTCGGGAAATCTCCCGGACTTCTTGCACCTTGGCTACCGCAGCTGCCTGAAATCAAAAATATTTGTGGTTTAAGATGGTAATTTATTATGGATAAGTAATAGGTTTAGCAAAACATCAAAAACCGCGAAAATACTTACGGACATGGTAGTTTGAGGAGGTAAACTGATTTGCGACTATCTCTGAGTTTATTTTTTTTAAATTACACACGAGAGACGAGCTGCAAAAAACCGTTGAGCACTCGTAACTATAGAAAATATTACAAACATCGATCAATCAGAAATCTAATACAAAAATGGCAGAAATACACAATTTGTTTTTTTATTTAGTCACATAAGAACATAACCTACAAATAACGGGAAAAGTATTATCATCAGATGGAAGTGATGAACGTTTTTTCGATGTCGAGTTTCGACTACAGCTTATTGTCTTAAAATAAAAAAGTCGGTTTGGATATCAGACGACATAATATTATCGTGTTTACAACTACTGTTCGCGGTCGTTGATAAAAAAATCTACAACTGTCAACGCTCGTCGACCGTCGTTGTTGTCGACTATAACATTGTAAAATATTGCTTGAATACTAATCTAATTTAATTTTTTTCTTACCCTCGGACAACATAACACTTAATTCGTAAGGAACACACCGATGATAGCAGCTGTGGTCGAATTATTTGTATTTAGCATGGCCAGATGAGAACGGCGGACGTCTTCTTCCCAATCGCGATGAGTAGGACAACGTAAGATCGACCGTACCGGGAACACCGATCGACTACCCGAGAAACTGAACTCGCTGGTAGACGAAATAATGTCGTACGAACAGACTGCTTGCGACGGTAAAATATGTCATATTGGATCATATCAATTTCGGATTGAACGAAAGTCTAAAAGGTTTTCACTCTTATAACATTTGGCTCGGCATAGACCATTTACTCTTCGATGTACAGCTCCAATAGACCATTGATTATTTGGATACAGTGTCGTAGCCCCGGTCAATTTCATTTTTACCTCCGTTATACTTGCTCGTTTCTGTTGGATTTCAAACGAAAGCGACTTAGTCGCAGTAAATTTTTATAATATAGAACACCGAGCATTCTATTTTCTACAGCAGTCTCATTGTCGGGTAGTCTTATAACATATTTTTTTATTGTTCACTGGGTGGTAAAATAATGAAGTAAAATTAAACAGGAATTCTTATTTAATTTTACTCCAACTTTATACTATACTAATTTTCATACCTACTTACAACTTACAAGAGCTTTGCCTACAATATATATATTAATACATTTAATTCTTAAATTAAATCAAAATTTAATATATGTAAATTTAATTTATCAAAGCAAACTACAATCTTAAATCAGTAGAAAATAACACTTAAAAATCTTAATAAATAGATATAAATTTTTTTTTATTCATTTTGTAGGTATTGAAAGCAATATTATAAAACCTAAGTACATGTGTTCTATAAATTTGATTAATATATTAAACATAAAAATAAATAAATGTTATAGATCTTAAAGCTTTTGAGCGGCGACTAACCGAGGTGATTGCTTCCATCAAGCCAATAACCAATCGATGGCGAAGTAAGAGCATTTTTTTTTCCAAGTACATTGAATGTAATATTATAATGTAATTGGGATTTTTAATTTTTTCAGCAATTTTAGCTATTTCAACATTAAGTGCTTCAATAGGTGCATATTATTGGTTGACAGATCCACAAACAGCTAAAGTGTCATTTGTTCAATCGCTGTACAATCATTTATTGTTCACCATTTCATCTATAATGCTTAGTAAGAATGCTTAAGATATTTAACAATTAACAATAGTTTTTAATTTATTGTTTTAATTATATTTTAACTAGTGATATTACTTTTAACTGGAGTGCACAAAAAAGTGATAGCAACATCGATAATAACGTCACGTGCAAGGCAAGTGCTGGCCGATTTTAATATGTCTTGTGACGATTCTGGAAAATTAATACTTAGACCTAGGCCTCAACAAAACACATGATGATAAACAATGTATTCTATTTATTTTGTTTTTACTTTTGTCAGTATAAGCATTATATAACAATTGTTCATGAATGACTGACGCCTTATTGTAACGAGCAAGATCTATCATTTTTAATTTTAATGTATCTAATATACAATATGCTTAAACTTGGGTGTTACTGTTACTAAACAGGTATGTATTTGATGTGTTTCAATAAAATGTGCTTATGTACATGATATAATTATTATTTATTATTAAACTGATATAGGTAGATATTCATTATATGAATTAAATGCATTTATTTTATTAAACTGAAGTAGAAAGAGTTGAAAACATACTTATCAACAAATCAATTTAGGTCAACGATTCTTATACAAAATATTCAATGGTTCTTATCTAATAAATATGATCTAAAAAAATCCTAAATTATTTTCTTAATTTTCCATTAAAAAAAAATTTACTTTCACATACTAGTTTTTTTTTGGATTTAATTACTCTTTTACTTAATATAATAAATAAACAATATTAAATTATTAATACTTAATCATTATGTGTATTATTCTTGGGTTGACCTTGTTTAAAATATTAGGTAAAAACTAAAACATAATATATTACCATTTAAGAGGACCAGATTGACCATGATACATTGCAACTATGGAAGGGGGGAACAATAATAATGTCTTTATTTTTGCAATAAAATACAATACAACGATAGTTAAGTTGAGAAACTCAATCAAAAATCAAAGCTTGTAAACAGTTAGGATGAGTTCAATATCCACCAATAAACAAATATCATAACAGTTATTAATGTACTTACATTACAATATTAATAAAAAGTAAAATAAATATACTTAAATAAGAATAAATTGTATTATATCAATCTTAATATTGTAATTGCGTAACAAAGAATTGTGGTTAAAAGCTGGACTCTAGGAACCAAAAACTGCAGTACAAATAGGAACACTTAAGTTACATTTTTTGAGATTCTAAGGCTCCTAGGTTATTGTTTCAGACAGATGAAAAAAAATTAAAAATCCTTAGTAACAGTTTTTATTTATAAGCATTTAGAGCTCAAATCTTGAAAAAATACGGAAAAATTAGCAAATTATTTTGAGTTAAGATTTCATAAAAATTTTTCTTTTTAAATCTAAGATTTGAAAATGTAATACAAGATTCCTTATGGGATTATCTACTTTTATCGAAAAAAAAATGTCCACAAGAAAGTCAAATTAAATTTATATGAGCGTTTGAAATTCATATTTTTACAACATTTGATATTCACTCGATTTCTCATGTAACAATTTTGCTATTTTGTTGTTATTCAAAAACGAATAACTGTAGATATATGCACATTTTACTGAATGTTTATATTTTCATTTTTTATCCACCATACAATTTTGAAAATATTTTAACTTTTTTTGAGCTGTTTACGGACATTATCAGTTTTTAATTTTTTTAGTTTTTTTTTTCCATAAATATCAATAAAATTTTATTTGTTGGATAAAAAAGCATGAAAATTTAATATAAGGCTCCTGATATATCGTTCTAATAGCAGTTGAAAAATATTAAAAATACATAGTCACAATTTTTTTTTATAAGCGTTTAAAGTTCATACTTTGACAAAATTTTCAACTTTTATAGCTCAGGATTGAAAATTTAAAACAAGGCTCCACGTAAATAGGTTATATATAAATTACTTAATTCACAATAATATCATCAAATATACTTGGTAATATCATAGGCTGACTGACCATTTTCGCTCAGAATCGTTTTTCTTATACAATGATATTATATTACAAATTAAATGTTTAGGATAGAAATGATGGCTTGAACAAAATTATTTTAAATTAATAATTAAAAGTTACAGATAATACATTCATATGAATATTATAAGCACTACACAACAATATCAAACAATACGTAAAAAAAAGTTGTACTAGAGCTAAATATATTATTCATAGGGTATTCTTACTAAGTAATTTACATAAAAATTATAGATAAGGTAGGATTAGCCCCATATAAAATATCCCTTAATGATTTAGATATAAGCCTCCTATGGGTTATTTTAAATTAATAGTATTGTTAGTTGGGCTATAGCCCCTCAGAAATTTAACCCTAGCTGCGCACTTGCACCTATGCCAAGATTACAAATTTAATCGAGCACCAATAAATATGTCTAAATATGTCTAAAGAAATAAAATTCCGCTCTAGTAATAATCAAAGGTCTCTTAGCTAGACGTTATAAAACATAATATTTATAAAAGATGGTTTTAAAATCTTTTTTTATTTTATATTAGGCACACCAAAAATCATTTTTTATAGCAATTAGTACTTAGTTTCAAAATGTTTGGTTTTATTCTATGCTAGCTGAATTACCCAGAAAAAAAATTTGATTTTCAGTTGATTACATGATTGTCATAATAATACAGAATTTATAATTGTTTGATACTGCAATAATTATATTTATTAATATTTTTGATTATTTGATACCATTATATTTAGTTTTCCTCATTGTACATTTGAACATTTAACTTATATTCCACAAAAGTACACTATCACAATATTTAAAATCATATTTTTATAATAATAGTATTTACTATTAACCTACGGGCATTGATTTAACATTTAAGTTTTTATAATATAAAGTAAATGGTATCAATCTAATCAATGCTAAAAAAAATTAATTTTTTAAAACTATTTTGCTATGTAAATGCAAATCCTAAAAAGACAATTTGTTTCAAATAAGATCTTTAGTAGTTAGTAATTACTGTTTAGGAAATTGGTGTTTTTAATAAAATAACTGTATTTAAGCTTAAAAATAAATATTATATTAATGGGTAAAATATTATTTCTTTTCATGCACATTAGACATTATTAAACGAGATCAAAATTATATTTTTTATTACCAGTTTTACACATAAGCTTGTCAACTCTTAAACTACGACAAGTGTCAATTTCTATTTCTAATTCTAATGATTTTAACTTAGTCCTTAGCTGAGTAGATTGATCGCCCAAACACCAAGCAACACTCAAATGAAATTTTGGATCCTTGAACAAAAATTAACAGTGTGTTAGTTAAATAAAAACATATTATAGTTATATAGTCATTAGATTTATAAAAACTATTAAGTATTGAAGAGAGCCAGATATTTATAAATATTGTAAAAAAAGTTAAATATTAATATAAGATTAAAAGATTAATATCAAGTAATGAGAAAAAGAAAATTTATTATTGAGTAAATAAATATTAAAAAAAATTTAAATGCGTATTAATTTTAAAAATTGGTAACTATGAGTAACATATAATAATTTTATTTAAATTATAGCTTAAAAGAAAAAACTTCTGGATTATAATGAAAAAACAATCTCAACATTATCAATTGTCAGTCTCTTATTTTGATTAGTGTGCTGTAGTTATAATAAGGTGCAATTTTTCTCTCTATACACTCACTTCATAGTATTTTGGTAAATTATAATCGGATAAGACATTATCTAGTTGATCAACACATTGAGATAAAACTTCAGCAGGATGTACAAGAAAACCAATGAATGTCCTACTACAATTTTCATTACAAAATACCTCCAAGTCTCCAAAAGTGACTATAAATCTAAAAAAAATTGTATTCACATGTTATTTCAAATATAAATAAATAATGTTATATTGGAAAAACCTTAGAATTGTTGACAATTTGGATTTTACATCATTGATAAAACGCTGTATCCAATGATACTGCAGTACAACTGTTTTAGTAAGGCTGATATGGGGATGTTTAATAATTTCTAGGCCAAATTCAGTCAGTTGATCTTGAACAATCTCTACTAAATCCATGTCTGGACCTTCAAAAAAAAAAACATATAGGTACATTATTGTTAATAATGACCAAAGAACCACTAAACAGTAGAAACAAGATATGAAACTACCAACTCACACGGTACATATACGTAAGTAGCCCAATTACCACGTTCATGTTCAAACAAACGAGAGCGTCCTTGGTGGGAATCGGGTTCGTCTTTTGGCTTTGGATGATACAGTCTACCATCAAACATTGACGCAATAGCTTCAGGTACTGGCAACACTTTTCGTTCGGAATCACTATGGTGCAAAACAACAATTATTATCATAAAAAAAAACTTTTAGTCTGTAATGTTCGAATCACAAGCACAATATAATAAGACAATAATAGTTAAATTATAATACCACAGATTAAATTAAACTTTAAATATACATAATATATTTAGTTTAATCTTTAATCTGTAACAATAGTGTAAAACGTTACTCATGCTCGTCATCGCTGTCTCCACTGTAATGCTTTATTAGGTCCATCGCATAATCGCGTAGAGAATATAATAATAATATTCCACACCGATAATCAAGTATTGGTACAAGGTAGGTAGGAAGGTATTATAATAAATGCATTGTCGTCTATCGATAAACTTGTCAACTCTGAACTCTCTTGTTGACAATGTATTTTAACAACAGTAAACATTAAGAATTTAAAAATATCAACATAATAAATACTGCAAATGATTTACAAAATATATTATAATATTAAATGTATTTAAATATTTTGAAAACGACCAGGTACGAAACATTTTCAAAAATTCCAAACCGAGAAATCGTTATCATGCAGGACAACCGTTGAACCCATAGATAATATAAGAATCTTATATCACAGAATAAGTTATGTTTCATCCACGATTTAAGATAGTATGGTTGCTCATCGACTACGGTATAATCATGACAAATTAATTTGTCATGGGTATAATGGTTTATTCGACGACCATCAATATGAATCTAGCAATCAGCTGTTTTTAATAGTATAGCGCTTTTGGTGGAGGTAATGAAGACTATGCAGACGACTTTTACCCTCTTCAAACTGTATATTTAAACCTAACATGGCAGAACTGATATATAAATATAATAATGCAGTTAAAACATATTAATTATCATTTGATATTTTACTATGTTAATATAATTTAATAATCATTTATAATGCTATAATTTTGGTTTTTTTTTATATTATAATAATAAAAATGGCATGTTGTGTACCTTTATTTCCTTATAAGGATTTAAAAACTAGTTTGTTTGGTGTTCCTAAAATTCCTCCTTTAAGGGATGAGTGGGAAAAAGTTTTAGATGTTTTAAAACTAATTCTAAAGTATGCCGTTACCACTTCAAGAAAGAGGATGTAGTTGATATTTGGGAATCTGGTGTAGGTTTTAGGAAGTATACAGTAAGTAAAATAATATTATTTATTAATATTATAGAATATTCATACAAAATCATATTTTTCAGATATGTTTGAAAAGCCCAGACTTGTTAAAGATGCGATTCCTATTATTTGGATTTTTGTTTGCAGCATCTAATGTATTATCTATAGCACTAAAATTATCGTGGAATCATCACATAATAACGTGAAATTTCATTATTAATTACATTATAATATAATATAAAATAATAATGTACCAATGTCTTACGGAACTCATCTTTGATCGTGGATACAACAAATACCTATTGAGTATTAAGAGATGTTATTTATTGAATGTACAAGAACGATAAGAATATTTATTTATGTGTACAAGTAAAGTGAATTAATCTAATTATATAATATTATTATGTGGTGTTATGATTGATTGAATATTTTTAAATTTAAATAACGTGAGTTTAAAACTGACGACATTTTTACAGTCAAGAAAAATCCTCAGTTTGAGAGAGGTTTCTGATAGCATGTTGAAATCTACTTTGTAATTAGCTGGTTCTGTCAAGGTGGGTGTGAAGAAAATAAATTTCCCAGTATTTTACAAATTGATCAGGAAACGAAAAATATAAATAATATCTTTATTAAAAACGGCAATAATTACTCGAAACTAGTTTTTTGTTCTTTTCTTGGGCGTCTTGTGACCAATTCAAAATAAATATATACCCACAGAGACTTAAAATGTTCACCAATATTTACTTTAACCTATTTGTATAGACATGATGATAAAATGTTCAATTTATGTTATATACAGTGTTGTTTGTGAGTTAAAATGCTTGATAATTCCATACAGTGTTCCTCATAAGGTTTTCTAACAGAAATTAAAATATATTAATATATTATGGTTCCTATCTGCAACAAACAATATTATTTACTTTACAAGTGTTTGAATTTCAAATATGGACGAAAATGCTAAATATTTTGTATCATCGTACTCGAAAGGACATAATATAATAATATAGTCTGACAGACCGTATCCTTACTACTTTACAACAAAAATATGTCCTCAAAAAAAGTTTGAAAAAGATTCTACTGAATTCAATTTTGAAACTTAAAATTTGTAAATTTGTTATTTTTTTGGTATTTATACATCATTTTTTCAAGTACCTACTTTTTTGTTTATTAAAATTTCAATACATTTATTATCTACCTATCAAATTAAAAAAAGGAAATGGAAATAATGAATTGTAAATCACCTTATATATTCTATATTATCTTTGTGTAATCAAATTGCAATGTGTATGTTTGTAGGTATATATTATAGGTGACACCTTTACTCACACAAATAGATAAAATAAATCCTAGATTATCTAAAATGATATATTTTTTTTTTTTTTATTCATCTAATGTAATATAATATTTAAAATAATTTATTCATGAAAATGTGCCATTTTATTTCCCCCTTGAGTATATAAATAGAATCACGATTTAAGATATATCTTAATCATGATTAGAATCATACTCTCATTTTAGATTTTTTTTTTTCTGTAGGTATATACCTAACTTTTAATTAATTTTGTGATCAAACTAAAACATCCGTGATTTACTTGAACAATGATGTTGTTGTATAGTTTGAATATAGGGGAAGCAGTCAAGTTATGAAAAGTCTATAGCAAAGTAATCTAGTTCATCAGTATACCTATTCTGAAGTTCTTTCCTCGGGTTTTTTTTTTTTGTTTTACTAAATTATTATTTTCAGTTTCAGCCTGGAATAATCTTATTATTTATGTTTGATACTTTTTTATTCGCTGTAGCCTGTAGGTATCTGCTATAATATTTACTAAATAATCTAATAACATAAAATAATATAGAAGATATGTTACTTAAATTAATTCCAAAACAAAATGTAAATTTATATTAATTTTATAAAATAGTTAACATAGTAATAATAATATAATATCCACTATAAATGTTTGCTTTATTAAATATGTAAAATATTGCCTATTATAATATATACAATTTTTTTTATAAGCATTTAAAGTTCGAATTTTGAGAAAATATATCAAATTTTAATTTGATAATTATTTTGTAGTTAAAAATTTATAAAATGTTCAACTTTTATATCTAAGGATTGAAAATTGAAAACAAGGTTCCACGTAAATAGGTAGTAATAAATTACTTTATTCACAATAATATCATCAATTATACTTAGTAATTTCGAAGGCTGATGACCGTCTTTGCTCAGGAATCGTTTTTCTTATACAATGATATTATATCATTGAATTCAAATTTAACACCATATATCACAGTAACCCACTTGTAACCTACTGTACAGCAGAGTAACACCCATTTGCCCACCTTTTTTTAATGAATTTTGAACCCTAGACCATATTTTCCATATTTTACATTTATTTAGAACAAAAATTTTTTTGTACTACTTTAAGAGTATTCTGCAGGGATACAAAATTTAGTTTTTGTTTTTCTTTTTCTACTGTAAATTATTTAACGGGTATTTTTTTAAAAAGTTTAACCATCAAAATCAAAAAATTTTAACGAGTTGTTTTGAGTTATAAACTTTATTAACAAAAATCATGGGTTTGGAAGATATGGACACTATGGTGATTTTAAATGTTAGTAATTAATATTTATCTATCAGCAGCATATACTATTTGTAAAAATGACCCCATCTCTCAAATTTTAACACTAGATCCAATCTTCCACTTTATTATATTTTTGTAAATCCATTTTAAGGAGTTTAACATAGTATAAACATTTTAATAACTAAAAACTTCTTGTTCAAATTTAGGATTTGGAAGGAAGGTGCATCAAAATTTACCAAAAAAAAATAGGAATCTCATTTAATGAACTGACATTTGTATCACTGCAGGACAATGCTTAAGTAATACACAACTTATAAATACATTATTAAATGGGTTAATGTATTAAATTTTAATTCAATGACATAAAACCAATCTATACCAAAAAAAATTCTAAGCGAAGATGGTCCGTCAACTAATACAACTACTAAGTATATTTTCTTATTATTGCTATTAATTTATCTATTTTACTATAAGTAATAGACTGTAGGTTTGAGTAATTTACGCCGAAAACATTGCATTTAAAAATTTAATGAGTGTATATTACAGGGCATGAAACCGCTTATGAAAAATTCGGTTATCGGGTCCGTAGGACTCAAAAAAATTTTCGTAAGTGGTTACCGTTTTAGGGGTTTTTAGAATTAGTGGTAATTGATTACCGGTTACCAAAATGATCCCTAAAAATGTGATTATCGGTTATCGGTTTGGAAGCGGTTTTAATTCTTCAAGATTACCGGTTACCACTTCGGAAACAGTTTTTTCGGAAAATTTTAGTTTTACTTTAATTTACACAAAACAAACTAAATATCCACTTTATAAACGATTTAGGGCCAAGCAAAATTAAAAATAATATGCTTCCAAACATTTGGTTTTTGTTTTTTTTCATTTGCTTATAAAAAATGATTGGATAGTGATATTAAAAAAAGCGTGAAAATGTTTAAAAAAACACGAAAAATGAATTTTACTAAATTTACGATTATATAGATTTGAATGTTATTTAATGTGGTTTTTTCAATGAATTTGTAATTTTGTACACATACAAGTTAATTCAAAAACATCTAGAAAGTAGTATTGATAAGTTAAAAAAGCGGTGTTTTTTTTATAAATTTAGACACCATCGATTTAGTGCATAGTAATAAATACAACATTTATTTAGTTATTTTGTTATTTAATATTAATTAATAGGACAGGTATTTCTTAATTTTTTTTATTATTTTATTTGAAACATTATTTTTAAATATTGGGATTAATAAAACTATTTTATTTATTTATTATTTTATATAAATTAGAATTTGTTAATAAACCAAGTAATAAATAAATGGATATTAAGTAACAAACCATTATCATTATTATAATTTGAATTAAATTACTGCATTTGTGTCTAGTATAAACAAATAAATGTTTTTAAAGATTAGTGAAAATATCCATCATCCATCGGTTAGGACGGTTAGGTTAGGTTATAATTACAAATAATCTATGGCAAATGACAATTGTCTGAGACGAACAGCGATTCCAATACGTACCAACATTTCATTCCACTCTGGTTATTAAGCTAGCCGCTAGGTACCTATTTTTATAAATGTCATTAATCTCAATACTTCCAGACTGAACTTTTGGATCGGAGATATGAAGAAGTGCGGATTTTCCTTGTCGGAGATGCACAGCTCTGACACTAGACAATATTATACACTCGAAGGGACGCGTTTCACTGAAGAATAAATAGGTATTACGTAAATTTTGTCCTTTTACTCTTTGACGCGGTAGACCTAATGTAAATATTTATTGTCAGACAAACTTATATACCCGCCAGACGTAGAATAGTTTTAAAAATCCAGTTGTTTTAGGTGCACAAAAATTAGGATATTATGAAAATACTTAAATTATAATACTCTACCTACAGCTAATTCATTGTTATAGTAGAATAATTTTTAAAATTTAAAACCAATGATTTTGCAATGCTTTTATAAGTAGGAAGGTAGGTGGTATTTATACCTACCTATTAAATAAGAAAATGTATAATGATTAATGTTATTTAATATGATTTGTAAGTAGGTACATAGCAGTTTATACCTACCACTCGCTGACGATTATTTTTGTCTTATACGTTCTTCGTAATTCCGTTCCGTCACGATAGTTTTAGTTTTAGTTAAATAGATCCACCACTATTATGTCCGTATTATGCATAGTGAATTTATGTGTCTCATGGCACATAGTTTAACATGTCTTATGTGAAACATAAATGTTCCTATCCATACGGGTTACGGTCATTAACACATTTGGGTTTTAAGAGAACACCTCAAACGCATTTTTTTTTGGGGTTTTACGGGATATACCTATAGGACATTTTCTTCAAATTTTCACACTTCACTATTTGATAT